>CP113319.1:1800000-2390094 GCA_039634435.1 Ascochyta pisi
CACTGTCTTGTAAATCTGTAGATTTTACAAACCCAAAGTCGCAAATCTCAACCACCTTGATCTATTCCGCTACATCCGCCCAACATGCATCGCACATACAGTATGCGCCAGTCTCGCGCGCCCACGGTGAGCTCATTACTTTTCGACATCTCTTTGAAGCGCAACGCTGACTTTTTTATAGGCGTCGCAGATTCAGAACCCCCCTCCTCCATCTTCTTCAACGAAGAGCGGCCGCTTCTTTGGCAAGGCTAACATTGGTACGGTCGCTCTAAAAAATCACCGCTGAGGTCGAAGATACTAACTAGCAATCTCCCAGGCCACACCTTCCGCCACAAGTCTGCTGGCGCGTTCGGACCCGACCTTGCGAAAAAGCTCTCACAGTTGGTGAAGATGGAGAAGAACGTCATGCGCAGCATGGAGCTCGTGTCTCGGGAGCGTATGGAGGTTGCTGTAAGCTCGTGCCATTCCGGACGTATCTCCGAACCATACGCTAACTGATATTCTAGCAACAACTCTCCATCTGGGGAGAGGCATGTGACGACGATGTCTCCGATGTTACAGACAAGCTTGGTGTGTTGATCTACGAGATTGGTGAGCTCGAGGACCAGTATGTCGACCGCTATGACCAGTACCGTGTCACGATCAAGAGCATCCGTAACATTGAGGCTTCTGTTCAGCCCAGCCGTGATCGTGAGTTCGATACACCTTTTCAGGCTTCCACAGCTAACAATATCCAGGCAAGCAGAAGATCACCGACCAGATCGCTCAACTGAAGTATAAGGAGCCCAACTCTCCCAAGATTGTCGTCCTTGAGCAGGAGCTTGTGCGCGCTGAGGCCGAGTCTCTTGTCGCTGAAGCCCAGTTGTCCAACATTACCCGTGAAAAGCTCAAGGCTGCTTTCACTTACCAGTTTGACGCCATGCGCGAGCACTGCGAGAAGCTTGCCATCATCGCTGGCTACGGAAAGCACCTGCTCGAGCTCATTGATGATACCCCTGTCACCCCTGGTGAGACTCGCCAGGCATACGACGGATACGAGACTTCGAAGGCGTAAGTCCACATCACCGTCCATGATTCATCTACATGTGCTGATCTTGTCACAGTATCATTCAGGACTGCGAAGACTCCCTCACCAACTGGGTTGAGCAGAACGCATCCGTCTCCTCCAAGCTCTCCACCCGCTCCCGCACTCTCTCCCAGCGCCGCCGCAACCGCAGCCAGCACACTGGCGAGCCCGTCGACTTGTCCGGTCAGGACCAGCCACTCGATAGCCGCGAGTCTGGCTTGTGGATTCCTGCGTCTGAGCACCGAGGTAACGGCTACGATGATGAGGAGGGCGATGAGGCTGCATCCACCATCGCCAGCGAACACCGTGGTCGTGAGGAGGAGAGGATTGCCGCATAAATATTGCGCTGACAATCTGCTTAGTAGCGTTCCGCTCTCCGTCTTCTAATAGTGCGTCTATGTCTTCACGATTACAGACGATGTATACCCCTGACGGAGCGGTCAATGGTTCTACGGATGTTTGCCCGGGCTATTGGAGCAATATGGGCCTGGCTATTTGAAGTCTGTTGGATGCTTTGATGATTTTACGAGTGGCAACCTAGTTCGAAATCGATGTAATTGTGTAATCAAAATTATAATAACTCTCTCTCTCATTACCCCGAGGCTCCTGTCACCGTTGAAAGAGTACGCAATTCAAGCGATTTGTCTCAGATCTTGTCAACTGTACCGTAGTGTACAGCTATAAACTCATGTTAGCATCATTCTATAACACAGTGTTGCCACTATACATTTTATACATGGTGGTCTGATCATGTCCGCCTGACAACACCATTCGAGAGTCTGGCTATTTCAAGAGGTCGAAATTAGCGCATTCACGTGCGAAGGTGTAGAAGCCAATCGAATAAATGGTATACCATATCAGTCTTGTAGAATGGGAACTCGGACACAGTGCATGCGACTAAGACCCATCCTTTTCTCTGTAAACTTTTCTTGCTAGCGTCTCTCCCCTTTTACCATATCTCAATCACATTTATCTCTTGATGCTGACGACCGTAGCATGTTCCGTTACATCTTGGATTCTCTAATCTTGTCTTTCCTTCTCACAGTATCTCTATCGTCTGAGTTCGTGGACACCCATGGTTGTAGGGTTCTGCATTCCATATACCCACTCCCGGTTCTGGACGCTGGTTTTCTGACTCAAGTGCTGCCCAGAGGTAACACTCGCCGGCAACTTGGTACTATTGTTGGCCAGTTCGTCGCAGAATAAGCGGCGTTCGTATGCCGTCAATGGCAAAAATCACGTCCTTGGGAGCAAAGCCGATCCTCGCAAAGCCAATGCTGTTACGGGTGAGGAATACCTCGCCGGGTCTGTGGTACCGTCCTGAGCTCGCTCGACCACCAAGCTGTTTCGCATCCTCTAACACCATCTGAAATTCTCGAAGGTCCAAGGCTGTGCTTTCACAATGTTCTTGCCATGCAGAGTCTATAGGGTCGGCAATGTCTCGGAAAAATCGCTCACACAGTCCCCGCCGCTCGTATGGGATGTGCACGTAGGGTGGGTTTGCGAATACTTCTTTCCCTATCGACCACGGTGGTTTCAGATCAATGAGTTCGGAATAAGTAGAATAATGCTGTAGCACCCCTCGACTCGAGTCGCTATTTTGCGGGGCGCACCGCGTTCGTGGGTAGCGACATGAGCAACTCGGGAAAGGTATGATGACATCAAGTAGATGGGCGCGTACTCGCAGCCGTGGCGATATGCTTCGATTTACAGAAGTCTTGGTAGGGAACTGTAATGTAACAATTGGCTTGGTTGTGCTGGCCGGCCGAAAAAAACTTGGCTCAGAAGGGACAGGTGGTGAAGTATCCTCTAGTGAAGACTCCGCTTGCACATCGATATTTGCACGCCAGCAACCAATGCTTTCACCTTCGAATTGCGTCAAGGTATGAGACTCCGCGAACCCCAGGACGAAAGCCTCGAACTGCTGGTAACCGAGACCATCTTCGAGTGAGACATATCGAATGAAGTCTGGAGTTCGATGCTCCATGGTAATGGCAATTATAGCGGAGGTCAATACAGTTTGAATGGTGAGTAGTCCACCGGAATTCTTGATCGTATCTCAGGTTTCATCAGGCTGAGAACTGCGAATACCCGATCTCTGGGATCACTACAATCGCAACCTATACCCACCTGCAGGCATGTAATGATGTCGGCCTCGGGACCTGGGTTGGTGTTCCAATTCAACACACCCCGGACCTTGTGATGGCATCGCATGCGTTGCAAGATCTCTGGTGTTAGAAGGACCTCGCTGTCGTTGATGCGTAAATATGCGCTTCTTGCTAAAGCCACTTCTTAGATAACCCATACCCGCTGGAAGTATTGCAAGTATACGAGGTGATCCAGGGTATGAAAGCTAGCTGGTTCGCATAATATCGATCGTCCAGTATCATCCCGCTGAAGCCTATAAAAGAGTCGTGTATAGTCGGAGTACCGTCGATAACGCCCACATTGGTCTGCAGCGAAGTCCTCGATGCATACAATGACTCTCCAAGTTTTGGAATATACTCGACTCATCAGACCAATCCGATGATTGCGTTCGTCCGTGTTACTCTAGTTGATGCAGACCGCGTCTAACCAAACGCGCCGTGATAGTCCATGTTTGCGGAGCTAACATAAAGACGCATGTGCACTGGCGGTGACATTGATCGTGGATTCGTCCGATATATGTATCTTCTCTGAAAGACTGGTATCCCCATCTCCGTTTGCCCACGTGTAAGAGACGGCCTCAAACTCAGGATCGTCCTCGAGGTTGACGTGGATGATGTCGCATGTAACAGGCTCCAAGGGTTGACCGGGATGTATATTGACAGGTCTTATCTCTTGTCCCAATATATAGTTGAGCTTTCGATACTGATAGTCTAGCCCTGATAATGTGTCGCACTGAGTTGGCGGTGCGGAATCGAAGACAGCCTCGCCGCATGCTAGGCAGCAACGAACGCCATCGAACTTTCGCACGTCTGAATGGCGACAAGACATGTGGATATCCTCTGTGCGAACGGCTGTTCAAGGAAGTATACTGACTTGAGGAAGCTGGCTGTTAAGTGAGATACCGTTGGATCGTATTACAGAGAGACTGAGCTCAGGAAGTGGGGCACCTGCATACGATGAGTGGCTTGGTCCAAGTGATACGTATCTGTAGCTGACAGCACAAACTGATATACGAAACGAACAAGCGCATCTGATTTTGAAGCCCTCGTAATTTTAGTTCAATGTGCGATGGTCCTTTACGTCTGCTCACATCTATGCTTGTGATGTCAAGATCCCACGAGCTCTTCTCAGCTCAGGGTGAACACCGAAATCAATTACTCTCGGTCTTCTTTCGCGTCTGAGCATTGGCCCCAAGGTCTGTTACGTGGGAAGAGACCTGGAGTGTTGTGATCGGAAAGCTTGTCTTCATATGCAAACAAGTTGGACCTTGCTATTGTCAAAAGCTTCGATAGCCAACGTAGATGTAATTGCCTCGACATTCTGCTCATAGACTCACGACCCATGTCTGTCAAACTATCCTGGAGTTCAGGACAACATAGTGACAGTATGTCGTGGCGGCAGACCCTCGTTCGTATTACATCTTCAGTTGTTAGTCGAGTTGGCAGAAGACCTGAACGAGCGAGCTCGCTCTTCTGGACCTGTCTCGAAAGGCATTCACCAAATATCAATTATCTCCGTTTGCATCGGCCACGGAGCTGCATCAGCACCACAATGCTTACAGCGAAACGACTGGCCAGCTCTATGGAGATAGCACTCGCCGATCAAGATGTAATGGTCATCGACTTGGCGTAATATGAAGGGAACGTCTGCGCCATACAAAATCCAGATGGAATCGCCTGAATTATAAGCAGCGCCTGTAAAGCCCACAGAGTGTTCAGTCTCGAATGCGGTTTTCCCGGCTCCCAGGGAATTGGTCGTGTATAAGAAAGTCCTGCGTTCTTCTTCTGTTGCCCTTTCGTTCCCGTATTGGTGTGAAAATACGTCAACCTTTGCATCCGTACACGTCTGGCAATGATGCACTCCGGCAAAAGCTGACCAGTTACATCGTGGGAGAATGAATTCTCGTGCTGTCGAAATTTTTGACAAAGGCCTTCTCAGTATCCTGTCGAGGCGGTGACCACGAAGCATGAGCCTCGCCGTGCTTATCGTTTCTTGAATACCATCGAAAGGACGACTCATGCAGGGCTCGTATATATCGTATTGAAAGTCTCGACATAGCAGAAGTGTAACATGATGCGTAAGATAATCTTCATCTGCCAATGGGCTTGATACTTCTTTTGCGCATATCTGTCTGATCTGCTCACGACATCTCGTTGTTGAGAGATTTCGAGAATCTCTTTGCGAGATCAGAGAGCATTGTTCCAGTAACTTGTCAAGCAATAGCTTTCCACTTGGATGATTGTAAAGCCAGGTACTGGGAGAGGTGGCCGCCATATGCCAGGCATCAACATAGCTTTGCTTCTCGAGCGTGGAAAATTGGGGAGGAAGCGGCTCATACACGACTTTGAAGTCCCATTGGGGTACCCAGGTTGGCACCATCTCGAGGTGTGATACTTCAGTGTTTTGGCAGTGCTGTAAGACATCAAACCGCCTCATTTCGGTAATACAGTGGACGGCCAACTTGGTGAAAATCTCCGAGGTAGTAAGACTGTAATCCACAGGAAACTGACTAGAGAACTTTAGGTTTGTGAGACCCAACAAGGCATACACCTTGTCACGAGGATCAGTGGCAGAGCAGTTTCGACTCTTGCACAGCACTGCTAACACATCCTCCTCTTCGGGACGGCTAGCAGGAGTCCAGCGAAGAGCGCTTGGTGGATTCAACCCGAAAGCAGAACACAGCCCGACTATCCTTGAGATCGACGTGCCAGACCAACGAACCTCAGATGTACCAGTGATGAGTGTCACCAACTGAGCCAGCCCAATTTCTTGCAAGATCCACACCCTGTCGAAGTAAGGTAATTCAACGAAGGCTCTCAGGTATGCTTCGGTAATGGCCAGTTCGGGGTCGGTCACCAACCCGTTTTGCAAAATGCCGATTACTCTCTCAAAGCCATGGGTCGTTGACAGATCTTCGACACCAAGGTAAGCTACCACCTGAGATGCATTCATATAGATCTTGGACATCAAATTGACTTGATGGCTTTTGTCCAGCGCATTACTCTGATCGATGCAAATGGCATCGACCCAAAGTCGTCTGCTGCGGCCGCGTCGCCTGAGACGTCGCAGGGCCGCCTCGCAATTCTTGGTGATGGGTATGATCTTTCCGCTGCAGATGATCTTCTGTGAAAGGGCAAGATCACCTTCTGAATCTGCCCAGGTATATGAAATTGCCTCGTAGACGGGATTGTCCGCTAAAGTGACGTGGACGATCTTACAGTTAAGATCGTCCAAAAATCCGCCTGCGAAGAGGATGATCAGTCGAATCTCCTGACCAAGGCCATATCTGAGCGACCTGTAGTGGTACTGCGATGACTCGGAGTAGTTCAATGAACCTTCTTCTGGCTCTGGGGTCGTCTCAAACAGTGTTTCTCCGCACGAAAGGCAACAACGAATCTCGCCGAATCGCTGTATATCTGGGTGTCGACAACTTGCCATTCTGCTAATCGAGAGAAGATCGCGAGATCAGTGACAGGAAAAACATGCTTCTCTTCAACCAAAGCTGGGTGTGAACATTAGAACATGATGGGTTGTTACATGTCAGACTGTCTCCGCCTGGTGGGGCCGAGCCGCGTGTGTTTAGCTGAAGCTTCAGATGGTACGACGGACATCCCGAGACGGCGAAAACACCTCTGGAGAAGGTCATTGGCGACGGAACAAATTCAATGCTTACTTGCAGAGCTGTAGTCACGGGCTCTTAGCCATCATCCTCTCCACTGGCGTTGTGATGGAAGTGGAAATAGTCTCCGGAGATAAGCGGCGTATCCGAGGCGGTAGGAGCTACCGAATCGCCTATCGATTAAGCTATCAAAGCTCCCGCCGCCCGCTCGATGGCGTCTTTGAGACGCTCCTCACACCATCTTGACTCTTAGAAGACGAAGATCCAAAATGAGTTCGTCGCATGCACCGACCAGCCCGCCGAGCGAAGGAGACGACGCAAGGACTGTGACTTACGATCCCAACGACCCGTTCTGGAGAGAAACCGAAACCGAGGGCGATGATGACGACATGGAATTCGTACCGGCTTCCCAAGGCAGCGATGAAGAGGGCGACGATGATGTAGAAATCAGTTTTCATGGTACACAGAGCGCAATTCAGAAACACGAGCCGCTCTCGGAACCTAACCATTTACAGATGCTGCGGAACATCTCAGTAACCTGAGCGGGGTTGAACTCGCCTTCGAATACACCGATGAGAACGACGACGACGACGATGACGATGAAGACGACGAGGACGATGATGAGGACGGCGAAGAAGAAGGAGAAGACGAAGAGGGCGAGGGAGCAGAAGCCCGGCGACCAGTGTACATTACCCGGGATCAAATCATGCAGCTGCTCGGCCACGCAGGCCTAGGCCGGATATTCGCCTCTGACTTCACAACACGATCGGCACGGAGAAATGCGCGAGCAGATGAAGACGAAGAAGATGGAGATGACAGCGACCCAGGTACAGGTTATGATGCGGTGGGACCGAGGAGTAGCAGAAGACAGCGTCGTGCACGAGGCGAGGCGCTCTATGAAAAAGTGCCCAGTGAACGTGGCCAAGAGCTTATGAACGGCGGCATTTTTGGATCGAACTCACGCCAAGAAGATACAGTCAAGAGGAAGAAGAGGTTAGCATACAACATCATGCGGAGGGAACTAGGCCTTGGGAGCGAGGGTCGCCAGCAGAACGCCACCCGGTTGATGAAGCAAGACATGATACCTGAGTCTGTCGCTGACACCATCATTCACTACAACGCACGATGTTACTCTGGACAGTTCTCAGACGATGGAAACTTCTTTTTTTCGTGCGCACAGGATTTCCGAGTTAGGATGTACGACACATCGAATCCATACGACTGGAAGTACTATAAAGTGAGTGGCGAACCAACATCCATCCACCGTCAATGCTGACTTCCCTCAGTCTGTCGTGTACCCATATGGACAGTGGACAATTACCGACGCCTCACTCAGCCCTGACAACCGCTTCCTTGCCTACAGTTCAATCCGCAGCATAGTTTGTCTAGCACCGACCGACCCAGAGGACGACTCGGAGCCAAACCTCCTCGACTTTGCCAACCTTGGCGGCAATAACCCTCGTGGATTCCACACATACTTCGGCATCTGGTCAATCCGCTTTTCCGGCGATGGCCGCGAAATCGTAGCCGGCACAGGCGATAACAGCGTCTACGTATACGACATCGAACGCCGGCAATCCGTCCTGCGCATCCCCGGTCACCAGGACGATGTAAACGCGGTCTGCTTCGGTGACTCGCAATCACCCCACATCCTATATTCTGGCTCCGACGACACAACTCTCAAAGTATGGGATAGGCGCTCCATGGGCGACGGTCGCGAAGCCGGTGTCTTCCTCGGGCATACCGAAGGCCTAACATACGTCGACAGCAAGGGCGATGGCCGCTACGTGCTTAGTAACGGCAAAGACCAGACGGCCAAGCTGTGGGATCTTCGCAAAATGATGAGCAAGGACAAAGCGGACACGATTGATCCTAATCACTACACCACGCGCTTCGAATACCGCTCCAACGCATACGACCCTGCGGATTTCAGACCACACCCGCACGACTGTTCCTTGGTGACCTTCCGCGGACACAAGGTCCTTAAGACACTAATTCGCTGCCACTTCAGCCCCCCGGGCAGCACAGACAGTAGATACGTGTACAGTGGCAGTTACGATGGGAGTGTGTATATCTGGAACCTAGACGCCACATTGGCAGGGAAAGTGAACGTGCTCAAGGCGACGAAGAACAGTAGGCCGAGAGATCCCGAGTTGCTAGCTGAGACGTATGACTACTGGGGGAGGAATGGCGGGAACTGGATGACGTGTGTGAGGGATGCAAGTTGGCACCCTAATGCGCCTTTGATTGCTGGTATGTTTCTTTTGCCTCCAACTTTCCCATCTTGCAGAATGATCATCAGCTAATTCTTAACAGCAACCTCCTGGAACGGATGGGGCACTTCGCAAGGCACCTGCACGGTGCATAGTTGGAATGACGGGTTGGAAGACGATGAAGCAGAGCCCCAGGTTGGGAGGAGAGTCAATGCGCAGCTGCAGCATGACGAGAGGCTGTACAGGAGTGTGGAGGGCAGGTCGAGGAGACAGCCAATGTGGTACGATGAGTGGGAGGATGATGATTGAGCAACGCACTATTTTCGCAGCCTCACGCGATTGGGCTTGATGGTCTTTCCTTCTACCTGTAAATATGCACGAGTGGGAGTATCGGGTACATATATAAGGTCAAGGCGAGACACGTTTTGGTGTTGATGAATTGAAGATATCGCACTTGTTGTGACGTATAACTTCCAGCCTGTAGTGTCCTTGGTCGTTAAATGATAGAGCGAGCTGTCACACGAGCTGTTGCTCTATTGGTGGGCGTGAAGTATGGTGTAGCGCGAAACAGTATTCGCGCAGGTATCGAATTGGTATATCAAACTCCCGCTGACCCAGTGTCCGTATTGTACAACTTTTGGTCCGCCATGGCGGTGCATGCTCTTCACGCTCGGCCCTTATCGAGCCATCCTCTCACGCCAGCAACCTTCATTCGTCCAAGCGGTCGCCATCCAACACTGTCGCAGAAAAAGTGGTGTAAATAGATGAATTGCCCCTTGACGTGGGGTCTGTTTGCGAAATCGAGATGGGTGCAATCGAGCGTCTACGAGCCACCGACGAGGATGTTGTTGACGGGAATGTGAACGAGCTTGACGATGTAGCCAATGACGCCTGACAGATATTAGTGGTCGTCCCAGTATCTGTCCTACAACCATCACGCACCCATGATCAGGAAACCAATGCCAACGGCTTGCGAGATGCGGATGAATTCCCTCTTGTCAGGCTCTGTGCAGCGTTAGTCTAAAGTGCGACGAGCAGTTGGCGGCGATCGTACTGGTGCAGCGGTTCATGAATAGAGTACCCTCCTTGAGGAACTCAGCGGGCATACTGCGCACATGTTAGCTTCCACCGCATGTCGTGTACTCGTGCGGCGTCACATACTCGGCAAACTCCTTGACGTTCTCCATGGCGACGGTGTTGTGTATTATTGGTGCGGAGAGTGATTTAGGGAAGAGGGTCGGTGTCAATGGCGGTTGTGGTGCGTGAGCTCGAAAGTTGGAGCACGGAGGCCAGGTGTCTTGCGGAGTACGCTAGCGTGCCAAGGGGGAGGCTAGAACCGATCCCCAAGCTTCGCCGGCTCACTCCCTGCGTCTTCATTCACACGCGCCGACCGCTTCCCTCGAACCCACATCCGTCGCTGAGGTCTGTGTCGACTCCATCACGCATGCTAATTGCAGTTTTACCTATACACATTCGTACACGTGCTCCAACACATCGTTGAGCAAACGCATTGAGAACGTCAAACAGTGTGCTTGGCTTGCGCAGAGTTACATCACGCTCCTCTGTCACATCTCATTGCTGGTTGCGCGCAATTTCGCGATTCGCTGGGGGACCTGTATCACCACAAACAACTGGGGTTGGCTATCAAGGCACGAGTACGAGCCAGAGCAAAAGCCAGAGCAATTGCAGGAGGCAGGCTGAGCTACACGTCACGTCATCTTTTACACCATTCTTGTACCTTTCACACTCCGCATCTGCCAGAGGCGATCGGACAGTCACATCTTGCATTTGAGCACTCGTTTCGGCTCTTGTCATCCGCCTGCACAGCGGTACTGTACGTATTCCTCGCTCTGCGCTGCTTCTTCTCTTTTCTTCCCGTCGCATTACGCTGGGCTGCGATCGCAATGCATTTCGTTTCCTCCGCCGCGTTGGCTTATCGCTCGCTGATTCGAAGATCGCCTACAGAACTGCATGTACTTTGGCCATTGATCTTGGCAAATCCAGTACCTACAAGCCAATTAAAGAAACAATCCTGGAAATCACCCTCTTCACTTACTGCAGATCTTACTTGACCCACTACAGCAAGCATGGCTGACGACGACAACTTCGACATCGACATCTACGGCGACGACTCGTATCAAGAGTCGAGCGCGCAAGACACAACACTCCCCGACGCGAGCGTAGCGAACACAGACGCAAACGGCGGTGAAAACACAGCATCTTTAGAGGCCAAGGTGGGAGAAAACAGTGCAGCAAGCAAGCAAGAGAGCGCGGACACGGCAGCAAATGGTGGCGCACAGCAAGACAGCACAGTGCAGCAGATCTCAAGTACTGGTGGCTCCGGTCACGATGTCCATAGACAGGCACCGCAGCAGCAAGGCACCAAGCGGAAGCAGGGAGAAGACGACGACCGCCCCACCGACCCAGGCGCGACAGCGGCATTGATGATCAACGATCTGAATTGGTGGATTAGCGAAGAGGACATTCGCGGATGGGCAAACCAGAGTGGTTGCGAGGACGAGCTGAACGAGGTCACTTTCAACGAGCACAAGGTCAACGGCAAGAGTAAAGGGTAAGCAAAGTGCAAGGCTCCATGCTGCAAGTGGTAACTAACCTTACAACCAGCCAAGTCTACGTACAACTGCAGTCACCACAGGCTGCAACAGCCCTGAAACATCAAGTCGATCAGCTTTTCAAAGATCAAGCGCATACGAAGAAGCCCACGGCCATCTTTAACCCTCCCCATCACAATCCTTTTAAGACCCTTCCCAAGGACGTTCCTGCGCGCGACAAGAACCGCAACGACCAGCAATCTGGAGGTTTCAACAACCGTGGTGGTGGTAACTTCAACCGTTTCAACAATAACAGAGGCAGCTTCAACAATAGGGGCGGCAACATGGGCTACCAGAATCGTAATTTCGCTGGGCCGGCCGGTGGCAACATGGGTGGCCAAATGGGAGGCTACGGTGGCCAAGGTGGCATGCAAAACTTTGGCGGCAACCCTATGATGGGTGGTGGAAACAACTTTGGGGGTGGCTTCAACCGCGGCGGCAACATGATGGGTGGCGGTATGCGCGGAGGCATGAACAACCGTGGCGGCCGGGGCGGAATGGGCATGAACAATATGGGCGGCGGCGGTATGCAGATGCCCATGGGCGGCAATATGATGATGGGAGGGGGTATGATGGGCGGTGGCATGAACATGCCGATGATGAACGGAATGAGTACGTTCAAACATACCCGCGCCGAGTGTGCAGCTTGCTGACAATATTTGTGCAGGCGCAGGCTTCGGCGGTCAACCCCAGTTCAACCCAGGGTTCTTTCCGAATCAACAGCAGCAACAACAAGGCGGCAACGACCACTTCAACCCTCACGGGGCTAAACGACCTCGACCTGAATAGGAGTTCAGGGCGCTGCCTTTGAATCATTGCTTACACCGCCAGCCACGACGCCGATCACTCCAGTACTTATTAAAGGAAACCGCAGACGAAAGCGGAAGTGAGAAGAAGCCACTATTGGTATGCTACTTTGCCTGACTCTCCAATATCGACTTCTGTTTACGCGGATTTGCGAAATCCAGGCTTGACGAATCCTTTATCCAGCACAACATCGACGAAAGGCAAAACATGGACGGGTGCAAGGCGAAGAGCAGTAACCACCCTAATTTGCTACGTCCATGCACTTCTCCAGGCTCGCCTTCCGGAACTAAATATCCATCCGTGGGCCCTGGCGTTACGATTCAATCTATTACCAAGAATCTTCATTTAATGGCGTTTGGGGGGGCGTCTGTCAGCATTGTCAAATATCACATCTTTCAAGCTTATGTCTCCAGCTTTCTGCCCTGGATCCTTGAATTGTTCGTACAATACTGCGTTATATTCTCGTCATTTGGGCATACATGAAGTGCTGCCATATAACATTCAGCATGTTTTACCAAGTATTCCTTGTAATCACCGCGAATCTAAACAAAAGGAGATGGTTGCACCGTGATCTTCTTGTCAAGCCCGGTAGCGCTCAAATCAAACATTACTCACTATCATCGAGCTGACACAACTTTTGCAGGTAACGATCATGAATAAGATTGTATATACAAACACCCTCCATCTCCTCCACTTCTAGCCCAAACGGCTCTTCTACACGGTAATAGTGTACTCGACCTCATTCCCAGGCTCCCTAGGATAAAACTCAATTGTGAACTTGGTCGTCTGTTTCGCCGCCCTAACAGCATCCAAAACACTCGCCTTGAAAATAACATTGCTGCCATCCCACTCCCACGTGCTGTACGTCATGCGGCCCTGCTGCAGAGGTCCCAACACCGTGGTCCAGCTATCAAACAGATACGTGCCATCGGCACGCACCGCCTTGACTGTCGCCGGCCGGTTCTGGCCTGCCCAGGTAATCGGGATCGATAGGTCGGCGCTCGTGGCGGGCAGCGCGGAGCTGGTACGGCCCAGAACGGGGGTGGCGTATTGTAGCACATTGACGGCGAGTTTGGCACCACGGTTGAACTCTAGAGTAAGGTTTGCGAGAGTGCCTGTTGGGCTTGTGGGTGTGAGGATGGTAGATAGGAAGGAGCTCTTGAAGGTTATGCTTGAGTTGGCGACGGTGTAGTGTTGGCCCTTTGTCAGGATCTTCTTTGTGGCTGCGACGGAAATTTTCTGAAGTCGGTTGCCGTTGAAGAGGAAGGGGAGGGTTTGGTCCGACACAGTCGAGTTCTTCTTGTGGTAGATGTAGGCAGAGCTCTTCTGCGATGTTGCGGCGCCATCGGTTGTGCTGTCTGGCAAAGCATTGGGAATCCCCTTTACGGCGTTCATGTAGATGTCCAGGGCGACGGAGTCGCGCCATACGTGGGTTGCGCGGTTCAAAAAGTCGGCACCATTATCCCATAGCACGGTTTGGGTGTTGTACTTGGCGGCAGTGCGCACGAAGAAGTCGAAGTAGCGCCAGCGTGCTGCTGTTTCGGTTGCGACAGGGGAGGCAGCCCATTCTCCGATGATGATGGGGACATCGCTGAAGTTACCGCGGACACGCTCGATATCTCCTTCGAGGGATGCCTTGTCTGCATCAGAGCCCCAGGTTGTCTTGCCCCAGGCAGCGAAGATGAAATCGTAGGGTGAGTAGTAGTGGTACTGAATGCCCCAAGGGTTCTTATACTTGGCGTCCGGCTTCTCGAACCACAGACTGGTCTGCTCGCCATCCTCACGGCTACCCACCAAGTTGACCACTCGTTTCGGGTTGAAGCCACCAGCTTGGTTGATAGCTTGGAGCATGATGTTGTTTAACCTGTTGACCTCCTTTCCGTGTGCCTCGGTAGTACCAGGAATTTCGTTAATTGTCTCAAATGCCTGGAAGCTGTTAGGTATTCGTAGATTTAGGTGAAAGAGAGTTGCAAAAACATACTACTTTCTCTCCTTTGCATGCCAACTTCTGTCCGATCTGTACCCACGTCTTGTAAAGTTTCTCCTCGATGACAGTGATATTAGCATCCGCCTTGGTGTAGTCTGCCCAGGTCCAGCTGTCATGGTGGACGTTGGTGATCACGTAAAGGCCTCTGGATGTAATCTGGTCCAAGACATCAGACACGCGCTGCAACCAGACTGGGTCAAGTGTCCAGTCAGGAGCTTGTGTCTTGTAGTGGTATGCATAGGTGACGGGAAGTCGAACACCTTTGAAGCCTGCATTCTTGACATCGTCGAATGTTGATGGCACAACCGGTGGGTTGTTCCATGAGCCTTCCTAAACAATTTGTTAATAAATGTACCAAAATGGCCGGGAATCAAGCCGTACAGTCTCAACAGCGTCAAGTGTGTTGCCCAAGTTCCATCCAGGGTTCATGCGCTTAAAGAAGGTATTTGCTGTTATTGTGTTGAACTTGGCGGTAGACGGACATGTCACTGCAGTGACATTTCCAGACGGTAATGCTGCTTTTCCATTAGCTGATTTTCTACATATCATCTAGTTCGTTGACTGACCTTGTGCCCCGACGAATCCGCCCTGAAGCACGGCTGCTGCGAGCACCAAACCAGATGTGTAGCGGGCCATTTCTGCTTTCAATGTTTCAGCGGCTTAAGGAAACTAAGCTCGACGGATTCCAGAAACATATATAAGTTTGACGATGCGGCAGTCCTACATTTTGTCTGCACACCAATTCATTTCGGTCAAATATTGATTCAGGAGCATCACGCCCAGAGCTCTACGCCTGCACACCCCTTCATAACGCCAGATAGATGAACTGGTGTTCGCAAGCGCGCCAACGCCACGCACTTACCTTGTGTGCCATCATCGATATTGCGCAGGTCCAAAAGGTCTGGGATGCGGGGTATTAGAAATCGTGTTTGAGGCAATGTTTCTTACGTTCACGCTGGCAATTGGAGGACCGTCGAGTATATTGGGTGGCCGCCATAGTACCCCGGTTAGACTTTGTATGCCAGTGTTTGGGCCAGCGAAAATTTTGCTTTATAATCTAGTGTAAGAAGCAAGTGCAGGGTTGTATATAGAAGTAGTATAGAACATTAGATTACGTTATAGAAAGAATATTACTTAGAAGAGATAAAGGTATTTAAAGATTATTATAAATTCTATAATAAGTTCTAAAGGACTATAAAGATTACCTATATAACTATAAACTCTGTAAGGTAACTATACACCCTATAGAGTAACTCTTATAGAATTTAGAGATATGTATAAAGACCTTAGTAGACTAAAACAGATATATAGAGACCCTTAACAGTTGTTAAGCTTATTCTTAAGCTCTATAACAAGGTCTTATATCTCTATAAGAATATAGTAGGTGCCTTTATAGGTATTAGTACAGGCTATAGAAGGTGTATAAGATAGTTAAGTACTTACTACACTTCTTATAAACCTTAACAACCTCTTTAGAGGCCTTACAGCTACACTTATAGGACTTGCAGGGGAGGGTAGTAGTCTTATCTACTTTGTAAGGTTAGTAAGAAAGCCTATAAAGAAGGTATAAAGCCTATAACCTATATTAAAAGAAGTAATAGATACCTTTAAAGCTGTAGTAACAGTTTATATAGAAGCTCTTAAGAAAGTCCTTAACTATAATATACTCTCTAAAGGGACCAGACTAGTTCTTACAGGACTTATAGAGATATATATAGACTATACTAACTATATATACTAGTCTAGCCTTAATATTTATAGAACAGCCTATATAGAGTAGTTAATAGAATTTGTAAAGAGGGCTAAAAGTAGACTATAAATACTAAATAGGGGTACTTACTAGAGGTCCTAAAGAGGCTAGAAAAGGTCTTATAGAACTTAATATTATAGATTATAGGTAACTCTGTAAGAGCTGCATAGGCCTTAGAAGAGGCTTTCTTACAGATAGCTATATAGAGAGTATTAGCTATAAGTAAAATAGTTACAGAGTTCTTATTAGGGCTGTTACAGCTATTATTAGAGCTATATTTAGATATTATTATAGAAGTATTTATAGGCGTGTTAGAGGTGTTAGGGGTGTTACAGGGGGTTGCAGGAGGCGTTGTAAGGGGGCTTATAGAGGGTGTAGAGGGGGAGAGCAAAAAATAGAAACCTAAAAAAACCTTACTTACTTAGAGGGGCAACCTGCCTTTATACTACTCCTACTAGAGCACCCTAGATAGTTATATAACAGCAGAAATACTATGCTAGTACCTAAGTAGAAGTATTAAACAGGCCTACACTCTTTGTAATATAATAATAGACTCTAATAGAAGTAGAAAGTAGGTAAAAGTAAAGGTAAAGGTAGCTTTATAATAGATTAAGTAAGTAGAAACACTTATAATTAGCTTATTAAGCGCACGTGTAGACGCTTATAGAAATAGGTAGAAGTATAAGTATAGTAAAGGTAGTAACTAATAACAAAAGAACAGAATAGGTATAAATAATTAGTAGAGAGCTAGAAGAAGGCTATTATAGAAGGAGAACCTCTAGGTATATAATATTTACAGTACTATAAGACGCTTCTTTAGCCTATAAGGAGTAAGGGAGTAATACTAAAAGACCTAAGAAAGTAGTAACATATAATATAGTAATATAGAGCTAACTATAAGTAAATACTTAGTAACAGAGATTAACCTCTATAGTGCTTAAGGACTGCCTCTATATCTTATTAATAGTTATAGTAAACAATAACCTAATAGAGAACTATATGCACTAAACTAAAAACAGAAGCTTACTATTAGTAGAAGTAAGTTTAATCTATAAGATTAACTATAAGTAGCCTACAAACTTGCTAGAAAGGATATAGGCCTTAATACAGCGTAGTTGTATATAGGTAACAACTAATTAGGTGCTATTACAAAGGCCTTAACTTAGGTAAAGATTGTGTAAGAGTATTATAAGCGCACTAATCTTTAGTTGTAGCTATAAAGGTGTAAAGTTATAAGACTTTCTTCTTATAATCTTTATTAGATAGTTTCCTTTTTAGGAATAGTTATTACCTAAAAAGGCAACTTAAGCTATTTAGCCTAAATATATATATATTAGGCCTAAATACAGGTACTTTCCTAATTAGGTATAGTGCTTACCTAATCTAGTAAAGTACTATCTGAAGAATGCCTAACTAGAGAGCGTTAGAAAGCTGTGCTTATTATAGCAATAGCTTTACTAGATCTAGAGTTAGCTTTCTTACTATAAATAGCTTAAGGACACGTTACCTTTACTAGTAGGTTACGTGTACACCTACGTAATCTGCTAGTAGGTTGCGTAATTGCATACGTAATTGTATACGCAATCTGCTTAGAAATCTACTCTTGATTTCTAAGCATCTATTAGTAATAGCTATTCTAGACTCTTCTGCTTTGTAATAGAGAGAAGAGAAGTAGAGTATAAATACTACCTTCTCTCTCTCTCTCTCTTCGTTCTGTACCTAGCATTTAATATAATAACTTGTCTATTATATTATCTTATTACTCTATTTACTTCTCTTGCCTCTTTAGGCTATACGCTTCCTATTTTGGAATTACCTAGTCTAGTTAGTCTAGGTCTTCTAGATTAGGGAAGAAAGTAGTCTGTCCTCCCTTTCCCCCTACTTTCTTTACAAAAGGAAGAAGAGATAGTAGCTCTAATAACTATAACAACTCTACTAGAGGCTAATCTTATATAGTATTATCTTTAAGTATAGCAGTATTAACTATAATAAGCTCTGTAACCTTACTTAGCATAGCTGCAAGTAATATAGCGTTAATATTAGCTATAGTATTATTCTGCACAGCTAGGATTGCGCACTCTTTAAGTACTTAATAGTCTGTAACAGCATATATAAGAAGGTCTAGAAGGTAGACAGAGTTCTAAAAGGCGTGCTAGGTGTAGTATACACGTACCTATTTAGGTATACTAATTACCCTATCTATAGGTAGAGTTAATAAAGACTAACTCTAGGCTATAAACTAAGTGTTATCCTAATCTAAAAGTACGCGTATATTCTAATACAGATATAGTATAGTTAGGTAAGGCTATATAAGAGTAGAGAACTAGAGGTAAGTATCTACTATAGCAGCTTGCTAACTATATTTAACAATAGAAAGAATCTATATAAAGTCCCTACTAGTAATTAAAAGAAGACTGCTAAATAGTAAAGAATAGTTACATATATCCTAAAGTATGTAGTAAACTACTTTAAAGCAATACTAGTGCTATATAGGCACTTTGTTCTAGATAATAAGTATAGCAGCCTGTAGTAGACGTCCTATAGAAGATTTAGGAGCTACAAAACAGATAGAATCCTTATAGATATCTAGTAGAATCTAGAAATAGGAGTGTGTAGTCTAACTACTAGGTAGTAATATAGCTGTAATACTAGAGAAGGCTACGTATAGCATAATACAGCTCTATAAGCAATAGTATGCATATAAATAATACTAGAGAAAGGTTTTTCCTATCTCTACAGGTCCTTAAATAAAGAAATAAGCTATACTAGGTATATTGCAAATAGCGTTAACTACTATATTAAATATAGTATGCTAGTTAGAGTTAAGATTTTTATATATATTAAAAAATACCTTATCTTGTTTAAGGGCCTTATAGTCTAGTTTAGCTATAAGGAGTAGGTTACTAGCCTATAAGCCCTAGTTATGCTAGTAGAGGGGCAGCCTAAAGTCTGTAAGCCTCTTATTTAACTCTATAAACATCTCCTATATAAGAAACAGCCTATAGTTAAGGTACACCTAAGGATTAGAGGAGATAGAAAGGGCAGCTGCAGCCTCTAGAAGGTTATTGCACAGGTTCTCTTAGAATATTATCTATATTGCTATAGAGTCTATAAGGGGCCTATTTAGCAGAGCAGAAATAAAAAAGTACTATAGGGCCTAACCTAAAGCAAAGATAACTACGTTATAGAAATAGGTAAGCTAGTTACTATTGTGCGTAAGGAGACTATAGGCTGCAGTAGCAGCCTAAAAAGTAGAATAGACTTTGCTATTAACAGTACGTAGGTCTTTAAATAACCTAGAACTCTAAATAATAGTAAGCAGTAACTATAGGTAGTACTACTTTCCTTATAATAGATTGCAAAAGTATATGCAGCTAATTATAGTACTCTGTTAGCGCTTATACTAGGTCTAAGTAGCCTTATTAAATATAAATTAGGTAAAGAAATTCTAATAGACAAGGTTACAGCTAAGAGTAGAGGCTGTATTATAGTTAAAAAACGCTGTAAGAGTGCTTGTAGAACGCTTAAGGCATACCTAAACCTCTGCCTCTATTGCAGTCTTAGGCTAAGAAACTAGTTACTAGTCTAGAAGGTATACTATAAGGTGCTTAATATATAGGTACTTATTATGTACAAGGAACTTAAACAACGTCTATACTACCTTAGATAGACTAATATAATATCTATTTAGGTGCTGCTAGACTTTATTATCTTCTATAACTATAAGTAAGGCTCTATTAGTACTCTTATAGATATACTTATATACATACTTAATTATATAAATAGTTCTATACACCTTAGTATTAATATACGCCTAGTACTTAAGTAGGAGATGTAGACTATATAGTATAACCTAGGAGTTATCTAGTTCTATACAGCGCCTCTTATACTAGATAGTTAAGGTTTAGCTATTATTTTAACACTAGTACTTAGAGTACCTATCTTTATAAACAACTATAGTAGGACTATATAGCTTTAAGAACTTCTTTAAGCACTGTAGCAGAAGCCTATTAGACTATACAACTATATAAGGAGCTATAGGGTTATGCTTACTATATAGCTTATAGAGTATAAATATCTATATAATATTAGTAAGAAGCTTATTAGAATCCTCCTCCTCTATAGAGATCTCTGCACGTATATTCTAATTAATATATACAGAGTTAGTAAACACCTTGCGTTTATTAGGCGTTAGAAATAGAAGCAGGTATATATATAGTAGGCCTTATTTCTAGTACTTAATAGTGTAAATATAACTAAGGTACACTCTAAATAGGCTATACTAGATATTATAAAGTAGTTCCTTAACCTTTAGCTAAAACGCATAGAAGATAAGGTTAGGCCTATTAAGACCTATTTTTCTTATACAGAGCTTATAGTTAACTTCCTGCTAGTATAAGCTTATAGTAAAGGTAATAAACAGTATAAGATGTCTATACTAACAGATAATAGCTATAGAGTCTTAGTAACACTAACTTACAAAGCAGGAACTGCTAATATAAGATAAGAAAAGGACTGTTTAACAACTAATTTAAGCCTGCATGCCTTAGTTATCTAGATTACTACGCATAAAGGCATCTACAACACTGCTATATAGCTCTGCTTAGATTATATACTAGTTCTTATAGATAAAGGTAAGCTAGGCCTAATTATAAATAGCCTATATGTCTATAATATACTGCTAAAAGAGCTAGTAAAACTAGAAAGGGACTGTAGTTTACCTAGAGCAAGGATGTAAGTAGTACTAATAGTACTACTACTGTATAACATGTTCCTGTATATAACTACGTTCCTAATTAAGCAGCGTAAGGCTAGAGAACTACTTATAGTTACCTTAAGAGAATATTAAAATATAGTGTAAAGGTATATATAATAAGTATACAGCGCTTATAGTATACAGCGTAGATAAGTTTTAAGCTATAAGTACTATAGAATAGAATATTTCTGCAGCAGCAGTATTAGAGAAGATAACTATAACCTTGTTACTAGTAGGTATATTCTCCCTGTAATAGTCTACACTAGTCTAAAGGGTAATAGTAAGGTTACTTATAAGAACTACCTCTACCCTCTCTATAGTAGTAGCTGCTGCCTAGTTTAGCTGTTTCTAAGCTGTAAGGTATATTAATATATATAGGTTGCAGATCTTATATAGTATCTGCGTAAGCCTCTAAAGAGTTATAAGATTAAGCTAGGTATTAAGCTGCTAATAGGTTGCTGTAGTATACTATAGGTTATAAAAGTACAGCTATATATACTATAGCAGCTAGCCTTTAAAAGGCTTAATAGGCCTACTCTAATAGTATCAGGTACTATATATCTAGAAGACCTAAATACCTAAATACAATCTATAATCTTCTATAGAGCACTTTAAGGAGATAAATACAAAAGTAGAGTTATAAGCATGTATATAACTGTAAAACGCCTAAGTAGGAGGATTAAGATTATTAAGCAGCCTATACAGAAAATATAGAAGTAGCTAAAAAGCTAAGAGTTAAATATTCCTATTAAGGTAATAGAAGTTAAATAACAGAGCACTTGCAGGTAAACTACTACACCTTTCTTCTACCTAATAGTACGCCTTATATTAAGTGTATATAGTCTCTAGAGTTCTAATATTAAAATAGGTACTGTTATAGAGGCGCTCTAAAAAGGTTATTAAAGGGCGCTGTGCAGTAATAGCAGGAGTATCTAGTAGTCCTATAAGGTCTTTAAATATATTATTACTATATTTATTACCTATAGAGATATCTAGTAGGACCTTAAGTTCTTTAAATATATTATTACTATATTTATTACCTATAGAGGTAGATAGTATATAGCTGCTAAGGTTAGGTGTGCTAGTGCTTAGAGTTAGGTTACAGCTTCCTAAATCTTCTAATTAAGGCCTCTGTAAGGGGCTTAGCTAGATAGAAAAGGAGTTTCTTTAAGCGCGTATATAGGCAGAATAAGCCTCCTAGAGAATAATATTAGTAACTAGCAGTATATAACCTAGAAGTAAGAGAACAAACAGAACTATAGTCTAGATAAAGCTAGTAAAAGCCTCTTATATAGTTATAATAGAACTTTTTAGATGCCTTATATAGCTTATAATAGAAGTAGTATATAAGAAATAATAGCTAGCTAATAATAGAATTAAAATCTAGTATTATAAGAAGGTAAGGCATATTAGTAAACCTTTTTAAGGAAAGACAGAACTTATAAAGATATTATATAAACCTTATATAACCTATATAAGTACCTATATAGGTATATAGGTACAGGTACAGAACCCTAAGAAGAGTTTTCTAGTATTACTAGATAGAAAAAGTAGCAGCCTAAGAGTAGTAAGGTAAGAGCAGAGCTTAACACTATAAGTGTATAGATAGAAAATAATAACTTTACATAGTAATAGTAAGGTATATAAGTAATATTAATAGCTAAAAATTAAATAGGAGGTAGAGGGTACCTAACAAAGTTAAATAGTGCCCCTTACAGGGCGTGCAGGCGCCTGCGGCGCGAGATGGTTTTGTCGTAATTATTATATAGATGCAGGTCCGGCCGCCGGCCCTTTAACCATATTACCCAGGGGCAACCTCTGTTTTTCCACCAAGTGCACCAATGTGAGTGGTGTCACCGTTGTCGCTCCCCTTACATTCCTGCATTTTTGGTGTCGGCTTATGTGAAGGCATGCCATGCATGAAATCACGGTACCTGTATCTGTATGCAAGATCGTACTGTCTCCGTTCTCTTCCTGGCTAGCCGTCTTTTTGAGAACAGTCCGTTAGTCAAATGACGTTGCTGCCCAGGACTAGTAGTGGAGATGTCGCAACACGCGCTGCCTACACGTGCTTGTGACGGAGTTGTCGATGGCCCATTGAGAGACAATTCTACTGCAGCGCACCCCGCAGCACTGCATCATTGCAGCAGCAAAGGGCAACCCCTTTTTCCTCATTGCCACCAAATCACTACTCGATAGAAGTATTGACAACGCATGGCTATGAGGTTGTTGCCAGCTTTCGACGATCTCGTGATCAGCAGGGCAGACTGATGCATCGAAGTGGCCTCGTGTTAGCAAGGTGTAGCGCCGAGGCATGTTTTCCAAAAGCGAAGCCTGCTTTCATATTGCCGTCGCCGCTACACGTCCATAATATAATAATAATCGTGACTTACGACAGGTTGATGTTTCTGGGTCAAGATGCTTTGCAGACAGCGCGCTAGTCCCAGCCTGGCGTTAGTGTGGCGCCGGTAAGCGAGGCACACTCTTCGAAATATGTGAGTCGGTCTTGCGACACGGAACTTCCAACCCTCTACTAACGTAACAGCGTCACGAGGTAAGCTGCCGCCCGCTCTACGAACACTGCGCACACGTACTGACAATTGCTGTGGTAGTCCCCATTCAAAATGAGTACGCCGCGCCCGCATCGCACCACCGAGCCCGATCATCGAGACTGACAGCTATACAGCCAAGGGTACCTCCAGTTTCGGAAAGCGTCACAACAAGACGCACACGCTGTGCAGGCGTTGCGGTATGTCCTACCCGTAGTACCTTGACTGAGATACAGTGGAAGGGTTCTGCAAAAGAGCATTGATGGACAGAGAACTCGGCTAATGGAACTGCAGGTCGTCGCTCCCTCCACATCCAGAAGCACACCTGCTCCTCGTGCGGCTACCCTGCTGCTAAGACCAGGAAGTGTACGTGATCCCGGCGCTGCTCGAACAGCAAACGAATCTCCAAGGACTCGCAACTAACGCAGCGCAGTCAACTGGGGCGAGAAGGCCAAGCGCAGGAAGACCACCGGTTCCGGCCGCATGCGCTACCTCAAGACCGTCAACCGCAAGTTCTCCAACGGTTTCCGCACTGGCACCGCTCCCGGCGCCAAGGGCCCTTCCTCCTCGTAAATTGCTCGTAGAATGACGGGGCGTTCGAGGGTGTGACGGTGTGATGATGTCCACACGGACAGGCGCACGATAAAGTAGGGGTTCAGCAAATGGTATTGCACGGCATGGGGCGTTCTGTCATCCCTCCCGGCTGCCTGATACCCACATGAAATGAATGAGGGTTCAGCCAGGCATAAACGGAAAATTTCATCATGTTCAGTCACGAATGAAAGCATCAATCAAGCAGCCGCTGTGCCACGGTGCCTTCAAGAACTTCATCTCGAACCCACAAGAATCTGGCAGACTGTGTCATGTCTACACCGACTGTGTTCTGTGCTCACACTAACGACAGCCGTTTCGATGCTACAGGGACGCGAACGAAAAACTCCGTACCGAACGAATACCTTCAGCACATCAGTCTCCGCTCAAGCCGAAGCCGCCGATCGATGTCGTCCTGCCATTGAACGTACACGGGAATCGCGCAGATGTACTGTTGAAGACAACTTCGAGCACTGAGGAATACAGCAATCCTGCTCACACAGACTGTCTACTAACAAAACTTCTACAACTGGTCCCTATCGATAAGGAACATCTCTGGGCAATCGTTCAGTCATTGCTTACAGTCCGTTGTACCTACCTCACCTACTTTCAGTCTTTCACACATGCCTCCTCCTTGCCCACTTTGTCAAGAACTCCCTTCCCTCCAGCCTCCACACGTCCTCTTCAACAAAACTCCCATTCTGCCCCCTTCCACTCGCCTGGATAACTAAGTTGCTTCCTTTCTCACTTTCGCTATACTTGGGCCACCTAGGCAACCTCTGCCCGTTCGGATCCCCTCCTGCAATGAAGTTGATCCACTGCGCACTCATCGTATCACTCAGTGCCTTATACTCCGGCCACGGACCGTAGAACGCTGGATTCGCAAACACAAACTGTGTCTCGCTGAAGTGCTGCACGCCCTTGTACGCCGGGGCCAATCCACCTTCAGACGAATTAGACGTAGTAGACACCTGCCAAGGCCGAGTGTTGAAGCGGTAGATGTACGTCGGACTGTACTTGGAGTAGTGTCGTGCGTCGTCGAGGCGAGGAGCGTGGTAAAACACGTCCCCCATGATGGCGGCTATACGTTTGTATTGTACGCCTTGCTCTGCAAATCTTTCTTCTCCCGTGTCCAGCGGTATGCCTTGGGCTGAGTCGTCAGGGTACAGCTCGAGAAGCTTTGTGACGACGGCGTCTGGAAAGCCGAAGCCTGTGCTGCCTTTCACAAAGTCGTAAAGTTGCTGCGTCGTATTTATCACGCCGCCGGCGGGTGCGTTGTCTGTCCCTTCGTCTGTGTTGGACCCGTAGAGGTGCGGGATATGTGCAAAGCGACCGGAATGGAGAAGATCGGTGGGAAAGTTGGGGATAATGTCGCCGTCGACAGTCGGATACCAGCCTGGTCCTTGGACGGGTTTTGCCATTAGAGGAAGCAAGTTTTGGTAGGGGACTGTGCGGAGGCAGGCAAGTGTGTCTGGGAGATTCGTACAGGTTGTCTTATGCACAATGTTATCGTAGATTGGTTGGTACCAATCTGAGCCATTGTACCATGCTGTTGCCGCAGAACCGGATTCTTGGATACTGCGGTGAAAAAGTCCATCTGTTCGGCCACCATAACTCATCAGTAGCTGGCCAACAGCGAACGAGCCAGCTGACTCTCCCCAGATGGTAACACTGTCTTTGTCGCCGCCAAAAGCGCCAATGTTCTCTGAAATCCAGGCAAGACCTTTGCGCATGTCTCGTAGCGCCAGGTTTGTGTTGCCGGTCCCTTGAATCTCGCGGGAGTACATCATGCCCCAACCTCCTTTCCGATAGTTGATGCTGGTAGCAACGATTGGATTACCAATTTCCACGCTCCTCTGGACCAGGTATGTGAGGTTGTAGTTGGGTAGTGCACTGGTACCCACTTGGTACGAACCACCATGAATCCAGACAGCAACTGGCAATTTTGCGGATTCGTTCGCCGAAAGACCAGCTGGACGCACAATGTTGATGCTGAGACAGTCTTCGCTCATGCCAAACTCTGCGTCTCTTTCAGGTTGGGGATCAGGACAGGCATGACCGTATTGTTTGGCCATGCGCGTGCCGTTCCATGTCGTATTCAATGACTGTGGAACAAGAAAACGGTTTTGACTTCCTGTATCCTGCGCGTACGGCACTCCAAGAAACACGTCCTGGTCGAAACCAGGTAGATAGAGGCCCTCGTAGGTACCATTGAGCACCTTCACGGTTGGCTGAATAGCCGAGGCAGTCGTTGTGAGCAGACACGACAACGCGCTCCACTTCCAAGCTCTTGCGACAGCCCCCATGATGAAAATTTGGCTGCCACTGAAGGAGTCTGCCGACGAGACGGTGATATTGGGGCATGGTGCGGTCATTGATCACCTTTGTACATGCTCAGCTTGGCAATGACATCCATCTATCTCTCGCACAGTAAAGACCCGCGTTCCGCGGTCGTACTACGGGACTTCCCTCTGGTTTCTTGTCGATCGCAGAAACTGGCGAATGAGTGCGGCGGTTGTGCAACAAATCAGGAAGGTGGTTGGCTGAAGGTGCAGGATAAGCGACATCGGCTGCAACGTACGGAATGGTCTTCCCAGCAATATCAGAACGCCATCAGCTTATCGTGGGGGAAAGTGGGAGGAACAACATGTGTTCTACGAGGTACGCAATTGTCTTTGGCATTCAAGAACGCAAATTTACGTGAACTGTATCAAATGTTTGCAAAGATTGGTTTACGACATTGCAGCAGTCCCGCTACCATGTTACAAGAGCAGCAACGCGACTGGAGTCGTCACACTGGATCAGCCAGGCGTAACGATGACAAACAGCTTGCAGAAGGCATAAGACAAATGGGTATCATGGATGTTCGTCACGGCTCTTCAATCTGCTCCACTCGCTCGTGAATCAGAACAGTCTTGATAAGAATCTTTTCTTCTTCTGCCCTCAGTTAGCACATGACTTCTTGTGGGAAGCGAGACGGTACTCACCTCTGTAGACGTGGCTCTCGCGGGCACGGGTGCTGCTGTTGTCAACATCATGCTTCCTGGCAACTCTGCTGGCATCTCTATGGCTCCGCCCATTGGTTGCGAGTAGTTGTACGGGTTATTTGATGCAGCAGTTGGTAGTGCTGGACTTGGGTAGCCCATCGGGGGTGTATTCGGAGTCAATGGTGGAGACATGGGGAAGATTTGAGCTGGGACAGATGGCATTTCTGTAGCATAGTTTTTGTAATGGCATGCAGCCTGCTGCTGCGGTTGCAGAAGTTGATGCAGCGGGTATTGGACAATGTTTGATGGGATGAAATGATGCTGTGGCTTCTGCTGACGCTCGGTCGCCCAAGCTTCAAAAATCTCTGTCATGAGTTGCATCCACTCTGCTGGAGCCCCAGTGAAGTCGTATCTGATGGACTGATCTCGGAATGCAACGAAGTAGTGGTGTTCATTATACGGAGAGACCGCAACGTACTGGGAATTGTCAGCTCAACACTTCAACGTAGGTACCATTACTGACCGAAATAGAGTTAGGACCAGCCTCAGTCAAGATCTTATCCAAAGCCTTGTAGTGGCCATAGAAGTTCCACGAGCGGAGACCACCAGGCCACAAGACGAACCACGCGCCATACGCACCTAACGAGACACAGCACGGAGTCTCAAACGATTTTCGCACTTTGTCTTCGAGCTCTGACGGTATTCCTGCCCATATGGAACCATGTCCTGGAGCACTTGCGAAATAGCTGAGATTCAACCCAAATGTAACGAAGCATGTCCTCGAAGCGTTGGGCAGCGTTTTGGTCCATTGTGATCACATTTGTCAACAAGCAAGTCAATCAAGTATCAACCCAGTACTTGATTTGACTTGCTTATTGAGCCAAAATCGACGTACTTGTTTGCTTAATTGCTTATTTAAAGTTGTAACTTGCAACTTAATTAACTTAATTAATAAAATTGTATACTAAAGTAGTAGCTATAGTGTAGTAGCAGCGTTAATAACAGCGTCCTCCTTCTACTGTGCTATAGCGTACTTAGTAACTATCTTGTTATTAGTATACACATCTACCTAAGTACTATCTAGTGTTGTAAAACCTGCCTAGGTCTAGCTGCGTAGTGTTTGTAGAGTAGCTAGTAACTTAGGCCCTATCTTCTGCTATTTTAGCTTAAGTAGATCCCCTAGCTTGCTGAACATACACTCACAATTACAGCTAGAAGCAGAGATTATAAGTACGTTAATTGCAAGCTAAGAGAGGCTAGGATAGAGTAGTTGTAGCTGTAGCTAGTACTCTATTAGAGTCTCTGTGTTATTGCTATTAAAGTACTTACGTGTCTACTAAGCCTTATACTTGCGCTATGTGTTATACTTATTATCTTCTACTGCCCTGCTACTCTTAGCGTTAGCAAGAGCATTAATAGCATTATCTATTAAGCTATCTAACGCTATTGTATAGTAAACTGTTAGCTATTAAGGTTTATACCTTGCCTAGATCTGTTAGAAGCTAGCACAACCTGCTGCAATTTAACTATTATTATCCTGCTACGCGTTATTACAGTATGTCTTGTAGTATAAGTAGAGAAGCGTTGCAATAAAGTAGTATAGTAATTTATTAAGCTTGTAGTAGTAGGTTAAGAGCTTGTTAAAGCTAGCGCGTATGTTAATAGGAAGGTAATCTTCTAGCGCATTAGAGGCCTTGTAATTAATAGATTTGTACGTAGTAAGGATAGACTTGTAGGTAGTAAGTAAGTAATTAAACACTAGGATAACCTTATAGATAGCGCTAAATTAACTAGACTTGCTATAACCTTTAAGCCTTGCGCATGCGCGTTTAAGTAGGCTTAGTATATTAAGGTAGTTAATTACAACCTGCTAGTCTGCTGTAGTAAGACTGTCTAAGCGTATCTAAGCAGGCGCAGCTGCTCTAGGTTTACTGCAACTATTAGCAAGCTTATTATTAGTTGTTGTTAATTAGATGTAGTAGTTAATGTATAGAGTAAGTAGTTTATAAAGATCTACTAAGCGTTAGAGGCATGCTTTATAGCTATTCTAGCGCGTTACAATAGGCTTAATAAGTTGCTTAATAAGCTGTTAAAGCGCTGTAGGCAAGCTAGTGTTTGCTTAGGTTTAGAAGTTGTGAAGCAACGCATACTGCTATAGTGTTTTAATGTAGTTAATAGCGTTAAATAACACTCTAAGAGGCCTATTGCGTTGCTATTCTGCTATTAAAGCTGCCTTATTAATAGCCTCTAACGCTGCGTTGTTGTACAAGTCTTTGTCTTTGCTAAAGATAACCTGCTAACTAACAAGGTTAAGAATGTAGCATCTGCAGCGCATATAACTCTCTACAGCAGCAAAGCTATATATCTTAGCAAGCCTGCTAATAGTAGTATTGTTTAAGTACGCGTTGTTAAGTATAAAACAGCTAAGTTAATAGCTTTGTACGCTAAATAACTGCAACATTTAAGTAACAACCTTAGCTATTACAGCGCTAGCGTAGCTTCCTACTAACTATAAGAGAGTAATTAGCAGATCTTATACTGCACTAAACTTGTTAGCAAAGTAAGCTACAATACTAAGGAAACTACAATGGCCGCCTTTAGCTATCTAGCTGTTAAAGCTAATATAGATCTTGCCTATAGCTTTAAACAACGCCTAGACAACCTGTAGCTTTACGTAGCTGTAGACCTTTATTACAAACCTTAAAACACTATTATAGCTTGTCTATAACGCTTACGCTGCTTCTAGGTTAGCAAATTCAATTATAGCTCTAAACGCGGGCGTTTTAAACTTACAGAGGGCGTAGTTGTTTTGTATAAGCTATAGAACAGCAGCTATCTAAAATCCTTATGTATTAAAGTTACCTATCGCGTTCGCTAGGTTTTAAGGCAATAGGTTGCTAGCTGCAAACATCTATTGTACTAAGCGTTGCCTAATTAGATTAATAGCAGGTTGCTTACTACTAGGAGTAAGGTTGTAGTGCTTCCTAAGATAAGATGCTGCTGTTAATGTAGCATTAGTAACGTTGTACTTTCTAGCACTACTACAATCTATAGCCTTTAATAGATAGCAGGCACAGCAAATAAAGAAGATGCAATAGGGATCTCTCTGCAGTACACAGCAATAGCTATAACAGAAAACCTATAACTTCTTATATATAGGTTGTAACAGCAGCTTTATAAAACCTAGCAATTGTCTAAAGTTAATGCCTTTAAAGTTATCTGCAAAGCGATCCCTATTATCTAGCATACTATCCCTGTTATTAGAGGCCTCTGTTACTGCTATAGAGCTATCCTCTAGTAGCAATAACACGCTCCTTGCCTTGTTGTTATATACTATTAATTTAAATAGCTTGTCTTCTATAGAAGTTTGTAAGGCAGAGCATATAAAGAGTAGATGTGTAGGTAACTAACAACATAGAGAGGCTTACTAGGTCTAGAATAGCAATGCTAGAGTAGTTGCGTGTGCTGTATACTAGGTCTGTGTAGGTAGAGGCAATGCTAGTTATTAACTCTTAAGGAGCCGCTAAGTTAGCTGCTAGTAATGTTTAGTAGGTAGTAGAGTGTCTTCTGCTAATAGAGTAGCGTGTCTCTTGCCTTAAGTGCTTATTTTAATAGTAATTTAGATAGTAGGTTAGGTTTGTAATAGGCGTAGTTAACGCGTTAAGCTAGTTATAGATAATAACAATGCTTAGCGCCTAGCCTTGTCTGCTTTAATGTAGCGTATAAAACTATACTATTAAACAACTATGTATTATTTTTTAAAACCTAGCTTAGAAAGTGTTTATAGGTAGTACATCTTAACTTTCTTAAAATATCTAAGAAAAATAATTGTGTAGTGGTTGTAGGGAATTTTAAAGGCATTTTATAGAAAAGGACTATTAAAGGAATATAATAGTCTATTGTTACAAACTCTAGTAACAACATATTTAACAATGCAACTATAAATTAGGCCTGCTATTGTAGGAGCTATTTAGGACTATACAAATAAAGAGATCCTAACTACTAGAAATAAAATAAGTAGTTGTAGTTAGGTTGTTATTGTTACTATCTAATTAAGATCTGTGTTAATTTATTAGTAGCTCGCTAAACTCCTAATGCATACTAAAACAGTATTACAGCTTACACGCTAGTCTCTCTGCTAATTAGAGTGTTAGCAGTAGTAGGATAGATCTACTTTTGCCTATTACTAACGCTGGCCACAACATACACATATGTTCTACTAACTGCCTCTTTTTTAGGGTATATATAATTAAAAACTCTAGTAGTTTTTATATGAACTATACCTTGTAGTAGCGCTACCTTTGCTAGTAGTGCTAGGGTTTAAGCCTGTGACAATAGACTGTTACACCTTAATTTCCTTGTAGCAGTTTAAATCTAGACTAACTGCAGCAGCTAGAACTAGTAATTCTAGAGTCCTAGGTTTAAGTTAGCTAAGGAACACCTTATAGTGTTTTTAGTTAATTTTATACTTTTTTTTTTGCTAAGGCATAGTTTTTTGCTAAGGCTATAACACTAAAAAAAAATCTAAGCGTCTACCTAAATAACTAATTAAGTCAAGTTTATTAAGTTTTTTGTTATCTGAGTACTTGTTTGCTTGCAAATTTGGGCAGAGCAACTTGATTTAATTAACTTGCAAATTTGCAATCAAGTCAATCAAGTTAATCAAGTCGACTTGATTGTTGACAAATCTGATTGTGATAAGTCTGTGTAGGTCTGCTCGAAGTAGGTCTGCGAGTAGACTGCTATTTGTCAGTATTACTCGCAGGCAATATTGACCCCAACAATCTTCTGCCCTATGCGATTCATAGATCCATCCGCGGACCTCGAACCAGGCAAGGCTGAGAACTGGGTCACTCACAGAGCTTATCTTCTCCGCTTAACACCTTACATCCAACATACCACAGCGGCTCAGGAGAATTGGTCGGAGGAGCAAGCGCAACGCAATACGGCTGAGTGATTCTCCATGCCGGGGCCATAGACGAGTTAAACAACTGTCGGAGGGTCCCTGGGATGCGATCGCTAACGCATAGTCAGCCTCGTTCACCTGTGAGTTTCAATCTGCTCACAATTTCCATGCCTTCGGGCAATCGAAGAAGAAACTGCCGTTGGGACCGAAGACGAATGTTATTTCAGGCATCGCATAGCCCCCAAACTTTGTTAAAACGCAACGAGGAAGACAAAGATCGAAGGTTGCACCTGCTCGTCAGCGCGGGAGACCGGTCAGGCCGAGTTACGAGCGCAGCATGCAGGGCGCTACTGTTGGGGGCGTTCATGGCGGCCAAGGGCTATGGGCGCCCAAACCTTGCCAATCGATACCAGCTTGGGCCGTCAAAAGTGGTCCACGCGCGATGTGGGAGTTCGTGTCAGCGCGGCGCGTGAGTGGTGCAGGAAGACACGGGGGAAGTGCAGGCACAAGCGAGAACCTGGAAAGATCGGCCGAATAGAGCCTTTCTTACCAGACTACTTCAACTTTGAAAGTACACCGCCGGCAATGAGAAAGACTCACACAAAGAAGGCATTTACGAAGGTCGAGAAGTAGACAACTTTCGCAGGCCGCTCAAGGAGGATGGTACCGCATTGATGGGATGGCGCGTTAAAGGGCACACTATACGCTCACAACGACAGCATCCACAAACCAGTAGCTGGACCTGTATCTCCCTGAAATATGGCACCCCCGAACTTCCTGAGTTGGCAACTACAACGATTGTGATGTTTCGATCTTTCGAGATTGGAGTTCAACGACTGCGGCATGATTCCGCTCCAGAATTTTGCTCCTCAGTCAGGTATGTTCCCAAAGCACCACTCAAACAAATCATGGTAGTTTAACATAACAAACGAAAACATATTACACTACGTTTACATCAGTCTGTAGTATCCGCCATGTCTCTACTCCAACATACATTCCTCAGCCTCATCCGCGAATTAAAAAACAAGCAAGCCCGCCACATGGAACAACACCTCTCATAGTTAGAGACATGGGAACAGCTTCATCTCTTGCAACAGTCACTAAGCATTCATCCATCATCGCCACCTCTGCCAGCGAAGCTATCATTAGATATTGACAGGATTCTGACACATACTCGCAACCAATGAGTGCTCACCCAGACTGCTTCAATACCAGCCAAAGCGGGTTTGAAACAAGGAAAGCCTATTGCTCGGATTGAGCTCTGACAGGGAGATATTACAGCACTATCAGCGATGTCACAGTGATTACAAACGCAGCCAACGCTCAGATGCTCGGCTGCTTCTAACGAACCCATAACGCATAGATAATATCATACACTAATTCACCAGCCCAAGATTACGGCAGGAATACTTTGGTGTCATGGAAGTGAGAGGTAGCGATTCCCGTGGGAGAACCGAGTGGCACAAATGCACATTACATGCCTTCTCCATACATCATTCACGCCGTAGGACCGCAGCTCGAGAGAGGCGCAACACCCTCGCATGGGGAGGTTCAGCAATCAAGTCAGTACTATGTCTCTGCCATCGAGCAATCAGAAGGCCTTTCAGCAAATGTAGATGGATCGAAATGGGTCGCGCTTTGTGGAACATCGACAGGGCTGTTCGCGTTTCCTACAAGCAGTGCGGCAAAGATCGCGGTTAATTCTGTAATGGTCTGAATCATAAATAGTGAAGAAACCTAACTCACAGATGTCATCTTCGTCACGTTCGCAGCCAGCGAATACGACATCTACAACCGCCTACTCTCAGACGTGAAAGAGCCCTGGACATTCCAGCAACCCCAACCAGGCACAACCAGGCACAACACAATTCGACACTCGAACCCCCACGAAGCCAGCTCCACGCAGAAAACACCATCATGCTCTCAGCCGCAGAGATGAAACTACACTACTCGCGCTATCCGCACCTGCACTTCCCCTCCTTCCTCGCCTTAGGGTCTCAACATACTACACAGCACCATCAGCTTCTCCTCCCCTCTGAAGTAGAAACACAGTCTTTCAGTACTTTGCAACTTACACACATACATACTCTAACCCAAGACACGTAGAGACGCTCTGCATCAGCGTAGTTCCGACTAACCACCTCCCATTACCTAAAACACACACACATCCGCACGAGCAACGCAGATTCCCTGTCCCTCCCAACCAACCAACCAACAACAAATAAACAAATCAGATGAAATAAGGAGAGGGAAGAGAACCAGCCAGCCACCACTCCTACACTGTAGTGTACGTAGCAACCCACCACCCATCCCATCAACAAGCTAAACTCCGTATCGTCCTATAACCCCAAGCCACCTCACCAATCCACAGACACCAAGTTCCCAACACAGCGGTAGAGTCGTAGTATCCGCTTAAGCAGTTAGCCTACGGAATTTACGTGCGCTTGCTAGTGAGATTAAACAAACAGTAGTAAATAAGATTTATACTAGTTTGAGTAGCGGTAGATGTAGTGATTAAGTAGTCTAGTAAAGCGTAGCAAGAAAACCAGGTAGTTTGCGAGGAGTCAGGGATAGAAGGTAGAGTGTGTAGTGCTGATTCTCCTAGCAAAGGAGTTAATATCTGTTTAGAGTCGTGTGAAATAGGTGTACGTTAGATACTGAAGGTAGGTAGAGTAAGAGGGTTGAGAAAGATGAGATGAGATGGGATGGGATGAGATATCTGGTATCTGGTATCTGAACAAACTGCTAAAATAGTAGAAAAAGTTAGTTCGTTAATTAACACATGAACACAAATACATATAGCACTACCTCCTAAACAAAATCGCTATCATCGCAACTAACACCAACCAAGCTAGGACGCCGTAGTCTCTCTACCGCTTAGTATCTAAGTACAAGCTCTGTGTAGACTGGTACTACCCCACACCGCGCGTTCACACACCCCGAACCCTAGTTAAACAACCTACGTATGCTATAGAAGCACGTCAGTTGACGCGAAGAATTCTCGATGGCGAGAAAGTGCGAGTAGGATGATTGAGTCTGTTGAAGTGACGGAGATGTGATGACGGTACGAGTGGTAGGGGCTGGATCTTGGTGGTTGAGTACTGGTGGGGGTTGCGGATTGGTGGCTAGTTATTTGTGATGGAGCTGTAACAACTACATCGTATTTGTATATTAATGAAAATGCGAGTTTAGATGTCTACAGATGGTTGAATGCGGATCGAGACATCTGTAGATTGTTGTACACGAGTGTGAATGATTCAACGGACACGCTAACGCTCTATACTTCTCGGTATACTAATCACTACCATTCACCTCCCCAACCGCTTCTCATTGACGCCCCACGCACACACTGCACTACCCGAGACGAGCACCAGACTCACGCCCAACGCGGACCGGGTAGCGGTGCCATAGCACGCGCGCACCACGTCCTGAAGATGGGGGTCCAGGCTCCTGTAGTACGCCAGACTGGCGCGAACGCGCTCCGCGATCTGTTCTGCGTCTTGGGTGCCGCCCAGCGCGGAGGCGAGGCTGCGGCGCAGCGACTGGTTGAAGGCGGTTGCGCACATGGAGACGCCGAAGACAGAGCCGAGGGAGCGGAAGAGGTAGCTGCATGCTGTTGCGATGGCTTGATCGGCGTGCGAGGCGTTTGCGACTGTGGGTTGTTAGGGTGGAGGGTGGGGTTGCTGGGGAGGACTTACTGAGCCCGATGAGGGTCGTGGTTACTCCGATGCCGTTTGAGAAGGAGCAGATACATGTCCCCGCGACCATGACGGGTAGATTGCGCGTGATTGCGCCGGCGAAGAGGAGCACGATCGAGAGGCCAACTGTCATGTGCGAGTAGGCAATTACTGTGATCCAGTAGTACTTTGCTGTACGCTTCATGTAGATGCCGCCAAATAGCGAGCCGAGGACACCGGAGATGATGGATGGCACGAGCAGGAGTCCAGCTTGGGACGCGCTGTAGCCGCTTGTGACTTGCCAGTACAACGGTATGAAGAAGATGGCTGCCAGCCAGCCAGCGAAGGAGAAGAAATTGCACAGGTAGCATGCTATCAACGACCTGTCGAGGATGATGTGTCCAGGCGCGATGGGGTGCTTTGCGACGTATTTCTCGACAAGGACAAAGACCACAAACAGCGGCGTGGTACATAGTCCTGCGATGGTGATGGTGTCACTCCAGCCAACGTTCGATCCGCGGTCCAGCCCAAGAAGCAGTCCGAAGATGGCGACGATGAGGATAAAGGCGCCGAGGAAGTCGATCCTAGCAAGCTTCTCCTTCCAGTGAGAATTCTCCTGCTTGGGTAGGTGGAGAACAGCTGCAACGGCGATGAAGGCAGCGAGACAGAGCGGCCCCTGAGCAATGAACGACCATCTCCAGCCTATACTTTCGGCGAGCAGACCACCCAAGGGAGCACCAAGAGAAGCACCCACGGCATACACCACGTTGACGTACCCCTGCCATGTCCCTCTATCACGTAGAGGAACAACATCAGACAACAAAACAGACGTGCAGACCGACATGCCGCCGCCGCCAATACCCGCAAATGCTCTTGCTGCAATCAACTCGCCGATGGTGCGCGCAAAGCCACAGGCCACGGAGCCGATGCCGAAAATCAGATACGCCACCAGGAGACATTCCTTGCGGCCGAAGATATCGCTGAGTTTGCCGTAAACGGGTTGAAAAGCGGTGAGCGTGAGGAAGTATCCCGTCGCTATCCACGACGTCGAGGAGAGTGCTTTCAGCTCTGTTCCAATGATCCCATATGTTGAGACGATGAGGGTCTGGTCTGCTGCAGAAAGAAAGACCTGTAACGTTTAGTCCTATTCGGAGTCTGGAGTGGGGGACTGCTCACGCCGATTGCGATGGCGGGGAAGATGTACTTCATCCGCTTCCTGACCTCGGGCAAGCCTTGGTGCTTGAAGCTATCGCCATTGCTGGGCTGACGTTCGAGATCTCCCCCAGTCTCGTTGTCCTCGACATCAGTCTCTTCGTAGGGCGCGGGTGCAATGCCATTGCCAGGATCGACGAACACGGTCTGATCTTGTGCAGTGAGCAGTGGTGAGGTTTCCGTTGGCTCCGGCCGCGTGCTGTCTAGTCCCATGGCGAAGGTTCTTCTTTGCAAGACGAGCGCAGGCCACGAAAGAAGGAAGAAAACAAACAACCCCCGTTGCTATGCTGCGGACTGCAATGACTCAACGACGGACGGGAATCTCACTGTGCATGGACGGTGATATGCAGGTGATCTGAAGTGCTGCAATCCGACCCGGAGTGCCTTAGTGCAGGTGCAGATTGTACGAGGAGCTGCAGCTCTTCCACGTATCTGCACCTCTATTGATATCGGACACCGACATCGCTTGAGATCCACATGAGTTATGGTTCAAAATGCCAAAGGTCTGACGTGCTTTGTCACTTGCAAGGGTCTATTTCGCCGCTATCTCCGCACCAGCCCCACTCCACCCACTGCAGCCTGCCTTGAGCACGTGAAGTCGCGAAGCCGTGTACGCGCCTAGACGGTATACAAAGCATGGACAGACGCGTTCAAGGCGGGCAGCTTACCCTGCACAATGAGCAAGCGAGAGCAGTCCACGCTGACATATAACCACTACCGTCGCTCCAAAACCCCTCCAAAAACAAAATGTCTACACCTCCTCCTTTCACCCCTCTCACCGGCCACTGCATCTGCCGCACCCTAACTTACTCCCTCACCGCCGCACCCCTAGTAACGCACTGTTGCCACTGCAGCTACTGCCAGCGCGAAACCGGCTCCGCATTCGCCTTGAACAGCGTAATCGAGAGCTACCACTTCACCATCACATCACCAACCAACCCGTTATTTGCGAACCGCCCATCCCCCAGCGCTGCAGACGGCTCGAAGCACATGGTTGCGTACTGTCCGAATCGCAATTGTAATGTTGATGTCTTTGCGTACTATGGTGGGAATAAAGCGACCGTCTACGTGAAGACGGGGACGCTGGATCGGCAGAGTAGAGGCAGGGTGAGGCCTGATGTGCATATTTTCACGAGTACGAAGGCGGCGTGGGTGGATTTGAGGGGTGAGGTGGAGAGAGGGGTTAGGGTGTGTGAGGAGTTCTATGATAGGGAGGAGGTGTGGAGTCGAGAGAGTCTGGCAAGATTCGAAAAGTTGATCGTGTGGAAGGCGCAGCAGGCTGAACAGGACATCGCTGTGTGAAGGCACGGCTAGGTACTTGTGTGAGTGTGGTGCGTGGGTGGTGGTCGCGTTACAAACCTCACCATGGATGTTGTGGATGAGGTTATTGCGTCTTGAATTAGATTTCAAAATCTAGACTACCAGACTTGTATGGAAACATGAACTGGTATGTATTAATCGTCAAAGAAGACAGATGCCAAACGAAGGAAATGGGTATATGTAGCCAGCCGTGAGATGCTCAAGACAAATGGAAAATGCAGACTTGACCGCCGGAACCAATGCCGTGAGATGACTAAAACGAACCCAAAACTAAGGCGAATCGTGATTGCTAAAAGCTTACTTCCTCTTCTCAGCTTCGCCGTCAGCCGGCTTGACGGCCGTGCTGCCCTCGAGCGGTGGGATGTATCCAAGCTGCTTCTCCTGGCCGCCCTCGAACGGGGTGAACGGCGTGTATCCGCCCTCCGGGGATGCCTGCCACTTTGCGATATCCGCCTTGAGCGCATCGAGCTCCTTCTTGAACTGGTTGCCGAAGACGTCGATGTAGAAGGTGGCGCCATTGTACACACTCCAGATGAAGACGACGGTGAGGAAGATGCCACTAGCCCAGCGGTACCAGAACCAAATAGGGGCTGGCAGCATGGTGAGGACGGCGTAGGAGTACTGGATGCCCATGAACGCGGGCTCCTGGAGGAAGTCTGGCAGAGAAAGGACAAACTTTCCGATCCACGTCTTTGCGTAGGACTTGCGCAGCCAGGTGAAACTGGTAGGGCGTCCGGCTGCGATCTTGTCGCGGCGGCGCACAGTGATGAGGAAGTGGTAGGTCAGCTGCCAGAAGGCGTAGGGAAGAGTAGCCCACATCATCATCTGCGGCAGGCTGTAGTGATGCGGAGAGGAGGGGTCTGAGTAGCGGATGTTGTAGATGGCGGGGTAGTGCTCTTTCTGGTACTCGGGGCTGAGGAGGTGGACGATGCAGTGAAGCGTGACGCAGGGCATGATGTGGATGAAGAGACTGCACACGTTAGGGTGGATATGGTGATAGCACGGCCATGTACGTACCTGACGACCTTGTCCATGGAGTGGAAGACGAGCGAGTTTCGCCACATGATGATGGCGATGGCGTTGTTGCCCATGATCAGGCAGTACGTGGCGATGAAGAGGCGTTTTGAGTGGGGAAAGACCCAGATGCTGAGGACGGCGAGGATGTTGACAAAGTAGCACAGGTCAGCGAGGAAGTAGTGGTAGCCCTTTTTGTGGTACGTGTAGTAGCGGATAGGCATGAACCATAGCAGCTGTGCCGTGTACCAGTGTGGGAAGTAGTTGGGGTGCAGGCCGACCAGATAGCCCGAGACGAAGATGTTCATGACGGCGGCGATGAAGGAGGCTTTTTCTCTAGCTGTAACGGTCAAAGAGTCGTTGAAGCGTGTATTAAGGCGGTCGACCGACTTGCGCACCCGTCTTCGGTAGCGCTCGAGCTGCTCGCCCTCGGTGGGGACGCGGCGGCGCCATTCATCGACGACGCGGTCGCGTGTGATGCCGCGGTTCTTGGCCTGGTTCTTCAGCCTCTCCGTCTGGCTTGATATGGACTGCTGCAGCTTGTCGAAGCGCTGCGTGAGGGCGAGGTTCTCGACAAAATCGAACATGGTCAGCCGCTCGACCGGGGGGAAGAAGGCTGTGTCGTCGTCGGAGTCATCGTGGTAGGAGCTGTTGGAGAAGGAGTTGGAGCGCGAGAGGCCGGGGGTGGAGGCAGGCGGTGGACGTGGGCGCGACGGTTCACTCAGTAGGGCTGAGCCAGCGTGGGTCGAGTCGCGCGGGGTAGGGTCGGCGGAGAGGTCAGAGAGGCCCAGCTGGGGCTCTGACCTGGACTTGGGGTCCTGTGTCGACATGACGGGCACGTCTTCGGGGACGATTTCGAGGCTCGAGGGCGTGCGGCGGTGGGAGGATGTCTGGCGATGACGAGGGGGCGAGGCTGCAGCCATGGCTTGTTAGCTGTTGTTTGGTCTGTTGTCTGGTCTGTTGTCGTAGTGTCGTGGTGGAAGCTGGTCCATGTCCACGACGTGCACACTGCACAGCAATGGGGAGACGGCGGGGGTTTCATGGGGAAAGAGCGTACGGTGGTGGTGACCAGGCTATCTATCAAGACAAAGACGCTGCGCCTGTTCGCATGACAGGGCGGTGCGGGGCTGGAGTGGACGCTGGAGGTCGACGTGTGGGCGAGCGGTCGAGGACGAGTATCGTGGGAGAATGCAGGCTGGTGATTGGCACCTGCTATCGTCCCAGCACAACCACGGCGCAATAAGGCGAAGATGGAGCTCGCAATGCTCCGACCAGGCGCTAGCTACGGCGGGCGCACCACGGCCCTCTCGACGCGTCGTCTCGCGAACGGCCATGGAAGCTCCAGCGACGCGGCGACACCCCGCGACACTGCGACTTTGTGATATTGTGATATTGCGACACCGCCACTCGACACTCGACACTCGACACGCGACCTTCGCACCGCGCACTGCCACCGCGCACTGCCACCGCCGACGCGCACTCCCACCGCCGCCATGGGGAAGCTTGTGCGCCTCGAAATCTACAGTAAGTCCTGTCGCGCGCCCTCCATCGCCCACACCCGCTGACCTGCACCTGCGCCTACACAGACTTCAAGTCCTACCGCGGCCGCCACACCCTCCTCTTCGCCGACTCGTACTTCACCTCCATCATCGGCCCCAATGGCTCCGGCAAGTCCAACAGCATGGACGCCATCTCCTTCGTCCTGGGCGTCCGCTCCTCGCAGCTGCGCTCAGACAAGCTGCAGGACATGGTCTACCGCGGCAGGATCATCCGCGAGGCTAGGATCAACGCCGACGGCACCGCGACGGACGGCGACGCCAACAATGGCCACTCCAATGCCGACGCCCACGACAACGCCGACACCCAGTCCAGCACGCAGACGGAGAACCCGCAGAACGCCTGGGTAAAGGCCGTCTACGAGGACGACGCCGAGCAGGAGCACGAGTGGCAGCGCACCATCACACCCTCCGGCGCAAGCGAGTACCGCATCAACCGCCGCCAGGTCTCCGCCAAGGAGTACAACGACGCCTTGGAAGAGCACAGCATCCTCGTCAAGGCCAGGAACTTCCTCGTCTTCCAGGGCGACGTCGAGAAGATTGCGACCATGGCCCCCGACAAGCTCACCGAGCAGGTCGAGCGCATCTCGGGTTCCCTCGAGAAAAAGGCCGACTACGACAGGCTCAAGGCCGACTCGGAAGCTGCCACCGAGGACAACGCAAAGCACCTCCACGAGCGTCGCGGCATCAACGGCGAGCTCAAGACCTACCAGGAGCAAAAGGCCGAGGCAGACGAGTACGAGCGCAAGCTGGCCGAGCGCGACGAGGCCGTCGTCACCAAGACGCTGTGGAAGCTGTTCCTGTACCAGCAGACCATGGACAAGGCACGCAACAACATCGCCTCCCACCAGGAAGAGCTGAAGGAGCACAAGCGCACCGTCGACAAGTACCACACAAAGCACGAGCAGGAACGACAAGCCGAGGCCAAGGTCAAGCGCGACCTGAGCAAGACGGATCGCAGCATCAAGGACAAGGAGAAGCAGATCGAGGACACCGCGAATGAGCTCGCCCCCGTCGAGGAGACCATCCGCCTGCTCAACAACCAGCGCCAAAAGAACGACTCCGTGCTCGCCGACCTCAGGAAGAAGCGAGACACGGAAGCACAGCAGGTGCAAAGGGTCAAAAAGGATCTGGATCTGGTGCAGAAAGCAGAGACAAAATGGGAGGATGAGTTCAAGGCTGCGTCCCAACGACAGGGTCGCGAGCTCTCCCAGCAGGACCTCCAAGAATACAACCAGCTCCGCGGCGACGTTGTGAAGCGCACCCACGCCGACCAGATGCAGATCGACCGGCTGAAGCGAGAGGTCGACACAGATCGCGATCACGTTAGGAACCTGCAGCAAAGCCTCGACACCCACGAGAAGGCGGCCGAGCGCCTGAGTGCTGAGCTCGACCGGCTCGAAGAGCGGCAAAAGGAGCAAAAGTCACAGATCAAGCAACTCGAGTCGGCCAGGAATGCGAAGCAAAAAGAGTTGGATAAGCTCCGCTCGGATCGTCGACAGCTGGAGCTGAACTACCAAGAAAAGAACCAGATGCTGCAGGAATCCGCCACACAACTCAGCATCGTCGAGGGAAGCCGACGCGAATCACGAAAGCAGCAAGAAGCCCGCAAGGCCATTGAGCGACTACGCGTTCGCCTCGGACCTGACAAGGTACACGGCCGGTATCGGGACCTCATCACACCCAAGCAGGCCAAGTACCGCAAGGCAATGGGCCGCGTCCTGGGCCCTCAGATGGAGACGGTCATCGTCGACACAGAAGCCACTGCCAAGGAGTGCATTGCGTATCTGAAGCAGGAGCGCATCGGCATCATGTCGTTTGACCCGCTCGACTCCATCCAGATCAAGGCTGTCGACTCGCAACTAAAGGGCATGCACAAGGGCATGCGCCTGGCTATCGACTGCATCAACTACGAACCCAAGCATGAGCGAGCCATGACCGCAGCGTGTGGTAACACAATGATCTGCGACACCGAGAAGATTGCCAAGGAGCTCAGGTATGAACGTCGTGTGCAAGCCAAGGCAGTAACGTTGGACGGTCGAGTCATCAGCAAGGGTGGAACCCAGACGGGTGGTGAGCTGGATCGTGACGACGACGGCGGCGAGCAGTCGTGGGACGAAAAGTCCTACCAGACACTTCGCGACCGCGTTGACTCGATACAGAAAGAGCTCGCCAATCTCCCCAAGCTCGAAGGTTCGCGACAGCAGGAGCAAACCATCGAGGCTGAGCTGTTGGACCTTACCGATCAAGTCCGGCGCGCACAGGACGAAACCAAGGCCCTCTCACGCAACATCGACAGCCTGAGGAAAGAACTGACACACCACAAGAGCGAGCTGAGAGGCGTACGGCCGAACTTCGACCAGCAGACGCAGCGATTGCGAAACAGAGAGGCCGAGCTCAGGGGCTTCCAAGACTCAGTCGACCAAGTCACCGACAGTGTGTTTGCCACCTTCTGCCAGAGACTCGGATACGCGTCGATTCGAGACTACGAGGACCAGCAAGGCACAGTCCAGCAGGAGGCTGCCGAGAAGCGTCTTGAGTTTACCAGACAGCGCAGTAAACTTTCGTTCCTGCTCAAGCAGCTCGAGTCTTCGCTCCAGGGAATCGAGGACCGTCTTCAGGTTGCAGAGAGCAAGATCGACCGCATTGACGCTCAGCTTGCAGAGCACCAGGCGAAGCAGGAAGAGTTGCAGAACTCGAGAGACGTGCTAGAGGCTGAGCTAGAGGAGCTGCAGGAGAAGCGACAGGCGTTGGAGGAGAAGCTGAGTGCACGAGCTGCTGCTGTCAAAGAAGCACGTCGTGCCCTCGACCAGCGGAGCGAGAAGGTCAAGAAAGTCCTGAGAGAGGTCGACAGCGAAGAAGCCAAGATCAAGACAAGCGCAACGAACCGATACAACACGCTCAAAGAGTGCAGGGTCAACGAGATCAACATCCCGCTTACCCCCGACTCCAACCCGCTCACCTCGTTGCCCATGACAGATCTGCCTCGCCCTGATGCGGACGCCATGGATGTTGACGAGGACCCTGATAGCACACAGATCCAGCAGCCAGAGGTAGACGACTACGGCATCGAGGTCGACTTTGACGAGCTGGAGGAAGAGCTCAGGAACGAGCTTCTCGAGATCCTCGAAAACGTACGTCACATGTCAACCTCTTCCAACCTAGCTAACCCCCAGCAGGAGGACTCCCAAGACGACAAGGTCCAGTCCGCCATCCTCTCCTCCCTCCGCGAAGCTGAAAGCCGCCTTACCGACACCATCACGCGCCTGGAGACGGATATCTCCAAGGCAACGCCCAACATGCGCGCCGGCGAGCGTCTAGCAGCGACCGAAGCGCGCCTCGCAGCCGTCGACGCCGACTTCGCCAGCACCCGCAAGCGAGCAGCAGCGGCCAAAAAAGCCTTTGAAGAAGTAAAACAACGCCGCCACGACCTCTTCATGAAAGCCTTCAACCACATCTCCGAAAACATCGGCGGAACCTACAAGGACCTGACCAAATCCCCACAATTCCCCCTCGGCGGACAAGCCTACCTCGACATGGAAGACAGCACGGAGCCGTACCTCGCGGGACTCAAATACCACGCCATGCCACCCCTCAAGCGCTTCCGCGACATGGAGCACCTCTCGGGCGGAGAAAAAACTATCGCCGCCCTCGCCCTCCTCTTCGCCATCCACAGCTACCAACCCAGTCCCTTCTTCGTGCTCGACGAAGTCGACGCCGCCCTCGACAACGTCAACGTCGCGCGCGTCGCCAAATACGTCCGCGAGCACGCTAGCCCCGGCATGCAGTTCATCGTCATCAGTCTCAAAGCTGGGTTCTTCCAGGAGAGCGAGACGCTCGTGGGCGTTATGCGCGATCAGGCCGCTATGACGAGTAAATATTTGAGTTTGGATGTGAGTTTTCTGCCCCGTTGAGATGGTGCAGCAGGTGCTAACGTGTTGTAGTTGAGGAAATACCCCGCGTGAGCGTGAGTGAGCACGATGGTAAGCGTGGTGATAACGGTGGTTTGTTGTACGTACAACGCAGTGCTGTGCCGTGCTGTGGAGTGCTGTGTAGTGTAGTACAGTGTAGTGCAGGACAAGCATAGTATAGTGTATCTACATCTTACATCTCCATGCTATTTCTCCTCCGCAGTGTATCATACCATACCTCAGCATACCATAGCATACCACACTATACCACACCATATAATAAAATACTATATCTAGCATATTATACTATAGCATGTTACAGCAATAGCTATATAGTAATTACACCCCTAACGTACTCTACAAGCAAGTTGCCTACTCTGCTAAGACTACACTAAACCTCTACTCTATTATAGCCTGTATTAGCCTATTTTAGCCTTATATTTAGTTATTTAGTAATACCTTTTATAGGCTTCTTATATATATATATATAAGTTATTCCCCATCTTTTAGCACCTTCCATAGTGTTTTTAGGTTACCTTACCTCCTTTAACACGTACTTACTTTTTTACTTTCTTACTATTACTACGCATTCTAAACTCTATTAGAGTTATTAGCTAAAGGCCTTTCTTAGCTGTTAGAGTTTTCTTTTACTATAACTGCTTTCTTTTATATAATTTATATTATATAGTAGCCTTATTTACTACTTAAAGCTTAGTATCCTTCTTTTAGAATAATATTAGCTTATTTACTACTATAATTTAATTGTTATAAAGAAGCACAATAAATAAAGGTTAAAAACAAAAAGTAGTAACTAAAACAAGCCTAGTCTCTATACTTATAGCATAAAAAATTGTAACATATATATTAATAAAATATCTTAATAGATTTAGTGTATACGTCTTGCATAAACCTAATAATAAGTAAGTTAAATAGTAAGTAACTTAATAAGTTAAATGCTAACTAACTCTAAAGTCTAAGTTAATAATAAACTGTAGTAGAAAAAGCTTAATGCCTACTAAATAGTTATAATTCTATTGTAAACTAAACAATCTTAGCAGAATAAGGAGTATTATAGGTAATAACCTCTTAACTAGAAAGTAGCTAATATTGTAAGAAGACTCTACAACACGCTTATATAGTTAATGTCTATAATTCTATAAAGTTTATCTGTGCTAGTGTCCTATACTTAATTGTATTCTTTAACCTTCTACTCTAAACATAGTATGTATAATAAACTTATAACCCTACTGCTATTATAAGCTTTTATTATAAGCACCTACTTCTAGGTTGTAACTAAGACCTAAACTACTATAACCTTAACTGCGTAAAAATCTACTCTAAGTATATCTAATTAGTGCCCTTGTGTCTATTAGCAACTAGGCGCTTTGTTAGTAATATAGCATTAATTATATCTAACTCTTTCTTATTAACAGCATCTTCTATATTAAATTTAATATTAATAAAGTAATAAGAGTGTATATGTTTAGTTAGAGCGTTTTGTTAGCTCTTCTAACAACACTACAGCAGGCTATAGATATAGCAAGACAGATTAGCACTATCCTATACATACTATAGACACTAGGAATATTTAAGAGCTATTTGTTTGTCTAAGAAGGTGTAGAAAGTCTAGAAGAGATAGAGTAGCTTAGGTTACTACTTCTAAGGTAATCTATAATAGAGTTTTAAGTAAAAAGGAGCGTGTTTGTGTTGTAAACACAGATAGTATAATTATAAGATAAAGACGTGTAAGGAGATAATTGCTAGCTAGGCATAGCTTTAGAGGTTAATTGTTTTCTAGTTATATATTGTTGTTTAGATAAACTAGCTTTAATACAGATGCGCTTTACTATAAAGAGGTAGATATAATTAACTATCTTTTATATTTTAGTTAGACTTAAAATTAATAAAACGTTTTATTAAAGAACTAGTGCTAATTAATACCCTTATAACAGTGCTGGTTTATAGCGCAGATAAGTGCCTTCTTAAACACTAGTTACAAAATTAAAACACAAAACAGCTAATAGCTAGAATTTACTACTATAGCTATGCCTTTAGTAAGCTTTTTAAAGGCCTTAACTATTAAAGTTAGTAAGCTATCTATATATCTTTAAATTCTCTGTTAAACTAGCGTTAATTGCAACCCTAATTACAAGGTATTACTTAGAGTTTAGGACTACTAGGGCTTATCTTTAATAGTAGGTAGTAGCAGAGTATATAGGCAGATATTAAGACTTATTATAACCTGTTCTAGATTAAAAGAGACTATTCTAGCGCCTTAGAAGCCTTTTTAAATATTGCTAAATATAAATATCTTCTTATAGGCGCCTATAAAGTATAGTAGGAACTTAGTTTTAGTAATATAAGTAATATAGTTATATATAAGATTCTTAGCTTAGTGCCTATATACCTTCTTTAAAGAGGTAAAACAGCCTAAATCTAGTAGCTGTAAGAGGTGTAATAAGTGTAGAAGCATATATAGTATAATAATCTTCGCTTTATTACAGTATTATTAGAAGTTAAGAGAGTTATAGCTCTTATAGCTATTAATAAGAAGTAGCTATTGTAATTCTTAGGAATCTGTCTTTATATAGGCATTAAAGTGCTTCAACTAGTCTAGACTAAGCTTATTAGTAGTCTATCTATTCTTAGAGACTCTAATAACCTAGTCCTAGGGCAGATTATCCTCTTTATACTAGGTAGAGAGGTAGTTACAGCCCTTAAAGATAACAAAGAGTAGAAAAGCTTATTCTATACTATTAACACTCTATATAACTATTATCTACTTCTAATTACCTTGCTACACTACCTTTAGCTAACCTTAACGCTCTAAGCCTGTAATTACTACTTCTATTAATATCTAGCCTATTATAAAGTCTATCTTATTAAAGTTATATTTATAATTATTCTAGATAAGTTACTATATTTAGCTTTAGTATTCTTTCTAAGCTAAAATATACTTCTAATAACTTTAGAGTTATTATAGAGAGCTTACTTATAGTTATACTTATAATTAAACTTTACTTAGAGCTTAGAGTAGTGCATAATAAATATATTAGGCTAATTTAAGCTAATATAGCCTATATTATACTTAGTATATCAAGAATTAGCTATATTAGCTATAGTAGCTAGCTAAGAGGCAAATCCTTATATATCTAGCTTAAGAATATACCTAATAATTATATTCTTCTTAGTTTAATCTATATTCTGTTAATTTAGTATATAACTAGCTTATAAAGGTTATTCTATATATTAATTATATAGTATACTATAAGGCGTGTTATATATAGCTGCAGCGCGTTATGTAGTAAGATTTGCATCTTATTTAAGTGCCTATAGCATAAGCTGTATTACAGCCTTTTTTAAGAGCTTATATTTATATTATTATTAAGTTATTACGTTATAAGTTAAAATATTAGTGTAGTCTTAGCAGGGTAGGCGACTTGTCTGTATAGGCAACTTGCCTATAGAGTACGTTATAGTTAATAGCCTTAAAAGCAGCTCTAGAAAGACAACTTTAGGATTCTATACGCGCGCGCACTCTATTACTAGCTCTTAAAAACACTAGCGTTAAGATTAGTAATGGCAGATTATATAGCAACCTTACAGGTATTTATTTTTAAGTAGGTAGTGCTAGTAATAGAATGTGTTAAATAGTAGGTAACTGTTACAATCTACAGAACACAGGAAGGATTTATCTAATTATAGTAGCTGCAGCATAGTAATTATAACAACAGAATAAACATAAGTAAGCAACAATTACAGCATTAGCACTTAGCAAGGAACTAAGAGAACACGTAACCTAATTAGGGCTTAGCGCAATTAGTGTAATTAGCAATTAGTGTAATTAGTGCTTAGTGCAATTAGAGGATGCACAACACTAATTAGTCTGTATTACTACTACTGTTATTAAAGTATATAGTTTGTAGAAACATAATCCTTATAGTTTATATTTAACATTATTAATTAACTTTGTTATTAGAACATCTTATCTTGCTTGTAAAATAGATAGTCTACTCTATACTCTTCCTTGCAAACCTAAGTAGCTAAGGTCCTAAACGCATACTACTTACTCCTCCTAGTTCCTTACTCTTGTATTTGTCCCTAAGACCTAATTAAATAATTACTTACAGACTTTGTCTAAAGTGTAAAACTTAACATTTTAAACACCTCTAAGATAAGTACTTTAGGAACCTATGCTACCCCTAGCAGCTCTAGCCTAAATAATGTTAACATAGATGCACCTGCTATATCTAGCACTATAAATATTGCTAAACCTAGCACCTATAATAGCAACTAAAATAAGCTTAATAACTAGCTTCTCTAGTTAAACTTATTTTTTAAGTTTTGAAGAAGTAAGATCTAAGACAGCAAACACATTATACTAGCTGCAAGTTACATACGTAGCAACACCTTTAAATAGATTAAGTCTTTCCTTTAGAAAGCTATATTAAACAAATGTCTTAACAAAGTATTATTCTAGTTTAAAGACTTTAGTAAGTTTAAGAAGTTAGTTAAGCTAATCTTTAGAGTCTTAAACAAACTATCTATTGCATATTACAATATCTAATATATTAAACAAACTTAGTCTGCTGCTAACTACGCTGCTAAGTTTTAACAACTTACTACTAACATAGAGTAGGGTAACATTGCGTTAATAACTATGTTTAAGTAAAGCCTTAAGCCTAAAGTTAAAGAAGAACTAATACGCACTAGCGCTAGTACTAACACCTTAAATAAACTAGTTAATAAAGCAATTAATATTAATATTAAGCTATACAAACTTTAGATAGGACTAAGAGACAATCCTAGAGTGCGCGTTGTAACTAAGGTTAATAATTACCTACCCCTATATAACTAGTAGCGCAATAACCTAAACTAAGAAAATTAAGGTAACTGCAACAACTACTAATCTAATAGTAGTAGACATATCTATAGCAACACGCAAAGTAGATACTACAGACCTAAAGCTATAGATCTCTTAAACCTTAATAAAGAACTAAGCCTACTAGAACACTAGAATAAAAAGAGTAAGAGAAGCAGCAACTTAAGTAATAAGAACAACAAAACCTATTATAACTATAGTAAAAAAGGCTACTTTGCTAGATACTGCTGTATAAAGAACAAGGTTCTTTAGTAAGTTAATATACTGTCCTATAGTTATAAAGACACAGATACTAGTAATAAATAGAAAGTAGTTACTAAAGAAGTTAAACAACTTATAGAAGACCTAGAGTCTAGTTCTAAGGATAATATAGAGTATATTAAACCTCCTAAGCATATAGCAACACCTTATAAAGAATTACAAGAGTACTAAGACAAGAAAGACAACCTCTTAGATACAACAGAAAGGACCCTAACTTAGGTTAGATCTAGATTAGCACACTAACACTGCTATAAAGAGTACTACTGTACTTAACAACAATAGGAATATAAAGACAATAATTAAGTATATTACAATATATATTAGTCCCTTATACGCTAGCTAACACTACTAATTAAGCATGTAAGGCTAAGACGTAACCTTAATATAATTATTAAAGGACTTAAGAAGGACCTTCCAGACTGCTAGCACCTTATTAACAAAATAAACAATAAACTAGAGGAAGAAAACTAGTGTAATAAGAAATTACTACACACACAGAACTACACAATAAGCTAGCTACCTTAAGCTACTATTAACTTTTACACATAGTACATTCTAGATTTCTAGAACTTGGAATATGTAAATCCTTTATAGATAGTATATAAAGATAATAAGTGCGCAACACACTATAAAGATAAGTTAAGAGCGCACTACTTTCTATTACCTTACAACTGCTATTGTATACAATAGTATAAGTACACTAACAACTTTTATAACATTTATTTAATTAACAAACATAACTATGTTATATTCCCTAGAGATAACAACCTAACTGCAGCAACGCAAATGCAGCTATTAGTTAATAGTAACTACTTTAATAACTACTAGTAGTTATGCCTTAACTCTAGATGCAGGAAACATTAAGATCTAAAAGAATTTAAAGGGTTTAGAACAGATAACAAGTCTTTTTTAGAAGAACAAACAAGAGTACCTAGAGTCTTGCTATTAACTCTATTAGAACCTATAACCTTATTAAGCTCCTTATTATATTAAATAAGAAGAAGCTATTAGCACTCTTAGACTTAGAAGTATAAGGAAACTACGTTTTCTTATATAGAGTATAGCTAGCTAGACTACGCCTCTTATGTAAAGAACACTTATATTAGCTCTAAGTAGCTAATAGAGAACTAATACTAGAAGAAGTAGTTATAACGCATAAAGTTAAGTGCTAACTCCTCTAGATATAAGGACACTATAAGTTAATATTACTAGACATTTTAAGTACAGCTACTTATAATATTATATTAAGATTACTATAGTTATAAAAGCACAACCTACAGATTAATTAGAAAAATTAATAGCTTTTATTTAAAGAGTGCAAATATAGCATAACTACACGCTAGCCTACGCAACCTATGCAGGACTTAGTAGATAAGAAGCAGATTAATAACATCTCTTTAAACTATTAGATATACTAAGATAGAGTAGTTAATTATATAGACCTAAAAAGCCTCTCTACAACAATTAAGAAGAAAGATAGTATAACTTCTACTATACTAGATATATACTATTAGTACGCCTAGATGTTTAAAGAAGAGCTATCTGTAAAAGTGCTACCTAAGCACTAACCTTAGGATTGTGAGATTAAGCTCTAGAAAGGGAAAGAACTACCCTTTAGGCCTATATACTAGCTACCTACAAAAGAACTTAAGATACTAAGAAACTATATTAAGAAGAACCTTACAAAAGAATTTATTAAGAAATCTAAATCTCTAGCAGGATTCCCTATTCTATTTATACTAAAGAAAGACAGCAAACTACAACTTTGTGTTAATTACTAAAAGCTTAACAATATTACTTTTAAGAATTAGTATCTGCTACCTAATATAACAGAATTATAAGACTAGTTATTAGGAGCAAAGTTCTTTACTATACTTAACCTACGCAGAGCGTATAACCTAATACACATAAAGAAAGGCAAAGAATAGAAAATAGCGTTTAGAACCTATTATAGACATTTTAAGTATATAGTTATGCTTTTTAGGCTAACTAATATACTAGCAGTCTACTAGGCTCTTATTAATAATATGCTGTAAGCATTTCTAGATATTACTATAGTAGTATACCTTAATAACATCCTAGTGTACAGTAAGACACTAGAAGAATATAAGATCTATGTACAATAAGTGTTAGAATGCTTAGCAAAAGCAGACCTTAGGCTAAAGCTAGAGAAGTGCAAATAGTATAAGAACAAAGTAGAGTTCCTTAGCTATATTATAAGAAAGTACAGAGTTAAGATAAGTAAATTAAAGATATAGGTAGTAAAGGATTAGCTAACACCTAAAACTATTAAGAAAATTTAAGAGTTCCTAGGGTTTATTAACTTTAACTAACACTTTATTAAGAATTACTCTCTTAGAGCCTTACTACTTACTAAGCTTATATAGAATAATATACTATTTAAATAAAAATAAGCGCAGAAGGATACATTTTAATTACTTAAGCAAGTATACGTAGAGCTACCTGTAATAATTATATTTAAGAGTAGAAAACTGCTTTAACTTAAAACTAATACCTTAGATTTAGCATTAGGAGTATGCGCAACTTAGGAACAAGATAGCTTATAGCACCTAATTACCTACTACTTATATAAGTTTACAGGACTTAAAGAACGCTATAATATATATAATAAAGAACTCTTAGCAATTATATTAGCTCTAGAACATTATAAAGTCTACGCAGAAAGCTGCTTAGACCTTACTATCTATACAGATTATAAGAATCTAGTACAGTTTACTATAATTAAGGTACTTAATTAGAGACAGGTTTAATAGGCTAAACTACTAAGATAGTATAAGTTTAAAATCCTGTACACACTAGGAAAAGACAATAGTAGAGCTAATGCACTTAGTTAATAATATAACCTTATAAGAACTAAGATAATTAACAAACATGCTATATCTAGAGTTAATAAGAATAGATTGTTAGAACTATTATAGCAGTTTAACAATATAATGCAGGTTTTAGCAGAACAGCGCATTCTATTAGAAGTACTAGAAGAATTATAAGAAGAAATTATAGCTAGTTACTATAATAATCTACTTTATTAACACCTAAGTATTACAAGAATAATAGAACTTATTAAGAGACACTACAAGTTCCTAAATATAAAAAACAAGGTTACTAAGTATATTAAAGATTATATAGAGTGCTAGAGAGATAAACACAGCACACATACTAAATACAAAGGAGCACAGGCAATAGAGATACTAACAGCCCCTTAAATAAATATTATAATAGACTTTGTTACACAGTTACCTACCTCTAAAGACTCTATTACAGGATATAGCTATAACTTAATCTTTGTTATAGTAGACAGATTTATAAAAGCTGTAGAGATAATACCCTTTTAACATAGCTATACTGCAAAGCAGCTTACTTAAGTATTTCTAGACTAAGTTATTAGGCATTATAGTATTCCTAAATTAATTATTAGCAATAGAGACAAGCTCTTTATATTAAATTACTAGACTATAATTTTAGCAGCTATTAGTACTAAGAAGAAGCTATCTATAGCCTATTATCTATAGACAGATAAATAGACTAAATATACAAATTAGACTATAGAGACATTTCTATAAATCTACAGCAACTAGCAGCAAGACAACTAGTTTTTGCTATTACCTATAGCACAGATTGCATATAACAACAAGCTATTAGAAGTAATAGGCGCAACGCTATTCTTCTTAAATTATAAGAGACACCTAAATCTCTTTACTAGAGCACTAGACATACTAGTACAAATAGAATTAGCAATCTCCTTAGTTTAGAAACCAAAGAAAGTATATAAGAGAACACTAGAAAACATTAGCAAAGCTTAAGAACAAGTAATCTCTTATATTAACTAGAAACAAAAAACAGCACCTTAGCTAGAAGAAGAGGATAAAGTCTATCTTCTTATAAAAAACCTTTAAACGCAAAGACCTATAAAAAAACTAGATTATATTAAAGTTAAACTATTTTTTATTTCTAAGTAGATAAGCCTAGTTAACTATAGACTTACTCTGCTTAAGAATACAAAGTTCTACCTAGTGTTCCATATATCTTTATTAGAACTAGCTAACTCTAGAACGCTAATCTAGAAGGACTTCTACTACTAGGTTAACATTAATAACAAGTAGGAAGTTAAAAAAATAATACAACATTGTAATATTAGCAATAGCAACAAATACCTAGTTAAATAGTTAGGTTACCTAGATTTAGAAAACATATAGGAACTAACTTCGCACCTTATAAACTGCTAGCAGATATTAAAGCAATTTAAAGAGACTAATTAGGCAAAGCTATGTTGCTCTCCTAGTACTCTAACAAATAACTCTTAGAGGCACCCTAGGTACTAGGCAATAATAAGAACTTGTTAGACAGACCTATTAACTTAATAGTCCTTGTCTCTAGCTATTCCTGCTCTTTAGTACTACGCTCCTCTACTGCAATAGCCTCTTTAGTATAATTGTCTAACAAATTTATTTGTTGTTACAACTACTCTTTATATACACAAGCTATACGCAGGTCCTCTATAGCCTTTTTAGATACCTAGAGCACTTTAGTTTGTACTTTGTAACTCTCTTTTATACAAACCTATAACTTCTTTTTTTTAGATACTAGTTAAGTAAACTTAGATTAAGTTACTCTTATATTATAACACTACTCTAAATAAATATACTTACTATACTTTCTAGACTAAATATAAACCTTACACATATAGTTATACTTTATATAGGTTTTATATTTCTACACTATAATCTCTCTAAAGAATTTAATAAATTTGTACAGATAATAATAGCAAGCTAAACTTAAGATAGTTAGTTTTTTTTAGCATTATTAAGACTTGCTTAATAATTAAGAAAGGGCCCTGTGTTATATAAATAAGCTTAAGAGACTAAGCTAAGATAGAAGGAGGATAGTGTTATAATCTATAGAACACAAAAAGGATTTATCTAATTATAGTAGCTACAGCACAGTAATTATAACAACAGAATAGATATAAGTAAGTAATAATTACAGTGTTAGCACTTAGTAAGGGACTAAAAGAATACGTAACCTAATTAGAGCTTAGCGTAATTAGTATAATTAGTAATTAGTATAATTAGTAATTAGTGTAATTAGTGCTTAGTGTAATTAGAGGATACATAACACTAATTAGTCTATATTACTACTACTATTATTAAAGTATATAGTTTGTAGGAACATAACCCTTATAGTTTATATTTAACCTTATTAATTAACTTTGTTATTAGAATATCTTATCTTGCTTACAAAATAGATAGTCTACTCTATACTCTTCCTTGCAAACCTAAGTAGCTAAGGTCCTAAACGCATACTACTTACCCCTCTTAGTTCCCTACTCTTGTATTTATCTCTAAGACCTAATTAAATAATTACTTACAGACTTTGTCTAAAGTGTGAAACTCAACAGTAACACGTTGTAGTAGGGTGGCTGAAAACTATATGTGGCCGAAAAGTATATAGACTAGCTTATGCTTGTTTTCTTTGCCTTGCCTTGCATAAGCGAGTTTTGTTGTGTCACCGCTGTTCTTCTTAGATAGCTCAGCTTGGCACTCATGCGGTGAGATCTATTGAATCTAATACGTTCTGTTGCGCACCACCTGTCCGAAAACACTCAACAATGGAAATCATCAAAACCGCGCAGGTCTTTCGCAACGAGAATGGCACCGTGGTGTTTACTCACACTCGTATCCTATATTGCGATGATGGAAAGACCTTCTCCGCCACGATGCGTTCCCGTGGGGCGGCCAACCTTCAGCAACCCAATCCAGAGCAATTTGAAGACGTTCAGCAAATCCCGTTCGACGCATACCAGCCTATCGCCCCGTCAAGCTCGCTTGTTGCTAGCAGCAATGAGGACGCCTATGTCAAGACACCCAACTTGACGACTTTCCATGGTGACCAAGCCATTGCTACGAGCATCCTCGAGGAAATGAAGACATGCGAACTGATCCTTGCAAAGCCGCATCCTTGTCTGGTCACTTACTACGGTTGCATTCTTCACAGTGGACGAATAGTTGGGTTGTGCTTTAAGAAACATCCACAATCTCTGATGGACATGGTCAATCCCAGAAGTCTCAATAAGTCCAGATTCATGGATATGGAGGAGCTCAAACCAAGCCGTAAGAGAGCAGCACGCTACCTGCCTCTAATTGAGGATGGGATTCGCCATCTACACAGTCTCGGCCGCATTCACAACGATATAAATCCTGCAAATATCATGATTACAGGCGATGACATTCCGGTTGTTATTGATTTCGGTTCGAGTAGAGATCCTGGCACAGATCTTGCGGACGTTGGGCGTACCCATGGATGGTTCAATGCAGATGTTTCGAAGGCGATGGAGAGCAACGATCTTGATGCGTTGGAGGAAATGCGAATATGGTTGACGGGAACCTCAGCAGACGAGTACCAGTTTAAGGAATGGTGATTAGAGAGAACGTGCCTATCAATGAGGATTTGAACCCGATTATTTGCTCACATGACTATCATTTAGCTTTGATTTGCGGTAACGACTGTTTGAAAATCTCCTGTCCTACGAACAAGCTGCAAGTCAACCGCCAATACCAAGATTACTCTCACGATCTCCTATAATCTCTCCATACTCGCGCTCAAGACTTCTTCTCGTAGGCATCAGAGTTCGGGCAGGTTTTATCACCGCAATCCTGGGCTTTGACCATTGAACCTCATTTATCAGTGGTGAAACGGCAGTCGTTGACAAGGATAAGTTGCGAGGCAGTCATCTTAGCAGTCAGCACTGGTCGAGGCGAGTTTGTAGCTGGAGCTTACTTTTGGATGAGGTTAGTAAAGAAGAGTTGGAGTTTGGAGGTAGTAGGTTGTTGTAGTATCAGAAAGCTGGACTGTACAGTTGTATCAGGTCGGGAGCAAAGAGAAGAACTTATATATCAAGAGTTAACCCATCATGCCAAGGGATTGTATGCAAATACTGCCTTCTGGGGGAATACCCAAGTTGGGATAGATCCATGCTGTGTCGCAAGCCATATGACTAGGCTGCTGAGGGGCGCAGACTACTGCGACCGCAAGTGGGGACGATGGCAGCTACAGCGACAAGCAAAACAAGATAAAGTTTGCTGCGGATGCAGGCTGGTTAGGATTCTGAATCCTTGATTGCTGCGTTCTGCAGCGTCCTATAGTGTGCATTTACATAACGTACAGAACTGACTTAGAAGGTGGCATTTGCACCAATCTACATCTAACGATATCAACACTTGATCTAATTTGCTTAGTCCCTTAGTATTGTTTGTTACATTTGCCTCCCCTATCTGGCTTGGCTATTACAATAAGAAGGCTGCATTGTCCCGCCCTTAGTTACTGTTCACACTATTCCTGCTCTACTAACAATTTCTCTTGGCAGTCTTTGACAGCTGCTTAACCTTAAATATATGTGCCCTATTGCTATTGACTCGTTCTAAGCGTCTGCAACTTCAGGATTTAAACTGTCTCTGAGAGTACCTTTATTTAGCATTTCTATATTGCTTGGGATACCCTACTACTAAGTGACATGTGCCTGCTATACACGCACGTCTATAAGACTATAGAAACACAAGCACACTGTCACTTTCTAGCACAGGGTGCCTGTACTGCTTACAGCGTACAGGGAAGAGCTACGCGCTAAACAAAACAACAGATTGTAGATACCTTAGAACTAAGTTAAAATGTAACTAAGCTAGCTTAATGTTATTCTGCAGCTTATTACGCTAACTAACTAGGGTCTTGATCCTGCTATATGCTAAAGTATCGCTGGCGCATAGGAGCGTTTAGCTGCTAATTAGCTGCTGTCTTGTACTAAACACAATGCAGGCTAATTTACTGCACTTTCTAGTTAATTCTAGGCTCCTTAGTAAGCGCCTACAGTCTTGCAAGTGACATGGTTTGTTTTGTTCCTTATGTTATCTTACCTAACCTACTTTTCTAAGGGTCTTACTTATGTCCTAGCTTAACATTTGCCTATGGCGAAATTGCTATAGTAACGTGTGTGACACAGTCCATGATCTTTGCTCTAAAATTTGGAGCTATTGCTCTATAAGAAGATGAATTTGTTAGGCTAGGGTGAAAATTACCCCAATTGGCCCTGACCACCATGGGAGTTCAGATTGATGGTAGGATAAGTAGTCCTACAAAGCAGCAGTGGCCACCTGTAGTCTAGTCTGCTGAGGGCATCCCTCTTAGGACTTACACTACATGCTACGATTCTGTGCTGCTATTCTTGCACGCGTACTTCTGGACCTAAATCTCTAGATGCGGGATAGTTAATAAGCTATAATAGAAGAGGAAGCTATTTGCTCCTTCGCGCATGGCGCTGCGCAGGCATTTGAAAGTATAGGAATAACATACGAACTATTACTAAGCAGCGTTAGACACATGTCCCTGCCTTGAATGCTAGCTAGATTGCACGGATTAACAGTTCTTAAGTATTGTAGCCTGAGTCTTGTGGTGTAGCCTGAGCCAATGTCTACTTCCCTAGCAATAATTAGTCTGCATGATGAAGGACAAGATTAAAAGGCCTTACATATTTGTCCCTCTAACTAAGAAATGCGTAAGTCCCTGCTTTTTGGCACAGCTAGAAACAAGTTTAAGGCTTTAGCTAATAGATAAGCTGCAGCGAAGCTTTGTATAGCAGTAGCCTTAACTGCGCCTAGCTAAATGACAAAGGTAAAGATACAACTGTAGACGCTAATGCAACTACATAATACATACATGCAGGGATTGCTTAGACATTATGCATTCACTTACGCCGTATGCCTACAACAAGAGAACTAATCACTATTAGCATTAGCTTGTTTTATTGTTCGCACGCTACCCTGTGTCTGGCGTAGCGCACCATCAATTACATAGGTTATTCAGACATAATAGAAGTTCTAGAACAAACAAAGTTAGATTTTATATTATAATAGAAGCAAAATCAGGAGTTTGCGCAATATAATGTCCTAATCTTTACCTTGTGTTCTGAGTATTTTCTTAACAGATTTTTAACGTTGCAACTAGTATAACTTCAATCTCTAGGGATTAAACCTTAACACTCTACTATAGTAATTAAGATGTAGACAATATGTAGATGCTAACAAAAGGACTTAGATTGTTCACATTAACAATATCGCTGTTAGGTTTTATTATAAACTAGGGCGGCTATTACAATATTAGCTATAGCCAGCCTATTGTAGCTTATATACCCGCACCTATACTTAATAGTGCTAAGTAGAAGGTCACCTCTAGATGCAGGTCTTAACGTTACCTCTACTAGTCTACTTTTACTTATCTGCTGTAGATGCAGAGCACAGCGCCATTTTCCTAAACTGCGCCTTATCGCTGTTCTACTACTAAGTTCCTGTTAACGCTTACAGTCTAAGAGAACTTAAAGTAGTAACTCTTGCAAACATAAACTAGTTCAACTTACTACACAGCTTCTGCCTTTATCTTTTCTAAGCAGACTAACTATTGTTCCCCCTTGCACAAGCACTAGCTTATCAATTCTGTGCATTTTGTATTTGTCCCGCATCTAAGTCTTATTAAGCTCAAAAACCCGCATTTGTTAGTAATATCGCTTTCTCCTATATGAACAATATCCTCTGAACCCACTAACACTTCTATAGCATAGCTAAGGACTATAATAGGTTTTACTGCTATCTAGCTGCGATTCTTGTTGTAATAGAGCGCAAAAATTGTTTACATAATTATAGCCGCAGGCTAATACTAACACGTCTTCTTTTACTAAAGCATTATAGAAATAAGAATTAATGCTAGGACCTTTAGTTAGTTCTTTCTAGTGGCCACTGTGTATAACAAGACGCTTGTCCTTAAACTTAGGTAAAGGGATGTGTTGAAAAACGAGGGAACTATAAAAACAATCTTCTTTATTATGCTTTTCACGCTCGCTTTGTATCGCTTAGGATGTGTTTAAGAACTAATTAATTTAGCTTTGCTGTATAGGATTATAGTTAGGTTTGTAGGTCTAGCTTAGTATTCCACTGTGCAAATCCAGGAAATACAATGTTATCACTAGCTATTTTAACAGGGCGGGATCTAGGACCTAAACGTAGAAGTTGCCTATACTGTTAACCTGCTTTAGGCCTGCCTTGCAGAGGCTGAAAGGGAGACTCTTAAGTATTAACATCTGTGCTGTACCTGTAGTTTAGTAAGCAAGAGAGATAGCTTGTTAGGATTGCACAGCTGTCTTGCAGGGCAAAGTGGTCTACACTATTTGTAAGTAGGTAATTACTTACGTGACAATGCGTGGTCGCCCTTACTGTTGTAATTGCTAAAGACAGCTGTGAATAGGATTTTACGCTAGATAATAGGAGCTAGCGCTTTAAAAAGTGCAGTTTGGCTGTTAGGGATGTCGTGGTGCAACTGATCTCTAGTGAGGACTACAAGGTCTGGTTTCTTAACATCTAAGATTGTTCTAATGAATTTTATTATAAGTGGGTCAGCCTTGCTCTCTAGCAAATGCTTCCTATGTGCATTAATAGCATCTTTGTATACTCTAATGCCAGTGACCATGTGCGCGTCTGAGATCTGAACGATTTTGAATCTGCTATCCGCCCTAATTCTCAAATCCAGTTGAGCACCTAATGTAGGCTTGACCCTGCTGTAGAGTACACTCAATCTTGCAACTAGAATACCTAGCTTACTGTTGAGCTAGAGCGATGATTGCATAAGAGCCTATTGTAGTTGTAGGTCAACAGCATCTATACTAAAGAGAACGTCTACCTCTGTTACAGCCTAGTTAATGCTGCTAGAGAACTTGCTTCTTAGCACCTAAATTCCGCCAGGTCGACTATCCTACACTTGACTTGAGCTAGCGTTGGGAGGCGACTCGCCAACTCTAATATCTGTAACTAGGAAGTCCTCTTCCTTAAGCTCTTCCTTATTCTTTAGTGCTACATAGAGCTATGCCGTTTGTTAGGATTTGTGTAGGTAGAGCTCCTTCTCTATACAATGCTATATTTGCTGATTTGTTTTAGGGGTAGAAGGAGGATCTCTTAGAGAGACAATGCGTATAGTTAGATCTGTAACAACTAGGTAAGTAACAGCAGTTGTAATATTGGGTGTAGGCGGCGTCGCCATTTAAGAGCGCAAAAGTCTAAAAAGTGAAGAACACAGTGCACTGCGGCTAGTAAGGCAACTACTACTAAAATAAGTGTTAACGTAGACATTTGTGCTTGTTTTATTAATTTGTAGTGCAATTTAATGTTAACTACAACGCGCGTGCTTAGCAGACTAGGTACCATGTCTATGCGCGTAATGAGCCAGTTCAGTAAATAAGCTACCTAAACATTATAACAAGGATTCTATTCCAACTTCAACGCGTGATCACTCTAACACTATAACGTTGATTTAGGATGCGATTGGAGTAGCTAACTCGCGCGAGTTCATCCCGCGCACTAACACTCTCAGAAGGCTTGCAGGCAGGCGTGCATTAAGGGGCCAAGCGCTAAAACAAGCAAAAAGAATAGCAGCGAATGTTTTAATTTAAAGATAGCGAGAAAGAAGAATTGTAGTAATTAGGATTGCATTTTGGGGTAGGCTCTAGTTGTGCTACTTGCTAATGTTGTTTTCCCTTATAAAGTCTTCTATTTCTCCCCATAATGTTTTGGCATCTAGTTCCTAGCCCTAACTTCGAAGCCAACCATGCAGAACATTCTTGAATTCAAAGACCTAAGAATGTTGTTTTCTCTAGTAATCTACAACTATCTGTATTGCCTGTTGCATAGTCTGCTCTGCTAATAGAGTGCCTTGTTCGTATTAAATGTGGGAAATAATTTTCAGAGATTCTATCCTCTTAACAACTCTCTAAGCATACATCTCATGTTTTTCAAGCAGCTTAGTAACTTCTAACGCTATAATCTCCGCTTTGTTATAGCGTCGCTGTCTTTTCAGATTATGTGCTAGGTTGAGCATCACTCGCGGAGTTGAAATTGTGAGATCCTCTTTAAATCAAGCAAGGAGATCTCGTAGAAGCTGTTCTTCTTTAAGATGATCTGTAGTTCTAAATACGCGCTTTATGTAATTAACACAAAAAGACACTGCGAGTAGTTCCAAAGGTCTGATTTTGTGATTAAAAATATTAGCAGTGCATCTCCAAGCTTGTGCCAAGGTCTTATTAAGACTGTCTGAGTTAAGTTCTCTAAGAAGGCAACATATCTGACCCTAAGGATGCTCCCTTAGGAAGAGTTGTGCAGACAAACGTTTGATATGTTAACAAAAATAGGTAGTTGCATTAGGGAGCCTAGTTCGTATAAAGTAAATGAAAACTTTAAAGAAGCAGGCTAGGGTCTAAGGATGCTTAGCTAGAAGGATTTGATTGAGGAGAATAGTGGCTTGGGAAATTAAATAGGCAAACTAATTAGCTGGTCCTTTTGCTATAAGCATAGTAGCAGTAAAGCAATACAAGGCAAAATCGCTACATAGTTTAGCGCCTTTTAGAGTGAGGAGGGCTCTAAGATGGTTAGGAAGTATATTTTTGAAATATACCGTGATGTTATGCAACATCTCAGGAACTAATGTTTCTAAGGAATGGATGCGATGTTCAAACAGAGATATTACACACAGATTTGTTCCTGTTTCTCTTACTGAACATTGCTAATTAGGGATGGAAGCTTCGTAAATCTGCGATCCTGCTGTATTTTTGTAGACTATTGCGGTTAGTTAATTGTATAGCAGTAACTAGCATAACACGTACTATCTACAGCTCTTGCATTGTTAGTCGCTTTCTGCAGTAAGGTTGATAAAACTATTTGTCTATGCGCCTGTAACGGGACAATAGACTTAAAGGGTTTCCTTAACATTGTTGCAATAGTTCCTGCGAGTTCTACTGCATCTAGTCGCTTGGCTTCCTCGTGTATGCCAAGACCAACGAGTAGCTTACTAGCTGCCTTAATCTTATCTTTGTTAAGAACTGTTGTCCAGCTAAAAACGTTAGATAAAGCAATTATTCCAGACACAATTGCTTACCTTGATTTACTAATAGATAGAAGGAAAAAGTAAGACTAAGTGCCCTCTATTGTGTTGGCGAGACCCTATAGCGCACGGTCGGTTTCTAGGACACTAAACAGTTTAGTGTATAGTAAACCAAAATTTAGTTTATAGAGCACTAAAAATTTAGTGCAACATACACTAATTTTTAACTAGTTAAGCTAAACTTATTTTAGTGCTCTAGAAACTAAATCTTAGAACCTAGTATACGTGCTGTAAATAGAGGTAGACAATTCTATACGTAATACATATTCCTTAAAGCTACTATATACAAAATAAGACTGTATATATACTAAAGTACCTACGCCTATTCTACAGCTTCTTACTACCTAGGTAGGCTAGTTAGTTAAGAGTAAGAGCTTGCTTTATGTAATTTTGTGTGCCTAATATTGCATCCTACTCTATAGTTCTACACCTAGATTTCTACTTATTTAATGTATAGCAAGAGCTTGCCTCTAATTTACCTGTTTCTGCATCCTACCCTATAGTACTATACCTAATTTCCACTTATTTAATGCACAGCAAGAGCTTGCCTTTAATCTACCTATTTCTGCATTCTACCCTATAGTACTATACCTAAATTTCTACCTATTTAATGCATAGCAAGGGCCTGCCTTAAATCTATCTATTTCTGTATTAATCCTACTCTAAAGTATTCTATCTAGTTTTCCACTTATTTAGTGCACAGTAAGGGCTTGCCTCTAATCTACTTATTTCTGTATTCTACCCTATAGTACTACACCTAAATTTCCACCTATTTAATGCATAGTAAGGGCCTGCCTTAAATCTATCTATTTCTGTATTAATCCTACTCTAAAGTATTCTATCTAGTTTTCTACTTATTTAGTGCATAGCAAGAGCTTGCCTCTAATCTACCTGTTTCTGCATCCTACCCTATAGTACTATACCTAAATTTCTACCTATTTAATATATAGCAAGGGCTTGCCTTAAATCTACCTATTTCTGTATCCTACCCTATAGTACTATACCTAAGTAGTGCTATAGTTGTGCACCTAGTAAAGTGTTACAGCTAGTGTTAGGTGTTTCTCCTAACCTTATTATAGAACCTATCTTTACCTACAATCTATTGCCTTATACTTCTAGAGCTAACCTTTATAGTAACTATGCCTACTATCCCTAGTATTAGTTGTGCCTTAAACTAGTATTAGTAAAGGTTTTAGAGTTTTGTGTAACAGCTAGAGTTCTATATTGTCTCCTACTCTATAACATATGCAAGATCCTAAGTACAATTTTTAAGTACTTTAGCAAAACACTACACTTCTCTAAATTATAGTGTACAATCTGCGTTGCTCTAGCAATACGCAATATAGTAGTTATTCTAGTTTACATCTATAGCTCGCTGTAAACTAACTAATATAATAAGAGCACTACTTATAATACAGTAACTACTGTATATATATATCTTAACGTAATAGTAACTACAATAGTTAATGCTATTCTTATTTAATATCTACTAATGTAGCTGTTTCTGTACGTATTTGTCTTGTAATACAACATTTAGCTCCTAGATTAAGCCTATCTAGGTAGGCAACGCTTCTAGAGTGTATATGTTTATTTTAAATAGAGCTATAGTGTGCTAATTATTATTAAGTACTTTGTTAATTAGGCTGCGTATTATGTGTAGAGGACTGTTAGCCTCTCTCTTAATATAACCTAAGTAGCCTTTAGGTAGCTATTGTGCAAAGATTAAAGCTAGTCCCTAGTTAAGAACATCACTAGCTAGGTGTAATAGTGAGTGACGTTGTAGTATGCACACTAATATCCTTAGAAGTAGGTTCTAGTCTTTAAGGTTAGTATAGTAGAGCTTCTTATAGGTAGCTACAAACTGTACTACTAAGGTCTAGATCTCTTAAATGTGTGCTAGCTGTATAGTGCTGTTAAGAAGTAAGCTATAAAGCTAGCTTAAGTTAAGAAGGTTCTTCTAATATAGAGGCTCTATTGCCCCTTGCATAACAGCTAGACTATATACTAGAAGGAAGGCCTTCTATTCTGCTATCTTAAGCTGTTTTATGTCCTTAAGTGCTATCTCTCTTGATAGAGGCGCTATATATGCTAGTACAGTAGCCTTTGCGTCTTACATAGCGTTGCTAATACGCTCTTTGTCTCTAAGAGTAACATAGTATAGTCCTTAGTTGCTTGCTATAATATGTTTTAGCTACTTTGCTTTCTAAAGTAAACAGAAGATGTTCTGTAACAAGTTGTGTGCAATATAGTGCATAGTATTAACTAGAAAACTAAATAGCTAGTATAATATTAGTATGTTACGCAGTATGCTTTGCTGTGTTACCTCTTTATTATTGTCTAGACTTCTAGTAGCTAGCACCTAGTTGTTAATAAAGGTGTTAAGGTGCTGCTAGAGAGGAAGGTTGTTTACGTCTACGTCTGTATGCAGCATATAGTAATAGCTAGCACTATCTTAAGTGCTCTTTATCTTACACGTGTAGCATGCGTATACAGTGTTGCCTAGTTCCTTTATACCTATTGCTTTAGCAACTGCCTGTCTGTCGCCTGTAACTAAAACAAGATAGGCTTTTAGCGTAAATTTAGAGTTACTATTACTAGCGTTAATTACTAGGACTCTGTGTGTAGACAGAAGTCGACATTTATCTACAAGGAGTTAAAGAAAAGTGTTAAGTGTATAATTATTATACCCGCTAGGGATTACTATACAAAGAAGAGTATTTAACTTAGTAAATTAAACCTTAGAGTCTAGATTAAGTATATAGATAAACACTACTATAACCTTGTGTAGTTTAGAATCTACGCGTTTATTAGTAAGTGTAATCTTGTCTAGTAACATCTACAGCGCAAGTTCCCTATTATTAAAAAAATAGCTATTGTCTTTTAAACGCTAGTATATCTAACTATCTGTCCAATTGCTTAGATTAGGGGAAGGTTAACGCTAATAACACCCTTAGAGCTAATTTGCTTAGACAGCGTTGCAAAACTAACTAAGAAGGCGTTTATGTAGTAGGATATAGTTAAGCTGTAACACTAGCATAAGAACGTTATTAGAGTTCTTTGTAGGCTTATAGCAGGCCTTGTTACACTTCTCTTGTTTACCCTTAGCTACAAATTAGCAATTAGTCTACGTAGCAAAACTGCTAGTAAATGCTATGTGTCTAAGTCTACACTTGTCTATCTTTATTACAGGTATGTTAATAGTATTACGTACTCTACAGCTATATGTGTTGCTGTTATAAATGTGTATATTATAGCAAGAGTCTATTATTTGTTAGAATTCTTTCTACATCTATTAGCTAATCTAATAATAAAAGTAATAAAGTTAAGTGTGCTTTATAAGGTTGCTGTTTACATCCTAGCTGTCTAGTTCTGCTGTGTTAGAGACGTGTTTATTAACTAGCATCTCAACCTCTCTATCTATACTAAATACGTTAAATAGATTGTACATGTTGTTAACCTAGTTCTAGATATTATAGGCGTTGTTATTGTCTTTGTTATTTAACTCCTTGCTATTGCTGTATATACTATGTACAGCATCGTTGTCTGTTCTATTATTATTATTAGGAGGCTGCAAAGGTAGACGTAGATTATTATTATCTAGTAGAAGCAGCCCTCTAGTAGTTATAGCAACAATAATGTTAGAGTTAAAGCTACAATAGTTGCCTCTATCTTAAGCCTTCTAGAAGTGCTTCTAGAAGGTACGTGTATCTACTACATAGTTACTAGAGTAATTGCTATAGTTGCAGCACTTGTAGATACGCACTCTGTATGCTTAGTTCTAGTTACAATTTTAATTGCTAGCTATAAGGTTTTGCACTAAAGTAGGATATCTAGGGATCTACTTGTTTTTAATATAACGTAACTACTAGTACCTATTAACATACTAGCATAGACTTTAGTTACAGTTGTTTATAATAAAAGCAACTAACGCAGGCATAGCCTAGATTAAGTTAATTAGCTAGCTCTAGCTATTATAGGCTATACACCTAGGTTGCAGACAGACATTCTTAAGTAGTGTCCTTACTTATGTAGGAGTTACATTTACTAGTTGCATTATATCTAAACTTAAGGCAGGTTATCTATCTAGCTATCTAGGGTAGAAGCTAGACTGCACTAAAGGTAAGCACAAGTTCTTCTACATTACAACTAAAGGCCTAGGCTATACTGCCCTATTAGAGCTAAAGGACAGCAACTTTGTTAAGTAGGCGTACTCTAGAATACCTAACTTTAACAGTATCTGCAATTATGCTGTTTAGGCAGTACAGTCTCTTTATAAACAGTTGCTAGACAGTAACCTACGCATAGACTAGGTGCCTCCTATAAGTATATTACATTAAGCGTTTACTGCGCTTAGTACCCTATACCTTACTAGAGAACCTAAGTAGATAGATTTTAAGGTGTTTCACTTTAGCGTGTAGCTAGTAGTAGACTAGTGTTTATGCACTATGTTTACTATAAGACTATATAAGCACTACTTAACAGTAGTAAGCCTTAGTTGCAAACCTTTTTAAGAGCTCTACTTGTTTAAACTTTAGGCGTTGCTAAACATCTGTTAGCAGCTCTAGAACAGCTATGTTAGAGACATCTACTATTAATAGGTCCTACACTTCTTCTACTACCTAGAGGTCCTACACTACTTCTATAGAAATAAGTAGGATTTAAACACATTGTATAGTAAAATCCTAGACTATAATCTAGAGCGTACGCATATCCTAGATATTAGTTGCTTAGGCCTAACACACAACAGTTTTAATGTAGCTAGGTAGACTAACTCTAGACAAATAGGGTCTTATAGAAGACAAAAGGCGCAGTATTATTAAAGTTAAGGAAACACTTATACATACAAGGAAGAGATTTAGACTACTACTTCTTCCTCTAGGCAATAGCACTCTTTAACTTCTACTAGGTATAAAGAGATGTTAGAAACAAGTGCATTAGCTGTTTATAGAATATACACTACCTTAAGCTACTACGCATAAATAAATGCTCTTTTAATACTACGCGTATTCTGCAAGTGTAAAGACATATAGATACAACTAAGCTAGCATTTATAACATGCAGAAAGCATGCTACCTAAAGCTACTACACTCTAATAAACGCTGTTCTAGTGCTACGTTTATAACGCTAGTGTAGACTATCCTAGTTAGGTAAGATATTATAATCTACGCGTTATAGCACTGTTAGCGTTAGAATTACCTTGCTACTTGTAAACTATATGCAACTCTAGTTTTATTGTACTATAAAGTACTACTGCTAAATACCTACACGTTTAATGTATTACATAATAGCATTAGTCTTATTAGTTAACATTTAGTATAGGTAACTACGCCTATTTAAGAAAAGATTTGTTCTACTACAATAATAAGGAGCAGGTAGACAAACTTTTAACAATCTTACTGCTAAAGAGCTAGACCTAGATAAACTAGCTAGCGACAGGCCTAGAGCTGTTAAGGTAGACTAACCTATTAGTATACTCTCTTTTAGCCTGTCTGCTCTGTAAAGAGATTAGGCCACTTAGTGCTAGCGTAATTAAGGCTCTTAAGATTGTTAGCAAGCTAGAGCAGCTTAGACTAGACAAGAAAGAGATTTTACTACCTAAATGCATTGTTCTTAGTAGGTACAAAATTAAGACGTAAGTGGTTACATACTAACAAAGCATAGAACTGCAACTAACTAGAAGGTTGCTAGTTATTAGAGCGATCTTAGGACAGCAATCAACTAGAAAGTTGTTAGTTATTAGGGCAATCTTAGGACAGCAATCAACTAGAAAGTTGTTAGTTATTAGAGCAACCTCTAGACAACAATTAACTAGAAAGTTATTAGTTATTAGGGCAACCTCTAGACAACAATTAACTAGAAGGTCGCTAGTTATTAGGGCGACCTCTAGACAGCAATCAACTAGAAGACTAGAAGGTTGTTAGTTATTAGGGCGACTTCTAGACAGCAATTAACTAGAAGACTAGAAGGGTTAGGGTTAGTAGGGCGACCTCTAGACAGCAACCAACTAGAAGACTAAAAGGTTATTAGTTATTAGAGCAACCTCTAGACAGCAATTAACTAGAAGACTAGAAGGTTGTTAGTTATTAGGGCAACCTCTAGACTGCAATCAACTAGAAGACTAGAAGGTTGTTAGTTATTAGAGCAACCTTAGGCATTAAAACACTACAAGACACTAACTCTCTTCAGCCTTAACATTAAAGCTAGAATTATTTCTTAATTTAACTTTTAATAACAACAGCATCTACAAGACTCTCTTTAGCCTTAATATTAAAGCTAGAATTATTTCTTAATCTAACCTTTAATAACAACAGCATCCACAAGACTCTCTTTAGCCTTAACATTAAAGCTAAAATTATTTCTTAATCTAACCTTTAACAACAGCAGTATCTACAGGACTCTCTTTAGCTCTAACATTGTATGTGTTACAGTCTTAAAGCTAGGTCTACCTCTCTTAAGTTTCTACAACCTTCCTAGCATAATTAGTTAAGCAAAGACTAAAAAGGAAGAGTATACTATTCCTCTAGTTAAGAGTTTCATTACTAAGTACATTTTAGACCTAGAAGCGCTAGTTCTTGTTACTTGCGCCTTAGAGAACAACATTGCTAATTTAATTGCTGCTAGGTTAGCAAGGCCTAATAATCCTACCGCTAAACACCTAGTTCTAAATAAACTACTAGGGCCGCAGCCGCCTTAACCACTCTAGCCGCCTAAACACCTAGTCTTAGATAAATTACTAGGGCTGCAACCGCCTTAACCGCTCTATCTGCTAAAGACCTAGTCCTAGATAAACTACTAGGGCCGCAGCCGCCTTAACTGCACTATCTACTAAAGACCTAGTTCTAGATAAACTACTAGGGCTGTAGCTGCCTTAACTGCTCTAGCTGCTTAAAGCAGTGCTGCCTTCTTGCGCGCTCTGCGTAGACAAACAGCAGCAATTATGTATAATATAGAAGCTCTAGTATAATTAGATTAGTACTAGTTGTCCTCTACTTTATTAGCTCTCTGTCTTAGCGTGCAGATATAGCTTTGTTTAGTTATAAAGAATAAGTAGACAGATAGCACAGCTAGATCTCTACAGCACGTAGAAGTACTAGTAAATATCTAAATAGTCTCTTTGTTATTAGGCCACACTGTCTCTGCGCTGCTTGCTACAACTTACTTACTATTCGTTGCTATACAGCTAGTTTAGAATTATCTAGCACACTATAGCTATAGTACTACTACTTATCTACTACAGACAGTATCTGCTGCATGCTAGACTATAGTACAGAATGCGTTAGAGTTAACTATTAGCAGTTAGCTAGCAGAAGCTAATGTTAAGGACACCTCTGTAGCTTTGTAACTTACTGTCCTATTAATACATTGCTACAAGACACTATTATACCACTATCTACTATCTAAATATGCTAGACACCTGCCTAAGACCCAGTATGTTTAAGAGGAAACTAAAGAGAAAGAACTAGAAGAATGTTAACTAGCTACCTGTTACCCTAAATTAGCTACAGTTAGAGCAAGGCTTAATACCCTATCTATAACAGATGCTAGACTTACTAAGTTTGCTATATTTAGCAAACTACGTTACACACTATTGCAGTATATTCCTAAACAGCTTAATTAACAACCTAGACAACTACAACTAGACACTCTATTTTAGATACTAAATATTAGCAATTATTGTAACTAAGTACACTAGTACAGCACTATTAAGAGGTAATAACTCTAATCTTGTGCATAAGATAGTAGACAAGCTTACTGCGCTAAGTAGTAGCTACAAATAGTTCTATAGGTTTACTAGAAACTAGTTTATGTACAGGTACCTTTAGATACAATATAAGAACTACTACTATTAGGTTAGCTGCATAGCTACTAAGAAACCTTAGTCTACACAGATGCTATATAGGAGGCTAGGTAATAAGAGCAAGAAAATAGGGCAATAGAACAGAGTTTAGGACTCTAACACAGGCAGATATACAGCTAGTTAATATAGAAGCAAAATTGTGTGTACAGATAGACTATCTTAGTTAAAACTTTGCTCTAGCTGTAGGTACTTTGTAAGCCTTAAAGATTTCACGTCTATCTAGTTCTAGAGCTACTTCTGCTATAAACACAATGTTAATAGCTACATAGTACATTATACTTAGGATACAGACTAGCTTAGCAACTATAAAAGCTATTAAGGATACTAACACAAGGGTAGCAGTAACTAGAACAGCGTCTGCAGGATAGTTAGCAACTATCTTAACTTAGATAATAGCAACCTAGGCCTATTGTAGTGGCGACAACAACTAGCTATATCTAAAGCTTAACAGTTAAGGCTGTTAGACTATACACCTGCATAGCACAACAACAACGCAGCAGTTACAATCTCTTCTAATAACTCTAAGGCTAGTAACTAAAACGCTACTATAGATAGTAACATTAAAAACAACATAAGTCCCTTATACAACGCAAGTAACAAGAGAGAAGATAGTGTTATAGAGAATAGCTTAGTTATAGAAGACAGTCTACGTGTTCTAGAGCAGCAGCTACAAACTGCAATCTAGTTTAATTACCTACAGGAATAGTTAACAGCGCTGTAAGAAAAGGTTATTACTACTAATAAAAGTTGTTAAGCCTGCTAATAAAGCAGGTTGTTACGCCTATTACAGTTAAACCTAAACGTTTCTGTTCTAAGACCTAACTGTTTAACCTAGTCTAGGACTGTAGCGCTTCGTCCTAGTAATAGACAAGAGCCTTAATTCTACTAATTAATGTTACTAACGCCTACCTAGGCTTCTAATAGCAGGCAGTAGAGGTAAACTACGTTAGCACTACTTTGTAATACTAACAGTGCTGCTATACAATTGCAAGCACAGCCTAATAGCACACAGGCTAGCACTGCCACTGCTTAAACAAGGAGTAGAGATAGACTAAGGACAAGAGTAAGAAAGCTATTAAGCAACACTGTCTATCCGCCTCTATCTAGTTGTAGCTAGACTAAGAGAGTAGAAATTGCCCCTTTAGTAACCTACACTAGGCAGAGTCTACTAATAGAGCGTTTTATCTGTTCTCTACTACATAGCTACTATAATACCTTATAAAACCTTAGCCTGTATAGCATATGCTACTAGTACACAAGGCTACGCAAAGAGTAGCATTAAACTACAGCTTTAAAAGAAGATCTACGTTCTATCCTAGGACGTAGCTGCGTGTTAACTTTCCTACACAGCTTAGTTAATATACACAGGATAGAGTACAACTAGACAATTAGAAAGTACAAGGTTCTTGCTTAAGTTTAAGATCTAGTAATAAGACGCATAAGTTCTGCAAGTACAAGGCTTATAAGATAAAGATCCCTCTGTATATATGCTTATTTAGTTAAACAACCCTAGGTTTCTCTAGTGCAGTTCTTCTTCCTAAAGCAGCAGCAGGCGCAGCTATTGCTAGCAAAGCAGATCTTTTCCCTTGCAGTTCTCTTGTACTTATAGCACTTAACAACCTTATTCCTTATACACCTGTAACACCTCTGCTTGCTTTAAAGCATCTTGCTAGCTAAGGTCTTTATAATGCAACCTATGTAGTTTACATTACTTTTCTCTACCCTATTAAGCTTTGCGTACGCATTAGGGCTAACGTACTACTATTTGCCTATCTACTAATATAGGAAGCGCTTGTTAGTAGTCTACCTATCTGCCTTTACACGTAGAGTGGCCTTCTTGTCTTTGCTATTAGGTAATAAAAAGTTAAACCTAACACAAAGCTTGTTAGGTATAACTTAGTTACACTAATTAGCAGCAGCCTTAGAAGTTAATAAGAATATGCAGCTATAGCTGTGTACGCTTACTAAGTTAGCAACTTAATCTATATACTTAGTAGTAGACATGTTAAAACTACATTGCTATTAGCTACACTAATAAGATAAGGAGAATGCTACCTAACTTACACATGCCCTATTAAAGCACTCCCTTATGTAGTATAAGGGTAATTTAGCAGCTGCACTATGTTACTACCTAAACTAGAGGATGCTTCTTAAACACTAGTAGCAGCGCTTAAGTCGCTCTTAGTCTTAAACTCTAAGGTTAAATCTGCATGTGCTAAAGTGTTATTAGCGCTAAGAGTTACTCTAGACGCGCCTAGCTCCTTGTTGTTAAACAAGTTAGCTACTAGCTTAGACTTACCTATAATAGTGTTGTTGTTGTTGCTAGTGTCCTGCACTTCTTTAGTCTTAGAGATTGCTAGTGTCTTAGCTACGCGTTTACTAAGTAATCTAGCAGACGTAAGTTAAGCTATAGGAGGACTTACAAGACAACTAAGAAAGATCTCCCTACACAATATTAGCACTAAATAAGAAAAAAGCTTTATATATACCTTGCTAAAAAAGTTAACTAGGCAGCAAGACTAAGGTCTTGTCTTTCTACACAGCCTCTGTAGATAAGCAGTCTATTAACTATCCTACTTTAGAGCTAGTAGAAGCCTACTTAGTAGAGCTTACTCTCTGTTACACTGCTAAAGCTACTAAAGAATCCCCTACGCAGATACAGAGGGACTTAAGAAGACATCTTATTCTAAATAGGTGCAATAGATAGAAAAAGCTAGATAATAAGGTATAGGCAATTGTATAAGTTTAAAGCTAAAGAGTAAAAGTGTACACAAGCGTAAGCAATAATATTAACAAAGACGCTATTACGTGTATATGTAGGTAAAAGCTACTAACAAAAGTAATACACTGCATGTTAACAGCTACTAGGTCTACTATATTCTACTGCAATGTACTGTACTAATTTTTAGCATCTAAGTATATAGGTACTCTTAAGTATAGTAAGCATTTATGCAGCTGCTTCTACAATAACTTAATATAAAAAAACACAAAATATGTTAATTTTTCTAACACTAAGCGCATGTAATCCTTACTACCTTTGCTTTTAAATAGTAGTGTTTCTACAATTACACTTGTATAGTTATAGAAAAAGGTACGCTACATAAACATGCGCCTAGAATTGCCCTAGTATATTGCTATAAGATAGCAGCAACCTTGTTAAATAACATAGATGCTTACTAACGCGAAGATACTAATTTCTGTGTTAAACTAGCTTAGCGTCTAATAGGATTGCTATCTACTAGAGTTGCTATCTAGTTACTGCCTATTAAGCTTACTAGCACAGTAGTTGCTTTCTAAAGCTACTACCTATATTATTTGCTAATTGCAAGAGTTGCTGTCCCTATCTATAAAAGTTACTATCTAAGACTGCTGTCTGCGTCTGTTTCTATCTATAAGAAAGTTACTATCTAAGACTACTATTTGCGTCTGTCCTTGTCTATAAGAGAGTTGCTGTCTAAAACTACTATCTGCGTCTGTCCCTGTCTATAAGAGAGTTACTGTCTAAAACTATGTTTAACTAGCCCTAACTATAAGACAGAGCGCAGTTAGTAAGCGCCTTGTTAACTTCTACTAAAGCTAGCTTTAGGGTCACTAGCTAGCTAAACAGAGGGACAAGGCTATCTGTAAAGTTGTTAAGGTTAGCCTAGGTTGTAATAGTAACCTAGACAAACAGATAGCGTTGCTGTTGTAGGCAGAAGAGATCTGCAAGCGCTAACACAGGCAAGACAATTAGCAGTAGAATTCTACAAGTTTAGTCTACATCTATCTATAACCCTAAAGACAATTTATACCTAGACATTTAATAGTCTACTATTAATAATAGAGCAACCCCTACAAACCTACTAACTAAACAGAAGATATAGTCTTTGTAGTCAACCTTAAGGTTATTAACAACAAAGGCAAGGATCTTAGCAATAAGCTCCTTAGAGAGTAAAGCAAAAGAAGGCATTATGTGTGTGTGTGTATATATGTGTATGTATATATATGTGTGTACAGTGCTAAAGATTAAAAAAAAAGAGTTAACACCTATCTACTACTATTACAGATCTTATAATAATTATAAAGCGTTAAAACGCTCTACTAATAAGTTAGTAAAGATTAACATTGCTCTTATTATAAGGCCTGCTACTGCAATAGAACTATACTAAGTTAATAATACATGCAGATTAAAGGACCTACATCTATTCTATATTACATCTACCTAGTTTTGTAAGCAGTACCTTAGTGTAGAATGCAAATTAGCAACGCAACCTTAGTATAGCATGTATACAAAAGCAGCCTAAGGCAACGTCTTATTACTAGTAACGCTAAGATAATACATGCAGATTAGAGGACCTACATCTATTCTATATTACATCTACCTAGTTTTGTAAGCAGTACCTTAGTGTAGGATACAAATTAGCAACGCAGCCTTAGTATAGCATGTATATAAAAGCAGCTAAGGACAACATCTTATTACTAGCAACTAGTAACTAGCGTTTTACTAATAACGCTGCTTAATTGCAATAGTACACTGTTAGTGTAAAAGCCTTTACCTCTTATAGTTCTAAACGTTGTGTAGTTCTAAGCGTTATATGTAAGTTATACATTTAATAGTTACTTAGATTTTTATATAAACTATACCTTCTAGTTATGCTACCTTTGTAGGTAGTGCAGGAGTTTACGCTATAGCATATATATTACAATCTTAAGACTCTTGCACTAGCAAAAGCCTGTATTTAAACTGCAGCAGCTAGGCTTAGTAAGACTAGAGTCTTAGGTTTAAGTTAGCCTTAGAACACTTTATAGTATTTTTGCCTTTTTATGCTTCTATGTTTACGCACAAGCAATACTTTTAGAATTACTTTACTACTTCTATATTATAAGACCTATATTTTGTATGTAGTACCTTTAAGTATAATGTACAGTTAGAATTATTATTTAACGTTCTAGGCACTAAAGGCCTTTGGTGCTCTAAGCACCGAAAAATGCCTGTTTAGTGTCCTGGAAACCGACAGTGCGCTATAGGGGAGCTCGATACTTCGCACCTTCTTTTGCCTAGGTTATAATGTTATTTCTAGCCTCTGTCCAACAACCCAAGAAGGAAGATAGGCAAACTACAGCAACTACGAAGGCAACTGCTTCTTTAGTGTTCTAGATATAGCAAGATAGATTAGTATTATCCTACACATACTTACGCTAGCAGATAGGTATAGTCTAGGTTAGGGTTAGGTATATTACGTAAGGTACTCTAGCCCTACTTAGCCTCTACCTACGCTAACCTCCTGCTAAGAGGGTTAGTGCTAGGTAGGCTCTATATATAGTAGAGGTAGGTGTAGAGTAGGCTCTATATATAGTAAGAGTAGGAGCAGGATAAAGGCTGCACAGACTAGTAGTAGAGGCTAGGTACATTATATAATAAAAGGATCTAACTTATCTAAGAGATCTAAGAAATCTAGCTAGTTAGATTAGATTAATTCTTAACTTATCTAAGAGATCTAAGGAATCTAAAAGAGATTTAAGAGATCTGTAAAGTTATCAGACTTTCTTCTTATAATCTTTATTAGATAGTTTCCTTTTTAGAAATAGCTATTACCTAAAAAGGCAACTTAAGCTATTTAGCCTAAATATATATATATTAGGCCTAAATACAGGTACTTTCCTAATTAGGTTTAGCTCTTAGCTAATCGAGTAAAGTACTATCTGAAGAATGCCTAACTAAAGAGCGTTAGAAAGCTGTGCTTATTATAGCAATAGCTTTACTAGATCTAGAGTTAGCTTTCTTACTATAAATAGCTTAAGGATATGTTGCCTTTACTAGTAGGTTACTATTAAGTTTCACACTTTAGACAAAGTCTGTAAGTAATCGTTTAATTAGGTCTTAGAGATAAATACAAGAGTAGGGAACTAGAAGGGGTAAGTAGTACGTGTCTAGGACCTTAGCTACTTAGGTTGCTAAGAAGAGTATAGAGTAGACTATCTGTTTTACAAGCAAAGTTAAGATATTCTAATAACAAAGTTAATTAATAAGGTTGAACATAAACTATAAGGGTTATATTCCTATAAACTATATACTTTAATAATAGTAGTAGTAATGTAGACTAATTAGTGTTGTGCTTCCTCTAATTGCACTAAGCACTAATTATACTAATTACTAATTATACTAATTGCGCTAAGCCCTTAATTAGGTTACATGCTCCCTTAGCCTCTTACTAAGTGCTAACACTATAATTATTGCTTACTTGTGTTTATTCTATTGTTATAATTACTGTGCTGTAGCTACTATAATTAGGCAAATCCTTCCTGTGTTCTATTAATTATAACACTATTCCCCTTCTGTCTTAGCTTAGTCTCTTAAGCTTATTTATATAACGCAGGGCTCTTTCTTAATTATTAGGTAAGTCTTAATAATGCTAAAACAACTAACTATCTTAAGTTTAGCTTGCTGTTATTATCTATACAAATTTATTAAATCCTTTAGAAAGATTATAGTGTAGAAATGCAAAACCTATGTAAAGCACAACTATGTGTGTAAGATTTACATTTAGTCTAGAAAGTGCAGCAAGTATGTCTATTTAGAGCAACATTGTAATATAAAGGTAACTTAATCTAAGTTTACTTAACTAGTGTCTAAAAAAGAGAAGTTGTAGGTTTATATAAAAGAGAGTTATAAAGTGTAAACTAAAGTGCTCTAGGTATCTAAAAAGGCTATAGAGGACCTGCATGTAGCTTATACACGCAAAGAGCAGTTGCAATAATTAATAGATTTGTTAGACTGTTGTGCTAAAGAGGCTATTATAGTAGAGGAGCGTAGTATTAAAAAGCAGGAGTAGCTAGAGATAGAGACTATTAAATTAACAAGTCTGTCTAACAAGTTCTTGTTGTTGCCTAGTACCTAGGGTGCCTTTAAGGGTTATATATTAAAGTACTAAGAGAGCAATATAGCTTTGCCTAATTAGTCTCTTTAAATTGCTTTAATATCTACTAGCAGTTTGTAAGGTGCGTAGTTAGTTCCTATGTGTTTTCTAAGTCTAGGTAACCTAACTATTTAACTAGGTATTTGTTGCTATTGCTAATATTACAATATTGTATTATTTTTTTAACTTTCTACTTATTGTTAATGTTAACCTAATAGTAGAAGTCCTTCTAAACTAGCGTTCTAGGGTTAGCTAGTTCTAACAGGGATATGTAGAACACTAGATAGATCTTTGCATCCTTAAGCAAGGCAAGTCTATAGTTAACTAGGCTTATCTGCTTAGAAATAAAAAATAGTCTAACTTTAACATAGTCTAGTTTTTTTGTAGGTTTTTGCGTTTAAAGGTTTTCTATAAGGAGATAGACTTTATCCTCCTCTTTTAGCTAAGGTACTGTTTTTGTTTCTAGTTAACATATAAGATTGCTTATTCTTAAGCCTTACTAATGTTTTCTAGTGTTTTCTTATGTATTTCCTTTAGTTTTTAAACTAAGGAGATTGCTAATTCTATTTGTACTAGCGTGTCTAGTACTCTAGTAAAGAGATTTAGGTGTCTCTTATATTTTAAGAAGAACAGCGTTATACCTATTGCTTCTAATAACTTATTGTTGTATACAATCTGTGCTATAGGTAATAGCAAAACCTAGTTGTCTTGCTGCTAGTTGCTATATATTTGTAGAAATGTTTCTATAGTCTAGTTTGTATGTTTAGTCTGTCTATCTGTCTGCAGATAGTAGGCTGTAGATAGCTTCTTTTTAGTACTAATAGCTGCTAACAGCATAGTTTAATAATTTAACATAAAGAGCTTGTCTCTATTACTAATAATTAATTTAGGAATGCTGTAATACCTAACAACTTAGTCTAGAAATACTTAAGCAAGCTGCTCTACAGTATAGCTGTATTAGAAGGGTATTATTTCTACAGCTTTTATAAATCTGTCTACTACAACAAAAATTAAGTTATAGCTGTATCCTATAACAAGGTCCTTAGAGGTAGGTAGCTGTGTAATAAAATCTATTATAATATTTGTTTAAGAGGCTGTTAGTAGCTTTATTGCCTATGCTTCTCTAAATTTAGTGTGTGTGCTGTGCTTATTCTTTTAACAATCTATACAATCTTTAATGTATTTAGTAACCTTGTCTTTTATATCTAGGAACTTGTAGTGTCTCTTAATATGTTCTATTATTCTTATAATACTAGGGTGTCTGTAAAGCAGGTTATTATAGTAACTAGCTATAATTTCCTTCTATAATTCTTCTAGTACTTCTAACAAGATGCGCTGTTCTGCTTAAACCTACATTATATTGTTAAGCTGCTGTAATAGTTCTAACAATTTATTCTTATTAACTTTAAGTATAGCGTGTTTATTAATTGTTTTAGTTCCTGCAAGATTGTATTGTTAACTAAGTGCGTTAGCCTTGCTATTATCTTTTCCTAGCGTGTACAGGATCTTAAACTTATATTATCCTAGCAGTTTAGCCTATTAAACCTGTCTTTAATTAAGTACCTTACTTGTGGTAAACTGTACTTAATTCTTATAATCTATATAGATAGTAAGGTCTAAGCAACTTTCTACGTAAACTCTATAATGCTCTAGAGCTAATACAATTACTAAGAGTTCTTTATTATGCATATTGTAGTATTCTTTAGGTCCTATAAACTTATATAAGTAATAGGCAATTAGGTGCTATAAGCTATCTTGTTCCTAAGTTGCGCATGCTTCTAGTGCTAAATCTAAGGTATTAGTTTTAAGTTAAAGCAGTTTTCTACTCTTAAATATTATTATTATAGGTAGTTCTACGCATGCTTACTTAAGCAATTAAAATGCGTCTTCCTATACTTATTTCTACTTAAATAGTACGTCCTTCTGCGTAAGCTTAGTAAGCAGTAAGGCTATAAGGGAGTAATCTTTAATAAAGCGTTAGTTAAAGTTAATAAACCTAAGGAACTCTTAAATGTTCTTCATAGTTTTAGGCATTAGCTAATCCTTTACTACCTATATCTTTAATTTGCTTATCTTAACTCTATACCTTTTTATAATATAGCTAAGGAATTCTACTTTGTCTTTGTGCTATTTGCACTTCTCTAGCTTTAGCCTAAGGTCTGCTTTTGCTAAGCATTCTAACACTTATTATATATAGACTTTGTGTTCTTCTAGTGTCTTGCTGTATACTAGGATATTGTTAAGGTATGCTACTACAGTAATATTTAGGTGTGCTTGCAGTACATTGTTAATAAAAGCCTAGTAGACTGCTAGTGTATTAGTTAGCCTAAATAGTATAACTATATACTTAAAATATTTGTAATAGGTTCTAAACGCTGTTTTCTATTCTTTGCCTTTCTTTATATATATTAGGTTGTACACTTTATATAGATTAAGTGCAGTAAAGAACTTTGCTTCTAATAACTAGTCTTATAGTTCTATTATATTAGGTAGCAGCTACTAATTCCTAATAGTAATGTTGTTAAGCTTTTAGTAATTAACGCAAAGTTGTAGTTTGCTGTCTTTCTTTAGTACAAATAGAATAAGGAATCCTGCTAAGAATTTAGATTTCTTAGTAAAACCTTTTATAAGGTTCTCTTTAATGTAGATTCTTAGTATTTTAAGCTCTTTCTTAGATAACTAGTACATAGGCCTAAAGAGTAGTTCTTTCTCTTTCTAGAGCTTAATCTTATAATCCTAAAGTTAGTGCTTAGGTAGCGCTTTTGCAGATAGCTCTTCTTTAAACATCTAGGTGTACTAATAGTACACATCTAGTATAGTAGGAGTTACACTATCTTTCTCTTTAATTATTATAGTAGGGCTTTCTAGGTCTACGCAATTAACTGCTCTATCTTAGTGCATCTAATAGTTTAAAGAGATGTTGTTAATTTCCTTCTTATCTACTAACTCTAGCATAGGTTGTGTAGGCTAGTGTGTAGTTATGCTATATTTACACTTTTTAAACAAAATCTGTTAATTTTTCTTATTAATTTATAGGTTGTGCTTTTGTAACTATAGTTATCCTAATATAACATTATAAGTAGCTGTACTTAAGACGTCTAGTAATATTAACTTATAGTGTCCTTGTATCTAGAGAGGTTAGCACTTAACTTTATACATTATAACTACTTCTTCTAGCATTAGTTCTCTATTAGCTACTTAGAGCTAATATAAGTGTTCTTTGTATAAGAGGTATAGTCTAGCTAGCTATACTCTACGTAAGGAAACATAGTTCTCTTGTACTCCTAAGTCTCAGAGTGCTAATAGCTTCTTCCTATTTAATACAATAGGGAGCTTAATAAGGTTGTAGGTTCTAATAGAGTTAATAGCAAGACTCTAGGTGCCCTTGTCTATTCCTCTAAAAAAGACTTATTGTCTGTTCTAAACCCTTTAAATTCTTTTAGATCTTAGTGTTTCCTGCATCTAGGGTTAAGGCATAGCTGCTAGTAGTTATTAAAGCAGTTGCTATTAACTAATAGCTGCATTTGCGTTGCTGTAGTTAGATTGTTGTTTCTAGAGAACATAATGTAGTTGTGTTTGTTAATTAAATAAATGTTATAAAAGTTATTAGTGCACTTGTACTATTGTACGCAATAGCAGTTGCAGGGTAATAAAAAATAGTATATTCTTAACTTGTCTTTGTAGTATGTTGCGCACCTATTATTTCTTTATACTATTTATAAAAGATTTACGTGTTTAGAATTCTAGGAATCTAGGATGTACTATGTGCAAGGGTTAATAGTAGCTAAAGATAGTAAGCTAGTTATATAGTTCTATGTGCGTTGTAATTTCTAATTACACTAGTTCTCTTCTTCTAGTTTATTGTTAATTTATTAACAAAGCGCTAGCAGTCTATAAGGTCTTTCTTAAGTTCTCTAATAATTGTGTTAAGGCTATATCTTAGCCTTACGTGCTTAAGTAGTAGTGTTAGCTAGTGTATAAGAGATTAACACATGTTATAATATGCTTAATTATTTTCTTTACATTTCTATTGTTGTTAAGTGCAGTAGTATCTTTTGTAGCAGTGTTAGTGTTCTAATCTAGATCTAACCTAAGCTAGGGTCCTTCTTATTATATCTAAGAGGTTGTCTATCTTGTTTTAATACTCTTGTAATTCTTTGTAAGGTGTTGCTGCGTGCTTAGGAGGTTTAATATATCTGTATTATCTTTAGGACTAGACTCTAGGTCTTCTATAAGTTATTCTACTTCTTTAGTAATTACTTTCTACTTATTACTAGCATCTATGTCTTTGTAACTATAGGATAGTACGTTAACTTGCTAAAGAACCTTATTCTTTATATAGCAGTCCCTAGCAAAGTAGCCTATCTTGCTATAGTTATAATAGGTTTTATTGTTTCTGTTGCCTAAGTTGTTGCTTCTTTTACTTTTGTTGTTCTAGTGTCCTAGTAGGCTTAGGCCTTTGTTAAGGTTTAAGAGATCTATAGCTTTAGGTCTATAGTATCTACTCTATGTATTGTTATAAGTACGTCTACTACTATTAGACTAGTAGTTGTTACAGTTGCTTTAATTTCCTTAGTTTAGGTTGTTGCGCTACTAGTTTTGTAGTAGTAGGCAGTTGTTAACCTTAGTTACAATACATGCCCTAGAGTTGTCCCTAAGTTCTATCTAAAGCTTGTATAGCTTAGTGTTAATAGCAATTACCTTGTTTATTAATTTGTCTAAGGTGTCTGTACTAGCGCTAGTGTACATTAGTTCTTCCTTAACTTTAGGCTTTAGTTCTTGTTAGAACATAGTAGTTAGCGTAGTATTGTCCTAGTTAGTGTTAGCAGTAACCTGCTAAAATTCTGCAGTGTAGTTAGTAGCTAACTTATCTTACTTAATTCTCTAGATATTGCGTTAAGCAAGGTAGGGTTTATTAGAAACTCTAAAGATTAGTTTAATCTTTTTCTTAAATAGGTTAAAGTCTGTTATCTATTTGTCTACTTTGTTAGGCGCATTGCTAGCTTAGTGTTGCTGCACAAAGGGCTTAATCTAGGTAAACATCTTTCCTTGCATATAACTAGCTACAAGAATTACTTATTTAATCTTAGAGACCTTCTTACCTTAGAAGGTAAAGAAGAGGTCCTACTAAAGGAGCTAGTTATTAAGCTTATTGCGTTCTCTATAATAGAGATTAGGCTTATTAATGTTTATAGTGCTAGTAGTAGCGTTTACATCTATGTTAACGTTACTAGACGTAGAGTTGCTAGGGGTAGTATAGGTTCCTAAAGTACTTATCTTAGGAGTATTTAAAATATTAAGTTTTACACTTTAGACAAAGTCTATAAGTAATTGTTTAATTAGGTCTTAGAGATAAATACAAGAGTAGGGAACTAGAAAGGATAAGTAGTATACGTCTAGAACCTTAGCTACTTAGGTTGCTAAGAAGAGTATAGAGTAGACTATCTGTTTTGTAAGCAGGGTTAAAATATTCTAATAACAAAGTTAATTAACAAGGTTAAACATAAACTATAAGGGTTGTGTTCCTACAAACTATATACTTTAATAATAGTAGTAGTAATGTAGACTAATTAGTGTTGTGTATTCTCTAATTGCGCTAAGCCCTTAATTAGGTTACGGGTTCCCTTAGTTTCTTGCTAAGTGCTAATACTATAATTGTTGCTTACTTGTGTTTGTTCTGTTGTTATAATTACTGTGCCGCAGCTACTATAATTAAGCAATGTTATAGGCTTTCTACCTTAGGCATGCCAACCCTTAAGGACACTACAAGGCTACTATAGTAACCTGTTAGAGCACACACACACGTATATATTCTCCTAAATCTTTAAAGGCTTAACCCCTAAGGATTTGTTTCTTATCTTATTTAATACTATACGTTTTGTTCTATCTCTCTTGCCTGCCTACAGTGCCCTTACAATTCAAATCCTTTATACTCCCTCTTAGAAGAGGCAGTTAAGAGATCCCTAATTTTTTCTATACCTATTATAATGGTTAGAAATTAACGTTGCCAACGTGCTGCTAGTAACAACAACGCACTAGGCTTGCAATAGACTAGCTCTAGTAGCAACCTAACAGATGCCTAGAGGTATCCTATACACAATGTAGTAGCAAACTTGTTACTACTAGGCATACCTATAGCTAACACAATGCCTAGTATATCTAACAACTAAGCGTTAGGTCCTATAGAATTAGGAGACAAATAGGCTTACAGCCTTGCTAGCCCTTTAACAGATGTGCCATCCTATTAGGGTTAAACAAACCTAGTAACTAGTTTAAATACAAGCCTTCTAGCCGCTACTAAAGCGCCCTAAGTTAAACCTGTAGCTATTCTAACTATAGGCTAGCCTTTATTTGTTAAGCAACTCCTTAAGAACCTTTTTAAGGCAGAACTTACTAGAGCTACTAAGGCTGAACCAGCTATCTAAAGGAACTAGATTAGCTAAGCCTTACAAGCCCTAGGCTTAACTAAGGGCAGGAACTAGCTAGAACCTAACTAGCTAGCGTTTAATAAGGCTAGAAAGATTATCTAAGTGTTAAACAACATTTAACCTAAACCTAAGCTAGGTACTAAGAGCAGAGCTCTATCCCCCTAGTAGGTAGACTAGTAGATTAAGGATATTAAGACAGCCTTCTAATACGCCTAAGTACTAGAAGACTCTATTACAAGAACCTACTAGGCTATAAGTACTATTTAGTTCAGCATCTATTGCAAACTAATCTAGCAACAGATTAACTAGGGATCTATCTAATTATAGTCTAACCTTAAGGTAGAGGAGAAGCGACTTATACAAGACCCTGTTCTTACTAAGTATAAGAACTATACTAAGTTCTTTAATATTAAGTAGAGAGTAGGCAATACAGTTAACACCTTCCTAATGCTATTAAATTGCTAGGAGTTACTACTGCTGCACAGCTTCTTTAAGTTTAATAACAGTACTAAAGACTACAACTTTAAAATTGCTTTTATGTAGTCTAAAACCCCGCCTTACCTCTAGCAGGAAATCTAGCGTAACAGTAGCCTAGACAATATCTAGTAATAGTAGAAGTTTAAACAAGCTCTCTATAATGCAGAGATAGCAGCCTGTCCTACAGTTACTTACAAGAGTAACAACGCTAACTATAGTAAGAGACATGCTACATCTCCTAATTAGAAGAGGAATAAGATATATGCTAGCTGCAGAGGTACACTATCCTGTAGCTAGAGCAACAGTACTCTAGTAGCTACCTAATCTAATAATAGCAACAATGGCTAGAGTTAAAACAAAGACAATAGTAGTTAGAAGAGTTACTAGAAAAACTATAGTAGCTACAACTCTGACTATAAGAGAAGCAATAACAGAAACTCCTAGTTAATAGGAGAGTTAGAAAAAGGGAAGCCCTAGTTACTAACTTATCCTAACTACAACTAGAGCCTAAAACTAGGGGGAAATAAACCTATATTATAGTTACTATATCCCTCTAGGACCCTAATAGGTCCCTAACGCTGCTTTAAGCCCTTTACAACTCTAGAGTAGAGCTAAACCTTATTAGCTAGCAAGTGGTAGATAATCTCTACCTTAAACATAAATTGTTCTATTAAAGGCTAGTAGCTACATTTCTTAATAGCAACTATCTAGACATTTAGCAACCCTACAATCTAACTATTAATTGCCTAGATAGTAATAGTATAGTTAAATCTATAGGACTATAAGAGTTCTAGTTAGCTACCTTTAAGAGATACAACCTAGTACTAGGTTACCTATAGTTAGCATCTACTAACTTATACATCTGCTTCTCTAAAGGCACATACAAGTAGCTCCCTAACAATATAGAGAGAGTACACCTTACTACTACATAGGATCTATTCTACTCTATAGAACTAGGAGAAAGAGCATACTTAATACACCTAGGTAACCTAGTCTACTAAGTCCTAGAGGAGACAATTAACAACCTATTAGAAAGTAACTAGGAAGGTAGTAGACAACCACTAGCCTAGAGACTAAGAGAGACGCTGTCCTTAACACAGAATACTTCTATAATAAGAGACTCCTCTAGCTCTAGAACAAAATGCTTAAAGTTATTAACTATCTTTAGCATTATGTTACGCAGCACCTAGATCTATTGTAGCTTCTTAAAGCTATAAGTAAGCGCATAGTAGTAAGTATTATCTACAAGCCCTCTTAACGCTCTAAGATACTACCTACAGGCATAGCCTAAGTCTTCCTAAATAGCAACAAAGACTACCCTTTAGTTAACCCTATAGACAACAAGCTAGACCTAGAGGAGCTTAAGCACATTCTTTTAGAGCTACACTACAAGTAGTTTATATTTAGCAAGCACTAGTCTAGTGTATTAGCACTACATTAGGACTATAATTACTCTATTAACATTAAGCTAGGGAGTAAGATACTAAATATGCCTATCTATAACCTCTCTAGGAAGGAGCTAGAAATACTATAGGCCTACCTTAATACAGCACAAGAGAAAGGCTAGATACGCCTAAGTAAGTCTTCTACTAGGGCACCTATCCTATTTATGCTAAAAGCTAATAGTACACTGCAACTCTGTGTAGATTACAAGAGCCTTAACAAGATTACTATTAAGAACTAGTATCCTATTCCCCTTGTGAATAAGATGCTAGATAGGCTATTAAAAGCTGCTATTTTCTCTAAGCTAGATCTACGTGATGCCTATTATAGGCTCTAGATTAAGAAAGGCAACAAGTAGAAGACAGCTTTTAAGACTAGGTATAGTTATTTTAAGTACCTAGTTATGCCCTTTAGATTAGCAAATGCTCTAGTAACGTTCTAATCCTATATCTAAAAAGCTCTAAGAGGTCTTATTAACTATACCTGTGTAGTATATCTAGATAATATCCTTATATACTTAGAGCATAAGGAGTATTATTAATCCTACATTAAAGAGATCCTAGATTAACTTGTTAAATAGAGGTTGTTTTGCAAGGCAAGCAAATGCTTGTTTATAACAAAGTTAGTTAAATTCCTAGGCTTTATTGTTACACCTAGTAGAGTAGTTATAGACCCTATCCGCGTGCAAACAATCTAAGAGTAGCTAGAGCCTAAGAGATATAAGAATATCTAAGTTTTCCTTAGCTTTACTAACTTTTACTAAAGATTTATCTTTAACTACTCTAGGATTGTCTGCTTGTTGGTAGACTATATAACTTCTGCCTAGAGGCTAGAGTTAGAGCTAGAAAGCTCTACTTTAATAAAGAGAGGGAAGAAAACGCTAGCAAAAACCTAAAAAGGCCTAACAAGATAGTATAAACTATAGAGTTAGCTAGAAGAAGTACACTAGGCTTTTCTTACTATTAAGAAAAAGTTTACTAAAGTACCTATGCTACAGCACTTTAACCCTACTAAGCTAATTATAGTTCTTACTAACATGTTAGACTTTGCTATAGCTGCTATATTGCTGCAACTACAATTATTAGGAGTACTAATAGAACAACACTAGAAGCTAGTAGCATTCTAGAGCAGGAAGTTCTAAGGCCTATTAATTAGATAGCACACCTATAATAAGGAATTAGCAGCAATTGTTAAGGCATTTAGGCAGTAGCAACATTACCTTAAGCATGCCCTATTAACAGTCTAAGTACTCTCTAATTATAACAACCTGCAGTACTTTATAACTATAAAGGAGCTCTCCCCTAAGCAAGCACGCTAGGCAGAAGAGCTAGCTAGGTACAACTTTAAAGTTAAGTATAAGCCTAGACTAGAGAACCCTACAGATAGCCCTTTAAGGCGTCTAGATTATGCAAAGGGACTAGTTATTAGAAAGCAGTAGGCACTATGTAACGCTATACTACTAACTCTCTAGCAGAAGCTTTAAATATAGACTATCTAAAAGTCTAAGGCTTAAAATGTTAAATAGGCAACTAGGATAATAGGTAGCCCTAGTAGAGGTCCTATAGGATCTTAGCAACTCTCTAAAACTACCCCTAAGGAATTCTACCTATTAACGGGTACTAGAGATGTGTCTCCCTTGCTCTTAACTAGCTATCTACAGGCTATAGTAGCTAGAGTTAATCTAAATTATTTAAAGCTTAGGAACCTAGCTTTAACATTGCAGAGGCTCTTCTTTGTAACCTTAATAGATAAGTTAGGTTACCTACCTACCTTGTAAACAATGCTGTGCAAGGCAAATCTACATATACCCTAAACACACTAGAACACTTAACTAACTATATTAGACAGGTTTAGGAGCAGAACGCCGCTTATAAGTTACTAATAAGTTAGGAAGCAGGCAGAGCAGCTAAGGGTTACTACTACTAGGAGGTTAACCCTAGTAGGATCCTGCGCAGGAGTAAGAAAGTATAGATTCCTTAAGATGTAACTCTTTGCTAAACTATCCTTACAAAGAACTATAACAACCCTATAAAGAGTTACTATAGTTATAAGAAGACTGTCTAGCTATTAAAACAAAAGTACTATTAGCTAAACCTAAAGAAGGATGTATATAAGTACGTTTAGTATTACGCAGCATACTAACTAAACAAAATCTGCAGGCACAAGCTATAGAGGCTACTAGTTCTACTCCTAGTACCTAATACACCTTAGTAGCATTACTCCCTAGACTTTGTAACAGACCTACTAATATTAAAGAATAACTAGAGGAATAAGTACAACTTAATCCTAGTCCTAGTTAATAGGTTTAGTAAGTATGTCTAGTATCTACCTGTAACTAAGATAGTTATGTCCTAAAGGGTAGCTAAACTACTGCTTAGGCAGTGCTTTCTTAAACATAGTCCCTCTAATACTCTAATATTAGACTGCAGGTTAGTGTTTACTAGTTAATTCTAGTCTAATATCTACTATTATTTAAAGATTAACTACTGCCTTAGTACAGCCTTTTACCTACAGACTAATAGATAGACAGAGCACTAAAACTAGAAGTTAGAAACCTACCTACGCATCTATATAAACTATTAATAAGATAACTAGGTAGACTTATTGCTATACGCAGAGTACGCATACAACTTAAAGGCTTACTTAGCATATAGTAAATCCCCTATTAAGGTGGCATATAGGATTAACCCTTAGGGCTTTAATAGAGTTCTAGATAAGCACTAGTTATACTGTTCTCTAGAGGCCTAGGTAGATAGTAGAAAGGCACTAGACCTCCGCTAGCAGGTAATTAAACAGCTAGAGTAGTAGCACAAACTGTAGGTAGTAGCAAAGAATAGCTTAAAGTATGCCTAAAAGAGCAATTCTTATTAGTATAACACTAAGTAGGCAGATAGACACTTTGCTAAAAGTAAGCAAGTGCTACTCTAGGCAAAGAACCTAACAACTAGCTAACTATCTAAGAAGTTTAACGCCTAATACCTAGGTCTATTTACTATTGTAAAGAAGATTAGGAAACTAGCTTATAAGCTAGACCTACTACTATTAATAGATAGAGTGCACCTAGTGTTTAATATATCTTTACTTAAACTATAGAGGGAACCCTTAGTAGAGAAGAGGTTCTAGCTAGGTCCTACACAGATCCTAGAAGACACTCTCCTAGCTAAGAGGTATAAAGTTAAAGGGATCCTGCAGCACTATAACACTTAAGCCTGTAAGCAAGAGTACCTAGTAAAGTAGCTAGGTTAGCTAAATAAGAAAGCTACCTAGGAGCTACTAGAGAACCTTAACTACTATAAGGAAATCCTTAGCAAGTACCTTAAGATAGTAACTAATACGCTACAGCAATCTGCTTGCAAGCGCAAGGTTAATGCTTAGTTAGATTAAGGCAATCTAAACCTGCCGCAGTAGAAGAGGGGTTAACTAAGGAAATTCTCTTAGGATAAGTACTCTTATATGCTATAAAACTGTAGACAATATGTTAACCTAGGGTTACTATCCTAAGGCTGTAAATTAGCCTAGCAACTATCTAAAGTAGGGGACAAGGGTCCTAAGAGCATAGGGAGTAGGTATAAAGGTTTATATAGTTATTTACATTTAACCTATTACTATACATTATCTAAAAGAGCAACTAAAATAAGAGAAAGACCTTACAAGCCTCTAGTAGAGCTAGGCTAGAAGTCTAGGCTATCCTAACAACTACGCTTAGGAGTCTTCTAAGCTGCAGGCTTAGTTAGAGAAACTGTTAACTGCTAGAAGAGAGCAACTAGGGCGTTATTAGCAGAAGGCACATTAGTGCTATAGTAGTACTAACGCTTCTTTGCACCTCTAGTAGCACTATCCTGCTAGAACACGTGCTTAACATCTATGTTAATAACTACATTAGAAGCTGCTTTTTAACTAATAGTACCTAAGGCTGCCTATACAAAGTTAGCTATAGCAAGAGCAAAGAAATAGAGGTACTTACATTAAAGCGCTGTAAGTTATGCTTACATAAAACTTAATAAGCTTTGTTGTAGTCTACTAGACCTAAATCTAAGTCTTTTATATAATAGTTTGCAGCAGCCTTATACGCTATAGCACTAAGGCAACAGGCCTTAGCGTAGTTAAAAGCAGTCTGCTAGTAGTGCTAAGTTATAGCTAAGACGTTATCTTTAGTTACAGTATTGCCTTGTTAAGTAGTCTCTTTATTTGTCTTGCGTTTAGCTCGCTTAATAAGGAAGTTAAGCATGTTAATAGCGCAGTAGAAGTAAGGCGCAATCTATACAGATTAGTATTAGGCAGGCACTAGAAAGAGTTCTAGACTTACCTTAATACATTTACTAGCGTTACTGCCTAAGCATCTAGAGCACATGCTAAAGTTGTTCTCACGCATACAGAACTCCTTAGGACGCCTAAAGACCTATATAAACAACTTAATTATTCTATTAGAGTTAGAGCTAGACTTAGTAGATAGCTTAGTTACGCACCTATAATACTAGAACTAAGTAAGAGAAGGCTGTAGAGCTATGTTGTTAGGCAATATATACACAAAGTCTAGCAACTTAGTATTATTAATGTGTAAAGGTAGGGGAGGCATAATTATAAAGAAGTAGAGTAGAAAGTGTACAAGTGTAAGTAGAGTGCAGATAAAGAAGAAGAAGTTAAAGTATCTACTCTTTATATACTAAGACACTCTTACCTCTATCTGCTACTCTGCTAACGTCCTGCTACCTTACTGCCTACTTTCTAAACAATTAAACGCCTAAAACTTTACATAGTTAGCAAGAAATAATACGCACTTAATAGAACACTTACTATACATCTACAAAGCCCTAAGTCTAGAGTAAACAATAACTAAATTTATAACAAAGGCATAGCTAACACTACATAATTAATAGATAAACTCCTATAACAAGAGTAATCTAAGTATAAAGTAACGCCTCTAGGCATTATTATAGTAAACTACCTATACATAGCATGTTACCTTAGGCCTACTTACACAAGAGCAGGACAACCCCTAAGCACTAACTAGATACTCTACAGGGTACCTCTTAGGTAAAGGTAATAATATGTCTAACTAAACTACTATAGTAGTTAAGTAAATAAGTCCACGCTCTTAGTAACTGCAGTTATTTAGACTAAGAGTAATAATACCTCTACAGAGCTTATAGACAAAGGGCCTAGACACTTAAGTAACCTATAGGGGACAAGTTGTTATACTAAATAGTCTAGGGCAGCAGATTACTGCACCTAACACCAGCTCCTAGGCAATTGCAGTTCTTAGACTTAGAGCAGTAGTACCCTGCAGGGACTATAGTAAGGTAATAAGTGCTCTATAGAAAAACCTGCTATAAACACTATATAGCTTGTCCTATATTTTCTACTATACTCTTAGAGGTTAAGGCTACTAGACTAAGAGTACTAGATCTTTAAGGGGACTAGGGTAAGGCTGCGGACACCCTACAAGGCAGTACTAGCTAGACACTTATTTAGTAATCTACTAAACTATTACTTAACTCCCTAATAGTCCTAACTACAGGTTTTAGAGTTAAACAATCTCTATAGATCTATAGGTAAGGTTACCTAGCAAGCAGTAAACTAGTGCTAGTTGTACTCTATAAGGAGTTGTTTGTGCTAACGTAACCTAATAGATCTAAACACCTACTAATAAGCAAGCTAGCTTTCTCCTAACTATTTTCCTCTTACGTTAGAGGTTTTTTTAGAGTTTAAATAGGCAAGCATTAGGCACATAAGGTTCAGCAGTCTAGGATAGACTGCAAGAAGAGAGGGAGCTATTGTTATAGGCTTTCTACCTTAGGTATGCCAACTCTTAGGGACACTACAAGGCTACTACAGTAACCTGTTAGAGCACACATACATGTATATATTCTCTTAAATCCTTAGGGGCTTAACCTCTAAGGATTTGTCTCTTATTCTATCTAATACTATACGTTTTGTCTTATCTCTCTTACCTGCCTACAGTGCCCTTACAGGCGAATCCTTCCTATGTTCTATTAATTGTAATAGTTACGTGTACACCTATGTAATCTGCTAGTAGGTTGCGTAATTGCATACGTAATTTTATACGCAATCTGCTTAGAAATCTACTCTTAATTTCTAAGCATCTATTAGTAATAGCTATTTTAGACTCTTCTGCTTTGTAATAGAGAGAAGAGAAGTAGAGTATAAATACTACCTACTCTCTCTCTCTCTTTGCTCTGTACCTAGCATTTAATATAATAACTTGTCTATTATATTATCTTATTATTACTATATTTACTACAGTAGTTAGGTCGGGTAAAAAACCTAAAAATAGAAAAAAACCCTAATATAAATGTGTAAAATCAAAATTCTATAGGTATATTGCAAACTATATATATACTACGTTTACAACTCTTCTATTCTCCTTACCTATTCTTCTGCTCTATCTTAAATTAAAAGTTAAAGGATTTATAATTCTAGTCTGCGTTTCTACAGTTTATAGATTATATTAAAACTTATCTTAAAACAATTAATTTCTTCTACTTTATTTTAAATTAAAAGTTAAGGCAGACACTACTATGTGTAGTAACTTCTTATTACCTTAAAAACAACTTCTGCCTTAAAAAACATCTTTAGATTTCTTAAATTGTGTGCCTTGTTTAGTCTTGCTTAAGACAATAATTTTCTTTTACTCTATCTTAAAGTAAAAGGTAGAGGTTTAGTTTAGGCTACTAGAAATCTGTAATAGATTTATATAGTAACTTCTTATTACCTTAAAAACAACTTCTACCTTAAAAAGTATCTTTAGATTCTTAAATAGTGTGCCTCCTTTAGTCTTAAAAATTAATACTAAGAACTGTATATGTAGTAAACTCTTGTTCTTCCTAAAATAAAACTCTAAAACTGTATATAGTAAACTTATATCTGCTTTAAATCTTATTCCTAAAACTGTGTGTAGTAAACTTATATCTATTCTAAATCTTACTACTAAAACTATATAGGGTAAACTTATGTCTATTCTAAATCTTACTACTAAAACTATATAGGGTAAACTTATATCTATCCTAAATCTAATCTTTAAAACTGTATATAGTAAACTTATATATGTTTAAAATCTTACTACTAAAACTATATAGGGTAAACTTATATCTATTCTAAATCTTACTACTAAAACTATATAGAGTAAACTTAAATCTGTCTTAAATCTAACTCTTAAAACTATATATAGTAAACTTATGTTTATTTTAAAATTGTTACTAGAAACTGTATAGGATAAACTTATGTTTGTCTTAAAATTGTTACTAGAAACTGTATATAGTAAACATATTCTTGTTATATTAAAACAGATTATGCTATAGCCTTTTTTTTAACCCTTCTTTTAAGACTGCAATAATTACTCTTATAATACCTTAGTAGCCTAGTGTAGAGGGCTGCTGTACCTTAATTCTAGCACATCCTTGCGCTTTTTCTTTGCTGTCTTCCTAGCCTTATTGCTAGTTTAGCAAGAACGCCTAAGACTACTTATCCTAGGCATAATGTTTTTATTTCTAGTACTACTGCCTCTAGTCTGTATACGCTAGCTAGTATTAAGAGTAATGTCTTATTGCGTTAGAATCCTAGCACTAGCTTAATACATACTGCTAACCTTGTCTACACTAGCGTCTAGAAAGCTAGGTATAGTTAAGTATATAGTATTAGTACGTGTTAGTAAAGTTAGTCTAGATATAGCCCTTATAGAAGAGGGTATAGTAATTAGCACAGCCTCTTCTATATACTCTGTACTATAGGTAGTTAGTCTTTCTGTGCAGAAGTAGTTAGACTAGTAGTATATAGTGTTGTTTAGCATAATTTAGTTTAGATTAACCTAGTTATAACACCTACACAACTAACTACTAGCTGTATACAGAGGCAGCTGCATTCATTAAATATCTTAATAGTATTAGTTAGCCTAGATATGTAATAAGCAGTAGTACATACTATTAGTATTTTTAAGTTACTTCCTAGTGTTTTGAATACAACTAACCTAGCTCTAACATAGCAGCTACCTAACGCCCTATTTACTATTAAAGTACTCTAAGAGTCTATGCTTTATCTAGAGCTAAGCAACAGACTGTGCTATTTTAATCTAGTATATAGAATTAAACCTAGTATTCTTAGTATAGAAGCTAGTTAGCTTCTATATCTCTAGTTAAATATCCTAGTTTAGCTAGTAGACCTTAGCAAATATAGAGTATAGTATCTAGTTAAGGCATGTAAATAGATGCCTCTTATACAGAGAAAGGTAAAGGAGAATAAATATAGTTATTCCCTTCTAAGAACAAAGCTCCTTCCTGTATAGCTCCTCTATTACCTGCGTTATACCTATTACGTCTAATATTATAGGTAGCAGCAAAGTTAGTAAGAGGTTTTAATAGCGTAGCCTTATATTAGCTATAGTAAAGTTAGATATTAGTAAACTATTTAGTAGAGTAGGCATATTATACTAGTACAAGAGTGCAGTTAAAGCTAACAAGACTGTTGCTAAAGTAGGATTTAGCTATAGTTGTGTATCTTATTAGTATTTATTATTACTTGTTACCTTACTAGAAAGACAGGCTAATATATTTAGGGTATAGTCTATATATATAGACGTTGTAATAAACACGTCTACTCTAGGCAAAACTAAGGCACGTAATACATACCCTGCTTAGGCTAGTACTATTAGTTATAGTTAACTTTGCTCTTAAAACGTTAACCTGTCCTCTTAATATAAGGCTGTAATCTCTACACTATAGCTAATCTATCTACTAATAGTACTTGTTTATTATTTAACTCTCTAGGTAACTCCTATTAAGGCAACTTCTACTATAATCGTGCTATATATAATTATCCTTAGCAACATCTACTGTCTTTGCTAGCGCAGTTTTATTTAACTTGTATACCTCTATAATGTTTAAACTTACTAAGAGAAGGCCCTAAATCTACCTAACAAACTGCTTACCTTAGTAAGCTACTAGTACACTTTCTTAGTTAGTCTTGCTACTAACACGCATAGCCTATAATAGTTAGTAGCACAACTTTCTTCTACCCTAGCATCTACTATTAAATTATTCTGTCTAAGTAAGGGTCTAAGTTGTCTAGGGTAAGAACGTAACAACGTTCTAGATAGCCTAGATATGTAAGATAGCTAAGCTAATATCTACTTTCTACGCTTATTATTTGTGTAAACTCTCTTGCATAGCTTAGTACTACTAAGGCAAACTAGTACTCTTGTATAAATTACCTGCTATAGTACACTGCTTGCCTATCCTATCTAGCTTGCCTGTTAATACTTATACTGCGTAGCTAGGACTTAGAGATCTTAAGAGTCTTAGTGTTTAGCTTATCTATCCTAACTATCTACTAATAGATACTAAAGCTCTAGCTAACAAAGAGAGCCTTCTACGTGCCTAGTTTACTGCAACACAGCTGCAGATTACGTAGCTATAGTAAGATATTAATCTTTGTATAACTAAGTATAACGCTGTTGTTTCTTATAGTTAGGATCTTAACAGCAAAGTTAGTAAGATAAAGGCTAACATTTTAACTATCTAGAAGACTCTTTAGCAGAAGTTAGTCTTCTCTAGACATATCTAAGCGTTACTTAGGTCTTAAACATCTAATTGTGTTACGCTATTAGATTTAGAAGTAACAGAGGAGACAGAACTATTACAAATAGAGAATAGCCTGCTATAGCAATATAATATGTCTGCTATAGGCCCTACTACTAATATTTCTTCTGTAGTAATAGTGCTAATTATGTTTATATTTATATTTGCTAATTATAGCCTAGTGTTGTTTACTTAACGTGTTAGTGTCCTGCAACCTTTTACTTGTAAACCTAATCTACTCTCTATACACTTAGGTTTTTAACTAAACCTAGCACTTAGTTACCTAGCTAATACTCTTAGTAAATTATACGTTGCGTTGTTTCTATGCGCTGCAGGCACTAACTGTTCCTTACTAAAGAATTGTCTTTTCTTCTTATTAGCACTAGCTATTCTATACTAAAGAATTATCTTCCTTCTCTACTAGCACTAGCTGTTTGCAGAATAATGTTGCTCCTAACTAATAAATTACACACGTTAGGATTATAATAGGACACAAGACAAAAGTAAGCAAACATCTATTACTAGGAAGTTTATAGAACTAGAGTCCCTTAATAAAATACGCAAGGCAGTCTAATTAATAGACTTATTTTAGGCTAGACTATTTACGCTAAGCTTGTACCCTGTAACAGGCATAGAAGTTAGAATATAGCCTAGTACTACTATATGTTTTTATTAAGGGGGTTGCACCGTTATTAAATGCACAGCTTATTCTCTTAGCAAGTAGCAAGACTACTTTTATTAACAGATATAAAATCTAAACTATTATTACTAAAGCGTTATTTAAGTTTACCTAGAACTACCTTTGCCTATAACAACACTAAAGCTACTCTATTGCTTTTAGCTAGCTAGGACTAACAAGCATTAAACTATTAGAAGGTACTAGGGTTACCTAGTAGCTGTACAGCAGCGTTTTATAATAAGCAACTACAGCTTTTACTCTATACTCTAAAAAGCAACAGAGAGTAAAGTTAATCCTAAAGCTTATGCAATAAGACTGTTAAGTGTAAGAGACTAACTACGCCTCTAGACTATTAGAGAGCTAATATATACATAACTAAAGTTGTAACAGGCTAGATACTTAAAGAGAGTAAGAATTGTGTGTAGTAATATGTTTTAATACCCTTATTTGTTCCTATTTCTAGTAACAAGGGTATTAATTAAATAAAGAGTAGTCTTAGTAGATTATAAGCATAACAGATAGATAAGATAAGGAGGGAATATTGTTATACTATAGACCTTGTATCCTTTAACATAGGAATAAGCTTGTCTACATACTTAGAGAGCCCTAGTACGCTTATCCTTATTACTCCTAACTATAACAAATAGAGGCCTAGCAGGTATTAGAGTAACTAAATCTGCTAGTATATAAACCTATTAATCCCAAGTCTAGTAATACGCGTAAGGGATAGGACTAAATGCACAAAACCCTATCTATAGAAGCTCTAAAGAAGCACTTACACTCTATAACAGCTATACTAACTAATTTCCTATTCTCTACAGTGCTACGTAGCGCTGCCTCTTAAATACAATAATTGTTTAGCTACTACTGTTTTAAGGACACTCTACCTGTAGGCAGGTTTATTATAAGGTAGAAGTGTTCTAGTTTCTTAAAGGCGTAATAAGTGCTATTGTTTTCTCTAGGTTATAAGGAAGAGTAAGCAAAGCTCTAACTTAAACTACAGAAGAAGCAGACATAGCCTAAGCACTGCCCTTAATCTACTAAACAACTTAAATCTAATTATTACTTACAGACGTGCCTATCTAGAGTAATAGTATTAATCTCTACTTATAAAACCTTAAGTACCTAATACTAGAGATAAACCTTAGCAATAGCAATAGTATACCTAGTAACAATCCTTACAGTACCTAAATATTTAAGTGTAGGTTTAACTTAAGAAGCGTACATATACCTCTAACTCTTACTACTAATAAGCACATAGCTCTAACCTAGCTAATGTCTAGGTCTAGTCTTATAGCAGTTAAGTTTAACTTAGGCATAAGGCGCTGTTGTGCTTATGTCTTATTAGACTGCTAATAACTTAGTACGTATGTAGATTGTGTAATAGGCCTCTCTAAGTAGTCTAGGTGTAAACTAACGCAAGCTGCAGAGCATAACTTGCTGTAATTACTAGAAGTAAACACTATAGAGTATCTTAAACCTAAAAAGTGTATAACTAGAGTAGATATAGCTAACATATAACAAGAGAGAGAGAACTGTAAGTATAGTACTATATACTAAAGCACATATGCTAAAGCACAAGATCTAAGCCTAAGAGAGCGTTGCCTAGAGTAGAAGACAAAGTTAACTACTCTAGCAATAACCTACTACTAAAGGCGCCTAGTTGCCTATTGTGCTTTAATAGCCTAAGTAGTGTCTAGGCTACCCCTATATACTGTACTAAAGTTGCTGTTATATTAATATTACTAAGTACGTACTGTGTATATTAGCATAAACAGTAGTAATATAGAAATGTTTACATTACTGTAATTATATAGGCGCATGCGCTAGGCCTTCCCCTAATAACTTAGCTAAATAAATAGTGTATTTTAAGGTGTCCTACAGTGTTTAGTAGAGTCTTTCTTAGTCCTAATTAGGAGTACTTGCTAGCGTTAAGTAACTAGCAGGGTCTTAGGTAACTAGCATAGTCTTAGGTAACAGTGCATATAGAAGTGTCTTATAGTGTTTAGTAGAGTCTTTCTTAGTCCTAATTTAAAGTACTTCCTAGCGTAGTTGCATGTAGTTAAGTTATAAGTAGGTCTGTAAGAATCTAGGTGTAGTTAGTATAACTTATTAGTTTAGAGTAGGTATACTTCTTAGCAATTGCAACATACTACTAAACTAACCTTACTATCCTTGCTTTGTGTTAACTAAAGCTTGCATGTTACAACCCTCTAGAAGATAGCCTTATATAGAAAAGAGTAAGACAATACTAGTAGTCTTATTAGCTAGAGTTAAAGCTTTATACAGCTTTTAGCAGCGCAGTTAGCAATTGCAGGCTTAGTAGCTATAGTGTTAGTAGGAGAAAGTTTTCGCTCTAGCAAAGCTCTATTATCTAGGTAGTTAGTAAGTAAGTTGTGTTTACCTTTATTATAAGCTAGGCAGAGCGTAGTGCAGTGCCTACGCTACTAAATTTGTAGCTGTTGCAACGTCACTAAACGCTAAATCTACCTACTAGAAGCTTAGCTTACCTAGATCTACTTTATCTAAGGTTAGGCTAAGTAACTAATAGATATATATCTCTCCTCGCTTATGCTATGTATATAGCAGGTAGATTGTCTATATTAGGAATTCTAAGCAATTAACTAATAGGAGCACGGGACGCTTAATAAGCATATAAATAGTAACCTAAGTAGACACCTACATATAAATTAATAATCTATCTCCTAGTTATTCCTAAGCTTGTTATCTAACAACAGTTATAAGCCTAGCTTTTTAAGACTAAGATAATCTCCCTCTGCGTACTTAGCTAGGATACACTACTTAGTAACTACTCCTCTTATATCTTTACAATCCTAATTAATCTACGCAATAACTAACGCCCTAATCCTAAAGGGAGCTTATACGCTTACTAATTAATCCTAATAGCTAGGATAGTACATCTAACTTAAATTCTATGCTATAAGCAAGGGAATATAGGAGCAGATTAATCTATTAGCTAAAGACGCAATACTAATACACAAATCTAAGCCCTAGCAGCGAGAGCTACCTAGCTTAATAACCTTAGATAATGCTAAGCTATACAAGATACAGATCGCAGAGTATAGAGCTAAATTAAGCAACTAGGCTACCTAGTCTACGCGCTTGCAGAATATATAGACTTAGGTTAACACTATAGTAGACCTAGCAATCTTAACTCTAGCTATAATAACGCTTGTTAAAGAGAAGAAGTTAACTCTCTAAGCCTTAATTAAGGTACTAAAGAAGGAGCTAGCTCTATCTAATACTAGTAAGAAGAACTTAGTATGCGCCTAGTACTAAGCTTACCTCTAGAAGGCTAGGCAGGGTTAACAGAATCCTAAGGAATAGCACTAGGAATAGAACCTCCTGTACAGCAAGGCTAAAGCTCTTAAGATTACTAATGTAGAAGGTGAGCTTGTAGTATACAACTTCTTAGACTTATTATTATAGATAGCACTAGACTAGTCTAGAGCTATGCAACAGTCTATTATTTAGAACTTAGTACTAGGTAAAACAACGCTTACTCTAGATAAAGTTAGCAGAGTATATTTAGGTCTCCTTTAGGAGCACTCTGTTAAAGCTTTCTATAGCTTAGGCAGAGTGTTCGCTACTATAGGTCAACTAGCACAGGCGCAATTATTAAGCAATAGACCTAACTAAGTAAAGATTAACTGTCTATATAGACAATTATACTTCTAGAAACTAATTAGCTATAACCTATTACAGGGAGCTCTTACAGGTAAACTATTTACCCCTAGTAATTAAGTTAAGAAAGAGATTCTAAAACGCCTAAACAAACCTAAGTATAAGGACTTAAAGAGCAAGGTAATTGAGAAGGGATAGATAAAGGATAGTAACGCTGCAATAAGCAGCAGCAACTACCCTAGGTTAATTGCAGCGGCACTAATAGACCCTAACCTAATAGGATCTCAATCTATAGAATAAGGGATCTACTTAACTATAGATTTTAACGCTTATCTACTATTAGAAAGTACTATCCTTAAAAACAGAGCAGCACTCTACCTTGTTAATAAGCTTGATCTTATTAACCCTATAACTTTCTAGAAGGCTAAGAAGCTCACTTATGTAGAGGATGGCACCTAATCCTTCCTAATCTTAGGCACTAGCACTAGAGTAATTAAGAAAGTACTACATAGATTAAGCAGGGAACATATAAATAATCTAATCCTTTATAATATTGCTGTAGTAGAGGGATTTTACCTTAATATTATGTTAGAAGCTTAATTAAAAAAGACTAGTGTATAGTACTTAGGATTAGATTTAACACTGTGTATTAGCTTACTGTAAAAGAGCGTTATACTAGCTACTCTGTTACGCTATTATAACCTTACTTTTATAGAATATAAGCTACTGTTAATCTATTTAACTGTAATAATTGTAACTCTAACTACTTAGAAACTCTAATTATAGACTACCTACCCTAGATCTAATAATAAGGATCTGTAGCACGCCTAAGCTAGGCACCTAGAACCTACAGCGCTCTAGGTACTTATAAAGAACGCCTAAAATATAAGGATTAATAGAACCTTACGCTAGTAGTGCAAACACTGTGCTATAACTTATGCTAGTTAAGTTATATCTAAGAGGCTAAAGGAACAATCTCCCTAGCTATACTAGCAGATTCCGTAGGATCTCTTTAATATGCCTAAGGGATGTCTAGGAGAAGTATAGATGTTGCTAATTAAAGATATATACAGTAGCAAGATCTATACCTACCTAATCTATGCTAAGTTTTTAGATAAGATTATAAGAGTATTTAAGAAGTTTATAAGTGTCCTTCTTATATAATATAAGCTTTGTATATCTGTAATTCTCTAGGATAACAACGTTGCTACACTACCTTAGCGTAGCTAATTATAACTTAGTGTATAGGCAGAGGATTATAGTATAGAGATCTAGAGCACTCTAACCTATACATACAAACTAAATAGGGGTGTAGAAAGAGCTAGGTAAGAGATTATCACTAAATCTATTAAAATAAGGAGCAGAGCTAACCTACTAGAGAAGCTCTAGCTAGAAGTAGTAGAAGCAGCTACGTAGCTATACAATATAAGCCTATCTTACAGCTACAGAATAATCGCTCCTAACACAGTATTAGATAACTAGTTTAGGTAGTACTTTAAGTACTATTAACTAGAGTAAATCTTTTACTACTTAGTAGATTTCTAACTAGGTTAGAGTAGAATTTATGCTTATAGATGCTAAGCGTATCCCCTAAACAGGGATTAAGTAGCTAGGCGTAACAAACAGGGGTTTAAAGTAACTCTAAGAAGCTATATTAGATATCTAGTACGATACAGAGCGTCTAATATATATAGAATATAGATCCCTAAGCTTAATTAGGTTATAACTACACGCAACGTTACTTTTAATAAGAGCTTATACTACAAAGACAAAGAAGTAGAAGAGTACCTATAGGTATAGCTTAAGTTAATTGTTGATCTATTGTATATGAATATGGTTATAGATGTAGGAGAAGCGTTTAAAAGCATTTTTAATTAACTCTACGCAGCAGCCTATAAGCAGGCAGGCACTAATAATCTAGGTTACTCTTAGCAGCAGCTAGGGGGTAAGGATCTAAGAAATAATAATTAACTGCCTAGCTAGCTAGTAGATTATACTAAATAAGGAAAATTTCCTACATAAGTAACAAATAAGGCTAGTAAGTTACAAGGAATTTATATAGGGAATCTAGAGTATTTAGGCCTAAGAACACTAGAGCTTACACATAAGCCTAGCGTTGCACACCCTAGCAGCTCCTAGGAAAAGCACTTACCTAGAGGAGTGAGCCTGCTAAGGGGAGTAAGACTAGAAAGATCTAGGCAATATAACGCTGCACCTACGCACTCTAGAGGCGCTGCTTCTGCAGCTCTAGGTGTTAAGGTCAACGTAGCTACTACAGAAGACTTAAATTAATTAGAGGTAACACACAACCTAAGCTTACAACTAGTAAAGAGGAGCTAAAGGTTACGCTATCTAGATCTAGAGGATCCTAGAAGTAATACACTAGGGGCTTATTTTCTTCTATATAACTGCTAAACAGATTATAGAGAGAGCTACCTACTAGATAAGTTAATCCTACTAGGATTAACTAACAACAAGCTTAAAACAGTATATACTGTAATATAAGCATTAGCAGAGAAGAAAGAGCAACTGCTAGTCTTAAACAAAGCTTAACAGCTATATAGGGACTAACTTCCTAACCTACTACAGAGATAGAGGAATCTGCTCTCTTACCTACATAGGCAGCTATTTAAGAAAGCTGTAGGCAAAGAGATTACTACACTACATAATATAGGTACCTAGGAAGTAATTAATTTACTTACTAGAGATAACAAACTATTGCTACTTAAGTAGGTTTTCACGTACAAACTAGATTAGGATAGCTACGTTCTTAAGTATAAGGTAAGGATAGTAGTACGTAGGGATCTCTAAGTTATTAATACAATCTAGTCTACCTACGCAGCAACGCTTGCTGCTAGGTCCTTTAGAACTGCTATAGCAATTGCAGCTAAATTTAACCTAGAGATTATATAGTATAACATTGTTAGAGCTTTCTTACACACCTATAGGGATTACCAACTAGTAGTAACCTATAAGCTACTAGATAGGTATAAGATACCTAGGAAATGCATTTAGCTTAAACGAGCACTATATAGGTTAAAAGACTTACCTCTCCTATAGTATAAGAAGCTCTCTTAAACACTTAAAGCAACTAGGCTTATAGCATCTAAAGAAGAGCCTTGCTTATTCTTTAGCAGTAAATGCTAGATACTGCTGCTCTTCTATGTTAATAATATACTAGTAATGTACTACTCTACCTAGATCTTAGAGGCAAAGCACATTATAGATATAATTACAGCAGCCTATACAATTAAAGATTAAGGCCTAGTCTAGTAGTTTCTTAATAATAGAGTACTTAGGAACTAGGAATAGCAGACAATAACGCTTGTTTATAACAAGTATATTAACAAAATTGCTAAGAAGTTTAACCTTAATAAAACTAGACTCTTTCTATATACCTTGCTGTCTACTATAGATCTAGTAAAGAGCACTAGAGAAGCTACTTAGTAGGAGATTAAGAGCTATTAGGAAAGAGTAAGATTAGTGCTATATACTATAATAATGCTATAACTAGATGTAGTGTTTGCAGCAGCTAAACTATCCCTATACCTTACTAATCTAAGCAAAGAGCACTTTAAAGCAGTATACTAGATAATTGTCTACTTATACTAAACTAGGTATTAGTTAATCTAATATAGCAGGTATAGTAGAGCTAAGCTGCTTATTTGCAGTAATACCTTGTTTGTAGATAATGTTAAGACTTAGCAATCTTTCTATAGGTACCTTATAATGCTCTTTAGTAGGCTAATAGTTTAGAAGGCGTCCTAGCAGGCTACTGTTACTACTTCTACTACTAAAGCAGAGCTCCTAGCGCTAGAGCATATTGCTAAAGAGACTATAGCGCTTAAACAGCTATTTACTAAGCTTACACTAATCCTAGGAGCTGCCTAGACAATCTTCTGTAATAACTAGCAAATAATAAGACTAGTAGTTAGAGAGAACAAGTATATAACAACGCAGCTGCGCTATATAGATATATAGAATATGTAGTTATAATAGGAGCACGCTGCAGGTATGTTTAAGGTGCTCTATCTCCCTACTAACAGCATGCTAGCAGATAGGTTAATAAAAAATCTATTAAGGTAACAGTTTAAGAGATTTAGAGCTTAGCTTAACCTTAAAGACATAATTATAATAGTTATAGAAGAGTAAGGCATAGGTACACATATAGATTAGGAGAGAGAATAGAGTATTATTAAGGAGTAAAGCTCTATAGCCTTAGGCCTAATCTAACTACAATTAAGCAGATTACTAACAAAATTATTAATAAGTTTATTAATAAGCTTGCTAGCAGTCTGCTTAAAGCGCTTACTAAGAGCGCAGATCTAGTTAGCGGAGGCGGCGGCAGCAGGAGCAACAGGAGGGGGTAGCGGCAGCTCGTCCTTAGAAGAGGCGGAGGAGGCAGGTAGGGGGGGAGAGCTATAGGCAACAACTACTGCCTTAGCAACAACTAGTACTGCCTAAAACTTAGTCCTTAGTTTCCTAAGAGCTAAGTCTAAGGGCTTAACGTTGCCCTGCACGGCTGCTAAGAGCTCGCGGGCCTTAGGGAGAGCAAGCAGGGCAGCAACGCAGAGGGAGAGCGTAGCAGCAGCAACAGCAACAGCTAGCAGGGTAGTAAGCCTAGGGGAGAAGCTAGTAGTAAGCTTAGAGAGCTTAAGGGGGAGGAGACAGCAAGTAAGGCAGAGCGCGAGCAGGCGGCAGAGCAAGTAGCAGAGCAGGCAGCAGACATAGTAGCAGTATACGCCTTCTGCGCAGCAGAATGTTTCTATAGGTATTAGCATTAAGCAACAGATATAGGTGTAGATTAATTACAGAGTACTAACCTTAACTATAGCTTAGAGTTATACTAAAAACAGAAGGTAGGACAAGTAATAGACTAGTGTTGTAAGAAGCTTACTTAATAGTTTCTTAGTATATATAACACACGCCTTAATAAAAACAGCGTAAGCTTCTAAATAAGCAAGTCTTATGTGCTTAAATTGCCTAGGGGGTGTGTTGCAATGTTACTAAACGCTAGATCTACCTACTAGATGCTTAGCTTACCTAGATCTACTCTATCTAAGGTTAGGCTAACTTACTAATAGATTTAAATCTCTTCTTACTTATGCTATGTATACAACAGGTAGATTGTCTATATTAGGTATTCTAAGCAATTAACTAATAGGAGCACGGGACGCTTAATAAGCATATAAATAGTAACCTAAGTAGACATCTACGTATAAATTAATAATCTATCTCCTAGTTATTCCTAAGCTTGTTATCTAACAATAGTAGCTAGAGTGTATATGCCTGTTATATTATAGCATTTAGATCAGATTAGTTAGAGACTCTTAGAGGCAATACTAGTAGGTTGTAAGTTGCTATTAGAGGCAATACTAGTAGGTTGTAGGTTGCTATTGTTTAGTAGCTAGCAGGATAGTAATAACTCTGTATGTTTTTGCACACTAACAACACACAGAGCACTTAATTAGTTAACTAATAAATACCTCTACTTACATTCTATATACACACCCTGCGTTTAGTGTAACTATTAGTAAGCTTTAGAAAGTAAATGCTCTTATACCTTAGACTTTAATAGTTTAAGTAATTCTAAGCATACTATGTTCTATAATACTTTAACTAGCAAACTACGTTCCTCCTTTATTAGGCAATAGCGCTCTTCTGTCCTAACGTTCTCTGCTGTGCTCTCTGCTATCTGTTGTTTACGCTATTCTTTTTGCTTGTTAGATATACATTACTAGGGGAAATTGTGTACATTAACTTCTCTTAGCTTAAGATTTAACTTAAAGCTCTGCCTTCTTGCAAACAGCATAAGGAAGTACTTATTCTAAATTAGCTAGCGCAGATACACTAGTTTAGTGTTAAGTTAAGCTTTATACTTGTTAAGAAGTCTTCTAAGGCTAATACTAGTGCTTATTTCCTAGTCCTCTTTAATATAGATGCTGAACTTATTTAAACTTATACGCTACTTTATCCTCTTGTTATTAGAGTGCGCAACATAGTCCTTAGCATATATTCTAAGTTAGAAAAGAATAAGAGCCTAAAGCATAGCGTTTCTTCTAAGGCAGATATTGCTATGTACTGCCTTAATCTTATTTACTTTAACGTGTGTGTTGTACTAGAGTAACATAACTACTGCCTTAAAGCTAGCTAACCTATTACTACTACTGTAAACCTTAGTAAGGTACAGGTTACTATAATTAGATTTATATTTAATAAAAATTAAAGTAAGGGTTTCTAATAAGTCTACTATTTCTTTAAACAATAGGCAGAACTGTAGGTAGTCCTAGCTAGTTTAATCCTAACTATAGATTACGTTCTTAGCAAACTCTCTTATTACTGCTTTATTTGTTAAGGATAAGCCCTTACACTTAGTAGGCAATAGCTGCCTAGTTAGAGTTGTGCTCTTATTACTAGAGGGGTCTAACAGCCTAACTATGCTTAAGGAAGGCAACGCTAGGCTATACCTTAGTTGCAAAGCCTTAGTAGACTAGAGCAAAGTGTACAGCCTATATATAAGTACTTTTAGAGGCATCTTGCTTATCTTTAGCATATTAAATTAGATAGAGGTTAGAGTTGCTTAGTTAATTAGCGTTCTTGCTACAAATTTATGTGCAGCAACCCTACTAGTGGTCTTAACTATAGCCTCTAACTCCTTATATTTCTCTATACTAATTAAACTCTTGTTTAGACCTACCCCTGTGCTGCATGTAAAGATAATAGCTAGTACTAGTAGCTAGAATGCGCTTAAATAGCAGTTAATTACCTAGTTAACTTTACTACCTCTAACTATTATAATTTATACTAAAATCTAACTAATTACTAGGGTTAACAGACTCCCTACTATTACTGCTACTAATAGTACACTATCTACTTATATAGTTTTTATTATATCTATATATTAAGAAACTACAACATGTTGCGTATATATTAACGTCCTAGCATGCCCTGCTGCAGATGCAATAGTACTGCTAATTGCAATATTATTACTACTTTTCTACTACTGCTTGCGCCCTATATAATAGGTATAAAAAAGGTTATATGCTAATGCTTATGCGTCTTAAAGGCATAATATAAGGTATCTAGACTAGTGTATAGAAGGCACTATAAGAAGCGCTAAAACTGCAGTATTCTCTTTCTTGCTAAAGAGCTCTAGATAGAAATGCTACGCATATAGGAGAGAGACAATACAGTACTACTAAATAATAACTTAGTTTTAAGCTTAACAGATTTAGATAATAGTACTAGTTCTAACATAGATAATCTAATCCTTTTACTATAGGCGTAATATTATTATAAGTTTAAAGAAGTAAATAAACAGGGTGTGTACTATTACTTATAGGCTAAGTTCTTATCTAACGTCCTAAGGCACTTAGAACTACTAACTGCTAATAGAGGAGATTAATGCGTACAAGGGTCTAGGACAAGAGCAGATAAAAAGGATTAAGGAAGTCCTTAAAAAGAAGTATAATATCAACATTAGCAACCCTATATTACAGGCTAAACACAAATTTAAGACAATGTTTCTAAATAAGCTCTAGCTAGAGTACTACTACGTATGCCCTAATAGGTGTATTGCGTTTACTAGCAACTACGCTTAGGAAGCATTCTGTCTAGAATGTAAAAGTAGACGTTACCTTAACAGCACAGATAGAGCTGCAAGATAACAGTAGTATATACCCCTAATACCTTAATTACTTATCTAGTATGTAGACAAAGATTAAGTAAGACAGCTCTGCGTTTATAGAGAGGAATTGGTAACAGATAATCTACCTACAGATATTAGAAATATCTTTAATAGGGCATAGTTTTGCACATGCTGCTCTTAGGGCTATTTAAACAACACACGCAACCTAGCGTTACGCCTATCACTTAACAGTATAGGCTTAGTAAAGAACTAACTATATAGACTTAAGCTTACGCTAGTTATATTGTTTAATCTCAACCTATATCCTAGCATCTGCAACAAAGAATAGAACTTACTTACCTCCTTACTTATTCTATAGTCTTTTATAGCAAGTAGGATTAATACTTAGTTATACTCTCTACTATAGAAGCTTTAAAATCTGTAAACTAGCATCTCTTATATATAGAATATGTACTTAGAGCAGCGTTTTACTCTTAAAGCACACGTTATTCTAGTTACTAGTATTTAGTACTTTACACTGTGTAAGACATATCTAACATGTATATAGGCAATAGCCTACCTATTGCAGACATTATAGGCATGAAATTACAAGACAACTCTAAAGTAGGGTACTGTATATGCAGTTATGTTAGTACGCTCTATAACAAGAAGTACTACTATCTAAACAGAAACACTATTTACTTAAGCCTATAACCTAATCTCCTGTAAGTAATAAGACAGGTAATATTACTATAATATACTACTACTTAGGCTGCCTATAGGGAGCTCTAGCAAGACAATAGCATTGCACACAGATCTGCACTCCTAGATATACCTACTATATATTTCCCTTGCAGTTTTTCTATTAATATTATACACTATATGCATATAAATATACCTAGTTACTTATACAATCTCTAGGACACAGAGATAAAGAGTAGAGGTGTTACAGTGCGCAGTATTACAAAGTCCTACTAGATTTCTATTAATAAAGGCATTAAGGACTCTAAAGAGAACATTCTAATATATATATATTAGGCACCTTAACTTATATTACAGCGCAGGACGTTTACATCTACTAACTAGCTATTCTTTTTTTAGAGCTATAGCGCGCCTACTATGTTATGTATAAATCTCTACTGCCTCTATATACTAAAAACTTTCTATAATACAAAGAGCTTCTTTGCCTAGTACAACAGCAAAGCTACAGCGCTACTAACATTAATAAGGTAAGGCGCATGTGTGTAGAGTTTATCTAGCAGTATAGGAGTAAATATTTACTTCTTTTGCCTCTTTAGGCTATACGCTTCCTATTTTAGAATTACCTAGTCTAGTTAGTCTAGGTCTTCTAGATTAGAGAAAAAAGTAGTCTGTCCTTCTTTTCTCCTCTACCTTCTTTACAAGATCTAAGTAATATTATGTATAATTATTACAGTTAAGTACTCTCTACTCTACCTAACTCTAACTACTAGTTAATACAGCCTCTATTCTGCTCCTACTCCTAGTTAATACAGCTCTACTTTTATCTCTACTACTTATCTATACGGCCTTTATTCTGCTTCTACTACTAGTCTATGCAGCCTCTACTCTACCTCTACTATACTCTATAGTACGCTGCACCTATTAACTAGCGTATTCTTAATAATAGTAAGATTAAAGATGCCTTTAGTAATCCTCTAACTAACTAGTAATCCTCTAACTAACTAGTAGGCTAAGGCTAAGAGTAAGTGGTCTCTGTATACTTAATATACTAGCAGCTTTAAAGATTCTAAGGTCTGCGTTAACTATACACTAGCTAGTTAGGTTGATATTTTTACTGCTAGTAGCTACTCTACTAGCTATGCTAGCTACATTCTTGCCTATGCTTGCTACTATAAGGTAAGTTTCTACTTCTTATCTCTTAGTGTTTTCTTTTTTAGCTAATTATCTGCTAGGCTCTATATAAGACCTAGAAGACTCTAAATAAGTACTTGTTAGGACACGGCTCTGCCTACTATGCTAAGCATCCTCTAAAAGGTACGTATAATTACTCTAATAAGTAATCTATAGCTAGAACAGTACTATATTGTTAGCTAGGCAGCCTGCCTAACAATATCCCCCTTTTTTAACAGGGCCTAACCTAGGCCTAAAGAGTACCTAGTACTAGACCTTCTAGCAGCAACGGTAATAGGCCTGTAATTAAACACACGTGCCTAGCCCTATAATTAAACACGTAGCCTGCTCTTAGCCTATAGGGCTAGCTTAGCTAAACTATAGACCTGTGCAGGGTATAATAACCTAATATATAGAGTATTAGACCTAATAGGTTAAACCTAGGATTAATCTATAAAGAGACTTTGCCTATATTTACACTATAACTGCCTCTAGACTTAAACCTATGTTTAATCTACGCACACTCTTACACACACGCTTTAGGTATTAGAGTAATTATAGTATTAGGACACAGCTCTGCCTACTATACTAAGCATTCTCTAAAAGGTACGTATAATCACTCTAATAAGTAATCTGTAGCTAGAACAGTTCTATATTGTTAGCTAGGCAGCCTGCCTAACAGTACTATGTATTCTTGCAATTTAGTAAGAGTAACTCTGTAAAGCTTCTAAAGGTTATTAAGCCTATTTAGATAGACTTTAATAAGTGTATAAACCTCTCTTATTATACTAACCTTATATCCTAGCCTAATACTTACTTGTCTGCTACTAGCTATAAGACTAAGTAGTCTAAGTATAAGAGTAAAGTTAAAGAGATTAAGGCTTATCTCTTTACTACTATAGTCTTTGCAGAGCGCACTGCTGTCACTACTAAGAGAATAGTAGTTTAAGTCAAGACTTCAGTAAGTTGTTTTCTTCTTTTTTTAACTATTTTCTAAGTATTTACTGATTTCTTACTTAATATAGCTTACTATTAACTTAGTGCTGCTTACGCGCTTTGTGTACTTTAAAGCTAACCTCTGCAACTAATTTAAGCTTCTTCTTACCTCTAGATATAAGAACTTTGCCTAAATACTTATTAAGGACATTACTAACGCTGTAGGAGGTAATAAGGATAATAGTAGTAGTAAGGGTTCTGCTGTAGGTAGCGCTTAGGTCTTCTTTTATCTATAGCGTTTAGTAATTTTTTTCTAGATAATACTTAGGCTTATAGCTCTTTTTCTTTATAACAATATAGCCTTTATCTAGGGCAGTTTATCTCTTAGAATAGGCTAATACAATAAATAATCTCTTTAATAAACTAGTGTTCCTTCTCTTCTACTTATATTTATCTTCTCTTTCTACTTGTCTCTTCTCTCTCTTATTAAGAGTAAGAGACCTAATTATGCCCCTCTAGGGACTCTAACTAGAATTCTAAGAGCAAGATTCTATTTCTATCCCTCTTGTCTCTTGTTACAGATAACTATCTGTCTAAAGCCTCTAGGTCTTTATAGACGTCTTCTCTTTCCTATGTTTTACTAGTATAGCCTTTCTATTATACTAGGTATTTATATCTCTTGCCTCCTCTTTTAGACTGTTATTCCCTACAGATAGAATTAACTTTCTATTCTTTAGAGAACTTGTAAAGAAAGTAGGAGGGGGAAGAAAGACAGACTACTTTCTTTCCTAATCTAGAAGACCTAGACTAACTAGACTAGGTAATTCCAAAATAGGAAGCGTATAGCCTAAAGAGGCAAGAGGAGTAGATATAAAATAAGATAATATAATAGACAAATTATTATATTAAATGCTAGGTACAGAATAAAGAGAGAGGGAGAGTAGGTAGTATTTATACTCTACTTCTCTTCTCTCTATTATAAAGCAGAAGAGTCTAGAATAGCTATAACTAATAGATGCTTAGAAATCTAAAGTGGATTTCTAAGCAGATTGCGTATGCAATTACGTATACAATTACACAACCTACTAGCAGATTACGTAGGTGTACACGTAACCTACTAGTAAAGGCAACGTGTTCTTAAGCTATTCATAGTAAGAAAGCTAACTCTAGATCTAGTAAAGCTATTGCTATAATAAGCACAGCTTTCTAACGCTCTTTAGTTAGGCATTCTTTAGATAGTACTTTACTAGATTAGGTAAGCACTATACCTAATTAGGAAAGTACCTATATTTAGGCCTAATGTATATATGTTTAGGCTAAATAGCTTAAGTTGCCTTTTTAGGTAATAGCTATCCCTAAAAAGGAAACTATCTAATAAAGATTATAAGAAGAAAGTCTTATAACTTTATAGAACATACTATTATTGTTAGTAATAAATTAGAGGGCTAGGCTAGCGGTTATTATTTAATTATCTATAAAAGGGGTTGTATAGGTATAACTTAAGCTAGTTAATATAGAAGACAAAGTAGACTTTACTATTAACGTCTAGTTTAATATTATATCGAGTAATAACTTGTATAACTATAAACTTCTAGTTCTTCTAGTTAAGCTTCCAACTTGTTTAGCTGTTTAAAAACTAGTTTCCTAGCTCTAGCTAGACCTTATCCTTAACCTTTAGCTAGGGGGCTTCCCTTTAGTGTATATTAGCTTACTATTCTTATATTTACTAAGCCTCTGCTATCTAGGCTTGAATAAAGTTAACTGTTTTAGTAAACTTCTATACTATACTTACTATAGCTCTAGTAGGTTCCCTTACGTATTAGTTTAATAATTCTACTATTAAGTCTAAGTCTATCTAGACTAGATCTATATTGTAACTCTGCTAGAGGAAGAAAGAGCTAAAGTTAGTAGATATAGCTACCTAGCCTTTCATCGCAATCTAGGCTACTAGCACCTAAGCAGACTAATTGTCTTAGGCCTAGTTAATATAGGCTCTTAAGTAAGCCTCTACTATAGAGTTTATACGCTTAGTGCTCCTATTAGTTTAGTAGTAGAAGGCTGTTAAGAGTCTCTGTGTAATCTTTAGCAGTTAGCACATTATCTGCTAGAAGTTACTAAGGAATTAGGTTTCTTAATTAGAGACAATTATATTAGGTAACTAATAGTAGGCTACTACATTAGATATAAATGCATAGGTAACTGTTTTTACTAATAAGTCTAGTAGGGAGACTAAGATAATATCTTTTAAATGTCTGTCTATAATAACTATAAGGTTATAGCTACTATTACTTTTAAGTAGGTCTGTTATAAAGTCTATAGGGATCTCTTTCTAGATCCTATTAGTTAAAGAGAGGGGTTTAAGAGGTTCTTGCTTTAGTTCTCTTTATAGCATTGTTCTTTTATTGATATTGCAGTTCTCTATGTACTAGTGTAGAGCATTTAACATCTCTATCTAGAGGTAGAATCAAGAGAGGATTATATACATGTTTTCTCTTTCTAAATAGCTAACAATTAGTAAATAATAGGCATTATAAATGTTTCTAGTTTTAAGAGTATTAGAGTTTAGAATCTATAATCTCTTATAGTAATATAGTCAGTCTCTGTTATCTACAGAGTACTTAGAGAGAGAAACGTTAAGGTTAAGCTGTGTAGAAAACTTCTAGGCTCCTAAAGGGATAGATAACTTAGTAATTTAGTAAGTCTTTTTATTCTTAGTAGTGTTTTTCTAGAGTATTCTTAATTCCTTAATATCGTTATAGAGTTCTAGGTTTCTAACTAGAGGTGTCTCTACACTCGCTTAGTCTAGTTTCTTATAGCAGTTCTACTATAGTTCTTTATTCTAGGGTGTTATAGAGAGGAGTTAGTCTGCCCTATATAGTTCTAAGAAGAAAACCTATATATTATTAGTAGAGTTATCTTCTAGGTTAGTTCTTACTACCTATGTAAATAGTTTTAATAGTTAAAATTGTTTAGTTTTAGTTCTCTTATCTTTTGTAGAAAGGGGGATGTTCTCTTCTTTCCTTAAAAGCGTATCTGCCTAGTTGTTAACTTTGCTAGGCCTATAGGCAAAGGTAAGGTTAAACTAGCTAAGAAGGCTTAACTATTAGACGTGTCTTTCTAAAAGAAGTTAGGCTTTGTAGAACTACTCTAAGATCTTATTATCTGTAATAACTGTAAATTTCTTTACTTACTTTAGTTCTATGCTCTATTTCTAGAAGCACTTAATTACTACTAGTATTTCCTTATTATAAATAGTGAAGTTTACTTCTACCTTAGAGTTCTTAGCTAGAAAGTATACTACTATTTAAAGTACCTTATCTTTCCTATATTAAGATAGTACTCCTCCTATTACCTATCCTAACACATTATACTCTAGCACTATTTCTAAATCTAGGTTAAAGCTTATAAGTACTAGTTCTCTAGTAAATGCAGCTTTTATAGTATTAAAGCGTTACTACTTAGGTTCTCTCTATTTAAAGATTAAACTTTTTCCTATTAAGCATATAAGAGGCTCTGCTATGCTAGAAAACTAGTTAATAAACTGTTAGTAGAAGTTTATAAACTCTAAGAAGCTCTAGATTCTCTATACTATCTTTAGAAGTTCTTATGCCTTTATATTAGCAACTTTTGCAGAACATATCTAGATACTCTTACTAGCTTTAATAATAAACTCTAAGTACTTAGTACTCTTAATAGAGAACTTACCCTTGTCTACGTTAAGGTGCAATCCTGCAGCTCCTAGGTTCTAGACAATTTTCTTAAATTTAGCCTTATATTCCTCTTATATGCTACTAGAGTAGATTAATAAATTGTCTATATAGGTAGAATACTATTTATCTAGGTACTCTCTTAAGACCTACTTAATATACTATTAGAATATACTTAGTGTGTTAGCTAGTCTAAATAGCCTTACTAACTACCTATGGAGTCTAAATCTTGTTTAAAAGGCTATTTACTATTTATCTCCTTTAGTAATTTTAATCTTATAGAAGGCTTAAATAATGTCTACCTTAGTAAACTACAACGCTATGAATATCCGTAAGAGAGTCTTATAGACTAGAGGTAGTAGGTACTAGTCTTTCTTAGTAATTGTGTTTAGTGCTTAATAGTTAATATAAAACTAGAGACCTCTGCTAGGTTTCTTAATAAACAGCACTAGAGCAGAAGTACTACACTTACTAACTTAGATAAAGCTCTTATTTAAGTAGCTAGTAAGTTGTTGTTAGAGCACTAGAAGCTCCTTATAGGACATATTATATAGTAGTCCCTATAGCACTATTACAGGTTTACTATCTTACTTAATTAGCTTAATTATATAATCTATATTAGAACTGTAGTAAGGCGCTAGCTTATCTACTTCTTCCTTTATAAACGTTCTAAACTTATTCTTTAGGAACTCGAGAATAAGGTTTTAGACATCTATAGGCTTCTTCTTCTTTAGAGCCTTCTAAATATCTGCTAGTAATACAGCAAACAGTTCTATGTTTTAGTTTATCTTAGACTTCTTTTTTAGTATAAGGCAGACTTTACAAGCACAAAAAGAAGCGATCTAGAAAGCTAATATATTTAAGAAGGAGTAAGCAAAATAGAACACAGAAAGCTATAAGAGGGCAGAGATAGCTACCTACTTATAGTAGGTAGGCCTAGGCTCCTAGGCTAGAAGTAGAAGGAGGCCTGTGCTCTAAAAGTAAATTAAAAGTCAGCAGGATAGATTCTACTAAGTTAGATAAGTATCTACTAGTAGGTTGTGCTATCTAACTATAGCAGAAGTTCTAACACGTACCTCCCTCTTATAACAAGCAAAAGTCCTCTAAGCTAATCTAATTTATAGGTGCTATAGAGCTGCTGTTAATAAAGAGAGAAAAAGAAAAGAAAAAGAAAGATAAAAGTAAATAGTATAGTAGTCAAGAAACTGCAGAGAAAACCTAGCAACACTTAGCGTAGAATTAAGATTTATAGTTTATATAGCGCTGTATATATCTCTCTAGATTCCTATATAAAAAACTAACCTCTAAGATCTTTTCTTCTGTATAAACTCTGTAATATAAAAATTGTGCCTAAATATATTTAGAGCTTATATAAGAAGAGCAAGTAAGCCTAATAGCAAGCTTGCTTAGCTTAACAGAGGTTTAACTAGTCTAAGCTAGTAACAGCTAGGTTAGTTATGCTTTACTAGTAGGATTAGATTAGTTGTAGTATCCTAAAAGCAACGTGTAGGTATTAAGGTAGTGTATAGTCTTTGCTAAATAGCAAGAGAACGCTGTTATTAATATACTAAAAGTAGCCTAATATAACACTAAACTAAAATAATCCTATGCATAGGTGTAATAACTAGCTATTTAAAGTTACTAAGGTTGCTAAAATAGCTACTAATAAAGGCGTCTTTAACTTATAAGGAGTAGTTAGTAGGTATCTTTAGACTAGAGCGCTTTATTTTGTCTAGATTCTTATAGTAATATAAAAACGCGTTATAGTATTTACGGTGTTGTTTAGCAGGTTCCTATATTAGGAAAGGGTTATTAGACTACTTAATTTAATACTCCTAGATGCCTTAGCGCCTGCAGTAGTTTAAAAAATAAATAATAAACTATTCTTAAGAGATATTGCCCTAACTATTAACAATATCTACAGGTTCTAGTTTAGGGGTTGTTTAATCTAGTAGCCTATCCTAAGGCCCTTCTTAGAGTGAATTAGAATAGAATACTAGAAACACGCTTTTTAAAATTATCTTATTAAGTAGCTAGAGTTTGTAAGCAGCTCTGTTCTTAATAACCTAAGTAACTAGATACAGCCTACAGTATTTAGAATTCAGCTTTTTTAAAAGTTCTGTAGTGCTCTAGTTCTAGGTTAATACTTAAACTAAGTCTCTAATATTATATTTTAGTGTTTGTTGTTGTAAAGAAAGTAGGGGGAAAGGAGAACAGACTACTTTCTTCCCTATTCTAGAAGACCTAGACTAACTAGACTAAGTAATCCAAGATAGGAAGCGTATAGCCTAAAGAGGCAAGAGGAGTAAACAGAGTAATAAGATAATATAATAGACAAGTTATTATATTAAATACTAGGTATAGAACAAAGAGAGGGAGTGTTAAGTTTTACACTTTAGACAAAGTCTGTAAGTAATTGTTTAATTAGGTCTTAGAAATGAATACAAAAGCAGGGAACTAGAAGACGCAAGTAGTATACGTCTAGGACCTTAGCTACTTAGGTTGCTAGGAAGAGTATAGAGTAGACTATCTGTTTTGTAAGCAGGGTTAAGATATTCTAATAACAAAGTTAATTAACAAGGTTAAACACAAACTATAAGGGTTGTGTTTCTATAAACTATGTACTTTAATAATAGTAGTAGTAATGCAGACTAATTAGTGTTGTGCATCCTCTAATTACACTAAGCACTAATTATACTAATTACTAATTATACTAATTGCGCTAAGCCCTAATAAGGTTACGTGTTTTCTTAGCCTCTTGCTAAGTGCTAATACTGTAATTATTGCTTACTTGTGTTTAATCTGTTGTTATAATTACTGTGCTGCAGCTACTGTAATTAGACAAATCCTTCCTGTGTTCTATAGATTGTAATAGGGAGATTGTAAGTAGTATTTATATTAGGAAAAAATTTTGCTATTTTAATTTCATAAAACATAGAAGTGTACTGTAGGCTATAGTATTAGTAGAACTTGCATTCTATCTGTACACAAAACACACTATCTCTATACTACAGCTTACATGTTTTAATAATTACCTAGATAAATATTATTACTGCAATTCTTATACTATAATTGCAAAATTGCTTACGCAAGACTTTTATATTTAGTGTATTAACAGATATAACCTGCTATGTTTTTAAAATAGCCCTAACGCCTGCTTAATGTTTTCTAAATAGCTCTAATGTCTGTATAATATTTTCTAAATAGCTCTAACACCTGCTCTATATTTTCTAAATAGCCTTAACACCTGCTCTACGTTTGCTAGATAACGCTAACGTTGCTAATTTGCGTTTAATACATTGCTACAACCTTAAATAGTTATATAACAAGTTATTAATTACAGTCTATACACTAAAATTGCTATTAAGGAGACAGTATATATTCTTGCTGTACTTTGCCTTATAGTATAGTGCGTGCCCTTGCTATACTCTAACCTATAGTATAGTACGTGCTCTTGCTATACTCTGCCCTATAGTATAGTACGTGCTCTTGCTATACTATGCTCCTTAGTACAGTATGCACCTTTACTCTACTTTGCTCTATAGTATATATAGTGTGTCTTGTTAGCACACATTGCGTTCCTTTTTGTCTTTTCCTAGCTCTTATATATCTAAATATAAAACTACTTGCCTCTATACATCTATAAAACTTTTAATAACGCTTGTCTTACTTACTTAGTTGCAACCTATTAACTGTGCACTCTTTAATAGCAATAATCTATTAAGCACTAAGAGCCTCTGCTTATGCTATACTAGTAGAGCAGGCTATGTACAATGCTGCTACGCTCTTGTAAGGGGCTAAGCACAGCTAATAAACACATTATTAAAACTATTGCATACCTAGCTCTTACTGCTATAATGTTAAAGTCTAGCCTGTTTTGTTATATATCTAACCTTTATGTCTATATTAAGCGTCTAGTTACTACTTTAAAGGTTACTATATTTAACTCTTAGCTATAGTAGAGCTGTTGTCCTTATGTTATACAAGTGTGTTATCTTAAAACTATAAACTAGATAGTTAACTATACACTAGGATACCTACTTGCAATAGGGTCCTAGCTTATATTATAGAAACTTTAGCATTGCTAGTTGCTACAATATTGCCTAGCATGCCTATAGTCTTTTCTTAGTTACACTTCTTCTACTTAGATAGTTCCTTAGTGTAGCCTGTCTATAACCTGCTTTATAGCTACTAGGAACTGCTATCTACTGCGCGTTCTGCTGTTAATAAGGTAGAACGTCTAGTCTATACTAGCCCTAGCTATACTTACTATACTAGTTTAGCTAAGGGGGTCTAGGTGTTTAATCTACAGAAGGTGCAGATCTACTAGCAGCAGCCTATAGTAGTAGCCTAGTCCTAGTTACAGAAGAAATAGTGTTGTTAAATGCTATAATGTTGTTAGTATGCCTGTAGTCTTTTTATAGTTCTGCTTTCTCTACTGTACTAAAGTACCTTTAACACTGCAGAGGTAATTTATTATAAGGTTAATAAGCTCTTTCTTTTTAGTTAAGTTCTTAAGTGCTTAGAGCATGTTATGCACTTGTGTTTCTAATATAATGCGTTAGCATATGTAGCTGTAGCTGTAGTACGCTAGGCTGCAGAGGCTATAATACCTAACACTAGCAGTTTTAAATTTATAGGCGCTAGAGGGGTGTAGCTTATAGCAGGTAGGGCTGCTGTAGTGTGTGTAGAGGAGATTTATTAGTTTAAAGAAAGAGCAGATAGAGATGTCTACGCAGACAACAGGCTTAACTAATAGTATTAGTATTAGTTTTAGAGATGCTAGAGGAGAGATTAATAAGATAACTGTTAGGTGTTTAGCATCTCTCTTAGCTAGCTTTAGAGCATTAACAACTGTAGTTAATAATAAAACTTACTGCTTACTACTACTCTTGTTTAGTAGCTTAACAGGGCTACGCTGCACAGAAGCAGAAGCAGTAGTTTAAGTAGAAAAATAAAGTATATCTTAGCCCTTTAGCAGGTTTAGCTAGTTTAGCTAGTTTAAAGGCTAATAAGCAAGCCTGCTAACACTGTGCTGCTAGTTATAACCTGTAAGCTCTTACTGTATATTGCCCTCTAGTGCTCTAGCCTTAATATTGGTATCTCTAGAAGAGTTAGCTAAGAAGTTAGTGTTGCTCTTAGAATTAGATTGCTTCTTCTTTTCCCTTTTGTTAACCTTAATAGACAAACAAAGCAGCGCTTCTTCCTTGCTATTGTTAGCGCCTACTTGTGCTTTCTCTTACTTAATTATGTATTTAACGTTCTGCAATAAGTTAGTAGAAGCAGTTAAATAAAACACCTACAACTTAAAAAAAGAAAGATATTACAAGTGTTAAGTACACTAGTACAGTAGCTAGCGCACAGGCCTACTAACCTTATAGCTAAAGCAAACACTAAACTAACTATTAGAAGGAACCTAACTATAGTTAATAGTTTAACTCTAATAGTACATTATGTTAATTACTGCAGTATTATAGTTAAGCAGATAAAGCTGTTTAAGTAAGAAGTGTTTTATTATATATATAGAATTCCTCTATTGCCTTGCATGTACAAAGAGCTTATTATCTATTATAATAGTATCTTATGCTTCTCTGCAGTATCTTTATCCTATGTCTATATTAATTATGTTATTTCTACTTTCTACATACAACTTATCTTTGCTAACCTTAGCTTCTTGCATTTCTATGTACTTGTTATTGCTATTACTAATAGCATCTCCCTACTTATTTATTAGCTAGGTAGTGCTAAATAAGTTGCTTATCTACTTTGCACTTTTTGCTGCTGCTGCCTTACGTAAGCGCTCTCTACAATCCTTTGCCTTGCTATTAAACAGGTTGCTTATTATATCTTCTCTACTCTCTACGCCTTTCTTTGCACTCTCTGCGTACTCTTGCGTGTCTTTCTTTTTCCTATTTAGGGATTTTCCTGCAGCTGCAAGGTTAAAGAGTAGAGGTAGGCGCTATGCCTATTCTACAAATATGCTTACACTAAAAGAAACTTTGTAATTATACTGTTATCTAGAGTTTACTTAAGTAGATAAACTAATATTATATACGTACAGTACTACGTTGAAAGTTAGTTCCACTAAGCGAATCTCTGCATTATTACCACGCCTACCACCCCACTTTGTAAGGCAACTAAGATAGCTACACTTAGTTAAAACGCTCTAAATTTTAAGGTTATACTGTTTTATACTAGTATTTTGTTTGCTAGCCTTTTGCCTTCCTGCAGGAACTTAGGCGTGCTAGCATACTACTAATAAGTTTCTTAATAAGCTAGTTTAGGATGCAATGCTAGCACTCCTTTAACGCCTTATAAAACTTATTTTAATGCTCTTCTGCCTTGCTATAGTTGTTAAACTGTAGGTAGAGCTTATGCATTATCTATTTAAGGCGCCACTAGAGGTGCTTAATTAGGTTAAGATTAGGTAAGTAAGCTAGCTATAGGAGAGTTGTAATGTTGTAATCTGCTATAAATGTCTACATAGTGTAAGATGTGTGTATGCACACGTTATCCTGCATAAAAAGCTAAGACTTATAATAGTAAGGTAAGAGGCCTTACTTAAGTGTTTTAATGTAACTTTTGCTAGTATAGCCACTACGTAGAGCATTAGGGTCCCTCTCTATAATAATAAGTAGACTCTGCTGCGGTCTACCCTATGCATCTAGCTATATAGCTCCCTACACTATCTAAGTAGGTAGACAACTAGTAGAGATCTTAGTAATTATCTTTAGCTTCTATCTCTTATTAGGGTAGCGAAACACCTACTGCTGTTTATAGCTAGAGCCCTTCTAAACAGAGCACTTATTGCTAAACTTAACTATGTGCTAACGCTAATTAAATGTCTAATGCTCTTAAGTAAACTAGAGACGCTAGAGAGCATGCCTATAAGTAAGTTTAGGCCTCTTTTTACTCCTCTAATAGGTTATATAGTATTGCTTAAGTGCGCAATAGATAATTAACTTACTAGGCTTGTAGGTAGTAGTGTTGTTAGGTAAAGCAATCTAGGCGACTTTAGCAAGCTTAGAGTAGGTAATCTAGGGATTTCTTTGTGTTGCGTAGTGTAGGAGCTTCTTCTGCATATTAGATAGTATCTTAGGTCTGCCTAAGCAAGGTCTATTGCATATAGTTCCTGTAGTGTTAAAATGTTTGTAAAGGTTGCGTATAGTACGCTTGCAGCAACTAAAAGTGTTAGCAACTTTAGAGGAGCAGGCACTAGCCTATAGGTAACTAATTGCCTAATCTCTCTCTGCGTAATTTAGGCGCTGCCTTTTCTGCATCTCTAGAATTAACAATAATAAAAAACAACGTAGTAGTGGTGAAGTAAGAGTAGGTTGAAAAGTATAGGTAGTTAGGTGGGCGCGTCAAAATCACGCTAGCGCAGAACTAACTTTTAACGCGCAACTATACCTTGCTGTCCTAAGGAAGGCTTAGGATGTAACTGCTAGATATTATTAATATTATTATTATTGTTATTAACAACTACCTCTTGTTAGTAAATAGAAACAAAGTAACTTACTTAGAGGATAATATACTAGAAGGAAGATTCTACTCTATGCGCTCTTTGCTGTAGCCTATTCTATCTACTTAACTAACTATTAGCTATAGTATATTTATAAATGCACTATGCATATACCTACTGCTTTAGCGTTGTAAGCATAAAGTATAAGAGTTATACACAAATTAGTGTGCTAATGCAGCTTCTTAATAAACTTGTTTACAGCAACTATAAAGTTGTTTCTGTTAGCTAGCAGAACACCTAGGTTGTGTATAAGTTCTATTTTATATTCTTGCTCCTTCTATAATTTTATAATCTTAATTAAGACCTTATACTATATAAATTCTATAAGGTTTGTTCTTATTACGTTATTGCTAGTAAAGCTACTTATTACTGTCTCTAGGATGCTAACGTCTGTAAGCAAAAGGCAAAATAGCAGCCTTATAATTGTTGCCTACATTTAAGAATCTATAAGCCTAATATTAAATTAAAAGAGGTTACTATTATAGTCTTAGAGCAGTAGATAGCTAACTAGCATATGCAGTTGTATACTAGATGTTATCTAGGTGTTTACACGCGCAGTTAGAGGAAAGAAAAAGCGTTTTAAAGATTAGGTTAGTGTTTAGGTTAGAAATAGTAAGCGTAAAGGCAATCTGTTTTGTAGTTTCTTTGTTAGTAAAAGCTCTATCTTAATATTAGTCTCTATTCTAATTATATTCTTATATACCCTAGCCTTTGCATTAGAAACTAGTTTCCTTACTACCTCTTTCTTTAGCGCTAGTAGCGCCTCTACGTTCTTATTGCTAAATAGATGTGCCTACTTGCTGTTATAAGATAGCTATTCTTTAACCTTGCATGTCTTCTTGTCTATATCTATCTAATCCTAAGGGCTCTTTATCTTTAATCTATAGCAATTCTGTATAAGCGCTAGGAATTCTTGTACTAATTTAATTTTAGCGTCTAGGTCTGCACCTACTTGCTTAAGGCTTTCCTTGCTTAGTCTAAAGCCTGCAGTAAGAGCTTAGATTATAGAACAGCCTTTTCCTTCTTATTGTATAAGCGCTTGCCACTCTTTTACTGTAGTTAGCTTAAGTAGCAGGTGTTTAGCTTTAGGCAGTGCTATAGCAGCAACATCTTGCTATGTTAGAAGGCAGATCTTGTAGAGTAAAGTAGTAGGCGTAGGCAACTTATAAGTGAAGATAATAGAGGGCAGGTCTTGTAGAGTAAAGTAGTAGGCATAGGCAACTTATAAGCAAAGATAACAGAGGCAGTTTACAAGTGTTAGAAAGAAAGGTAGGTAGAGGCTTATTTGTTATAGGTAGCTGCTAGATAGGCTCTTCTGTAACGTAAGGATATTTAAGGTAAAAGTAAGAGAGCGTGCGCAGTATAGTAAAACTTGTGTAGACTATATAGTAAGATAGGTACTCTAAAATATACTGTTAGCATAGTATAGTGTGTTCTGCATTGCCTGTTTATTAATTGTTAGCATAACCTTCCTTTAAGTGCTGTTTAGAAAGCTAAATATTAAGTAGAAAGCTATGTTTACTAGTATCTAGAAATATAAATAGCTACTCTAATATTTCTTTACTAGATATACTGCAGCTGTGTTAAGTTAAGAGTATAATATATGTAAACAAACTGTTAGTGTACTGTAGTAAGAGTACAGGAACTATAGAGATAACAATAACTTAGGTCTTTAACTTACTTATAAAGGCAGCAGTTTAAACACATCTTGCATTCTTGTTAAGCAGCTACTTATAGTCTACTTGTGCAAGATATTAGATTTATATCTATACACTATTCCTATTCTATTTAAGTTAATAGCGCTGTTAGTAATTTAAACCTCCTTGTCTGCTATAGCAGAAGCTAATTCCTTAATCTTGTTAAGCTGTGTAGAATAGTACTATTCTACAAATTTATTCTTTTTAACTCCTCTACATATAATCCTAAGTGTACTAGGTAGTTAAGCACAACCTCTAGCGCTACTTAGCTAATTTAATAGCTACAGTACCTGTACTGTTTAGCCTCAGCGTTAATACTATGCAGTTTAAGACCTTTAAAGACATAACCCTTAACAAGATTAATAAACTAATAGACTATCTTTAGTCTAGCTACTATGTACTAGACTTAGTTATTAACTTTCTTAGTTTTAGTGTTATAGTAGTTGTGCTACTTTAACACTTCTAAGTCCTTATCTACACCCTTACCTACCTAGGCAATTGTAGCTTTCTTAAACCCCTTAACTATTCTCTATAAGCATGTTAGTACTATTGCTAAGAGTGTAAGTAATAGTTAGATATATAACTTACTGCATATATAATTGCTTTGCACAACTGTATGTTTAACACAATGTAATACTTGCTTTAAAAGGTAATAGGTTAATAGTCTAATTAATCCTTCCTTAGGTTTAGGGCTGTAGTCTTCTTATGTTCTATTATTCTTGCTATATGCAATATGTAATCTATTTTAGCTAAGCCCTTGCAGATCTTGTTAATAGCCTTAAAGATAATTAACCTAATAATCTTAGTAGAGTGCTTAAGTATTTTATCTAGCTAGAGATTAGTCTTGCTAAGGTTGTTACCCTATATTATTACTACACTAATAAGTAGTTCTTTATCTAGATAGTTATTCTAGTATTTGTATATTGCGTTAAGAAAATTTAAGAAGCTTAATAGAATCTTAGCCTTTTAGTAACTTTAAGGGTCTACACGCAAAGCAGACTAAGGTTTAGGTTTAGGTTTTCTTAAACTCTTACTACTAAGCATTTACTATTTCTTAAGCGCTTTATTGTTAATTATCTTAATCTGCGCAAGAATAGTCTGCTCTACATTTCTAAGCTTTTTATAATATACATCTTAGTAGATAACAGAGATGTACTAACTCTTTAGGGTATAGTCTATTAAGTTTAGCTTTCAACTCTATCTGTTAACTAAATTGTAGTTATGCCTAATAAAGTAAGCTCTAATATTCTCTGCAATAATCTTAAGAACCTCCTGCATCTATAGGTCCCTCTTAATCCTCTCTGCTATTAACAGGTTGCTGTTTCTTCTAGAAGTCTTTTTAAAATCCTTCTAAACCTTAAGTGTCTCCTTTAGGTTGCGCTTCTAGAGGAGTTAGATAGCCCTATCTAGCAACTTCTGCTATTCTAGATCTGCGCGTCTTAGAGCCTTAAGCCTAAACACTAGCATAGTAACTATGCTATTAGCTATAGCTAAGTCTGTAATTGTAGTAAAGGCTAGATGCAGTGCTAGGTCTTTAATACTACAGATAAAAGGGTTAATAATACCTGTGTAGGTTATAGTATTCTTACTACTAGCTAAGTAAATTTTGTTGCAGATTACCTATGCTAAGTACATAAAATTACAGACTATTATTATAGTTTTTAGGTCTCCTTTATAGTTAATCTAAGTAGCTTTCTACGTAGCCTAATTACTCTATACACTGTCTTTACTGTTCTTTATATTTTAGTAGATAGCCTTTTAACAGGCTGTAATGCTATCCCTAAGCTTTTTAATGTATATATAGGGTGTTTTCTTAATATTTGTGTCTAGTTTAATAATACCCTTTAAGTTTATAGTAACTACGTTGTATACTTAGCTCTGCTAACTCTTATTAGTAGATACAATAAAATACTTAACGCTAGTTAGGCTTAGTTAGCTTGTTATAGCATCTAGGAGGTTAGGCTAGGCACTAGGTTGTGTGTAAGTAACGTTAGGCCTAAATTTTCTATCTAACAGATCTAATAGGAAGCTGTAAGCAGTGCGTGCTTTATCCTAGTTAGGATAAGGTAAAATTGCAACAAGATCTGCTATAGTAAGTTTAAAGTATAGCCTATTAGCTTCTCTACTATAGATCTAATAGAGCTTCTTACTAGTTTTATATAGAATAATTATCTTTAGGCGCTAGTTTAAGGGCGCCTAGTTAATAATAGGGCTGTTATAGAGGACCTTTACCTAATCTTGCAGCTATAGCTTAACACTATTTAAGTAGGCTAACAGGAACGTTGCCCTAATCTGTAGCAATTAGCCCTTAAATAAGCTGTCTAAGTTAAGGCGTATACGCTAAGCAGGTAGCAGAGTAGAACCCTTATAGCATTTGTAAGTAAAAACAAGGTTTATTGTAAATGCGCAGATAATCTAGATAGTTTTACCTATCCCTATATAGTCTTGCTTAACATAGCTATGCTTTACGCTAAAGTTTATGTTGTAGATAATATTAGCGCTAATTACTTAATAAGCTATAAGCTTAAGGTTAGAGTTAAAGCCTAAGGTTAGGTCTACTAAGATAAATGCTCTTTAGAAGTATATTATTTGCGCAGTTGTTTTATAGAGACGCTAAAGGTGTTTAAAGCGCTTAGCTACTCCTCTAGACTTACTTACATTGCCTTAAACCTAGTATCTAAGTTGTTTAGATTCTTCTGCATACTATTAGTGTTAGAATTATACTGTACTAACAGTAGAGTGTACTTACAATTTAAGGATTTTGTCTGCCTAGTCTTTGTTATTGTCTCTATTATCTCTATTAATAAGATAATTAGGCGCGTCTGCTATAACTAGCAGGTTACTATACTAGACTAACAGGCCCTGCTCTAGTGTTAGTAGTTATAGTGTATCTAAATGCCTAGATAGCGTTGTAAGCTGTGCCTTTCCTTTCTTTTTCTGCTAAGTTGCAGTTTCCTCTTAAGCAGGCAAGTTGCTTCTACTAGCGTTCTCTCTACTAGTGTTCTCTCTACTAGTAGTCTCTCTACTAGTAGTCTCTCTACTAGCGTTCTCTCTATTAGGCTTGCTATTGCTAGTTGTAACTTTCTTAAAGCTGTATTCGCTACGCTCTTTAATATTAATAGGAGTTTTAGTAAAGTATCTATTGCTAGGCAGACTAAGGGCTCTTGCATTTATTAGAGTTTAAGGACTTACGTGTGTTTCTGTGCACATGTTAGCGTTGTACTATAGCTAATAGTCTAAAGGACGTGTCTATATACCTAGCTAGCCTTGCTTAGAGTAAGTGTTTACTGCTAGTACAGCAATATTAAAGTAGTTGCCTTAATAGATACTATTTGCAAAGTTGTTAACAGCTGCCTTAAGTTTATATTAGTTCCTAATGCTATTGCTGTTAAAGGTTAGTAATATATCCTTCTTATCTATAGCAACTGCAGTTCTAGCTGCAGCTTATAACTAATTATAGTTAATGTCTATTAAAGTTATTATCTTTGCTCTATTTACAAATGCATTAGGGGTAAGTGCATTCTTTATAGTAACGCGCTTAATTACCTTGCTATTAGCACAACTAAAGAAGATGTTTAACAAACAGATGCTTGTAATAAAAGGCATAGTGTTGCTTATGCCTAAGTACTACATCTAGCTTGCTGCAATGCTTATAGCTAAGTAGGCAGGTAAGGATGTTATACTGTAACTGTAAAGAAACTAGTTATTTCTATGTTCCTGCTTAATTAGTAGGTTAAGACTATATACACTGCTATTAATCTTAAGCTCTTCTTAAGCATTATAAGCAATACGCAGCATTACTTCTTTCCTTACTTTATAGGGTACTATCTTATTGCTATTACTAAACAGTTTGTCTATGTTCTATAAAGAAGTCTGCACTAGCTACCTTAGCAGTGCAGATTAAGCAGTCTTCTAGGCTAGGTTATTACTAGCGCTTAGTACGCCTTCTAAGAGCTTGTTGTCTAAGAGAAGGTACTTAACTGCTTTAGTAATAATACCTCTTAGCATGTCTTTAGTAGCGTAGTAGTACAATAATATGTGTTTAGTATACATATATTAAGTGCCCTGCTGCGTTCTAGAGCCTGTGCAGAGCGCTAGGTAACTATTAGTTGTAGTTAGTACACTAGGGAAGTTAAGTTGCTTAGCTAGGTCTGCTATAGTAAAAGAGTGTTATTATGTCTTTACGTAGTGTAGGAATAATAGTTGTTAGATATATTTAGACAGTAGAGTTAATATTAGCCTAGTACGTATTAGTAGTAGGTACGTAGTAACGTATATGCCTTGCGCAGGTGCTCTCTTTTACTTTAAATAGATATAGGACTTACTATAATTAATAGTATAGATTTAAAAAGTAAGCACTTTAGACTATAGATCTATATCTAGTAGCCTTTACTTGTATAATTACAGATCTATATTATAGATCTGCTAGTGTAACTATACAGAATTAATATGTAGATATAAAGAGATTCTATTACCTTAGAAAGCATAAAGAGTTATATGCATATTTGTCTTACTTAATGTTAGTAGCAGTTGCTAGACATACTGTGCTTTATAGTAAGATTAAACCTTCTTGTGCTATTGTGCAACTATTTTCTATAAAATAGATATAGCAAAATAGGAGCGCCTGCAGCCTAACAGTGTTTAAGTAAAGGTCTAGTTACATATAAGGCTAGCTACTACGTAAAGTATTTCTTCTCTAGCTATGCGCTAGTGCTATAATTTAATGCTAGGCTCCCTCTATGCACGCACGCCTTAGCTATTTAGAGCAAGTAGCTCCCTGTTTAAGCTAGTTAAGTAGGTAAGACAACTACGCCAACATTTTGCTAGTTTATTTATTACTAATAGATGTAATAGATTCTGCTTTAATACCTTAAAATCTGTATAAAGCTTTGCTAACTTATTCTCTTTCTCTTTGCGCTTGTTAATCTCTACTCCTAGTTGCTATCTTGTGTTATCTGTTAGGTTCTTCTAGTGTGCCTAAAGACCGCGCAAATTCTTCTCCTAAGTCTAATGTTTAGCTTGCATTAACAGCAGGTTGTTACTATGCTCCTTTACTATCTAGCAGAGCCTTAACCTTAGTAATAAGCTATTATTAGACTTATAATTCTTAATAAGCAGCTTGCGTTTATACTTAGTAGTCTCCTTGCTAAGAGAGTGCTTTACAACTTGCTAGGGCAGCAAGTATAGCGTTAGGTATACTAGGGATAACATAGGCTAAGCCTTAACAATTAAAGAAGAGATTAACGTTTTAATCGCTACTAGCAGCAATTTCTAAGCAGCTATTAGCTATACAAACTGTTTAAATACATAAGATTCCTTATATTAGAATACTTACTTATCTTGCTAATTAATGCCTTTAACAACCTTAGGGCTAGTTTAGTAGTTAATAAGTAACTGCATATCTTAGTTGTAGCTAGGTAGAACAAATATACTATTATTTTAACTAAGGCTCTCTAGGGACATAGCTATATAGACTATTTACCCCTACTATACTATATGTAATTACTAGTAGTTCTATAAGTAACAAAAAGGACAGCGTTGCTAGGCTAAATGTAATATACCCTAGCGCAGAGATTATAATAATAGAGGTAATAATAATAAAATAGTAAACTTAGTAAAGTAGGTCTGTGTTAAGCTCTCTAATTAGCATAAGAAGATTATAGAATGCAATACAATATGCAACAAGATTAATATAATTAAGGTAGGAGATAACTAACTATGTATGCACTACAGGTTTAGGCTTATATGTCTATCTACACTAATTATAAGAGAACTAACAAGACTGTTAACTATACTATAGGCTAATATAGATTAAAACCTACATAAGAATACACAACTCTTTAGCATAAGCTTACTAAGTTTCCTATAGTATATATTGTACGCAACCTAGCTTATAAACATACTCTGCCTTATAGTATAGTTAGATAGTATTAACTAACATATACTAGAAAGCTATGTTAGAAGACAGCCTAGCATTTCCTGTAATAAGGCTGTATATAACCTAGCTCGCAAATATACTCTGCCTTACAGTATAGTTAGACAGTATTAACTAATATATACTAGAAAGCTATGTTAGGAAACAGCCTAGTATTTCCTATAATAAGGCTGTATATAACCTAGCTTGTGAACATACTCTGCCTTACAGTATAGTTAGATAGTATTAACTAACATATACTAGAAAGCTATGTTAGAAGATAGGTTAGCCTTTCTTTTTCTGTAATAAGGCTGCACGCAACTTAGCTTGTAAACATACTCTGCCTTATAGTATAGTTAGACAGTATTAACTAATATATACTAGAAAGCTATGTTAAAAAACAGATTAGCCTTTTTTTTCCTGTAATAAGGCTGTATATAACCTAGCTTGCAAACATACTCTGCCTTACAGTATAGTTAGATAATATTAACTAAGATATTCTAGAAACCTATGTTAGAAGATAGGTTAGCCTTTCTTTTCCTATAACAAGACTGCATATAACCTAGCTTGTAAATATACTCTGTCTTATAGTATAGTTAGACAATATTAACTAAGATATTCTAGGAAGCTATATTAGAAGATAGGTTAGCCTTTCTTTTCCTATAATAAGGCTGCACGCAACCTAGCTTATAAATATATTCTTAATAGTACTCTGTTTTACAGTACACATTAACAGCATTAAATAAAACTACCTTTAAAGTCTAGACAATAATAAGATTACTAGATTTAATATGCAGGTACTGCCTAAAACGTGTACTCTTCTACAGAGGCATAGCACAGCATCTATTCTACTATTAAAAGAACCTAAAGAACTAGTGTTAACCTAGTATAAGCAAGCTAGGGGTTCTAGCTAACTTAAAACAATATTGTAGACATTTAAAAATTGCAACTATTATTGTAATATACGCAAGAGATTTGCGTAAAGCACAGAATCTTTAAGCAGATACTAAGTCTATAATAAAGTATTTACTCTTACACACGCACATTAAAAAAGCAGCACTAAGTAATAAGCTAGACCTAATTTTATCTTTTAGTTTTTAAGGAGATTTGTGTACGCTAGCCCTATATTAATATAGCAATAAAAGCAACCTAGTTATATATTTAATGCTATTAGGCAACAGCTATGTTATAGGTACGTTAGATGCTATAAGGCACAATAGAATTCTATTAGCAACATTACTGCAGTCTCTCTTTAAGGTAACTTATATGTCTAATAATAGTATACTAGCAGGTTAAAGCTAGATAGCTAAACAGAGGTACCTAGTTTTCTACACATATAAATAGAAACACAACTACTAACATAATAATAGCAGAATTCTATAACTAAACAATCCTAGCAAGTATAGCTTTAAGTTTTAATTAGACTACGCATTTGTGTTCTAGTTACAGAAGGTCTAATGTACACATAGAGACGTTTAATCCCTGCTATCTAATCTATATATAGGAGAGCTTTGTAATATGTTATTATTCTTAAGCGCCTGCTAGTAGAACTAAAAGTTAGAGCGTATCTCCTTTAGTATACCTAGCAAGAGTTTCTAAGTTAACTGCCTTAAGGTTCCTATAGGTGTAAATAGAGATAGTCTACTTATTATAACTAAGATAGTGTGCTATAACACCTTAGAGGTTATGCAGTTTCTACTAGGCTACTAACTATTTAAAGAAACTATACACTATAGGCCTGTTAAACTATTCTAGAATAAATTAAGTAGAGTGCAAGTTTACAACAAACTACACACTAGCAATTAGTAGTAAGAGACATAAGCAAAGCTACTACTAGGCGCAATAGTAGTACTAATAATAATAGTAGTAGATAAGACCCTAATAACTATGTTGTACAGTAATATAGTATATTGGCCTATCTATCTAACAATAGGAAATATTAAGAGAGATGTTTAACATGCCTATAATTAGTGTAGTATTATATTGCTTAGGTTTGTACTAGAAATAGATTATAGAAAGAATAGTAGTAAGGAAAGTATAAAGCATACACTATACTATAGTGCTATGTCTTATATGCTATGCTGTAAGTTTTGCTACTCTTGTTTTGTACTCTAGTCTATAGTACGTAGAAGTATTTACTAACATGCGTACAGCACTAGAAGTAATTAGCTAGGCTAGCAAAGACATATTGTGCGCTAATAGCTAGACACGTAGATGCTATACAATACTATACAGCATTATTATAGACTACTAAGAACAGACGCTTATAATAGAAGTTAAGAACAACTAGCATTATACAATCTGCAAGGTTTCTCTAAGAGAATAAGAAGATTTGCTAAAAGGCCTATAGGATCTTAAGACACACTAAGACACATAAGAGTAGATACAAAGGCAATATTCTATATATGTTAACCTATTAAGTAATAACTAGATGCATAACACACTATGTTTTGCATAGAACTATAAGCACTTTAACATCTATAAGAGTATACTTACAGATCTCTTGTACTAGCTTCTTAAGGGACTAGTTATGTACATAGTAAAATAGCTCTAGTAGTTTATTAGTTAGGTTATACTAAAGAAATAAGCACTAAAAAGGAGAAAGGTAGCGTAAATAGGGAAGACTCTACTTAACTAATATTTTAAAAATGTGCTAGTATACACAGCGCTATATAGATTTGCTTAAACAGACTTTAGCAAAGTTACACAGTAGACTAGCAATAAGCAGAAAGCACTTATAAGACAGCTTATTCTAGTTATTACGCCTATTCTATATAAAGAACACCTATACGGATTTTACTTTACTAAAGCAGTATGTAACTTTGTTACAATTACCTAATATAGATTACACAATAATAACATACTTACCTACCTTAACAATGCTCTAAAGCAGATAGATACACTTAAGCACTTATTCTAGGCCTTCTATCTACGCAATAAAGATAAACTGTATATAGAGCACTTTAATCTGCCTAAACTCTATAGATTAACGCACTAGAAGCACTTTATTAAGACTTGCAGAAGTCCTAATAGGTACAACACTAGTTCTAATAGGGAATCGCTATATAACTTCCTGCTAAAGGTTATGTACAAGCTTACTAACAAAAGAGATTTCTTTATATAAATTAGTTGCTTAAATAGTTAAATAGTTGCATTACTATCTCTTAAAGCCTATATAATTACTAAAGGCAGTAATTATACTAGCAATGTAATAAGGCAGGTAGACAATATCTATGTAAACATAGTGTTAGGTCCTATTTAGCTGCGCTATATTAGCTAGGGTCTAGGCTAGACATTTAATATGCAGGCGCAACGCTTAGGGGCGCATGCTACGCTAATAGGCATATAAGTGCCTATTAGAAAGGTAGCTTGTCTGTCTAGCATCCCTAACTTAAACATTGTATTAGCAGCATTTGTGCAAGATTAAGCAGGTATCTATACTCTGCGCAATAGTATAAACACAGATGCTACTTCTCTAGTCCTAATAATTAAAGCTAAAGTGCTTAAATAGATAGAGAGCGTAGTTATTTAGGTATATCTATTTATAACTTGCTAGAAGTAGAAGAGCAAACATTCTACTAACACTAAGTTTACTACTTAGTAGTATATTAGATACAGGCTATAGAGTACTTTAAAAGAATAGAGGAAGGATTTTATAATAGCTACTAAATCTAGTAATTAAGCAAAGCTAGGTCTGCACTCTTCTAATAACAGCTAGCAACTGCATAGCAAGACTATAGAGCAAGTTAAACTTATATTTACTATCTAGCCTAGACATTAACTTAATCTGCTTACTTTGCTACCTATAACGTTTACTAGCGTTGTGCTTAACTAACTTTTAATAGTTAACTTAGGCTAACTACACCTTGTACACAGGATAATTAAGCTTAAGTATTATAGCACTATAGACCTAACAGACCCTTCTGCACTTAGCAGCAGGAAGGCATTTAATCTGCCTATAATATAGAGAGGAATCTACGTAGTGCTAGGCTTTACACAATCCTTACTATTGTACATTAATAACTACATTAATTTTAAACTCTATAACAAACTCTACTTACCTACATTTAAAGAGGATAGCAACTGTATTATAAAGCAGTTTGCGTGTTATCTAAAGCAAAGCAATACATTAGCAAGCGTTTAAGGCTCTAAGAACGTTAAGCAACTGCTAGCACACAAATAAAATAAATTTAAAGGCCTACTTCTGCTTAAGACCTAAAGAAACAGTTAATTAATATAGAGGTTTAAACAGACTAGGCCTGCAAACAAAGATAGAGGCAACTAGTACTAGAAAGCAACAATAATAAGAACTAAGCAGCTATCTAGACAGATTAACCTATTAATATTAATTAGTTAAAAACGTACTGTTGTAACAGTTTATTAGCAGAAGGCTAGTGCTATAGCAGCGGCTGCAATATTAACATGTAAGTCTAAATTAATGTGTGTATACTAGCTTCTACTCTTACTCTCTTTTTTAGGTCTGCCTCTCTCTCTTGTTTCTCTTACCTTACTCTGTCTATTAATCTTACTTTTACTGCCTCTTGCCCTAGCTATAAGGTCCTTCCTAGTGCGTGTAGTATATAAAGCTAGCGTTATATACTTCTCTATCTTTAATAACATCTCTTTTAATCTCTACTCTAATTATAGGTAGAAGTAACCTTTACTCTAACGCACGCGCCTATAGACCTATTAGCTCTACCTAACTCTACATTTACCTCTTTGCCTTACTAACGCGTTACTTACTACACACAAGCAGACTTGTTATATTTTTAAAAACTTTTATTACAACACATAGCTTTTTAAAAGTAATAAGCTATACCTTTAGTACTGCACAACTAGACAACTTAAATGCTTAAGTATAGCTTCTGCTACCTCTATGCTATTACCTGTAAACATGCTACAATCCTTGCACACAAGCCTACTTAAGGAGAATTAGTGCACTATATACTCTGCAACTAGATATATAGTCTGCTAGGCGCTAGCTCCTCCTATATACTAGCCTTCTATATTAACTCTAGTAGGCTTCTACGCTAGACTACTAACTAAGCTAAAGCTAGAGGTAGTGCGTTAGATAGTGTAATACTGCTAGGTTAACATTATATAACTAAATATAGAGATATTATACTTCTAAACCTACGCGCTAAGGCAGCTCCTATAAACTACACAAGAGATAATAACACTTACTAAGAGCGTACTTACTAATATATATAAGCAATTAGTACTACATGTTAACATAGTGCTTCTAAGATAGTGTAGTAAGCAGCTAGGCAAAGCTAGTACAGAAAAGTGCAGCACACTAGAAGGCTACCTAACCTAGGAGGACATAGAGACATAGTGCAGAGTAGCGCTTATAATAGCAATGCTAGGCTTATAGTATGCAGGCTGTTCTACTTTTAATAAAGAGGCAGGATTGCAGTTTAATAAGAAGGCTCTTAATGTGTTTGTTAACAGCGCAATTAGGCAGCTTTACATTACTAGGCTATAGCAAGAGTGTAAGATAGATAACATTCTAGCCTATATTATTTACTACAACCTTTGCGTCTTTCTTGCAGATACTATCTTGCAACTCCTTTTTAACTGCGTAGTTAAGGTAACAATAGTCCTATATAGTTTTAAGAAGATAAGTAGCAAATTACTAGAGGAGGTAGTATAAGACCTGCGCTATATAGCAGATTAGCTAGGGGTGTACATAGAGCTGTATGTGTACTATAATAATATCTACTACCTAGAATAGGAGCCTTAGTTTAAGAAGGCAAAGAGAGCGCTAATTATTAAGTATTACAGTTTAAACAAGTAGAGAGCTGCTTAGCTATTGCTAGTTCTTATAAGCCTTTAGCTATAGAAGCTTAAGTTAGAAACTAAGAAGAGGATGTATATAGGTCTGCTAGATCTAATGCACTAACTATAGAGTAGGAGTAGGTTTATCTAGTAAGCTAACTAGTTGTAAAGAAAAGCAAATAAAGTATCTAATATACTGTCTAGTAGTTACACTTGTTTATGTATATAAACATGTATAACATTCTAGATATATTATGTAGTATAATAAGACATTATTAGAATAAGGCATAATAAGTTTTATGCTGTACTATGTTCTACAGTACACCTTAGATTTGTATTAAGCATCTCTAGCATCTTAGGCAATAGTAGATTCTATCCTGCGCTGCTTTTTAGCTTCTAATACACACCTGTAAATATTACTAATTTACTTGCAGAAAGCTTTAAGTTTAGAATAAGTGTTCTTAAACTAATGCTTTACTAATAACTAACATCTATACTTATTAGACTAACGCTTTTATGCTCTGTCTGTAAGATATTTCTAAGCAAGCTAGGCATTACACTGTTGCTTTAACTTGCTATTAAACGTACTCTTAACTACCTGTAACTTAATAGCGTGCATATTGCTTAGAAGTAGTAGTTTAAATAGTGCAATGCCTGCGTAATAGCTAGCTCTATTTAGAGTTTATTTTTAGTAGTATTATTGCTCTCTGCTTTCTTTAGTTTAGCAATATTAAATAGTGCAGCGCTAACTATCCTACTTTATGCTGTTAGTAGTAGAGATAAGGGACCTGTAGGCTGCAGCCTCTAGCAGTTCTTTACTAAAGTTAATAGACTTCCCTATTCTAGAGACAAGTTTTATTTAGCGTTCACGCCTATTAGAAGTAGAGTTAGTAGATATTAGTATGCGTTGCGTGTACTATAGACTAATAAACTTACTATATAGGCTTTAAGTGCTGCGTTATAGTTAGATCTAATAACTACTAATAGTAGGAGAGGTTTCTATAGGCTAATATATAACCTAACAGCTACTATATCCTTGCAATAGAGTTAATACAGAGGTAGAGCATTTGCCTAATAGGCAAAGAAAATGCTAAGATTACTATAGCAGCACCTAAGTTAAGTAGAGAGAAACATATATAGAAAACTATAGTGCAGACTATTATTTATAGTACGCTTTAGAGTACATAGCTGCTCTTACACTTCTATTCTAGTTAGAAGGCAGACACTACTAGCTGTATAGTAAGAAAGGTTATATACATATGCCTAAGCTGCAATAGTACAATTATATACTCTACAGCTAATAATTTTACTATAGATTTTTTAACCTCTAGCAAAGGCTAGGTTGTTGTTGTTATTAGACAGCACTAACAAATATACTGTGCTAAGGAGTATAAACTAGGTACTAGCACTAGTAACTACTAAGCTGCGCTCTACCTTTAACTAACCTGCACAATGCTAGACTATGTTAACTAATAGTTTAAAAACTCCACTACCTAACACTTAATATAGGAATAACACGTTAAACAAGACTATTAGATGTTATTAAAGACAAGCTTAGCCTAAGCAATAGACAGTATAAGGCAATATACACAGCTTTTATAATAAAAATATAAGAGGAGGGTTTAATTAGAGCACAGATAAGAAGTATATAATTAAAAACTATTGCAAGGTAAATAGGCGTAGAAGTAAGGCGTAACTATTATAAGGTCTTAGGCAGAGTATTAGATGCTACTTTTAATATAAATACCCTCTAAATTGCATAACATATTAACAGCAACATACACTAAGTAAAGCAGCAATAAGGATAAGCAGACGCAAGAAGGAAGAAGGTAGGTAATAATTGTAATATCTTATTACAATAGCAGCGTTTAGCGCTACACTACACAAAGGAGTAGCTAGAGGATGTATAGAGTACTAGATACTCTACGCCTAGCAGGAAGCACACTAATAAGCTGCTTTTAGATACAACACTAACAAAGTACCTATTAGGATAGGACTATGTGTAAGAGAGGGTAATAAGTAATAGTAGCAACATAGCATAATATACACATACAATAAACATAGTCTTTAACCTTATTATAATTGCTACTATTCTACTACCTACGCTTAAGCAGAAGCTGTAGCTTATTTATAGCCCTACTGCGCTGCAATTACTAACTTCTATAGAGATCTAATAAACTGTAATAGTATCTGTTCTATTTGTACTATGCGCATAGTATGCAAAAGAAGGCTTAGAGTTTATAACACTGTTATAAAGTTTGCTTATAGAGACTAACATAGAAAATACTAAGAATAGAATAGTAGGCCTTCTATACTAACTATAATATTAGAGTATAGTAAGAGGAGGGTTTGTTTAGCGCTAATAAGGGAGTAGTTAGAGACAATAGCAGTATATCTACAGTTTTAATTAACTGTAAGATTGTTAAACCTAAGTAAGTAAGCGTGTATAATACTTAGTCTTAGTTAGTCTATATAGTATAAGTTTCTAATGTATAAGGATAGAAATAATGTCTAGAAAAGGCAAGGACAAACACTATTTATAGGCAAGATACATGCTAATTATAAGGTAGCAGCGCTTATATATAAGCCTAGCTGCTATAAGAGTCTAATATCTAATTATAAGACATTTTAGCTAATAGGCAATCTAGGCGTTGTATTAGTTCAAACTTTACCTACTTTGTCTACGCAAGGCTAGAACTGTCTACAACACTGCTTAGCTAGGCTTAATATAGTCTTATTACAACTTTACGTAATAAGGTAGCCTGCTATAAACTTAACGCGTAGACTACTACGCTTGTAACCTTCTATATATGTAAGTATATACTAACTACGCTGTGTAACTAGATTTTACGCTCTACACTAGGTTAAGAAGAATAAATATAATGTCTAAGAAGGTAAGTTGCCTAAGTTTTTAAGATGTGCAAGGTATAACACCTAGCAGAAGTACTGCTAATAGGTAAAGGAAATACCTGCTAGAAGCAAGCAAAAGCTCTCTTTAGGTTTTTGTAGTAAGACAACAAAATAAGTAAATGTAGCACCTCCTAGTACATAAGAAGATAGCAGTATAGTAGTAAGGTTAACTACTTAATAATTTACTATAGCTAATTAGCTTAGTAGTTATCTTTAAGGAGTTTGTTAGTGTCTTTCTAAGAGCTGCGCACCTTATAGTAGACAATATCTACATTATCTCTATTAGTATTATTTACAGACAGCTAAGCTAGAGACGTAAAGCTTAGTAGCTGCTTATAAACTGTAAACACGCGTGTAGAGGTATTAGATAAGGATAAGAAAGACTACTAAGATAAGGAAAAGAAGAGCAAAGTGTATATAGATGCTAGGTACAACACTATACACGCGCACACCTATGTAAGTATAGGCTAGAAGATGCTGCAAAAGTACTATAACATTAAGGCTAATAATATACTAGTTATAAAAGCTATGCAAATAATACTACTAAGTAGGATACTACATAGTAAGATAATTAATAATTATTATATAGATCTAAAGACATCTACTTACAACCTATTATTTATGTGTCTTGTATTAAGCTCCTAAACAGAAGCGCGCAAAAATATTAACAAAGAATTCTACTAACACATCTTAGTGCTTACTAGCCTATCTGTTGTTTTCTATGTAAGTTTAATACTAAAAATGTACTGTTAATAAGAGTATAACCTGTTTAGCTTTAAGGGACACCTGTTATGTTTTGTATACAGATAATAATATGCATAAGAGATATAGCACAAGCAGTGTACAGCTTTAACACAATATAGAAAAAGTACTTAAGTTAGCTATCTGCTATGCTAACAAAGGACTTCTGCTATATAGCTAAAGACCTAATTAAGGCATAAATATAACCTTCCTACTCTATTATTTACTAATGCTAACGCCTTTAAGCCCACTTAATAGTAGTTCCTGCATAGCGCAATTATATAAATTCTATTAAAAACTCTCTATAGCAAGACATAAGACGTGCTTACTATAAACCCTAATAGTGCGCAATACTTTAAGAAGCTTAGTAGAATAATAATATGTTTTCTTTATACATAGCTGTAGTAGGCTTTAAAGAAATAGAAAGATAGATTGTATACAATATAGAATGTGTTATCTTAGCTTTTACAAAGTATATATAAGGGACTGTAAGGTGTAGTGCTAATACTATAAAGATTCTTACGCAACATTACTATATTAATAAGAGGGATAGGCAGAGCGCTAGCAGAATGCAGTAAGAGATAAGATAATAGCAAAGGTACAGATATGTATATAATAGCTAAAAGTAATAGACACTTGTATGCTAATAATACAAAATAAATACGCTAATAACTTAAATAACCTGCTTAGCAAAGATAAGGCGTTGTTGCTTAATATAGAGATAGAAAGTGTTGCAGCTATAGATAATAAAGCAACTTAGGACATATATTATTAGATACAAAGGTTACTACTAGAAACCTTACTACCTAATAAGACATGTAATGTAAGACAGAACACTTCTACCTTAGAAGTAAGTAGGAATAAAAATCTGTTAGTTATAAGGTAGCAAAGCTATAATTAAGAAGGTAATAGTAGTTTAAGGAAGGCACATAAGACCTATGCAGTAGAGTTAGAGTGCGTAAATAGGTTAGTACACACTATTTATATTAAAAGGCATATAACACTTTAGGAGTTTTAGGTGTTGTGTATAGTAGACAATACATTAATTACAATATAGGAGGATAATAAGATTATTAGTTTAGACTATAATATAAGCAGCTTTTGCAAAAGGCTATAAGTAAGGAAAAAAGAAAGGAAAGTACAACTCTACTGCTTTATTAATAACCTATTAGAAGAGAGCGCAGTCTATTCTAATAGCTTAATAAATAGCGCAATGCAAACTAAACTAATAGAAAGAAGAAGCTAAGGAGAACGAAGAGGCTAATAGCCTACAATAGCTGTATGTAAGAAGTGGTTTTATATGTGTATACTGTCTACACGTCTATACTATACTATACAGCACAGTATAAATTAAGAGAGCATGCACTTACTATAAGGCATAATGCTACTGTAATAACTATAAATATACTATACTGCACAGTATAAATTATATAAATATGCAACTATAATAAGGCATAGTAGGAATTGCAGCAACATTTATATACTATAGGGCATAGTATAAATTTGGATACTATAGAAGAACTGTAAGGTATAGTATATATTAAGGCAACATGCACATACTGTAAGGTATAGTATAAATTTAGAGACTATAGAATAAGTATAAGGAATATATATTGCTACATATAGTAGAGTTAGTTGTATGCATTTTCTAGTACTATAAGTAATTTAATGCAAATAGTAATAGCGCAATTAAATCTATATATGTAGTACCTAGAAGTAACTTCTATACTATAGCCTATAGTATAAGTAGCTAGATTAGGATAGTATCTAGCACTTGCATGCGTTGCGTGCATTAAAGCAGCAGAACGCATATCTAGAACGTAGCACAAGTATTCTACATTATTAGGTAGTTGTAGAATATAGTAACCTATTATTCTATTGTTCTAGCTGTTTTAGCTGTGTTTTCTAACGTTAGGGCTGTTACAGCTGTTAAGTAGACGTTAAGCAAACATGCTATGCGTACTAGTACCTCTACGTTTCTACGTTTTTTTCCTAATATATACTCTACTTCTCTTCTCTCTATTACAAAGTAGAAGGATCTAGAATAGCTATTACTAATAGATGCTTAGAAATTAAGAGTAGATTTCTAAGCAGATTGCGTATGCAATTACGTATGCAATTACGCAACCTACTAGCAGATAACATAGGTGTACACGTAACCTACTAGTAAAGGCAACATGTCTTTAAGCTATTTATAGTAAGAAAGCTAACTCTAGATCTAGTAAAGCTATTGCTATAATAAGCACAGCTTTCTAATGCTCTTTAGTTAGGCATTCTTTAGATAGTACTTTACTAGATTAGCTAAGAGCTAAACCTAATTAGGAAAGTACCTGTATTTAGGCCTAATATATATATATTTAGGCTAAATAGCTTAAGTTGCCTTTTTAGGTAATAGCTATTTCTAAAAAGAAAACTATCTAATAAAGATTATAAGAAGAAAGTCTTATAACTTTACATGCTATACTTAGCTTTAACATTTGCTATAAGCCTAAACTAGCTTTATATAATCTCTAGATTCTTATAAAGAGTTTTCTTATAGTTGTACTTATAATTAAACTTTACTTTAAAGTTAGAGTAGCGCTTAACAAATATATTAGGCTAGTTTATACTAATATAGCCTATATTACGCTTAGCATGCAAAGAATTAGCTATATTAGCTATAGCAGCTAGCTAAAGGGCAAATCCTTATGCGTCTAGCTTAAGAATATACTTAGTAATTACATCTTCCTTAGTCTAATCTATATTCTGTTAATTTAGGGTATGATTAGCTTATATAGGTTATTCTATATAATAAGTGTATAGTGTGCTGTAAGGTGTAGTATATATAGCTATAGTGTGTTACAGTGTAAGCGTTATTTCTTGTTAGATAGCTTAAAGCGCAAGCTGTATTACAGCTTCTCTTAAGGGCATAGATTAGTGTTGTTGTTAAGGCATTACATAGTAGAGTAGAGGTTTAGTATAGTCTTAGTAGAGTGATCTGCTTAATTATATAATCTGCTTAACTATAGAGTACGTTATAGTAAAACTTATATCTTATTTAAGTGCCTATGTAATAGGCTAGGCCTAGGTGCTAGCTCTTTAGCGTACACTGCCTTAGCATTACTCTAGCTCGCGCTCTTAGTATAGACTAGAGCCCTGTTACAAAGCTAACATGTCTAAAACAAGGTTATAAAAACTCTGTAACCTTTGCCCTAGAGGTTGTTCCCTATTAAATCTATCTTATATTCTACTAGTAAATTCCCTTAGAAGTTAGCTTCTCCTAATTAGATTTAATTACTAAAATAAGGATTAATAAGCAAGACGGTTAACAACACTACTAGGCGTCTAGGTAAATACAGCATTAAGCTGTGCACTAGTAACAACAATTAATTAGACATTAGGACTAAACTCTAGAATATTGCTACGTTGTTAGTACTAGAAAAATAGCAGGATAAGCTACTAGCTTACGTACTAGAACGCCTAACTACATACCTATTATAGGCAACTCTACCTAAGGCTGCAGTAGCTATTACTAATAATAAAGCCTACCTAGCTACAGACTCTAACTAAGATCTATAAAGAGAAGATATAAGTAAAACTATACAAAAGCTAGTTAAAGCCTAGGTCTAAGCTTATGTTACATCTATAGAATTACTAAACTATGTTACAACACCCCCTACCTCTATACAGACAAGTAATAATAAGCTAACTAAGGCTATAAAGTTACTGAACGTAGGTAAGTTTAGTAGCAACTAACGTGTATATAGAACGTTTAAGTCTTAGATAAAAGATAAGCTAAGGTCTATAGGGGACTAAGAAGCTGTTTTAGGAGTTGCCTATATATTTAACAGGCTAAAAGGACAAGCTGCGTAAGTTAGCTTATTATAGAAGGATTATAACCTAATAGATACAACTACTTAGTTCTAGGACTTCTTAGTTAAGCAGTATAAGAACTCTTTGTTTAAAGAACGCTCTTAGTAAAAGCTCTAAACTATTACTATAAAGAAGAGCAACTAGAGTATTAAGGCTTTTAATACAGAGTTTATCTAGCTAGCCTATAAGGCTGCTAAAGAAGACAATATAAAGAACCTTAAGACTAGGTACATATCTACACTCTGTCTAGACCTCTAGGACAAAATAGTGTTAGTAGACATCCTAGACAACTAGGACCTCTAGAGCCTTATAGCTAGAGTCTTAGTAGTAGAGGTTAACCTCTGTAGGCCTAAGGCACTAATAAACAGCACCTTTAAACAACACACATAAAAAATTAACCTAGATAGTATAGACTAGGAACCTACTAAGGTCTACTCTAGGAAGATTAAGCTAGATAACTAACAGTAAGCAGAGTAGTAGACTTAGAAAGTCCTAGACTAGCAGAAGGCTGCTAACGTCTGCCTAAGATGCAGAAAGAAGAGCTACTATATAGATAGATGTAAGTTAGCCTTAGCTAAGTGACTAAAGAGTATTTAGGTTAGAAGCGTAATTACTAAAATCTCTAAAAACAATAACTTAAATAATAAAGGTTTAGAAAACTAGAAACTCCTATTTAAAGATATAGATAGGAGTCAGGAAGAGAAGTTGCAAAGAGAAAAGAACTATTCTAGAAGTTCTACTAATAGTAGCTAGATAGCAAGCCTACATTACTGCATGTAATAGTATAAGACAATACTATAGCACATACATTAATTAATACTAGGTACTTAATATATAGTATAGTCTCCTCTAAGTTTATATTACAAAACAACTTCTAACGCACTCCTACATATAGACGTAAGGTATTAGGAATAGCTAGAAAAGTAACCTAGGTAACTAATGTTATAAGAATAAAGGTTAATATTAATAGCTACAGAGAGACCCTCTAGGCACATATACTAGATAGAGAAAGAGAGTACAATCTGATTCTAGAAAGACTATAGATAGATAAGAATAAAGTTACTATAGTACTAGCTAAGAAGATGTTGTTTATTCACTCCTTACAGACACAAGTAAGAAGTAGAGAGAGTGCCTGTCCTAACTAACTACTAAAACCTGTTAGCCTAGAGTTGTACTAGGCGCTAAGAAAGAGGTCTAGAATAGACTAAAATATAGAACTGTTTACTGTATTAATAGCAGATATTTAGAAGGCCCTAAAGAAGAAGGAGCAGATAGATCCTTAGGACCTTCTTTTAGAGTTCCTAAAGGATAAGTTTAGAACGTTTATAAAGAAGGAAGCAGATAAGCTAGCGCCTTACTATAGTTCTAACATAGATTATATAATTAAGCTAGTTAAGCAAGATAGTAAACCTGTAATAGTACTATAGGGACTACTATACAATATGTCCTGTAAGGAGCTCTTAGTGCTCTAACAACAACTTACTAGCTACTTAGATAAGGGATTTATCTAAGTTAGCAAATCTAGTGCTTCTGCCCTAGTGCTATTTCTTAAGAAACCTAGTAGAGGTCTCTAGTTTTGTGTTAATTACTAAGTATTAAACGCAATTACTAAGAAGAACTAGTACCTACTACCTCTAATTTATAAGACTGTTTTGTAGATATTAAAGGCGTTATAGTTTACTAAGGTAGACGTTATCTAAGCCTTCTACAAGATTAGGATTGCTAAAGGAAATAAATAGAAGATAGCCTTCTAGACAAGATTTAGACTCTGTAAGTAGTTAGTAATGCTATTTAAACTAGCAAATGCTCTAAATATGTTCTAACAGTACATTAACTAGGTCTTAAGGGAGTACCTAGATAAGTAGTGCTTTGCCTATGTAGATAATGTGTTAATCTACTCTAACAGTACCTAGGAGGAACATAAAGCTAAAGTTAAAGAGATTATCTAGAAACTAGGAGCTGCAGGGCTACACCTTAACGTAGGGAAGAGTAAGTTCTTTGTCAAACGTACTAAGTACTTAGGGTTTATTATTAAAGCTAGAGAGGGTATCTAAATAGATCTTATAAAGGTTGCTGCTATAAAGTTATAAAAACCTCTAAAGACAGTAAAGAGGATCTAGAGCTTCTTAAGGTTTGTAAACTTCTACTAACAGTTTATTAACTAGTTTTCTAGCATAGCAGAGCTCTTTACGCGCCTAATAGAGAAGAACATAATCTTTAAATAGAGAGAACCCTAATAGTAAGCCTTTAACGCTATAAAAGCTGTACTTACTAGGGAACTAGTACTTATAAGCTTTAACCTAGATTTAGAAATAGTGCTAGAGTATAATGTGTTAGAATAGGTAATAGAAGGAGTACTATCTTAATATAGGAAAGATAAGGTACTTTGTACTGTAGTATACTTCTTAGCTAAAAACTCTAAGGTAGAAGTAAACTACACTATTTATAATAAGGCAATGCTAGCAGTAATTATGTGCCTCTAAGAATAGAGCACAGAACTAAAGTAGGTAAAAGAATTTATAGTTATTACTAATTATAAGAACTTAGAGTATTTCTTTAAAGCCTAACTTCTCTCTAAAAGACACGTCTAATAGTTAAGCCTCCTAAGCTAGTTTAACCTTACTTTTGCCTATAGGCCTAGCAAAGTTAATAACTAAGTAGATATACTCTTAAGAAAAGAAGAGGATGTTACCCTGTCTATAAGAGACAAGAGAACTAAGACTAGATAGTTTTAACTATTAAAACTATTTACACAAGTTATAAGGACTAATCTAGAAGATAACTCTGCTAATAGCATATAAGTTTTCTTCTTAGAACTATAAAGGGCAGACAGACACCTCTCTACAACACTCTAAAATAATAAACTATAACAGAACTACTATAAGAAACTAGACTAAGCGCGTGTAGAGACACCTCTAGGTAGGAACCTAGAGCCTTATAACAATATTAAAGAATTTAAAACACTCTAGGAGAATACTGCCTAGAATAATAAGACCTGCTAACTTGATAAGTCTTCTATCTTATTAGGAGCTAGAACGTTTTCTGCACAGCTTAACCTTAAAGTTTCCCTTTCTAAGTATTCTATAGATAATAGAGACTAACTATGTTACTATAAGAGAGTATAGGTTCTAAACTGTAATACTCTTAGGACTAAGATTATTAACAACGCCTATTATTTACTAATTACAGGCTATCTAGGATAAAGAAACATGTATACAATCCTCTCGTAATCCTACTTCTAGCTAGGAATATTAACTGCACTATATTAATATGTTAAAAACTGTAATATCTAAAGAAGGATAAAACTATAAAGGGATTTAAAACAAAAGTGTAAAGTTATAAGACTTTCTTCTTATAATCTTTATTAGATAGTTTTCTTTTCAGGGATAGCTATTACCTAAAAAGGCAACTTAAGCTATTTAGCCTAAATATATATACATTAGGCCTAAATATAGGTACTTTCCTAATTAGGTATAGTGCTTACCTAATCTAGTAAAGTACTATTTAAACAATGCCTAACTAGAGAGCGTTAGAAAGCTGTGCTTATTATAGCAATAGCTTTACTAGATCTAGAGTTAGCTTTCTTACTATAAATAGCTTAAGAACACGTTGCCTTAACTAGTAGGTTACGTGTACACCTATGTTATCTGCTAGTAGGTTGCGTAATTGCATACGTAATTGCATACGCAATCTGCTTAGAAATCCACTTTAGATTTCTAAGCATCTATTAGTATAGCTATTCTAGACTCTTCTGCTTTATAATAGAGAGAAGAGAAGTAGAGTATAAATACTACTTATAATCTCCCTGTTACAATCTATAGAACATAGGAAGGATTTGTCTAATAACAGTAGCTACAGCATAGTAATTATAATAACAGAATAAATACAAGTAAGCAACAATTATAGTATTAGCACTTAGCAAGAGACTAAGGAAATACATAACCTAATTAGTGCTTAGCGTAATTAGTATAATAAGTAATTAGTATAATTAGTACTTAGTGTAATTAGAGGATATACAACACTAATTAGTCTGTATTACTACTACTATTATTAAAGTATATGGTTTGTAGGAACACAACTCTTATAGTTTATGTTTAACCTTATTAATAAACTTTGTTATTAGAATATGTTAACCTGCTTGCAAAATAGATAGTCTACTCTATAATCTTTCTTGCATCTAAGTAGCTAAGGTCCTAGACGCATACTACTTACTACCGCTCCTAGTTCCCTGCTCTTGTATTTATCCTTAAGACCTAATTAAATAATTACTTACAGACTTTGTCTAAAGTGTAAAACTTAACATTTTAAACATCTCTAAGATAAGTACTTTAGAAAACTGTGCTACCTCTAGCAGCTCTTGCTTAAGCAACGCTAACATAGATGCCCCTATTACAAACAGCACTATAAATGTTGCTAAGCCTAACACCTACAATAGCAAACAAAGCAAGCTTAATAACTAGCTCCTCTAGTTTAACTTGTTCTTTATTTTTTAACAAGTAAGATCCTAGATAATAAACACGTTATGCTAGCTGCAAGTTATATATATAGCAACACATTTAAATAGATTAAGCCTTTTCTTTAGAAGGCTATATTAGGAAAGTATCCTAACAAAATCTTAGCCTAGTTTAATAACTTTAACAAGTTTAAGAAAATAGTTAAACTAATCTTTAGAGTTTTAAACAAACTAGCTATTACACGTTATAATATCTAATATATTAGACAAAATTAGTCTGTAGCTAACTACGCTGCAGAGTTCTAATAACTTACTGCTAACACAGAATAAAACAATACTACGTTAATAACTATGTTTAAGTAAGGCCTTAAGCCTAAAGTTAAAGAGGAACTAATACGCACTAGCGCTAGTACTAACACCTTAGATAAACTAGTTAATAAAGCAATTAGCATTATTATTAAGCTATATAAGCTTTAAATAGAATTAAGAGACAACCCTAGAGTGCGCGTTGTAACTAAGGTTAATAATTACCTACCTCTATACAACTAGTAGCGCAACAACCTAAATAAGGAAATTAAGGCTACTGCAATAACTACTAATCTAACAGTAGTTAACGTATCTATAGCAACACACAGAGTAGATATTACAGACCTAAAGCTATAGACCTCTTAAACCTTAACAAGGGACTAAGCCTACCTAGACACTAGAATAAAAAGAGTACAGGAAGTAACAACTTAGGTAATAGGAATAATAAAACCTGTTATAACTATAGTAAGATAGGCTACTTTGCTAGAGACTGCTATATAAAGAATAAGATTCTCTAGTAAGTTAATGTACTGTCCTGTAGTTATAAAGACACAGATGCTAGTAATAAATAGAAAGTAATTACTAAAGAAGTAGAACAACTTATAGAAGACCTAGAGTCTAGTTCTAAGGATAATACAGAGTATATTAAACCTTCTAAGCACGCAGCAACACCTTACAAAGAATTGCAAGAGTATTAAAACAAGATAGACAACCTTCTAGATATAATAAGAAGGACCCTAGCTTAGGTTAGATCTAGATTAGAACACTAACACTGCTATAAGGGGTGCTACTGCACTTAATAATAATAAGAATGTAATAAAAATAATAAAGTATATTATAATATGTGTTAATTCATTATACGCTAGCTAACACTACTACTTAAGTATATAAGGCTAAGACGTAGCCTTAACGCAATTATTAAAGGACTTAAGGAAGACCTTATAGACTGCTAGCGCCTTATTAACAAAATTAACAACAAATTAGAGGAAGAAAGTTAGTATAATTAGGAATTACAACGCACGCAGAACTATATAACAAGCTAGCTACTATTAGTTGCTATTAACTCTTATACATAGTACACCCTAGATTCCTAGAACCTAAGATATATAAACCTTTTATAGACTTTATATAGAGATAATAGGTGTGCAATATACTATAAAGACAAGTTAGAAGTGTACTATTTTCTATTGCTCTACAACTGCTATTATATATAATAGTATAAGTGCACTAATAACTTTTATAATATTTATTTAATTAATAAATATAACTATGTTATATTTCCTAGAGATAATAACCTAACTACAGCAATGCGTATACAGCTGCTAGTTAACAGTAACTGCTTTAATAACTACTAGCAATTATGCCTTAACCCTAGATACAGGAAGCACTAAGGTGTAAAAGAATTTAAAGAGTTTAGGACAGACAATAAGTCTTTTTTAGAAGAATAAACAAGGGCACCTAGAGTCTTGCTATTCACTCTATTAGGACCTATAACCTTATTAAGCTCCCTATTATATTAAATAGAAAGAAGCTATTAGTACTCTTAGACTTAGAAGTACAAGGGAACTACGTTTCCTTATACAGAGTATAGCTAGCTAGACTACACCTCTTATATAAAGAACACTTATATTAGCTCTAAGTAGCTAATAGAGAACTAATACTAGGAGAAGCAGTTATAATGTACAAAGTTAAGTACTAACTCCTCTAGATACAAGGACACTATAAGTTAATATTGCTAGATGTCTTAAGTACAGCTACTTACAATATTATATTAAGATTACTATAGTTATTAAAGCACAACCTATAGATTAATTAAAAAGATTAACAGCTTTTGTTTAAAGAGTGTAGATATAGTATAACTACACGCTAACCTACGCAACCTACGCTAGAGTTAGTAAATAAGAAGAAAATTAATAATATCTCTTTAAACTATTAGACGTGCTAAGATAGAGCAGTTAATTATATAGACTTAAACAGCCCCTCTAGAATAATTAAGGAGAAAGACAGTGCAACTCCTACTATACTAGATATGTACTGTTAGTACGCCTAGATATTTAAAGAAGAGCTATCTGCTAAAGCACTGCCTAAGCACTAACCTTAGGATTATAAGATTAAGCTCTAGAAAGAGAAAGAACTACCCTTTAGGCCTATATACTAGTTATCTATAAAGGAACTTAAGATACTAAAAGATAATATTAAGAAGAACCTTACAAAAGGATTTATTAGAAAATCTAAATCCCTAGTAGGATTTTCTATTCTATTTGTACCTAAGAAGGATGGTAAACTACAACTTTATATTAATTACTAAAAGCTTAACAACATTACTATTAAGAATTAGTATCTGCTGCCTAATATAACAGAACTATAAGACTAGTTATTAGGAATAAAGTTTTTTACTATACTTAATCTACACAGAGCGTACAACCTAATATATATAAAGAAAGGTAAAGAATAGAAGATAGTGTTTAGAACCTATTATAGACATTTTCAGTATATAGTTATGCTATTTAGGCTAACTAATATACTAGCAGTCTACTAGGCTCTTATTAACAATATACTATAAGCACACCTAGATATTACTGTAGTAGTATACCTTAATAACATCCTAGTGTACAGTAAGACACTAGAAGAATATAAGATCTATGTACAATAAGTGTTAGAATGCTTAGCAAAAGCAGACCTTAGGCTAAAGCTAGAGAAGTGCAAATAGTATAAGAACAAAGTAGAGTTCTTTAGCTATATTATAAGAAAGTACAGAGTTAAGATAAGTAAATTAAAGATATAGGTAGTAAAGGATTAGCTAATACCTAAAACTGTTAAGAATATTTAAGAGTTTCTTAGGTTTGTTAACTTTAACTAATACTTTGTTAAGAATTACTCTCTTAGAGCCTTACTACTTACTAAGCTTATATAGAAAGATATACTATTTAAGTAAAAATAAGCATAAGAAGACACATTTTAATTACTAAAGCAAGTATGCGTAGAGCTACCTATAATAACTATATTTAAGAGCAGAAAACTACTTTAACTTAAAACTAATACCTTAGATTTAGCATTAGGAGCATGCGTAACTTAGGAACAAGATAGCTTATAATACCTAAGTGCCTATTACGTACACAAGTTTATAGGACCTAAAGAATACTACAATATATATAATAAAGAACTCTTAGCAATTATATTAGCTCTAGAATATTAGCAAGTTTATATAAAAAGTTGCTTAGACCTTACTATCTATACAGATTATAAGAACCTAGTATAGTTTACTATAACTAAGGTACTTAATTAGAGATAGGTTTAGCAGGCTAAACTCCTAAGATAATATAAGTTTAAGATTCTATACACGCTACGAAAAGACAATAGTAAAGCTAATACACTTAGTTAATAACACAACCTTATAGAAACTAAGATAATTAATAAACACACTATACTTAGAGTTAATAAGAATAGGTTATTAGGAGTATTACAGCAGCTTAATAATATAATGCAGGTTTAAGTAGAACAATGCATTCTGTTAGAAGTACTAAAAGAATTATAAAAAGGAATTATAGCTAGTTACTATAATAACCTACTTTACAGACACTCTAGTATTATAAGAATAATAGAACATATTAAGAGACACTATAAGTTCCTAAATATAAAAGATAAGGTTACTAAGTATATTAAGAACTGTGTAAATTGCTAGAAAAACAAGCACAGCACATACACTAAGTATAGAGAAGCATAGGCAATAGAGCTACTAACAGCCCCTTAAACAAACATTATAATAGACTTTATTATACAGTTACCTATCTCTAAAGACTCTATTAGAGAATACAGCTACAACTTAATCTTTGTTATAGTAGACAGATTTATAAAAGCTGTAGAAATAATACCCTTCTAACACAGTTATACTGCAGAGCAGCTTACTTAAGTATTTCTAGACTAAATTATTAGGCATTATAGCATTTCTAAATTATTTATTAGGAATAGAGACAAGTCCTTTACGTTAAACTATTAAATAACACTCTTAGCAGCTATTAGCACTAAGAAGAAGCTATCTACAGCTAATTATCTGCAGACAGACAGATAGACTAAACAAACAAATTAAACTATAGAAACATTTCTATAAATATATAGCAACTAGCAGTAAAACAGCTAGGTTTTGCTGTTACCTATAGCACAAATTATATACAACAATAAGTTATTAGAAGTAATAGGTGCAATGCTGTTCTTCTTAGATTATAGAAGACACCTGAATCTCTTTACTAGAATACTAGACACGCTAGTACAGACAGAATTAGCAATCTTCTTAGTTTAGAAACTAAAGAAAGTATATAAGAGAACACTAGAAAACATTAGCAAAGCTTAAGAACAAGTAATCTCTTATATTAACTAGAAACAAAAAACAGCACCTTAGCTAGAAGAAGAGGATAGAGTCTATCTTCTTATAAAAAACCTTTAAACGCAAAGACCTATAAAAAAACTAGATTATATTAAAGTTGAACTATTTTTTATTTCTAAGCAGATAAGCTAAGTTAACTATAGACTTGCGCTGCTTAAAGATATAAAGATCTATCTAGTGTTCTATATATCTCTATTAGAACTAGCTAACCTTAGAACGCTAATCTAGAAGGACTTCTACTACTAGGTTAATATTAATAACAAGTAGGAAGTTAAAAAAATAATATAACATTACAACATTAGTAATAGTAATAAATACCTAGTTAAATAGTTAGGTTACCTAGACTTAGAAAATATATAGGAACTGACTACGCACTTTATAAACTACTAGCAGATGTTAAAGCAATTTAAAGAGACTAATTAGGTAAAGCTTTATTGCTCTTCTAGTACTCTAATAAATAACTCTTGAGGGCACCCTAGGTTCTAGGCAACAACAAGAACTTATTAGACAGACCTGTTAACTTAATAATCCCTGTCTCTAGCTGCTTCTGCTCTTTAATACTACGCTTTTCTACTGCAATAGCCTCTTTAGTACACTAGTCTAATAAATCTATCTATTATTATAACTGCTCTTTGCGCGCATAAGCTACACGTAGGTCCTCTATAGCCTTTTTAGATACCTAGAGCACTTTAGTTTACACTTTACAACTCTCTTTTATATAAACCTACAACTTCTTTTTTTTAGACACTAGTTAAGTAAACTTAGATTAAGTTACTCTTATATTATAATAATGCCTTAGATAAATACACTTACTGCACTTTCTAGACTAAATAGAAATCTTGTACACGTAGTTATACTTTACACAGGTTTTATATTTCTACACTATAATCTCTTTAAAGAACTTAACAGATTTATATAAATAATAACAGTAAGCTAAACTTAAAATAATTAGATGTTTTAGCATTATTAAGACTTACCTAATAATTAAGAAAGCGCTCTGTATTATATAAATAAGCTTAAGAGACTAAGCTAATATAGAAGAGAGATAGTGTTATAATCTATAGAACATAGAAAGGATTTACCTAGTTATAGTAGCTGCAGCACAGTAATTATAATAATAGAATAAATATAAGTAAGTAATAATTACAGTGTTAGCACTTAGCAAGGGACTAAGAGGACATGTAACTTAATTAGAGCTTAGCGTAATTAGTATAATTAGTAATTAGTATAATTAGTACTTAGTATAATTAGAGGATATACAACACTAATTAGTCTGTATTACTACTACTATTATTAAAGTATATAGTTTATAGGAACACAACTTTTATAGTTTATATTTAACCTTATTAATTAACTTTGTTATTAGAATATCTTAACCTGCTTACAAAACAGATAGTCTACTCTATACTCTTTCTTGCACCTAAGTAGCTAAGGTCCTAGATGTATACTACTTACTACCTCTTCTAGTTCCCTGCTCTTGTATTTATTCTTAAGACCTAATTAAACAATTACTTACAGACTTTGTCTAAAGTGTAAAACTCAACAGTCAGCTCCTTACAGCCTATAGCATAAGCTGTATTACAACCTCTTTTAAGGGCTTAGATTTATATTATCATTAAGTTATTATATTATAAGGTAGAATATCAGTATAGTCTTAGTAGAGTAGGAAACTTACCTATATAAGCAACTTGCCTGTAGAGTATGTTATTTACAACCTATAATCTACTTTACTGAACAAAACTCTAATCTTTACTTCTACTTCTAAACTCTATAAAGAGAAAATAAAAATCAACTTCTAGACTCTACATACTCTAAGTTAATATATGTACATAATAGAGTGTGAAAGAAAGTTAAGGAAGTAAGTAAAGTAAACAATTTTTTGTTTATTTAAAAATGTTAAAGTATAGATGTAATGTCCCAGGCGCTTGATTTAGTGGACGGGGATGTGGGTTAATGTAATAGAAAGTAATGTGATGTGATGCAATGCAATGCAATGTTGATTTGATGTGATATAGTACAAAGAAAGCAGTATCGTAACAAGACACGCGAGGCCAGGCCATGGCAGACCAGCACTCGATTGAGTTCAGCGAGGAAGACGTGTTTCCCCTTCTTCTCTTCTCTTCTCTTCTCTTCTCTTCTCTTCTCTCCCTCCTTCGTTCACTTTAGTTCAGTTCACCCACTTCATCTCCCACCCAACCTCCGCCGATACTCAACCTCCTGGTCCTCCAACTCGCCGGCCTCATAATACAGCTCATCATCATCGATATCCTGATAGCCAACCACACTCCTGTAAAGCCGCTCACCCAGGCCCTTTTTCTGCGCCATAGCCAGCACCATAACGATAGGGAGATGCCAAACGCTGGCCCAAAACAGGCCGCGCGCGGTCCCCTTGTGGCCGTCGGCTTTGTAGAACTGCCACGCTTTCCAGGCCATCCAGCCGTTGACGGCTGACGAGGTGGCGATGTAGCTGCGGTCTGTGATGTCGCAGAGGGACAGGGCGATGCACACGGGGAACATGAGGAGTGCGTAGCGGAGGGCGACGCGGCCGTTCTGGCGTGGATCGACCCAGGCTAGCATCCGGTAGCCGGCGGCGCGGTACTCGTCGCGGATGGACCAGCTGAGCGAGTTGAAGTGTGGGAATTGCCAGGCGAAGAGGAGAGCGGCGCACAGCCAGCCCCCTGCGCTTCCCGGGCCGAATAAAAGTTCCTCCCATGTTCCGTCGTGGGCGTACTGGCTTGCGGCGGCGGTCCAGCCCATGAGCGGTGGGAGGCCGCCGACGACGGCGCCGACCCATGTGTTGAGGACGGAGATGCGCTTCAGCGGTGTGTAGATGCCGGCGTAGAGGACGATGTTGCCGAGTCCCAGCAGGGCCGTGGTGGGGTTGACGCCGTAGTAGAGGGCGCCGGTGCCGACGATGCCGCAAGCGATGGCGAAGACGACGGCGCCGCGGGTGGAGATGAGCTTGCGCACCAGCGGGCGGTTGCGGGTGCGGCTCATCTGGGCGTCGAACTTGGGCTCCATGAGCATGTTGAAGGCATTGGCTGAGGCGCTGCACAGCGCGGTGCCGGTCGTCAGGAACAGGAGCGTGAGGGCGGACAGCGAGGGCGTGGCGGTGGCGGCGGTCGACAGCAGCTGGGGGACCGGGTAGAGGCTGTAAGTGGCGGTGGCGGTGAGGACGACGAGGAAGGAGAGGCGCGGTTTCGAGAGCGAGAGGTAGGTGAAGAAGAGGCGTTTGAGCGAGGTTTGTGTCGTGGCCAGGTCGGCGAGGCGCGCCGAGGCGTCGAGCGGGATGGGGTAGGCTTCGCCGCCTTCTCTGCCCTCGGGGGTGGGAGATGGTGACGACTGGGACTGTGCGTCGGCTTCTTTGGCGCGCTTCCGCCGCCGGTGCGGAAGTACGTCTTCTGTGGTGGTGGTTGCTTCTTGCGGCGATGCTGCGAGTCCCCCGTTCGTCTTGCCCGGCGCAATGGAGCTCTGCAGCTCTCTCCTCGACTGCCAGAACGTCTCCTTCAAGAGCGAGTTCTTGCCGAAGAAGTCGTTGCTGAACGAGTTCCGACTCTTTCCCACGGCTACTGCGCCGGATCTATGTGATGGCCTGGTCGAGAAGGCCTGTCGCAAAGGCGGCGTTGTGCGCGCCAGCTTTCGCCAGCACTGCAGGCATACTGTGTTCGCATCGCGGCCGGCAGTCCATCGTGGCAGCCCCGGTCGAAGGCTCATGGCGGCATACGGCAAAGGTGCTGCGCGTCGAGGTCATGCCATACTTTTCCATGCAGATGCTCAGCGCCAAGCCGACGCCGACGCCGGACCGCCGAGGGCCGACTCGAGACACGCACGCGTGGTCCAGTAGAGAGACGACGATTATACAGACTCACCCAATCAGCACTGACGTGAACCATGATATTCTGACGTGAACCATGATACTCTGACCTGAACCATGATACTTTAACGTAAACAACTACACTTGGTGAACAACTATGCTTGTAATTCTAGCAGACCGCGTGGGCTATTATACATCTAAGCAGGCTGGGAAAGCGGCCTTCTCTGGCCTCCCTATGCCTGAGATCAATGCAGACGAGCCGGCCCGGCTCCAAGAAGAATATTACAGCCAACCCTCCAGCCATCACAATCCCTACTCGCTGTCGTTCGGGTTCGTGTCCGACTCGTACTCAAACTCTCCAGGCAGCGATGCCTCCTCGTCACCCTCATCTACCAGGTTGTCCGTCGTCGGGCCAGACGACTCTGCCTCCGTAACTCCCTCGGGCGCGTCTTCACCAGACGACCCTGATGCTCCAGGTGCTGGTGCCGGCGCCGCCTTCTTGACCTTGAGCTCGAGCAACGTCTTGGGCTCTGAAGGCTTGGTGTCTGTAAGAAGAATCACGCCAAGAGTTGGCTGTCAACGAGTTAGCAGTGGCCATGTACATAGCAGGCGACCGAGACTGACCTTCTTGACTGGAATGAAGCGATCACCAGGGAATGTGATGTGCTTGACCTGGGGTGGCAGAACACGCGACATGTTCTCCAGCTCGTATCCAACCTTCTCCTTCTCCGCCTTCTTCTTGGGCGACTCTGTCGAGGCACCTTCAGCCTTCTCCTCTTCCTTCTTCTCGTCGTCCTTCTTCTCGTCGTCAACCTCCATCTTGTCATCGTCCGCAGGCTTGGGTGTGGTGGGTGTCTGGTCAACATCCATGCTCTCACGTCGGCGCTGGCGCTCCTTCACCATCCGTCGACGCTTGTCCTGGGCTGTTGTCGACAGGACCGCAGTCTTGATCTTCTCAGGCGCCTCTTCAGCCTTGACCTCCGTCTCGGGTGGATAGTCGAACATGCTGGGTCGCGTGTTGCTGTGGAACTTGAATGAGGGAATCTGGAGGTCCTGGTCGACACCAATAATCGCCGTGGGTGTGAAGCTGAGCGACAAGAAATGTGTCAAGGGGAACCAGTACCAGTACTGTGTAAAGACGGCCATACCGACAATGGCGGCCATGTTGAGGTTGCCGGTTGGTGTCTGCAGACCAATTGTGCAGTTGCGACCTCCAGCATCGATGATACCGAGGGCGAGCGCGCAGCCCATCTTGGCCATGGCGTCTTCATGACGGTCGCCGATGATCTTGGTAAGCTGCTTCCTGATGGATGCCACCTTGGGGTTCATGGCCTCGTTTTGCTGTACCATGATCATGGCAAGAGCGATCAGAGCACCCTGTCGGACAAAGTCGGTAGAGTCCTTCATCATTGGCTCCAACAAGTCGACCGCCTCAGGGAGTCCAGTACCAGCGCATGCGATACCAAGAGCCATGGTAGCTCCGTAGCGCACGTGAGGGTTGTACGACTCAGACAAAAGCTCGACCATGCGAGGAACGCTGCCCGGCTTCCTGAATAGCACGAAACCCAAGCTCATGACTGCTACTCTGCGCACGTCGTCACTGACATCGCTGACTGCGACGTGCAATAACCTGCGGACGGCCTTGTTACTGCCTGTGCCACAGTACGCCAGAGCAATCGTCATAATGCCTCCGTAACGCAGGGTTGGGTCTGGGTCTTCAAGAAGGCCGTTGATGAGCTCGTCCGCAGCCTCCTGTCGGGCGTACATGATGAGTGCCATTCCCATGGCAAGACCGCGGACAATCTTCTCGTGCTGTGTGTCGTGTGCGTACTGGATCATGTCCTCAAGAGCCTTGATGCTGCCAGTGCCAAGCATGACAAGACCCATGGAGAGACCGACGGCCTCACCGTTGATGGCGGAGTCGGTGTACAAGACGCTCTTGAATGCATCGAAGATCTCCTCAGACCCTGTGGCCATACCAGCAACACCGACACCGAGCGCGCCACCGTGCTGAATAACCTCTTCAGATGCGTTCTGGAACTGCTTGACCAAATAGTCGAGGACGTTGCTGCCGTGGTTGGCGTAGATCAGACCAAGAGCATACAGAGATCCTCCCTGCTCGTAGTGAGAGCCGGATGAGACGCTATCCTTTGGCAGGTATGGATCAAGGAGCTTTTGGCCCTGGGTGATGTTGCCGCGGTGGATGACACCGAGAGCAGCAGTGGCCGAGAACTTGGACCAGTTGACTGCCTTGCCTAGCCAGTCGAGGTTCTCGCGGAAGAATGTGTCGTTTGTAGTACCCGCGTTCATGAAGGCGTTGGCGAATGTGACACTGCTGTGGAAGATCGAGCTTCGTGCCTCGAGGCTGTCGCGGATCTTGTTCAGGACGGATTTGTCTGTGCGGTTGTTCCTGTAGAGGAACTCGAGGTTCAGCTCGATGCTCTTCGTGCCCCGCAGGATGTGGCGTACAGAGTTGAAGGCTTTGTTGTGGTCGTCACTGCTGGTCTTCGTGCGAGATGGGAGGTCTGAGACGTTGCTTGTATCCGCGCCCGCGAGCAGAGAATCCGACTCTTTTGCTTCGGATGCCTCACCGTTGCCAGAAGGCTTCGACTCGTCCTCGTCACCAGACTCGGGCAAATCCGCCATGACCTTTGCGAGGAACTCCTGGGTACCGTTCTCGTACAGATCGAAAGAGATCTGGTAAGCGGTCGCGAGCGACTTGTCGTCGCCCTGCTCCACCAACTGGCGGACAAGCTTGGACGCGAGCGAGTGCTGATCGAGGTAGGTAACGCACTTGGCGATCGAGAAGTAGTCGGGGTTGGGGATTTCGTTGTCGTTGAGCAGGTCGAGGATAAGACGGAGAATCTGTCTCAAGTTAGCTCTGCTGATGTTGCCTTCCTCTGCTGCAACTTACTTCATTCCTCAGACCTCTCTCCTGCACAACATTCATGCAGATATCGAGGACGTAGTCCATCAACTCCTCGCTCTTGGTGGAAGCGCCTGTAGCAGGCTTCTTGCCCGTCTTCTTCTTCTCATCCTGGCTTGCTCGGAGGATAGACGCACGCAGAACATCCAAATTCCGTGCCTCGATCGCGATACCCACGACCTGCTTATAGTCACCGCTCTCGTAGCAGCTCTCGAATATCCGCCGTATCGTAGCCTGCAGGTTCTTCTGGACATTCCTCTGCAGCATCATAGGCGTGGGGTGCGCTCCGACCACGCCGGCATTGCCACCACCTGGAATTGTGGGGTCAAATGTGTTTGAGTCCTCGCGAGAGAGAAGCGACTTGGACGGCAGCGCGGATTGCGAGAACGGTGTGATGGGCGAGGTCAGGCTAGCGGACGTGCTAGCAGCGCCTGTCGAGGTTCCAGGAAACGATGTGCTTAGCTGCGGAGGCGCCTGGCCTGTCTTGCTGACGGGGGTCGGGGGGTTGTGCATAGCGGACATGGCGATGTACGTGTCGACGCATTTCGCTAAACAAGCAAGTTAGCCACCAGAGCTTCTCAAATGGGAAGTATTGTATTCGCTGCTCGAACTGCAAGATGCAGCACGTCAAACTGAATACAGCCGGGTCATGCGTCCTGCTTACCTAGTATTGTCTCCTCGAATTCACCAGCCTTGTGGATGTCTAGAAGCTTGCCAGCACCCAGCGCAAAGACCATGCTCTCGTTGTATTCTTGCAGCTGGTAGTAGACCTTTGCTGCGACAAGCGCGGCGAGCTCTCGCTCAGGGAACGACTCATCTTCGTAGAGGGCCTCACTATGACGCACACTCGTTAGCAGCTGATCTGAAGGACAGATGGGTAGCGGGCACAGAGCTCTTACATCTGACTGACTGAGCCGGCGACTTCTGGCCACAGCAGATCGATCTGGTCGTTCAACTGATGCAGAGCGAATGACCGCAGCGCTGGGTCTGGCTCTGAAAGGAACCCAACGACACCGGCAGCTGAAGTGAGGCCAACCATGGTGACGGAAGCTGGCAGATGGCGGTTGTGGCGCTGTAGCTGAGGTGGTGCCCGCGGTGTTGGTGACAGCTGCGTTGATTGCGGAAGGAAGTGGAAGGCAATGGAGCTATGTGGCGGCGCCTGCGAGGACGGCGGCGGTCAAAGGAGATGTTGGGGCGGTGCAGCGCAGACTGGATCGTGTGTGCTGCGCGGTGAAGGAAGGACAGGAAAGGGAAGTGGCGTGGGTGATGGGGTTGGCGCGAGCCGTGGTGGTGCTGTATTCGACGATGGACGACGTGACGGCAGCCGAAACAGCTCGTTGGAGGCGAGGCGCGATGACCTAATCCTTCTCACATGCACAACAACGCACGCGATAAGCCACGGCTCTCCAACGCAGGTTACACCGAGTTGTTCCTATTCCCACGTCTCACGAATCTGCAATAACAACAATACCAGTACTTTCATTCAGCTCTGCCTGTGCAGCACCTCATTGTCTTGGCACGCGATTAGTGGATTAGGCGCCTACAGCAAGCATGAGAAGGCAGCTGAGTTCCACGTTTCACGTCACAAAGCACGCAGAAATGCCAGAGCAATGCATGTGAGGACCGCAACCAATTGCTGCAATGAAAGGGGGTATCTTATTTTGACGCATTCAACGCTGCTCCGCGTGCTGCGTCCTACCTGTATACAAACGCTATAGTAATAATCATAATAATGATACATCGCCGTCTACCCTTCATAAATCAAGCCGAACCTTGAGTCGTGATCTCGCGCGAGAGAACGCGCAGATTGTTGAGCATACCGTTGATCAGAGGTTCAAAGCTGTTCACCTCCTTCCTCCGTACCTTGTCCGCGTTGTCCAACAGCACTTGCGAATCGAGTTCCAGCTCGAGCTCGTGGTTCTTGCTCGGCCCCTGCACAACCTGCGTCAGATCGACCTGGTATGCACCGAGCCAGGAGTACGACATTCGATCCTTCTGGCGCTGCATGCTCTGCAGTGTCTTCCCAGGGTCGAGGCTGGGTTCCAGGTCTTCGATGGGTCCAGGATAGTCGATTTCGAGGTTGATACCGATGCGGTAGTCCCACTCTGTCTGAGGGGAGCTGATTTCAAGATTGGCGATGCGGAGCTTGATGATCTTGCGAAGAACATTGCCACTCCTTGCATCCTTGGAGACGCGGATCCGCTCCTTCTTCTGCGCCTGTGCTATCAACACCCGCACCGTAGGAGGGAGGTTGTCGAAGGCTTTCTGGGATACTTCGTAGAATTGATCGATCTCTCTGGTATGGCTGTATTTGATCTCGGTGCGATTCGAACCAGACGCCGGCGCCGAGCGCTGAACCTGGCCGTTGAGGTACATGTTCATGCGCTTGTGCTGCTCCATGGTCATTGTGCTCTCGAACTTGACATCCAAGTTGTCGTTCCTTCGTAGCACGCACTCCGTGTCGTGGAAGCCACGCAGACGGTTGCTGCTGTGCTTGTCGATGATCTGACCCCAACGCGCTTCGACTTCGAGTTGTGTGGCTGGTGACTCGGCAATAGCCTTGCGCACGAGCTCGTTGTTCACGGCGGTTGACCAAATGAACTCGCACACCTTGCGCGAGACGTCATCGTAGATATGCGCATCGTTCGACACAGGCCGTTCGTAGCCTGCGAGCTCGTTGCCGGTGGTCGGCGCAGCAGCCGAGGCTGCGGATGGTGGTCCGCTACGTTGCGCGAGAGCTGGAGCCTGGTGATGCGCCTGGGGCTGTACCGGCGGCGGTGGGGGTCGCGCTTGTTGGCGCTGTTGTTCCTGTAGTCGCTGAAGTTCCTCGGGTAGCTCTTCACCCTCTCTGTAAGCCCATATCGGCTTGGGTTCATGACGCTTGCGCTTCAGTGGTGTGGCCCTCGGGTTCGGTGTCGTCAGCTTCGAGGATGCGGAGACAGGACTCGGCTGGGATATCGCGTACGCATTGGAGCTGGACCGGCGCGGTAGCACCAGGCCCTCGTCTTGGTTCACTATCGCGGATAGGTCCATGGTTGGTGGTGGTCGAGTGCCACGATCCATAGCCGTGTCTTGGAGTGATTGAAGCACCACGCTAAGGCCCTTTAGTCATCCAGGGACCTTCAGGCGTCCTTTGTCTGAGGCTCAGTCTGCTTCCGGTCACGCATGCAGAAAGTCTATCACGAGACTCGGAGTAAGATGGAGTTACAGAGTCCGGGCAAGTCGTGAGGTTGTATTCGAAGTTTGCCTGCATCCGCTAGTGTGTGCACCGAGCATCACCAAGGACGCCAAACCGCAATTGCTCCGACGAGTCATGAAAGGTATCTTTGTTCATTGCAGCATCATATCTAATCTCATTATCGACACGACTCTTTACATTATAGCCAACTGTGTCTCTTCCTCTAAGCCTCTTGGTCCAAACCAAGATCCTCCGTCGCGGGGACGATGCGGAGCGTGTTGGTGTGGCCCATGCCGCCCCTCCAGCCTTGTACACAGACAACGGGATCGCCCTTGCTCAGAACACCGAGCTTGATGGCGTTCATGATGCCCCACTTGAGACGGCGGTCGACATCCTCCTGCCATGGGCTGGACTTGAAGTCGGGCTTCTCCTCGGGGAAGTAGAAGGGGTATACACCGCGGTACAGGTGAGAGTACTGCCCATGTTAGCGCAAACCTCATTTCAGTGTCATGGGCAAACTTACCCTGCAGGCTGTGTCGTTACGGGAAACCATGATGATGGGGCACACGGGGCGGTACTTGGAGACAAGGCGGGCAGTGGTACCGCTCGTTGTCAGAACAAGAATAGCGCCAGCGTTCTGCTCAAGAGAGGCGCTGACGGCAGCCATGGCGCAAGTCTCGGTGGTGGGGCAGGGGATAGGGGCCAGCTTCCTCAGCTCGTCGAACGCGTTGACGTAGGGGATAGCGACCTCAGCGAGCAGGCAGGTCTCGTGCATCATGGTGACAGCCTCAACGGGGTAGTCGCCCTTGGCGGTCTCTCCAGACAACATGACACAGTCGGAGCCGTCAAGAACGGCGTTACCGACATCGCTGACCTCGGCACGGGTAGGGCGAGGGTTGTATGTCATGGACTCAAGCATCTGTGTGGCGGTGATGACGGGCTTTCCAGCAATGTTGCACTTGGTGATCATCATCTTCTGGGCAATGAAGACCTGGCTGGGAGGGATCTCGATACCAAGATCGCCACGGGCGACCATGACACCGTCCGTCTCCCTGAGAATCTCGTCGAAGTTGTTAACTCCCTGCTGGTTCTCGACCTTGGCAATGATCTGGATGTCCTTGCCCTCCTCGCCGAGGACCTCGCGGATGGCGGTGATGTCGCTGCCGCGGCGGATGAACGAGGCGAAGACCATGTCGACCTTGTTCTTGACACCGAACCTGAGATCGGCCTTGTCCTTCTCCGACAGAGGAGGCAGGTCGATGTCGGTCTTGGGCAGGTTGACGCCCTTCTTGGAGGAAATCTTGCCGTTGTTGACGCACTTGACCTTGAGCGTCTGCTCGTCGACAATCTCGAGGACCTCGAAGGACAGGACACCGTCGTCGACGTAGATTGTGCGGCCGGCCTCGATGACCTTGGTGATGTTCTTGTAGTCGACGTACATGTTCTTGTCGTCTGAGGCTGTGGCGTACTGCTCGTCGGTGGTGATGTTCAGGACGGTGCCGGCCTTGATGGGGATATCGGCATCGCCGACCGTGTTACCGGTGCGGATCTCAGGGCCCTTTGTGTCGAGGGCAATGGCCAGCGGGCGGCCGGCCTGTGTCCTCTCGGCCTCGCGGGCGTTGTCGATGACCGACTGGTGGTACTCGTACGAGCCGTGGGAGAAGTTCATGCGGACGACGTTCAAGCCAGCCTTGCGCAGAGCGTTCATCTTCTCGGCAGAGTTGGTCTTGGGGCCGATGGTGCCGATGATCGAGGTGCGGCGGTACTCCTTGGCAGGGTGGTACTCGGTGTTGAGCTGGCTGAGCCATTCGATCCTGGTCCTGCCAGCGTTGAGGTGGTCCAATCTGCAGCCGCGTGTCAGTAGGTGTGTATGCACAGATAAGAGGGTTGGCGGGGCTGTTGGTGCAAAGGCGGGCTGTTCATGGGCTTCTCTGCACGTAGAGAGAGTACCTTGAATTACGCCGCAGCCAAGCACCTCTGCTGCCGATGTCGTGGTGGACGTACGCGTTCGCCATTGCTGCGGTAAGTGTGTGTGTGTGTGTGTGTGTGTATGTGTGTGTGTGTGTGTGTATGTGTGTGTGTGTGTGTGTGTGTGTGTGTGTGTGTGTGAGGGAGGGAGGAGGGAGGAAGGATGAAGGCTGAGAGAAGCTGTTCAAGAGAGGTTATAAGATGCGGGACCGGGCGCTGCTGCCGTCTGAGTGACTGCAATGGCTCTCGGGGTGGGCTGGAGAGGAAGAGAGAGAAGATGAAGAAGGAATCAGCAGGCGTGTTGCTAGGAGGAATGCGCCTGGGCGGGCTTTTGATCTCTCAGGAAAAGTCGTTGGCGCGGGCGGGCGTGTTGAGCTTAGAGGCAGAGGGGTACCAATTTGCGCTAAGCGCGTGGGGCTTTCTTTGCTGCAGGTGTGTTGGGAGCTCCAGTAGTCTACCGCTACGGTATGATTGACGGCCTGATGAGGGGCGAAGAAGCTGCGAACAGAAACAGAGCAAGTGGGACCAAAGCCTGCGATGATAGAATTGAACGGCGTCTGCTCGCCTGCGCCGGATACGTCTTATAGGACTTGGGCGCGCCCACTGCTGCTGCTGCTGCTGCTGCTGCTGATGCTGCTCTGCCAGCATCAGCATGAGCATGAGCATGAGCAGCAGAGCAGCACACCGGCCGCCGCCGTGACGCGCATTGCCTCTGCATGGCTTCTGCAGTCCACCCACGTCGCAACCAAGCATCCCGCCCAGATAAGCCCCGTGTTTTTCATAGCCATTGCAATGAAAATTTGTCGTCTCCGCCTGTCTGGGCGTTTGTTTGCTGTGGTGCGCGGCCGGATATCGAGTAGGTTGGGCGTGTCATGCTCCGGCGTCGAGCTCCACCCGCAGAGCTCGTCTCTTGGGCTGTTTCATGGGGTCAAGGCTATGATGAGAAAGGCCAAATGCACAGCAGCGAGGCCCGGCCATTTATATGGTCCACGCGCCTGAATGCTTCGTTCCTACATGACCCGAGCCTGCGCTCCGCATCGCCGTACCTGAACCTCGTTCCCGAGGATCATGGCCTTAAGCTCGGAATGCCCCAGATCTAACGACGAGCTCTTGTCGTCTCTGCCCGCGCAGTGCTCGTGTACACCTCCGCAGTCATAGACAGGCGCGGCGGATGCTGTTGCAGGGAAACAAACCTACGCCGACGCACAGAGAAATCCAGTCCCATCCAGCCAAATCTAAGCTTTCTAGGATGTACCTTTGATGTTTGACCCACTGACAACGCAGATTCACATGCTGCCACTGACTAAGGCAGACACCAGCCACAACTCCACGCTTTGTTGCCCTGCATCACCGCAACAACAGTTCCCACACCTCCAAGACGACTCGTGACCACCTCGCAACCAAGCCTCCCACCTCCACAGACTACACAACCTCAGCAAAGCCTCTCCACCTCACGCACCGCACACACACGCATACCCAGCTCGACAACATGGTTCTCGGCAAGGTGGCCCACTACGCCTTCGACGCCGTACTAGGTACGTCGACACGCTCAACACTTCTGTAACCTCTTGGCCAACGTCTCACAGTATCCGCCTTCCTCGCCGGCGTCCGACGTTCCACCGGCCTCACGTACGTGTTCCATCCCCGCGGCCAACCCACCACCTTCTCCGCCCCACCCCGTCGTCCCCAACACCGCCCGCCCACAGCACCAACACCGCCAGAACCAACACCGCCAGAACCAAGCTAACAGCGCGCTGACGCTAGTCCTAGTGTGAAGCCCGAACAGTTCAGCGACACCCCCAGCGTGCAGAAGTGGCTCGACAACTACCTGTGGGTAGGCGAGACGGTCATGGATCAGAGCGTTGCCTTTTTCGCGAGCTCGAGTTACTTTGAGAGGAAGAGGTAAGCTGAGCGTTGGTCGCCGAGGAGAAGAGGGAGGAGATGGAGTACAACGATGCGAGGCTGTGGCGAGGAGAGAGATGCCTGGCTAGTTGGAAGAGGGTTATGATGAGGTGCTGTGTACAGTCCATGTGGCCGGGGGAGGATGACCGGTGTGTATACGTCTTGGGACTCAGCTCAGTCAGCAAGCAAGAGGCGTTTTGGGTGCTGCTATGGTTACCGCTTTGATGGTTTGAATGCAAGGTTTTCAGCTTCACACTGTATATCTCCGTAACGCATATGTCTTTGTCTTCGCTCATGTGGTATATAACGAGTATCGCCCCACGCCATGCTAACAGTAGCCTTCACTCGCCTCAAGGGCTGCCTACCTCCGCTTGAATCTGAACCCAGTCTCCTCTTCATCGCTGTCCTCCTCCCTCCTACCGAGCCTCCCCCTCTTACTTGCCGGCCCTCCACTCACCGCACCACCCGCCCTCTTCCTCCCGGCAGCCTCGGAGACCTGCGTCTCAATCACCCTCTGCGTCCGCCCACTACTCTTCTGAGTTCTCACCTCGACAACCTCCTCATCATCCGGCCCGCTATCTTCCACGTTAACAACCTCAGGTACCTCTTGCTGCGTATGCGTCCTGCTCGTCCTACTTGACCTCGCTCGGAAGCCAATCTCTGGCTCGGAATCATCCTCGCTCTCGACGCGTCTGCGCCGACTCTTGACCAGGGCGCTACCTCTAGGCTCGACATCCTCCAAGAAGGCTGGGTCGCCAAAGCCCTTCTGCTTGGGCGCTTCTTCGAGCGTGACAATGACTTTGTGCGGAGTCACGCCCTGCTCTGCGCCGCGCCGGCGGAACTTTTTGAAGTTCTTGCGTCCGTTCCACGCTGGATCCCATCTGTCGCTGTTTGCTCGTGCTTCGGCGGGAGTGCGTAGATTGTTGCCGTTACTGCGTTGGGCGCGAGGCAGGATCTCCATTTCCTCAACGACGGCGAGGTTCTTCATTTGCTCAATATCAATGCCTTCGAGCTGTTCTCGCAGACTCTCCTCGTCGGCCTTACGTCGCTCGTCTTCCTCCTTGATGCGCAGGCGCGCCTGCTCTCGGACGTTGATGTCTTTGTCGGCTTTCTGTCGGGCTCGTTGCAGGCTTTCGAGGGCTTCGACGCCGCGTCTTTTCGGTTGGGCAACAGGCGTATTGGTCTCAGGCTCAACGGATGCCGAAGGAGCACGTGTTGCTGCTCGACGACGCTTGATCTCTGCTGCAGCAGGGAAGAGGGAGTCCATTTGCTCTTCTTTCTCGACGGTTTCGTGAATAGGTGACGGCGGCGCAAAGTGTGTCTGCGTCTGTGTCTCCGTCTGGGTAGTTGGTGCTGTTACGTATTGCTTTCCTGGCGCTTGTCTTGAATTTCGAGCAGACTGTTGTGCCGATTGTTGGACGTCTTCCATCTGCGTGTCTTCGACCTTGCGAACTTTTGGTGGCGGCTCGTAGTCGTCGAAGCCCGTGAAACGACTGGTGGTCTTTGCACGATGAACTCGCTTGCGAGGGTTCGGTTTTGTAGGCTCTTCCGTATTTGCTGACGACTCAGGTGCCTGCGAGGGCGCTCTGGACGCTGGCGTTCGCTCCCGTATCGAACGACGTACTGAGGCTGACTCGGGCACGCTCGCTGCAATCTCACGCACGTTTTCTGGTGGCCGTTGCAGTGCAGTCCGATCTTTTGTGATGATGATATCTAGAAACTCGTTCTGAAAGATCGACCGCTGATTGAGGACTGTGTCGACATCGTTCATAAAGGTAGCTGCCCAGTCGTCCGCGCCATCAGATGTGGGTGGGAGCCGAACGGTAACTACAGGCAGCTTGTCGTTGTCTCCGCGACTGGTCCTCTTTTTGCCAGCTACGCTTCGTACATAGTCTACGTATTCTTGCACACTTGTCTCTCCAACCTTGAGATCGAAAAATAGTGCCTTTCCGCCGCCACAGGACACGGGGTCCTGTAGGCTGTCGTGCTGGTTCTGACTCAGGAAGACAAAACTAAGGTTCGAAAAGATCTCCGAGCGCGAGCTGTCCGGCTTCAGCATCTCCTGCGGTCGTGGAACTGGTTCGGTGGCGGTGGGCGGAACATAGTCGTCTTCGTTCGGCCACCAGTTGTCAAAGTCTTCTTCCAGCTGCGAGGGGACATAGCCTCCTTCGCTATCGGTTGCGCTAGTAGCAGCTTTGATTACAGCGTCGAGAAACTCGCCCGTGATGATGTGCTTCCCAGCTACGAGGCCTGAGAGCACGCGAGGCAGGTTACGCTTCTGGGTTACGACGTGTGTCGTCTTGTCGAAGACGAAGTCTGTGTTGGTTTTGATGTCGAGCACGTGCAATTGTGCACTCCGAGCCTTGGACTCCTTGTTCTCTTTTGAAGCGTATGTGAAGACGGCTGGCTGCCACACAATCTTGAATGGCGCATAGCCCTGTGCCAGCCTGATTGTATGTTCTGACCCTTCCAGTGTTGCTTTGTCATATTCCAGCGACCCGTCCTCGTTCTTCTTGCTCTTCAGATGCTTCTTCTCGTCGATAGTCGTGCCTTGTCTGCAACTGAGATCCGTAATCTCAATATGTGACCTTGTGTGTAGCTTGGTACCGGCGTCTGGTGGCACTTCGAGCACCCTGATCATCACATGCTGTCTCGAGACGGCCTTGTTGTCGATCTTCCATGTCTTCCCCTCTGCGCTGTCTTTGCTAGACTTGGTGCGGCCGAACAGCTGCTGTGAGCCGGGTCGAAGCCAGACGCGCTTGCCGCCGAAGAGCGACTCGTGCTCGAGGAACCACATGATCGGTACGGTGAGTGGCGAGGCGGCTGTCGCATGGCAGTCGGGACGAATCTTTCACGGCGCGAAGGTGAGCATTGTACGGGGGCTGCGGCCTCGTAGGCTGCCTTGAGGTGTGTGGGCCCGGCTGCACGTCAACAGGCTCGCGCCTTCCATCGCGCTGTCAGGTGAGCACTAACTTTACCCTACCGCGTCATCCACGAACATTACTTTGCAAATACTTCGCTGTGCCTTTCGCGGGCAATACTGACCGCGGTGGTCTCTATCCAAATGGCGGGCTTGCATATTGCTGCCCTTGCCCTCTGATTTGAAAGACTTCGTGCGTAGTCACTCCACGCGAGGGTGCGGCAGCCTCGTACATTACCTCGCGTGTGAATGCACAATGGCACATGTTCATAGAGCTACTAGAAATCAATGCAAGAATATTAATGCATGTTTGGTAAGAGAATACTAGATTGAAGACTGAAAGGCACTTTTAAGGCAACATCGCACAAGAAAGAAGTGGAAGATGTCATAGCATACGTCGAGAAAGAGAATTAAAGAGGAAAGAATATCACAATGTTTGACTGCTAGTTCGAATGGTTCATTGTTTTGACGTAGCCCACCACATTCCTGCTAATAAACCCAGCTTACCCTTCATTGAAAAAGTACCCAGTCCATGCTTAACGAAGTTCACGTCCATATTTACACACCAACTCCGTCTTGAATCAAGATATAGCCATCCACCACAGAAGCCGCACGCATAAGAACTTCCCACATCAGGCTGAATACCATTAGAACTCCTCTCATCCCACAAACTTTGTATTTCCTGCCCAATGCTGCTACAGCTAAGGACTGCAGGTGGTGAGGTCAGAGCCGGAGTGCGAGGATCCAACCTCAAGTGTCAAAAAAGTGGTCCGAGCGACCTCATCAAAACGGAAGGGCATCTTGAGATACTATGTGACGAGCGTGCACAATATGACTGGATTGAGACGTGTCAGGGATGTCAGAGGTGCTGTTGCTGTTGCACAGTCGGTAAGCGCTGCAGGCAGTGTCAACACAGGCTATCGTTAACTACCACCTCTTCCTCTCTTCTTCTTCTTTCTTATGCCGATCGTGAACCTTGATCAGTGTAACGGAATTATAGTGCTTGAAAGCATGTGAGCGGTTGCAGAGAATGCCAAAGGCAGAAACACGTTACAGATTTCTCAAGTCAATCTTAAAGGCTATGTTCGTGGATTGAAACCTCTCCGAAGGCATTTTCATTACTGCGATCTTGAGATATGCAAGAGTCGAAGTGACTATTGGGTTGGTACAAGTGTGCTGTGAACTTCCCATCTGCAACACACGCACACGAGTTCTGAGCATGAACTTGCAGCCATCGAAATGCAGCTTTCAGCGGAGGCGATCGTTAGCTGACGCTAGTAGCATTCTCTTCATCGCGTTCTTCTCAAACTCCGTAGCTAGTCTTTTTGCCGACTCCTTGAAATTTCGAAGTTGGAAAACTTCTGTAGCCCTACGTATTGACGTATGACCAGGCCAGAGACGACGGAGACTCGAGCGAACTGCGGCCCGTTAATTAGACAAGTAGCTGGCTTTTCGGAACATGTCTTTGTTTCTAATGGATTGTCGAAAGTACAAAGTTGTGTACCTGTGTCGCTGGGGCGGTTCACCCAGTATGCGTGTGGATCCAGAAGTCCTTCTCTTCCATTCTGCCCTCCTCAATGCCCTCTAGCACACCTCTCACCCATCTCGGTGGCTGCGGCCCTCCGCCGTTCACGTCAGCGCCGGTCATGGGGCAGGTGATGAACCCCCTTTGCGACGCCAGCTTGCCTACTTCCTCAACGATCTGAAGGCCCTCTTTTGCCTTGGCTCGTCGCTCATCACGCTCTTGTAACTTGCGCTCAAGCCAGGAGGAACACCGGTCCATTCCCTTGGACGCAAGGCGCTGAAAGGAGGTCAAGAAGCGCTGGATGATGTCGAAGAGAATACGGTAGAGCAATTCGGTTGCGATTGCAGTGCCAGTCTGTTGAGTGAAGAACTTCGATGAGATGAGTGATGTTGCACTCGGTCTGGTCGATAGTGTCGTCGAGCTAGGAGCGCTGTAAAGGACAAGTGACTGTGAGACTGTCATGGCGTCGGTGTAGTTGCCAGTTGCTATTTTGGACCAAGAACTTCGTAAGACTTTTGCGTGCAAGTCTTGTCGACATCGCGAGTGACTGAGCGTTTATGTGCTCGGCTTTGAACGAAAGACCGGCCCCCTCATCCTTCTCGGGATGTAGGAATGTCCGGTGAGCCAATCAGATGGCGGGCGCAGAACGCCTAAATCATTGTGTCCGCGAAATCCGATCGGCACGGTGGTCTTCAACACCGATCACGAGAACGTGTTTCCAGACAACTAACGACTGGTCCAGCTTATTAGAACCATTATGACGATTTCATCACTAGATCAGCGATTGTAGCGTTACTCTATCCCATCCACCGAATTCCTCTTGTGGTGTCGTTGTATTGGACCTATCCCCGACCGGCATGTGGTATCGATTAAGGAATTGTGCTGTCCAGTCGTCCATGTGGAAGTTTTCTCCAGGTTCTGCGTTTAACAAACACGTCTTGTGCAACGCTCGCAACCTCATCATTGAGTGTTCCAGGCTGGGCCAGTACTCCTGCAGCTGCAGCAGCATTGTGAAATTCTGCTCGAGCAGCTTTTTGGCTGTTGCTATTCTTCCCTCGTCGGTGTCGAAGAGGAGGGTATGAAGATGGATCGACGATGCCACAACAAGTAGATGGCCATTGACAGGCGACCAAAAGCACTCCGTACCCTTTTCGCTGTTTGTTGCCCAGAACATCTCACTCATGGCTATGGCATGAGCTTTGCATTGTGCTGCGTAGGTTTTGTGGTGTTGTGCCGTCACTGAGTCTGAGTCGGCTTCGTGGTCTTGTTGCAAATAATGGTAGTAGAGGAGCTGGAACTGATAATGGTATAAGATGTGTAGGACGCTGAACTCGCGGAACAGATTATCCTCCTTGTGACGTGCAATATTTTCTGGCAGGTAATGGAAGCGATGCGGTAGTTTACGGTGCCAGCTAAAGAGTTCCTCTGCAATCTCGTCGACACGATCAGGACGTCCGTAAGGATCGTCATTTTGTTCACACAGAACGTAGTTTAGGTGCATGACCCGACTGTGTATTTCCGATAGAGGAAGCATTGTGCTCCACAAACCGTCGCGATCTGCTTCTAGATTAGGAGCTTGAGCGATCCGACTGCCACTGGAGGTGGTGTGACTGCCCAAATGGAGAAACGCCTTTTCTTCTAGAATGTTCGGAGTTCTGGAATCAAATCCTAGCTGGCGTGGATATTGTGCGCGTGCAGCATGCCACATGTCCATCATCCAGGCCTGCCAAAATACTTTTTGAGGTCAGCGGGACGAAGTTGAACGCTCTGTCAGCAATTTAAGCTTACATCGAACTTGAACCTCGAACGTGATTGCGTCTGTACAGTTCATGTCAGGCAACTGCATCGCTTGTACCATTCGAATAGCCTGTGCAGAAAGCAGATCTTCTTGTGCAGTCTCGCCTTCAGCAAAGCATGCCATACCAAGTATAATTGTACCTTGCAAAGCCGAGATACTGATGGGTTCGGCTCGAGAGTTGAAGGAATACAAGGCTTTATCTAGCCAATAGCGACCTCTTTCCCCGCGTGCGATTGATCTGAAATATGCGATGGTCAGAGAACCTACGAACGCAGAAAGGTCAGTGAATAACGAAGTGGACTTTCTCGTCTATTCTGACTAACCGAGACGCTAAGGCGGCCATTCCCCAGACTAGGAAGTCTGCTGCCTCTCCGGCATGGTGTTGAGCTATGAAAGTTGGTGGATGAAAGAGGAGGTGCTGCTTGTCGTGTATGATGTCGAAGTAGAGTGTGACAAGCTCGGTGCATAACTCACGCTCTGGAACTTGATGTGTTGGCAGCGGCAAACCTAGAGAGCCTCGGTGCAGGTCTGGCGATAACGAGGTGCTTTGTTGATGAGGGAGCAGGATGCGTCTCGACCGCGTCTGTCCTGATATGCTCCCACTGCGGTCACTCAGACTGCATTTTGCATCTTTGGAGATGCACTCTTTACATGAGTCGAGAGAAGAAATGAATGTACAGCGCCTTTTGCGGGAGCTGATTAGTTTTAGTAAGCATTGAAGGCGGTGGAGGTAGCAATTTTTTTACCGGCAAAAAGTACAAGAGGTTACAACGCGCATTCTGGCGAGCAGTAGGGCTCAATCGGTGATAGAACGCCGCGCTGGCCGGCCGTTGAAGCAAGTCTGTCATTCGCGCGCTATATCCGGCTCTATGGGGGCGGTTGACACTTGTTGCAGAATCCGAGGCGATAGATGGCCTTGCAAAGGTGGACAAACACTACGGCTCGCGAGAGTTCAAACCAGCCCCTTGCGTCGACCGTGCGGGGTCGCGCTCGTGTAACGCGTTGACCGCTTTAGCGTCTTCATGAACCACGACACGAAGATTGTGTACTGTAAGACGTTCGAAATGGAAGAAGATGACTTAGCTGGGGTATAGAGCAGGTGCCAAACAGGATGAAGCGGAGGGACTTTGCAGTGAGTGCTCTGCTCAGAACGTTTTCAACGCCACTCCAGTACTCTAAAATCTTGACTTCGAAACCACGCTATCTTAACAACAATTCTTCAGACAGTATTAACTGCTTTTCCAATTCTTAGTCCTGAAACAGGGCGAATTCGCATTCCCGGCCAATCTGGCGCGTTACGCAATACAGTAATGCCGGCTGAGAGTTTGATACTGTGCTATTTCTCTTCCACAGCTGCGACATGAGCAGACGCATTCGCAAATTGTCTCGCGGGAACCTCGTGCTGGAAGAGATCATCCTGAAAGAAGACTTTAGCAAAATGAGACATAGGCTTTGGAAGCCGACATACCAGTTCACCGTAGGTACGGCCTTTCATCTCCGGAAGTCGGAAGAAGGCCCAGACAAGCGTTGCAAAGGCAATGCCGAACCAAATGTAACCACCTTTTCCTCCGAGTCCCCAGGCGGTAGGGTTGATAATTGCTGGATTCAACCAGGAACCACCGAAGTTCAAGAGATTCAGAAAGATTCGGGCGATGGCCACTGTCTTGTTACGGTGTCTCGAAGATGACGTCTCGGCAACGACAGCGTACGCGACCGGCCCCAGACTACGGCGGCCTATTACGGACAGAGTGGAAAAAATCAAATCGCAAAACCAAAACTTTAAAACCTTAACGTTAACACGCGTTATTCTATAATTAATTGTTAGATTTTACACATATAATAATAGATAAAGAACTTAGAATAATTGCATTTAGGTATCTTAATCTAGAAGTAGTATTTAGAAAATGTAATTAGTAGTTCTAAACTTCTTAATCTTGTGCTCTATCTAACTACCTATATAGACTATTACAGACTATTTTATATTTCTAATATAAGTCTTTATTATTTTGCAGTATAGGCTAAGAGTAGAAGTAACCTAACTTGTAAGCTACATGTCTTTTAGCATAATTATTACCCTCTTTACGTAGATAGCGCAGAGGTTAGTAGCTAGACATAGTTAGACTATTACATACTATTACTAGTTAGTAGACGTACCTTTAAGCAGCTTTATAAGGAATTGCTTAGTATCCTCTTAGAGGAGTTTAAGGGCTTCCTTCTTTTATCTTATACTAATAGTCTTCTTATTAAAGCTGCAGTCCTAACAAATTTTGCAGACTAAACACCTAAAGAAGGTAAGTAGGAGCAGAACACTAGTGCATCTTTAATAGTGCTTAATCTTACGTAAAGCATTTTCTATAATAGTTTAGTAATAGCTAATAGTTAGGAGGTATTAGAAACTTATAGCTAGCTTTAGCCTTCTTAGCTTTTCTAATGCTAAGACTGCGCTCTACTAGGTTAGTAATACAACTAGGGCCTTTGTAGATTAGAGCTACTATAGCATTAATATTATAGATAATATTCTTACAGATAAGGATCTAGCTATTAAGAAGCGCTATAAAGGTAAGTAAGTAGATATAGCAACTATTATAAGGACTATTACTTATAGTAGGGTTTTGCTTACGCTTTAGAAGCTGTAGAAGCCTTTTGCTAGCAGGGATATAGAAATGCTTAGTAGAGATAGAGGCGTTATAAGCGAGCTGCTTAGTGCAGGCTATAGTTAAGTAGGTAGTATAGTGTAGTTAGGAGAGAGTAATAGCAAAATAATTAAGCAATTATATCTATAACTACAGTAAAGTAAAGGTAATAGTAAGAGAGTAGAAACCTGTAAATCTATAAAAAGCGTATACTTGCTTACTATCTTGTAATAGTTAAGGTAATAGTCTAATATCTGTTTCTAGACTAGTATAATAAGCTAGTGCTCCTCTATTAAACACTATGCAATTAGCTTTAGTTTTTAATTTTAGCACTTTTACCTATGTTTGCAATTATGTTATAAGCTCTAGGCAGTAGTTTTTTATAGCAATTTTTTTATACTTAGAACTTTTTCTATTTGTTTAGCTCTGTTCTTTAGCTACAAACTATTACTCTTAACAGTTAACTACTAACGCTGCTTTAACTACTATTATAACTATTATGCACTATTACTACTACTACAATATCTACTAGCAAGAGAAAGGCAGCTGTAGATTACTCTAAGAATCTGTACACTAAGAAGAATTGCGCTGCACTTAAAAAGGAGAAGTTCTCTAGTAAGGCTAGTCTACGCGCAAAGGATAAGCGCAGCAACAACACTACCTACTCCTATTTCTTTAATAGCACCTTTCTTAAGGACCTTGCTATTATAGCTCTACTCTAATCTAAGGTTAATCCTGCAGCCTATAACACCTTTTACAAAGGCCTCTATGTCTAAGCTAAGAATGTTGCAAAGAGGGATAGGTAAAGTCTAAAGTTGTAATAATCTCTATAATAGTCTTAACCTATTCTTAGGTTCTGCAAGAATGTTTACTAGATGTAACTAGCCTATAGTTACAACGCTGCTGCTAATAATATCCCTAATAAGGCTAGCTGCTATAACTTCTAGCCTACTATCTACTACCTTAACGCTGCGCTTATGCTGCCTAACTCTGTTATAACTATTATACTAACTATTACTAGTTAAACTATGCCTAAGATCTATAAGTACGCTAGCTTAGAATTTGTAGTTATTAAGGAAGGTACTAGTAGTTTAGAGGTAACTAACTCTAGCATAGATAAAGTTAACTATAATGCTGCTATAAAGGTTTAAGAAGACCTTGCTGCTATCTCTACTATAAGATTATAGAGAAGGGTGTAAGTAATATAGACTAAGGCTTTGCAAGCACTTGCTAGTAAGATAGAGATATTAGGTAAGCACTAGTACAAATTAGTTGTATAATGTATAAATAATTGCATAGTTAGTATAAGTTCCTATTTATAACTATTATATAACTATTATAGTACTAATCTATGTATTTAGAATCTCTTTAAGTATGTCCTGCCTAGCTTTAAGGCTACTTTTAGTAAAACAGAGCTATTTCTTAGCCTAGAGCAGCAGGTATGTGTGTAGATTCTTTACTTATAGTATATATACTAATTAATTTTATAGTGCAACATGCTTTATTAGGCAGTTCTTCTCTGCTAGCATTTTAAACCTAGTGTTAAGCTCTACATTAACTCTAGGTTAAACCTTCTAGTAATGCCCTTTACGCAGCTGTTCTCTAAAGCTAAGTGCAATATTCTTGCTATAATCTACTACTACTAGTTCTATAATAAGTTTAAGTAGTTTCCTATTTAGCTAGCTATAAAGTTTACTAACCTGCTGCTACCTAGCCCCTATTTAAGACTTACTATAATTAGCAAGAGGTATGTGTGTAATAGTTCTAGTAATAGTCTAATTCTAACTGTACAACAGCGTAGTAGCAAAGTTTCCTATTAATAGCTAGGCTTTTTAGGACGCATTCTATATGCTTAAGATAGTTAGAGATGTAAAGAAAGTAGGGGGAAAGGGAGGACAGACTACTTTCTTCCCTAATCTAGAAGACCTAGACTAACTAGACTAGGTAATTCCAAGATAGGAAGCGTATAGCCTAAAGAGGCAAGAGGAGTAAATAGAGTAATAATAAGATAATATAATAGACAAGTTATTATATTAAATGCTAGGTACAGAACGAAGAGAGAGAGAGAGAAGGTAGTATTTATACTCTACTTCTCTTCTCTCTATTACAAAGCAGAAGAGTCTAGAATAGCTATTACTAATAGATGCTTAGAAATCAAGAGTAGATTTCTAAGCAGATTGCGTATACAATTACGTATGCAATTACGCAACCTACTAGCAGATTACGTAGGTGTACACGTAACCTACTAGTAAAGGCAACGTGTCCTTAAGCTATTTAAAGTAAGAAAGCTAACTCTAGATCTAGTAAAGCTATTGCTATAATAAGCACAGCTTTCTAACGCTCTCTAGTTAGGCATTCTTCAGATAGTACTTTACTAGATTGGGTAAGCACTATACCTAATTAGGAAAGTACCTATATTTAGGCCTAATGTATATATATTTAGGCTAAATAGCTTAAGTTGCCTTTTTAGGTAATAGCTATTCCTAAAAAGGAAACTATCTAATAAAGATTATAAGAAGAAAGTCTTATAACTTTACAAGAGACACTTAAGATTAGCTGCTAAAAGACATTAACCTGTTCCTTAACATTAATAGCAATATTGCAGATAAGTTAGCAAAGTAGGTACTACATAGGTAGAGTGCACATAGGTTCTAATTTACTACTAGTATGTTAGAGAGATATAACTAAAAGTGTGCACTATAGTACCTAGAGTATAGTACGTAGCCTAAGTAGTTACAGAATACAAAGCCTATAATGTATTAACTATTATAATAACTATTATGCCTAATATATTATTGTTTTTATGCTGCTTATGTAAGAATGCGCTACTGCTATCTATGCGTTTAGCTTTTGTGTTAAACTGTTTTTCCTCTTACTTTTTACTAAAAACTATACACAGCAGTATAAGTTCTCTATTCTCTACCTATATATATAATAGTAATACTAAAATGCTCTTATTTATACTTTTATTATTCTCTACCTTACTATTACTATGTATATCTATACACTAAGAGCGTAAATTAACTAACAAATACACCTAGAAGAATAATTAATACTGCAACTATCTAAAGACAGAAAAGGGCTATAGACTTGTAGTTACATAGGCATAAGTAGTAAATAACATGTATATTTGTAGAGCTAAGGCTGCTTTTCTTAAACTAAAGAAAGCAGACCTAGAGAAACTGTCTAAGAAGGCGTAATAAAATACATATAATAAGATTATATATCTAAGTTAGTAGCACTCTATTCTCTCTATGTATAGTTAGCTCTACTCTATAAGAAAACGCTTTACTAAAATAAAACAAATAGGCTCTACCTTAATATCTACTAGGTGCAGAAAGCATATTAGCTTACACTAATAGGCCTTTAGCTAACAATTAACAATGTATTACAAGATAAAGGCATACTAAGAAGAAAATATAAAACATTTACACTTAACAAAAGGCTAGGATTACAGAGTTAAGATGTTAACCTATTAGATTTTAGAGTTGCACAATAGACAGCACAGAAGGAATTAAAATACAAAATTTAACTATTATATAAACTATTACAACTATTAGTTAATAGATTTAAGAGTAGGCTAATAGTAAGCTCTTACAAGATAATAAGGCAATATGCTCTTAACTAGTGTAAGGTCTAACCTCTTATCCTCCTTATCTGCTTTGTTTACACCTCTATCTACACCTATATCTATATCCTACTTGCTTACTTAACTTAAAAGTATAGGTGTACTTTAAGTAGATTATGTACCCTCTACCTAAGACAGTATACGCTTTTGTAAAGGATTGTAGCTAGATAGTCTTCTTAGACCTATCTCCCTATAGGGATTAAAGTCCTCTAATAATAGTTCTCCCTTAGAAATAACTCCTTTATCTAGAATCTTAATTGCTTTTTCTTTACCTTTTTATGTGCTTGTTAGAGTATTAACTTTCTCTCTCTTAATTATAATATTAAGAGGAAATGGCTTAAACTTCTTCTTAGCCCTCTTAGTTGTTAAGGCTCTTTTTGTTAGACTCTTAGATAAACGTGCCCTTTTAGTAGGCTAAGGCTAAGCTCTTTAGAGTGTTACTACTAGTGTTAGGGTTTTCTCCTCTTTAATCTCCTTAGGTCTTTTATTATTAAAGCATACAATAAACTTCTAGGCAGTGCTATTATTACCCTTCTATGTTACCTTGTTAAGCAGGTCTAGCATGTTAGTAACATAGTAGGCACTCTATAGAAAGACAACTAGTAGAGCTACTATCTTTGTTGTGTATATACGCAGGAAATACTGCACCTTACTTAAGCGTCCTTACTTAACCTCCTTTAGTAGATATTTATTAACAAAATTATAGAGGTTAGTAAACATTACAGTCTCTAGAACGCTAATTAACATTTTAACACCTAAAGACTATTAGTACTATTACAAGGCTATTACAGGGTTACTAACTAAGGATATTCTAATAATCTTAGAGCTTATTACTAACCTAGATTATACGCAAAAGAGTAATATTAAATAAAATCTTTGCAACTATAGTTCTACTCTACTTAGCTTTTATAGCTATTCTTTGTTGCTCTGTAGAACGTGCGCTAAAGAAGTTAATCCTATTTAAAGATACCTAGGTCTTCTAGTAGGCTTAGTATACAGCATCTTTAAGAATTGCCTAATTATTAGCACTTCTTCCTAGCTGCATCTAGGACGCAGGCGCAATAATAGCCTACTTAGATACAGCTGCTAATAGACTAAGCAAGTCTAGAATTATAATAGTAGAAATTGTTCCTTAGTCTAATTTAGGGTTTAGAGCACTGCAGTAGGTATAGAAGTTGCTAACAATAACATTTATATTAATGTAAAGGGCACCCTTCTTTAAGCAGAATTAACTCTATTCTAGACATGTGTTTAACATAGCAAAGAAAGAAAAGTATAAATAAAAGATATAAGTATATTATAAGAGATAAAGAGTTTGCGCGTAGATTAATTACTTTTAAGGCTTTTAGCGTTAGCCTTACTATATCTAGTCTTAGCAACTATTATAAAGACTATTACAAAGACTATTACATGCTAGCTGCTTATATAACTACAATATTTCTAAGCCTTATTATTAGTTAGACTGTGCGCAAAGGTTGCATTCTAAGTAAAGTTATACCTAGCATCTTATATAAGTAGCTAGTATTCCTATCCCCTTATTAGATAATTAAGCAATCTAAGTGTAGGCTGTAACCTAAGCTCTATATACACTAAAATTTAATTATGTAACTTTAGATATATATCTTTGTATAGCGCTATACACTCTTTAGCACTTTGCATAACACTTATATACAGATTAAATCCTATGCTTTAGAGCTGCTTATTACACTATTGCTAGGTTGTAGCTAGAAGAACTGCGTGTATATCCTATATAGGAGTCTCTGCCTTTAGCCTCCTAAATTCTTCTTAGTAAAGTAGCTGTTTAAAGTTATCTATGCTGTCTAGAAGACACATAAACAACATGCTTAGTTTACTAATAATAACATTTAGCTAATTCTTTTACTTGTAAATGCAGTAAGAATTGTGTGTCTTAATAAATGCACTAATCTTATAGCAGAGAATTAGAATATAGATTGCACTAGCAGCTATAATATTAAGGATTTAGTCCTTTAAGTACAAGTTCTTAATAGTAAGTTAGTAGAAATACATCTGTAATAGTTAGTAATAGTCTTAGAACTTAAGAGGCTATTATATTCTCTACTAGAATAATAAACTCTTTAATAATTACTGCTACTATAACTTAATTTACTAATTAGCTGTGCTTGTCCTAAACATATAGCAGTTAGCCTAGTTAATTTTAGGTATGTTAGCCTTTAATAACATAAAGTAGGCATAGGCTATATTAGTAGTCTTAACTCTATAGTCTAACTGTATAAACTATAGAGTAAAGTTATTCTGCTCTATAGTATATATGTACTAGTGCAAGACACTTAAAACTGTTCTAGCAGAGATGCCTATATATACCTAGATAACATATTGTAAGTAGGCATTAATGTAGGCATAGATCTATATTTTATATACCTTAATCTTCTTATGCCTATTAATTAACTAGCACTAGTTTAGACTAGGAACAATGTATTCACCCTAATAGCGCTAGTAATTATTTAACCTTCTTTTTACCCCCTCTAGATTAAGCTTTGTGTACTCCTTAAAAAGTAAGTTACAAGAGAAGAATATACCTTGCTATCTAAAGTGTAGCTACAGCATCTGCTTGCTATACCTATTAATAATGCCCTCTAGCAACTGCTCTTTTATAAACTCCTACGCAGTTTCTGCTACTACTTCTTATTTAATCTTATTTTAAATCCTTCTCTTCAGGTTTATTAAGAAACGTAGTTAAACTAGTATTTTTAGGCTAATTAAGGTGCCTTTATGCTTTAGTAATTAAAGCATTTTAGCATCCTCTAAACCTAGAGAGAAGAATAGGTAGATAATTCTATTCTTTAGCTACGTCTTTAGATTATCTAATATCTGCTAATTAATGCCCTAGCTCTTATAGTTGTTTGCTAAGGTATATGTACTTACTGCTACACTATGCTTATCTTTTAGCTAGCTACAAATCTGCTTGTTTAGCATCTTATTCTCTACTAGAGCAAAAATCTCTATCTAATATTATATTAGATTAATTTGCTAGCGTCTGCTGTTATGTCTGTAGGCTATCTTTAGCATATTAGGTATAATTGTTAGTATAATAGGTAGTATAATAGTTAGTGTAATAGTTAGTATAATAGTTAATTAAGTTTTAGATGCCTACATGTGCACAATTTATTTATAGCAAGGTACGCTATCTATGTAAGCAATGTTATAGGGAATTTAGTGTAAAAATAATAATAAGCTTCTCTCTTCTTTACTATACAGTATTTATAAGTTTACTAATAGCATATTATAATAGCGCTGCGCTTTTACACCTTCTGTTGCAAGGTTTTAAAGTTTTAGTTTTGTAATTTGATTTTTTCCACTCTGTCCGTAATCGTCACCCGTACCAGACACGCATTAAACACGAACATGTATGTCATCATCAACGCTCCCGTTGCCCAGATCGGACCTTTGTTGCCCCCGCTTGCGACACTTCCAAGAACGCCTACGAGCAACAAAATAATGCAGGTAACAGTGAGACCCCAGAGGTAGAGTGTGCGTCGACCAAAGCGATGAATCAGGGCCCAGGATACAAGCACACCGATAAATCCAAGTGCATTCTGGCCTAGACCGAGGTTGTAGGCAGCATCAGAGCTTAAGCCTGCAACGGACAGGAAGTATATTGCTTGGCCAGTGAATCCAGTACCTGCAAGGAAAGGAACAGCTCCGGCGACGCAGGTGATTTCTGTACGGCGCAAGCTGATACCGCGAAAACAGTCACGGTATCGAGCTCCCTGGTCGATGTGCTCTTCTGAATTGATGGTGTGTCGAATCATGGCCAATACACCGTCGACATTATGCTCCATACTTGCGGAGGTCAGGCTCACAAGAGCTTTGCGTGCATCTTCGATTCTATCTTTACGGACGAGCCACCATGGGCTGAAAAGAATTGTCAGCGTGTCATTCTACAGTGGGATTGAAATTCGAGTACAAGTCTGGACTTGGGTTCGCACCTTTCAGGAGCGAAGCTAACTCCAATGATAATGGGAATCGGCCAGATCCATTGCAAGGCAAATGGAATGCGGTACGCCCATTGGTCTTCCCTGTTGACGGTCCCACGTAGGACACCCGTAGAAATGAAGCCGCCGATGACCCAGGATAAGTTGACATAAGAAGTGACGTACGCCCTAAGGGCAACTGGGCTCACTTCAGCCGCGTAAGTCGTTGTTAGGGTTTGTATGATACCCTACACGACCGTTATTAGTTTCTTTCCATTGTAGCTGGAACTTATTGCCCACCCATGGGATGCCCAGGAGGCCTTCGCCTAAGATAAGTAGAATGATCGAGGGCGCAAAAAAGATGATAAAGATGAAGCAAGCGATCGAAAAGAGGGCTCCTTACAGAGTCCTCTTGTACCCAATTTTTTCGATGACGACCCCTGAGAGCCAGTAACCGACGATTGAGCCTGCTTGAACAGCAGCGGTCAGAGCAGACTGGTATCTATTGTCGAGTTGATGAGACCCATCCAGACGAGCACGACCGTACTTGTGTTGAAATGCCGGCTGAGCGAAGAGGAAAGGCACCAGTCCAACTTGGTATCCTTCCATGATGATCGACGTACTGAGCACAATGCAATACAGGACAGACTTGGGATAGAGCCTAATGGCGTCTCGGAGGCTCATCGAATGCTCAACATCGGTATTTGCTTGAGCTCGCGCTTTAAGCGCTGCATCGTCTTTGTCAACGACCATGGGTAGTTGCATAGCGCCGGTCATTTCGACGTGAGATTCGTTAAGGGCTTTGTTAGGCATCGTAACGCCTGATGACTAGAAACGGCTACGAGTAGAGCGTGTACAAATATACGGAGGACTTGACCAGGATGTCGATTGGAAGGATGAGACTCCCACGCTCTAGGTAAAGCAAAATGAATATGTTTTGCCCTGTCAGCCGCTCGGCTAGTCAATAGATGTTCTTGGAGCCTCGTCTTCCCCGGATTTAAAGAGGTCGCGCGGAGCTGTGCGATTCATGGCCCTTGTGGTTTTGTATGAAGCTAATTCCACGGAGGAGGATAATTTACGGAGATCTTCGAACCGTCTTCAAATGGCATTAAACCGGCTCAGCTTATGGATTGAAGGGGTGCATGCAGTCGAGAAGGGATGAAAGGGACGCTTTGGAGTTTTGTTCGTAGTGAGCATGACTAATATCCCGCTAGAGATGTCCACCAACGAAGGGCCTACAAAGCCGACACCGCAGACCCTCGCTTTCCGCATCGTCGCACAGTTTCACTTCGCAATGAAGCAGCCATCATCTCTGTTTCCTACGGGTGCATTCAAATTCGCAGTCGCGATAGCACGTGCTTTGCTTTGCTGCCGGTCTGAGCGTCTTCTGGTAACCAAAGCCAGGTTCATGGCCGAAGACGGCTGCGTTCTTCCTATTCTCGTCACTTCTCTGTCTCAAATTTCGTCTTGGACTACCATATCGATGCCGGGACTGGGTTGAGTAACACAAATGGGCCGAAGCTGCTTACCAGCTAGCGATGGGCAAGGTCGTTCTGTAACTACCTATTTGCAGGCCGCCGCGTAATCATGCCCCTTTCAACCTCCTGCATGTCTGTCGATTCTCTCCTTTCCCTTACGAATGGCAATTCTCCTTCACCATAGCTTGTTCTCAAGAACCATCCAGTAAGCTACCATCGAGTCCGCATCGCTCCTTCACCAGCGTCATGCTGCAGCCATTACGAAGGTGAATTTGTACCAGCTGCAAACGCTCAAAGATATTGCCTGCTAAGATATGTTCAGTATGCAACGGTGTTAAATCTTAAACAAGGAGCCGGAAGTCTGGCCTATCGCAAACCGTCTCCTGCGGAATTCTTGCGTTGTCCCATAGCTTGAGGCCACACGCTACTTTTCTCCAGAAGCAGCCAGTTCCTGACCCAAACACCGGCGGGCCATCAAGACCCAGTCAAGAAGACCAAAAGCGTGTAAGTACCAGCTGGTTTTTCGAATGTTGATTGTCAGCCTGTGGTACCGGGGCATCATTGCTCAGATCTGCGAAACATGTACGTGGTCTACTATGTAGACTGTCCAGTTGAGAGCACATTGGCGCACCGTAAACACCACTGGAATATTATCTGTCAAGTCTGTGATGAAGTTCAACGCACGGGTTCAGACTGGACCATGTCAATCGCACAGAAGACCCGGGCGTTCTGATCTTGATTGGCGCTGATGTACCTCTACCGCGTCGCTTAGGAGCCAAAAAAACTTGAAGCTCGTCCAGTACTTCATCAACAGAAGCGTCAATCTCCTTGATACAGACGGGAAGGACTTTTACATAGGTGCAATTGATAAAGAGAAGAAAGGTATGACTTTTGGCTCAGACGATATACAGCCGTAAGATGACTTTATACAATTTGACTATTAAAGCCAGCCGACATCAAACAAGAACAGTTCAACCAAAGTTTATGGGTGTTTCAAAGTCAGCTGCAGGCCTTCAAATGTAATTGTTATAAGGGGGGTGCCTGCATAAGTGAGAATACGAGCTTGCTTACACTGAGCATCTAGTGATATTTGACAAGAGAAACACCCCGGGTGTGGCAGAATCGTATTCTCACTTATTCAGGCACCCTCCTTGTAAAATGTTCTGATCGACATTGATCTTCGATAACATGCAGCTACTGAGAAAGGTGTCACCGACCTAAGGTCGTCTCTAAAGAAGTATAGGGGCAAAAGATTCAATCAACTAGCGTTTTTAAAAGGATATGGAAAGCCAGACTCGGTTGATCTCGTTGATACAGAAGAGTCCACCTCGACCGTGTTGACGAGCTCATATCCGTCCATGACTATTACAAAGCCAATCGATCACGCCGTAGCATGGCATATGCTGAAGCAAAGCAACAGATCTGGTGATAACCTTATGCAAACATGGCATCGTCCAAACACTTCGGTCAGGTTTTGATGCAGTCCTGTCGTATGTCTAGCCGAAAGCTGTGCCGCTTGTGCCTCACATCTGCCTCGCCAGCCGCCTCGCCTCGACAGACATTTGTCACCATCAACGTGTAATGTTGGGAGTGGGAACCATGCGGCTAAGACACGTATCCCCAGCCGGTTAGAAAGATTGTGCAGGATGCGCAAAAAAGCAAATACGGCGCACGCCAGGAAACGCTACCGCGAGCGAAACAGAAGAAGGATGACGATACACAACCCGAGGATCCACCTAGTTTGGTTTTTTTTGAACATGCGCCACGGCGCTTGTTGCTGTGTGTAATGTCGGAAACAATGCTCAATGCAGTAGACGCTTCGTGAAGAAATGTTAGAGGAACAAATAAAGGTTGCTACAAAATGCGATATTCCTGGTGTTGAGAACGCTACTTTCCGATGCTCATATCTTAGACTAATAGTCAGTATCGTCGGATTACATTTGGGATGTTGTCGAGTATTGATAGTCGCAGATACAGTGTAGGCAGATGTGCATGTTGCACACCGATGAGTTCCGTCGATCTCATCTGATGTATGGCGGTCATTGGCAAGGAACAATCTTGCAGTCGCGTCAAATGCGCCAATGTCCAAAGGTGGTAAAAGATGATAGAACGGCTGCAGGCATGTAAGTGATGTTGTGCAGGCGCAGTTCGGGTTTCATGGCTACCCGGCACGCGGCGGCACCTGATGACACACGCCCATGCTCGTAGTGGCCTGATTTTGCAAAAGCACATCGTTGCCTCGATAAAGGAACTGCAAGTAGACCACCTGCACAAGCACTAATTCTGCGAACCATCAGCATTTTTACTTTTATTTCTGAAACCGCTGGTGACCCCGGCATGCACAGGGTACTTCCCCAGTATACTGGCGTTGTACAAGATCTGCGCGTACTTTAGCGTCGATGATGTGTTCTTTTAGCTGTTAGCTGTTGGTGGACGATTCGACATGAGTGTTAGCTTCGATTGTTCGACTGCCCCAATATTTTGAGTAGAACTGCTGTCTAATGTGTTACAGCGTCCAGACGGCGTTGCTCGGTCTCTTCCCAAACACATCTTGAACACATGCAGTCTCCTCCGAGAGCACCAACTGCCCACTCTCTGCGCTCTCTGACAGGTAATCTGACGTCGCAGTAATGTCCGAAAACTTCTTCACCTTTCTTCAACCCAGGACCCTTTTTAGGGTCCCTTCCCTCCCAATCGACCAGCTTTTCCCGTGTCCAGAACTTCATGGTCCCTTGCCATTCCCAAGCGACGTTGGGATCACAGCTATGGTTTGCTAGGCACCACATTGGATGTACAGCTCCAATCTCTGGTCTTCCATCTAGTCCTTGCTGAGCAGATGCCGTACCACGTAGCTTAGCGTAGATGATGTTGAATACCCAAGTGTCGTATCGATGGCTTTGTGTGAAGATGTTCACATCCATCTTTTCCAGAATGTGCAGTGGTTTGATGATATTGTTGTTAAACGAGAATGGCAAGGTTTGGGAAACACCACCGAAAGCGTTGATAAGCTGTCCTCGAGGGTCGACTTGCCATGCGATATCGAGGTTCTGGCCATGATAGTCGCCCCAAATGTAACGTAATTCCTTCAACTCCAATGGATGGAGATCCTGTGTCTCTGCTAGCGCCAGGGCTCGAACAAGGAGTATGGAGTACAAGGAATCTGCTGCTTCGCGAGCGGAAACTTTGCCTTGATCTACGCTGACTCCGCAGATCGAAGGATGATAAGTATCCTGTGCCAAATCATGGCACTCTTCACTACAGAAGAACACCTCGTCACACTCCTCGCAGGCGTGGATGGTACTCTTCGCATCTTTCGAATCAGGTAGCGTGGCACTACAAGCGTCGCAATACGTTTCGTGGAGTCTGGACACAGCTGTCAAGCGAGACCTTTCTTTGAGTACCTCTTTCCCAGGCGCAATGTCCTCCTTTGCGAATACACCTAGTTGTTTCACAAACTGGACTGCGTGATTTGGATCTTGAGTCGATGAGTCGGTCGAGAGCAATGGCAGCTCAGATACCTTGACTTCCAAGCTAGGTGCTATGTCTGCCATTTCATCGTTCAGGAACTGTAGACATTCTTCGGAGAAGCGATCTGGCTCGTAGTGGTTCCAGGGATAATTCTCGCGACGGACGAGTCCTTTGTCGGGATAATCTTCTATCTCGACATCATTGGCATTTTCCCCTTTCTTCTCGTAATAAGCCCCAAGTTTCAATGTCAAAGTCTCATCGTGCTTTTTAAAGGTATCGTCGTCGGGGAAAGCTCTTGTCGCACGTGCGATATAGTCGAAAGCGCTACGAAAGCAGCCGCAGGCCAAGAGACCTTCTATGAGAATATCGTGCCTTGCCATGTCAGTAGGGGCCACATGCTAACGGTCAACCCTAGTCTCCTCTTACATACGCAGTTTGCGAGCATCGCTTTTGCGCCCAAGCGATCGCTCTGTTTTCACCTTCGTTCTGAGCCTGCTCGGTTCGATCTAGCCCAAGACTTTCGATGCCCTCCGAAAGATAGTCGGCGTTTGCAGCATCCAAAGCCTCGTTATGATATTCGCCTTCCTCCGCTACTTCATCAATAAGCAAAAGCGCCTTATATGCATCACCAACAGCAAGGTCAGGGTATCCAAGGCTTCTATAGGCTTTCGCCAGTTTCAGGCGATGTGTTATGCTGTATGGTTGCCGTGGCGTTTGCTGCTGTAATGCAATGAGTTCGTCGATAAGATTTGCGCGTAGCATACTGTGTCCCTGAAAGAATCAGCTATGTTAGTGTGTACCTAGCAGACTTCCTTACCTCCATCTTGGTGATTATTTGTCACAGCCGGCAAATTCTGTGTGCTTGTCTACGAAGCACGTGAGACAAACTTTTTGGAGATGATGGCGCGGACTAGTGGCACTAGCTCGCTTTGCTCTTCTGCGCTCCACCCACCTCCAGTACTTTCGTATTCGTCACAGGTGACGCTACTTTGACAGAAATCGCAGGCCAGCGTTCACACAAGTCACTTTCAGTCGACAGTTATGCTTCCTTCTGCGGCGGAGCTCGTCGCGCGGTTCCTCAGGACTAATGGCTACACCGATGTATGACGTAATGCCACAGTATTTGCTATACCCACTCATGCCTGCGTAGACATTGAAGAGTCTCGTCATTGAGGCTGGCTTGCCACCTGATATCGGTGCTGAATCTAGCAGCTCAGTGACCATAGAGTCTATCCTCCACGAAAAGAAAACATTTGACGTCAGTCTCAACTTTGAGAAGCTCGGCGTAGAAGATGACAGGCGCCTGTGGGCCGTACCCGCGCCGACAATACCATCAGTCGCGGAATCTTTACCCAGTCGGTCAAACATATTGAGTATAGCTGCTTTCGATCTGCTTCTTCCTTCAGCTACGACTATTGAACAGTATGTCGCTGTTACTACCGCCGACCGACAACTACATCTTTTAAAACCGGGAACTTCAGGCTTCGAACTTGCGCACTCATATAGCAGCTTTCAAGACTCACCTATACTCGACATAATCACCATAGGCTCGCAGTATATGATGATTGCGTCAATGTCTGGTAAAATGGTATTGTACAACACCACGAGCGACAAAATTCTTGACGAAAGAAAAGACCACTCAAAATATGTTGTCAAGATAGCGAGCTGCTCAACCCAAGACTCCATTCTCGTAGCAAGCGCAGGATGGGACTCAAAGCTGTTCCTGTATCGTATCGATATTGGCGGGAATGCTCCACACATAGGGGAACCTTTGGCGACCCTTACCCTTTCGAGCATTCCGGAAACCATTTCTTTTGTCAATTCTCCCGAAGATGGTTCCCCGGTTCTTCTAGTGGCTCGCAGGGATTCTACATTTCTCTATTACTACTCAGTCCCTGACCTCAACAATGGAGGATTCAATCTCCTCGGCAAACAGAACCTGGCTCCACACTCTAATGCGTGGGTGGCATTCACTCCGGCAGACGTCCAAATATGTCCCACCGATCCGTCTGTAGTTGCTGTTGCAACTTCGTCAACGCCACACATGAAGCTACTTGTACTGAAGCTTCTACTGCCACCAGTACGACCCGTAGGATTTGATACCGACACTGATGGGGAAGCAGCCACGTCAGGTGCAGTCACACAAGCCTCACAAGCACGTGCTGAGCTCTTGATTTCGGACAGAGAAGAAGCAGCCATAATGGTTAATGTGTCAACCATGGCACCTCAAACTGCGTATTCCACCCCTCGACTGACCTGGCGCCCTGATGGCTCAGGCTTGTATGTCACCTCAGATGACGGTGTTATCCGTGGCTTTGAGACAAGCAGTGGTAAGCTCATCGCTTCTTTGGAAGGCCATGAGCCAGGCTCGAAGATCCGCTGCCTCTGGAGCGGCTACCTTAGACCACGCGATGGTGACAGTGCCGATTCAACCAGCAACCAAGAGTTTCTGATCAGTGGTGGGTTTGACCAGCGACTGATACTCCGAAGCTGTTAGTTAGTCATGGTACTAGCTATGTACCCGAAAGCTTCACCCGTGATTACTGTATTGAGCACAGAAAAACTCCGTATCTCGGTAATTGAGCACATTGAGCCTCATCTATAGCTCTTGTCACTTTTTTTTGCACTGTCCAGCCCAAACTCGGATCAGTTACAGTCGTCCAGCAAAAACCCCGGTACCAAGTCTAGGACTTGGAAATATTGCGGGCGCTGAGCTTTGGTGGAGTAACTAATCAATGATGCACGGATACAGAAATTGTTTGGTAGTTAGAGATTGCACTTGGCAGGTTTGCTTTTTTGGTCGGCGGTCTGTGCAATTACCCTGTAGCCCGCCACGATCTTGTCCCCACGATCTGGCAACGACAGATCCCAACAAGGATTACTTGCTTGTTTACCTATGACACACGTGGTAAGCACAGGTGCGTCACACCTGGACGCCAGACAAGGGACTCGATACTAGTGTCCGGACCACCCACCTGTTCCGCCATTCACCGATTACAAGAACTAACACGGCTTTACGCGGGGAGGCCCCAAAAAATGTTTTTGCTGGGCCTAGAGCTGCAGTGTCGTCGGGGAAGACGGGTCAGGCGTATTTGTCTCTACTGGCGAGCTTTTCTGAATCCTTGAAACGTCTAGGACGGTATAGTGCACATCTTAGTCAACAAATGCATCCACTCGTTCACAGCATTGTCATCTTGGCCGCTCTTCGCCTCGCCTACACCTATTTTGAGAACTTTCCATGGTGGGTACGCCGTAATTCCAGGGTCAGAAATGCGCTCGTGCTATCACTCTCGCCTAGAAAGCGTATATATATGACTGTGGTGCAACTCGATCAAGTCACACTCTCAACCTGACTTTGTTGTCTTCGTTCGACTACACGTAGCACACCATACAGTCGAAAGCCTGCTCTCCATCGTTGTATTAAACCAACCCACTCTATCAGACCCTACGGTCCCGAATCTTTGAATTGCACTCCCTCAACCGACGCTGGTAGCGACTTTGACCTCAACATTCAAATCCCAACATGTCGTTTGTAACAAGTTGGAAAGAAGGAGATGGAGACTTTCTGCTGGTTGTCGCTGGCCTAACCCGCTTTGCACCCTATCTGACCGGCTGGCAAGAGTTCAAGGATCACATTCGAAAAGTGGTCAGAGAACAGCCTGGCTGGGTTGACGTATATGCAAGTCAAAGTCAGCGCAGGGGTGAAATGCAAGGCTGGTGCAGACTCAAAGACAGGGAAGACGCAGAAGCTGCATACAGTGGGTAACACAACATCGTGTACTTCTGAGTCGCAACACTGACCACGATCTAGAAACCTATTTTAGGTCCAAAGGCATGTTGGTGCACGTCTGGCAGACACGCCGCAGCAGCGAGGGGTTTCGACTGATGAAGTGTAACTGTTCTACGCATTTTCCGGATTTGCCTGAAGGAGCTCACTCTCCTGTACTTTGTGGTATCGACATTGGAAGAGTTAACCAACTAGGAGGCAAATCGTATGCCGCACCTCCAACACAGTATATGCCGGTTCAACCAGGATACGCTTATGCTGCATACCCTACGACCACAACTTACGCTATCCAACCACTGTACGCGACCCAGGCGCCTCCTCCAGTACCTTCAATAATGCATCAGCTACCCGCGTATTCTGCCAGCAACAGTGGCATGCCAGTAAACATTCGAGATGGAGCGATACTTACGGAGGCCCGTGGCATATTCATTCAAAACTTGAGCTACAAGGTTGGATCAACCGAGCTGAAGAACTTACTCTACTCTGTGGGAAGGCCCATTGATTGCAAAGTGCACCGGGATCGTGCCGGCGTTTCGAAGGGGGTGGCAACCGCCAAGTTCGCGTCGACGCACGAAGCACAGCTCGCGGTGACCCACCTAAACCGCAAACCACACAGGGGGATGACCCTGAAGGTTCGCTTGGACCAAGACACGACCGTTGTGGGACAGGTTGGGCCTCCTCTTGTGGTGAATGGTTCCGTTGGTGCATACAAGTAAGTGCAACGTTCTATGCGCTGGCTGGCACTAATGTTAAGTAGCACTGGCAGATAATACCGCCTAGAACCCGCGGTTTCTGTCACATCAACACAGAACATACTGTTGTTACGTCAAGGTATAAGGCATGCAATGTGGCGTTGTATGGATCCGAATGCTACCTTTGTACCCCTTGAGTTGTCTTTCGGCATGGCCTAATTTGGACATACCTCCGAGGGCGTTACGCGCTCGCTCATTGTACATATATGTTTCTTCTGAAAAACGGCTCTAGTCTAGACTACGGAGATACTGTTTGTTCCAGCATTTCTGGTCATTAAAGTGACCCTTGTTCATATTGTGTTGCTGTCAGTGCATTCAAAGTCCAGGAGCACATAAGCGGCTGTATTTACTTTTTCTATGCAGGTGCTTCCATCTAAGTCTACCTAAGCGTGTCCCAAGCTAAGTCATTAGCATCTGCCTGATCTCGTATTTGCTTCTTACTCGATGAACTCCACAACGACCTCCACATTGCGTTTACCCAGGCATGCATTGACCTACTGGTGGCGTTTTTTTGGCCTGCATCGCATTTCTCATTCCGATTCGTTGAGGCGACGCCACCCGTATCCACGCTCCATGGCATCAGAAGCCGCCTGCATCATACTAACGGTGCGTTCCAGGCTTGCTACCATGCCTTTGGTTTTTAACGGCGAGTTTCTCAACCAGTGGATGGTTATCAAACGTGATGGCTGATCGCATTGTTGTTCCCGGTGACGCGGAGTTCTTCGGACGCCTCGAGGGCTTGTGCTCCAGGATTGCTTGCTTCTTTGGGAATCTGTTGACGAGACCTTCCAAGACAACTTAACATGCACAGGGAACATGATCCTGTCAAGATCGTGAAGGATGCATCCAGGTGCTTGGGACAACACGAGATATGGATACCCACGAGTTAGGCGTGCAAATGAAATTGGGCTCCAACGTGCCGGCGATGCAACACCCCACGTCAAATCTGGGAGTTGAGTGTTTATCGGCCAGTGAATGTGCCGATCTGAACAGTTTCCACAGAGTATCAACCTCACTGAATGATCACACAGAGAGCCTCACCAATCTGCACCAAGCCCTTGGCCCGTCGGCCGTGGTCGCATGGATCTTACGAGACCCCTTGTCGAAACCCCAGTCAGGGCTGCAGTACCCATCGATCTTTCCAACGATTCGTCCTCTGTTGCACAATACCGAGACGCTGGGAATCTGTGTTCGGCGAAGTGAACACGATGCTGACAGGGGATCTGATACAAGCTCCCTGAAAATAAGCATCGTTGCACAGGTGATTGCACGGTCGTGCAAACCAAGCACATACTGAGAGGGCGCAACCGTTTCTGTGGAGCGTAGATTTGGACCGGAGTCAAAGTTTTCTCCTAACTAAAAAGCGAAGTTAACATTGCATCTCGCTCTTACAGCAAGTACAATTCTCTTTGCTTGACCGACGTTCGTATCAGTGCTGGTAGACCGTCTCCGGGAGTGTGCTGTTACATCGCCTCTGAGTGAGCACGGGCAAACCACAGCCTTGGGACGAAACGGAATCAACATACCGAGACCTCACACTCTGAATGTCCAACCGCAGACGCTGAGCTATTCAATGTTCCAGTATCTGTTTAGTGGTAAAGTAGGACAACTACTACCTCAACTACCCTGCGCCACTCACGAGTTGACCAATAAACCACATCGTAATACTTACTCTGATCGCCTGTTCTCGAGATGACTGCATATAGAATCTGGGGAGCAGGAAAGAATGCCGGACGTTATCCGTGCAAACACAGCTGCCGTGCGTGTCACACGCCTGCGTCAATCATGACAGCCACGCGTGGAATCCCGACTCCCCATGCCGCAGCAGCATGGGATATTAGAAGAACGACTGCATGACATACCCAACGACCGACCTCGGGGCACGCTGCGCTACAAGAACGGGACGGGGCGAGAAGCTTAGCCTGTCACAAATGCGAATCCCTGAGCGTGCAGTAATTGAGAAGGGCCGATTGCGGGACCTTCCATCTCCCAGCTGAGACGCTGGTTCCGTCATCGAGGCTATCTATCGTGGATCCAGAACACATAAGGCGCTGTATGTCTTGCTGCTCGATGCGATTTGTTGGACTGCTCTCCGGAGCTCATCGCTGCTCTCGTTGGTCGACGTATATAGCTGAAGGGCGTGCTTTTACGACCTACAGTCGAAGTACCGAAGACGGATCTGAGATGCCGTCGTGCCGCTCTTGGGGTTAGGTCCCCTTTTTGTTGCGGCGTTGACTGACGATACTGACCTTGTTTTGCTGGACCTTTTTCGCCGAGTTTGGTAGCGAGACGGGCCGCCGCGGGCAAACGATCCGTCTAGTGGAGAACTGCATGCTTCCAGAAGCAACAGGCTTGCAGAAGACAGCAGTCTAGAGTGTCTTCAGCGTCTCGGCAGACGTATACGATGTATTGACTTGAGTGTGGATAGCCCGGTGCAGTCAGGTTTTTGCAGTCCGATGGTGAGTTGATGACCTACACCAGGAGCTTGTCTTCTCTTTTTCTACTTCTTGTTATCTCGCATAACAGACTTCAGACTGAAAACGCGAATCTCGGCTACTATGAGCTCTGCATGTTTCGACACAGAGAGATAGGTCTCGTCTCTCCGAAGTCTTCAAAAAGCCACGTTAAACCAGATCGTGTCAGAGTAGAGCACGGTTCACATTCTCATCGTGTCTGAAACTGCTCGGGCAGGAAGTATGATGAGGAAAGTTTGCCGCAAGACGTAGTTGACCGCTGGTAGAACATGGCGTAGGCACATCTAGACTGTAAAAGCGTTAGTACGGAACGATGACGGGCGACAGCCAACCAGGCTTCACAAGTCACCGCACCTGTGATGCTAACGGAGGGCCCGAGTAGCTAGAATTTGGGGTTGCAAGGCCATCCTAGCTATAGAGCCTCACTGGCTTTCTGCTTAGTGCGGTCGATGGCATGCTCTGTCACCTCACCCAGACGTAGGTCGTAGCTGCAAGCTCGGAGGTGGCTTCCAATCCGATTAGCTTTGAGGACGGCGTCTCAATTCCGAACTCTTGGTAGCATCGCAGCCGTATTGTGATCGGCGAGGGCTCAGCGTCAATGCACCGGCCCATACCCTTCGGTACCGCTTCGCGCCTCCGGTACTGTTCCATTCGTCAAACAACATCAAGCTGCAGCTGTCCTAGAGCCTACTTCATTACACTGCATAAATTAAGGGCGCCTTCGGTGCATCTATCAGAGTCTGCATACCTGCGCTGGGAGACGGCAACATCCGTCACCCTGGCGTGGGCGTTGAAGATTATGGAAAACCCACTGGTAGAATTGCTCGAACTCCATTCGCACCGAGATCAGCCTAAGGTGGTCGTGTCGGTATCTGTATGGGCACCGCGTTACTGCTCGCCCCTTTTTCCATCTTTGCTTTCGACAGTTCTGCCTAAAGTCGTTGGAGCCGTAGAAATATCAGCCAGACCGTTAGCCAAAGCAGTTGAGTCAACCATGTAAGCTTCTTCTCGTACCGTATAGACTCGCTTATAAACTCCAGATATTATAGTATAAATCCTGCTGGGCCTTGGCTATAGTATGCTTGCTGAGTTCTTAGTGTCTGAGTATCTCACATAAGCCCTTCCTAAGGAAAGACGTGAGTCGAAACACTTTGACTCTTCCACTTCTTGTGTATGTTAGTAGAGATCTAAACCTTCCAGAATGCACGTACGCTCAGACACGGTTTACTTTATTTGCTTCTCCTCTTATATCCTCCACCCCTTGTTCTGTGTTCTCATCGTCACAAACCACAGCACGCACAAGAATCCTGTTCCTATCAACAAGCACACACCGCTCCATATCTGTACCCCAATGAAATCCAGGTGCCCATCAGCGTTCGTTTTCAGCAACGCACCCGCAATCGGCGCCCCAATAAGCGTCGCGATGCTTGATACGCTCCATGACATGCCTAAGCGCGTGCCCAGTCGCGATAGATCCGGTGTGATGTTTGCAAACGCTGCTGAGGGCAGTGTGACGAGAGCAGCAGAGAAGAAACCTGTTGATTGTCAGCGTCTCTGCTCCAACGGAGTCAGATCTTAGCATCAAGTGGAAGACTTACCCCATAGTATACTAAAAGCGATGAAATTGGGCTCAGTGTCGACACTGATCCAGCAAAGCGACAGAATGGCACTTGCGGCTGTGCATAATGCCCACGTCACGATAGGCCCCAGCCACTGCGCCAGAGCTCCGCTGACCAGACGCCCGAAGAAACTTGCGGCGATAGCCATGACCAGCGTATACAAACCCGAACTCTGGCTCAGACCTAGTCTGTCCCTGGCATACGTGGGTATGTAGAAATAGGGCACGATGTAACCCAAAAATGTTGAGAACGAGCAACAGGTGAAAATGAGGAACAGCTTGTCCTTGTACGCCGTCTTGTCGAACAGCGCTCGGGCTTTACGCTTCGTAGCCAGGACACTGGAGCCGCTGAGGAGAGCGGGAATGGAGAGCAGTGCTGCAGCGAGCGCAACAAAGCCAATAGCGCGCATAGCCCATGGAAAGCCAGACGACTTCAACAACCGATCGAACATTATAATGTAAACAACTCCACCTAGCTCATGTTAGCAAGACCTCGATCCACCTCGAACCGACAAACTCACCAACGGCAATCCCGCTCATTACGATTCCCAACGCGATCGCCCTCTTCTTGTCAAACCAGATTCCAACCAACGCCAGACTTGGTATGTAAAGTAGTCCCGCTCCAAGACCCATGCATATTCCCTGGCTCAGAAAGACTTGCCAATATTGTGTACTCAAGCTGAGCATCATGATACCGAACACGACCAAAAAGTTGCCCACGATGAGCATGACGCGAAAATAGCCCAGATCGAACAGTGGCCCAGACAAGACGCCGAAGAAGATGAGCAGCCAGGCTTGCACTGTGCCGATCCAAGATATTGCTGACGGAGAGGCGGATGAGAGCAGGTCGGATTTGTAATACGCTTGAAAGGCGCCGTAGGAGAGGGTGAAGCCCCTTGGGATGTCAGATGGTGAGCAAAGCAAGATGGAGGGATGCAAACCAGATGTTGATCTGAGGGTTGTTAGTATGCAGGCTGATGTTCAGCATTCAAGGACGTACGTATATCATGAAACCACCAAATACTTTCAGCCACGCGTGTAGTCCTCCATCGGGAGGGGGAGGAATGACCGACTCCGTTGTCTTTGTAGATCTTGCGTCAAATGGCTTCTCTGCATAGTGAGCAGGCTCAATGCCTTTCTCCTCGTCGCGAGGTACTGATTCTTCAACCACCTCAGCCGAAGATGGTCGGGAGGTTTGCCGGGAGTCGACCAGATCGCTCTCGAAAGTCTGTTTCTCCTTGGAATGGATTGATGACGGCATTAGTTCCTTTTTTTCCTTACGCGGCCTGTATGCGCACTTGCAACAGAAAGCTTAGTGGTTGTCGTCTTCTTATGAACTTGGACAATTCCGAATCCAATTCCGAACACCGGTGACACTAAGGATTAAGCCCTTCACGGCACAATTGTTTAGCACAAGATCCACAACACAGCGTGCGTAGGTATTGGAGCGGCTTCTTAGACAAGGTAAAAAAGGAGGGTTTGCTAAGCACACCAGAAATGCCAAACATTAGCAAGGGGACCCGGCTAAACACGAACCTGGGATGCACATCATGACGATTCCTAAGGGCTACTGCCGTTGATGCGGGGATAAACTGTGGGCCGAGGTCAGGCATTGTGGAGCTGTACGCTAACAAGGACTCTCATTCTCAACTACAACAGTATGACAGATGGCTCAGTTCGTCGTTTTGAACGGATGGTGCAGAGCATAATAACAGGAGAGTGACTGAGCAGGCGATGTAGTCGCAATTATCGTGAGCCGTTGCCATCTGTAGCTGCAATGAGCTTATTTGAGATTGTATGTACATTTACAGAGGGGATAATGATGGCGCCAGACGAGGCCGTGGCACACGATCGAACGCCATGTGGGAGAGTTTTGTTCGCCGAAAAGAGCAAATGCAACACGAAACATCGCGACTTTCGCGAGGCGAATGTAGCTTCGGACTTGACGAAGGCATCCAAGCAGATGTCTGGTGTCCACATAACATGCAATGTTGTTGCGAGCAACGATAATATCTCAAGACCGCTTGGAGTCAGCGTTTTGAGTAGAAGGCGCCAATTCCAAGAGCCAATGTTCTATTGCAGGTACCTGCATGAGTCGTGTACAGCACACGAGTTTAGCTGCAAGTAGGACATGCTATTGCGGCCTTCATAGCAGCGAGAGCCGCATAGCTGCCCAGTGTATACTCGCATATTGCTCGATGTGCGTACAGGATTGAAATTGGTAGTGAGCAGCAAGAGGACCGAGACGGTGCCATCGGAATCGTGTGGGTAAAGATGCTAGGACTGAACAGATATATTGGTAGTGTTTCGAAGGAATGGAAATCGGCCAATATTATCGAAAAACGCCTGAAGCAATGTGTTACAAAAATCTTGATGGTCCTGCCTTTTGCTCTCGTGCCGAGCCGGACTAAGAATTGTTTGGCCTCGGTAGACTGCCTGGGGCCCTGGACGGGATGGTGGCAGAAAGGTTGTCGGCTGTTCCTCAAGCCGCAGGCTTTGCAAATCTCGCCTTCCTCGCCTCTGCCGCAGCCTTGTCCTTGTCGTTGTATGAAGGGGTAGCTCGCGGGGCTCGTTCTCTCCGGGGGCTCCTGCTGTCTCGGCGACTGCGCTCGTTCCTGTTGTCGCGCCTGCCACCTCCGCCACCTCCTCGACCACCGCGAGCAGGCCTGCCTCCGTCGCGGCGCTTGTTTGCGCCTGCGTCATCTTTGTCTTCCCGCCCACGCTTCTGGGTGCGCTCAGGAAGGGCTTCGTCAAGGCCTTGGACTTGGCCCTTCTCGCCAAACTTCTTCATGCGCTCGAGCTTCTTCAGTCCCTCGTCATCCTCGATGTTGGTACCAAACTTCAGGGCACGCTTCTTTCGGCGCTCGATTTCGTCGTCGATGTTGGTGGCTGCAAGACCTTGCGCGTAGTCAGGAGCAGGCTCCTTCGACTCCTCAGTCGTGGCTTCGGCACCCTCGGCTGGCGCCTGAACCGAAAGATCGTCAGTTTTGGCGGGATCAATGTCAGCCACCTGGTTAGGAACGGCCTGAGGGTTTGGCGGCTGGCCTTCTCCGCCAGCCTTCTCGACCGTCTCGGCGTTTGTTGTGACCTCTTCAGTTGCTACAGGCGCGGCCTTCGCAGGCTCGTCATCGTCCCAATCGATCTCGTCTTCGGCGTTGACTGCGGGTTTCGGATCAGCAGGAGCGCCGGAGCCGGCCTTCTCGTCATCCTTAGTGAGACGATCGACCATGTCTGCCTTCTTTCCAGCGTGAGGAAGACCACGTTCCTTGAGCAGTGCCTCAAGGTCGGCGTTCTTCATCTTTGCGTATTCGGGCATCTTTGGCGCGGTTTAGCTGTGCAAATGCGCGATAATCGAACTGTGCGACGCGACCCCTATTGACGCGTAGAGCTGGATGCGGCGCGGGCGTGAAGCTTGCTAGGCGACCGTGGGCGTGACTGAAACTGCTTATTGGAAGCCGAGAAGAAGCGGATAAATGGGAGGCCAGAAAATGGTGGTGACTGAAGAAAGGATAGGAAACGCGCGACAGCGACAATGGGGGTAATTGACAGGGTGAAAGGTGAGGTAAGAGCTACCTGCAAGCTCCAGCCTCAGCCCCAGATGTCTTGGCAACGCTTGTCCTTTTTAGGTATGTAAGCTTCTTCAGCGCTCTGTCCTTCTTTCATCTGAAATGCTGACAAAACTTCAGGAATTCTTTACAGAACTCATGCTATTCAGCGATCCATCCAAATCTTCGAGTGCCTTTGTGAATTCTTTTCCAGTCCGACCGCTGCTCTCGCACGATCGCACTGGTGTGAAGTCACCGTAGTGCGATGTACTTCTGAAAAAGGCGGGAATGCCCACCTTCGAAGGCCCTCTTTATCGACATAGTTTACGACTCCGAGGGGAACGGAGGAAGAGGAGGAGGAGCTATCCAAAACAGGGCAACAGAAACCTGCCTCTCTGCTACTTCCGGACACGTTGCTTTGTTACAACAAGAGCTGCTGAATTTCGTACATTTCTGAAGAGCTGCAATGCTCTAATAATAGCAAGCCCTAGCCATTCCCTCCGATTCTTTGAAAACATCAGTCCTCAACCCAGCTGCGATTTTCAGTGATGAAAATTTACAACTGGGCGAAAAGAAAGTCTCTGAAGAGAAACAAAGTGGGCTGGGCAGTTGTTGGTGCAAATGGATCGCAGTGATGGGTTGCCCAAGGGAAACGATGCACATCCGTGCATCCTTCACTGTGCACGACCTTTACCACTTGATCAGGCAGTTTATGAGCAACTCCACTCTGGTCGGTTATGATTCCTTGGACGGTCTCGAGGCTCTTGTATACTCGTCTGATGCGTCATCACTTTTGATGACGAGCGCCTGGTTTACCATGCGGACGCCTTTCAAATCATGACGGATAAGTGTTTGTCACAATGACATATCGCACGTTCATCTCATTGCAGCAAGAGCTCCGCTCCTTAGTGAAAGCCTAACACGGGTAGTACCAAGCCATGTCACGACCGTCGAACAGCTCCGTAACTCAGCGGCTCGCAGTTCAATCAGATATGGACCCTAACTTGCTAGCGTCCACAAGGTTTGATCACAGCTTTAAACCCCCAGGTCGACACGAACTGCCCAAGGGCTGGGTGATCTGCGGCCAGGGCCCACAGTGGACACAAAGCTCACTAGCAACACACACAACTGATTCGCAGGCACTCTCCACGCGCCGTGCCGTCCTCCCTCTCCGTACCAAACGGCTACAACCAAACTTTGAGCGCCTGCGCTATGAGACCTTGTTCTCATAATTCACGATGCTCGGATCCTTAGGTAGAGTCAGTTCATTTCACTCTCACCGCCTCGCGGTTATGGAGGGGAGTTGTTTGGTTGGGGGTGAAGGTTGGTTGCTACGCGTAGGAAGCTACTCAACGATGGGCCAACAATGTGCGGCATAGCAATGCGGTACTTTGCACTGGGAGAATGTCCAGCTATCATCATACAAGCGCTCACCTGTGCAGCCGTGTCACATCCCGTGCGTCGAGTCGGTGCACATACGTGACTGTACACATGTGCCATTTCAATTCATCGTTTTCAGATGCGCACTTATGTAACACCCACAACGCTTTCCTGGCTCCTGAAAGTTTTTTCGTGGGAATCGGCCTTCATGTCTGCATATCAAAGGAGGTTTTATCAGATTCGAGACAGGACTCTAGATCCATGTCTGATCCCAGCCAGTGATCGCAGTAGAGGTAAATTCTCTACGCTCATTGGCAAGTTCTTTGCACTAGACTGCCTTGTTAGGGTAAAGTACGGTCCCGTGACCGAGATGGTATGCGGCATGGAAACGACCGTCACTTTGGTGAGCGCGAATGATCGTGCAGAGACTGGGGCAGACCAAAGGTGGCTTGTGCTCGCAACCCGGATGGTGGGAACACTCGTAAGAATCGCCGTCCTCTCCCCCATGACCGCTGAAACTGTTGAGTCAAGGCAAGAAGGACCGTCTCTTGCCATCTTTCACAAAGGCCGGTGTCCAAAGCAAACTTGGTCTTGGGGTTGCGACGCCTTTGATGTGTTGTCAAAGTGGCGAGCGTAGATCAGAGCTCAGCCTCGTTCTCCTGCAGCTAACATAGCTAACACTGCACCTAGCCACACTTCAGCTGGCATGGACGGTCACTCCGGCTCGACGTACAAAACCCATGGCGATACAGCTCGTGGTAATGCGTCGCAACGGTTACGAGAATAGTAACCGGTGTTATGCAAAGGCGTCGGTCCTGCTCCACGGTCCACAGGCTCCATACAGTGCCTATGACTCTTCTGCACGAGAAACCCGAGCAAGCCGTTTCTCCAGCTACGCGGTCTGATTGATCCGTTGGACTTGCCCTGCCGTAACGTCTGCTCGAAGACGTACCGGTAGACGGCATAAGGCTCTCAACGAACTTGGGCATTCACCGTTCGAGAGGGCTGCATTCAATCCGTTCTGTGGTCTACATTGCTCCTGCCGCAAGATGCATTCGGGCAAGCGATCGATCGTCGCACATCGTCCAATAGACCCAAAGTGCATCGTGAGCTGAACATGTGCTGTAGTTTGGGTGCGAGATGAGGTCTGCTGTGGCAGTCGACCCCACCTAGATATGTCTCCCGTTAGGTTTCTTCCCTCAGCTCCTGACTACGACCGCCTCATCGTGGAGCAGCTCTAAGTGAGCTCGTAAGGCGGAGGTCTTCAGGCGACTTGCTGATGGCTTTGAAACGGCAGGCATAGTGTGTGAAGACGAAGGGTTGGGGCAGCCGAGGAGCCAATTGGGCTTTACACTTGCTGCCGCCGCGCGAGGGCTCGTTGCGAATCGTCGCCCACCATCACGCTCCGAACGGTCGACTGGCTGCGCTTTGTCCTCGAGCCTCCACCCGCCATCTCAAGCGCAAGCGCCCGTAACTGAACCAAGAATGCTTTCCGTGCTAGGATCAGCCCAGCTTTGCAAGCGCCCGTAACTGAACCAAGAATGCTTTCCGTGCTAGGATCAGCCCAGCTTTGCAAGGCCGCGAGGTGCCATGCCGGCTTTTGGGGGGTATCTTGCGCGTGCGCTTGTCGCGACAGGATACATATCGACCCCGCAGAATCCTCGAAAAGGCTGAGACCCAACGAATCCTTACAAGCAAACTTACCACCTATGCATTCCTCCATCGTATAAACTAAAGATCCCTTGGATAAGCAGCCAGGCCGGCCTTGAACGTTGACAGACGGCCTGCTAGCGAACCGCCCCACTGCGGCGACAGTGAATGAGAATCCCCACACTTGGACGGCAGACCCTGAGGCAAGTGACGGGACGCGTGAGCTTGTGCCAGGGTAGAGTATAATACCACTCGCTATCCTCGTCGCCGCTTGCACGCTTCGCTGTCAATTTTCGCTCAAAACCCACGATACCCTTGCACAGCCCCGTTTTGATCGGGCTTTGCCGAAGCAGCGCCACACCCTCGGTGGCGCCGAGAGCAACCAGAATCCACCAGATCTGGCTTGGATCAAGTGGCCGCTGCGTTGTGCATTCTTGCTGGATGACTTATATTGTTTGACGTCCAATTCGAACTACCCTGGACCATATCCGTTTCGCCACTTCCGCCCGGCAGTGTAGACTACCCGCTGTCACCCGCTCTTCCAACTCGCCTCACTGAACATACCCGAGCTGATTATTGCTGACGGTCCCGAGTATTCCATCGTCCCAGCAATTCGAAACGCCCGACCCCCCTGCGTCGTTGGACCCTTCTTCCCAGAGTGTCACAGTCTGACGAGCACATGCCTTCATGAGGTACTCAACGCACACAGCGTCCCGCAACACACACAATCGGGTCACACAAACTTACCCGACATGGCTTCCTATAAGTCACAATTCCCTCCACCAAGGAGAACAGAGGAATACACGCCAACTACACGGTTGCCGAAGCGATCCATTACGCCTACCACCATCACATCTCAGCTTCCAGCTAGCAGCCAGTCCAGGCTGCAAAAGAGAAGGCCCTCGCGTGATGAGCCGGCGCAACCGGAGAGAAGGTCATTGAGTCAAAAAGAGCCTGTGCGGAAAGTCGACTCACGTCAGGCATCGAGCACAGCCATACCCACCATCCCAGCTCCTGGCTTCACATCGTACGAAGCAAGGTCGACAAGTTCATCCTCTCGACTACCGAAGTTAGAAGTACCTGTCAATGCGCGAACCCCCTCTCTCTTTTCAGGATCATCCGCATCGACTATCGAGAGTCCACGATCAAATGTATTGAAGAGGAAGCAGCCTAGTGTTGGGGTTGCAGGCAGTCGACACGCGTTGCGGACTCGAGACGACTCGATGTCTTCCCAGGAGGGTGCTCAACAAGGCGAAGGTATCCCAGGAGGCTACAAGGATCCATTCTCTGAGTCTGTCTTTGGCATCTCGTTGCCGCCATCTTCCTCGACTATCTTGGCCCGTTCAGAATCGGAGCTCGAGTCTCCACAAAATGGATTGTATGACTACGATGTCGGTCCATTAGACATCCTACCCATCCCTACTCCTCACTATGCTGTCTCAGCGACGCCATCAACACGATACGCAGATTCGCCAGGCGCCTTCAGCATCTCATCAACCGCAACTTCGATGACCTCATATTCACCAGCGACCGCTCTGTCCAAACCCACGCATCGAGTGAGACAAGCCAGCCCTTTGGAAAGCCGGCCGCCAGTACGCCGCCACCGGGCACCTGAGGAACCTAGCATCCGAACCGCCCACGGGCTGTCTACTGTTCGCGAATCGTCGACCTCTTCTTCGTCAGCCTCCACGGTTGGAGACCTGGCCAGGAAAAACCTGCCAGTGGTACCGCAAAGCCCGCCAGTCGTGAAACCAACTCCGACAGTACATACCAAGCCTCGAGTGCAACCTGTGCCAGAACTCGCTCACTTGGCTGATCCTTCTCCCGTATCACCACCGAGCTTGCATCGACCATCTAGACCTAGCAGAGATGGCACTCCCGAGATTCTCAGGCTTCGAGACCCATCTCCAATCATCCAAAGCAACATGAACAGCTTTCCCACCTCACATAGACGGACAAGCTCTACAGACTCGAAGTTCGGATCGATTTCTGCTGCGAGGTCTCGTATGGGTGCCCCTTCCAAGCTCTCCGCGCGCAATCCTTCGCCGGTTCCGACTTCCACCACTCCTCTCATGTCCACCAATCTGAGACGCGGAACGACACCGGACAACCAAAAGGAACGCGACGCGCGACGTTCAAGCACCCTTCCTGCCCCCGCACCAGCTCCTATTGCAAATAAAACTTCGAAGTTTGGCTTCTTCACACGACGCACAAAGACCGACCCGGCTCCCCATGCCAGCAAGTCTGAGAGCAAACTCGCACGGAAGGGACCTGCAGCAGGAACTGGACACGAGGGCTACGGAAAACATGCTTCGAGAGGCAGAAGTAGTAGCTCGATTGGCGCAAGTATTGGACGATCAGCCAGTGCAGGCACAACGTCTGAGAGCCTGACTCAGACACCATCAACTCGCAAGAGCAGTATGACGAGCACAACGAGCGGTGAGATGGACGACTTCTTCCTCAACAGACTTACGCCTGTAATCCTACGAGGGGCTGGTAGTAGCTCAGAGCTGACACGCAGTCCGGAGCCGATGCACAGCAGCAGCAGTCTTGATATATCCAGTCGCCCAAGACAAGTGATGGGTAATACGACCAGCGTCACCTCTGAGTCTGGTCAGGAAAAGTCTCGCTCCAAACTGCTGCCCTCTGCTATGCCGAACACCGCGCGCAGTGGTTCTCCAGCCAAGAAAATGCTCCGGAGACCATCAGAGAGCGACGACGATACAAAGAGGTCTTTCTTGCCTAGCCTTGCATCTAGGCGTACCTCGCGCACGCTGAAGCCTACAGAGGGTCCTCCAGGGCGCCGTAGCACCTCAAAGTCGCGCAAAGATTCTGCAAATGACGAGAGCACATGGCTGAGATCATCGAGAAAGAACAAGGCCGATAAAGAAAAAGAGCGACCAAAACCGTCCAAATGGAACTTTTTCTCCCGCGCCCACGCAACCCCACGAGTCGAGACGCCTGCAGTCCAAGAGACTACAACCGCAAGCCCCGGGCCCAACTCCAGATCTGTTGCGCACTATGCGCCCATGGATGCTCAGTCTGGCCTCAACTTAGAGGATATCGAGCAACTGATGAAGGAAGCAGGAGGCAACACCGATACCGAAAGTGTACTGTCTGATAATGATTCCGTGCGGAAGGAGCGCATGCACTCAATGCTCCTGCCCCCCAAACCCATCTTGCCAGCATTCGCCCCGCCTTCTCGTCCCGCTTCACCCAAAGTCGTTCTGCGGTCAGAATCGCCGCAGCGGTACGTCAACTTAACAGTCGATACCGACGTGCAGCCTGTACCCGATCCGTCGCCAAGGCACTCACAAGCTGGCACTATCTTTGATCTCTCGCCACCATCGTCTCCTTTCACACTGCAACCGCTTTTGCAAGATGAAGTTACACCAAAGATCGTACCGGCTCCTGCTGATGCCTCCGAGTCATTCGAGCGTGCAAAACCATCTTTCGAGAGCCTCCCACCACCAAGTTTACCACCCGCGAGTCCTCCACCAAGGCCGAGCCGATTGCCACAGGTCGGCCGCATCCCTCAGGTAGTCTCAAGTCGTGGAAAGCCGCGTCGGCCTTCGTCGAGGTCGTTCTCGCGACCCTTCGCCACCGATCAGCCTCGTCCAACGGCATTGCCGCGCACCTCCTTCGACTCAATCGGTTCAGTCGTAGCTACAGCCGGACCTGCTGAGCCCTTCCCGATACTGCAAGGGCTCGGTGCTCTCTCCCATGGATCGGCCATTGCAACGATAAGCCCTTTCTCTGATGACTCTCGGCAAAGCGAGTTCTTCAAGTTCCCACCGCGCAAAGATTCGGAGGTTTCCTATTCCAGCAGCTCAGGTGTTTGGAGTTTTGCTCCTGTCGCTGGCACTGCCGTCGTACCTGCTCCTGAAGCCCCGTTATCGGACGATGAGCTCTGGAACGAGTACGACGATCTTCTTGACCAAGTCGTCTCTCCTGGGGGTACTATAAGGAAGACGGCGCGTAGCGAACACCCTTCACTCGAGCCACTGCCTCTCAACACGAAGAACTCATGTGTTTCGATCCTCTCTGACACCTCAGAGAAGAGGGCATCGGCCCCCTCGGTGCACCTTCGCCGCTCTCGCTTGTTGGCAGCTTTACATGCGCAATCCCCCACATCTTCAATGGCTTTGTCCGATGTCATCAACGATTACGGTGAGCGGAAACTTAGTGTCGTCGACTCGACTACAGGCCGATTGAGCCTACCTCTCAGCCCCAGCTTGTCAACCTTCTCCTCCCAGAGGCGCTCGACCCGTACCAGTCTACCAGCTTCTTTGCCGTTGGCAGACAGGCACTCGAAAGCAACAATCGCGTCAAACTCCGAGAAGGACCGCGATACTGCCGTCATGAGCCGTTATAGGGACACGCGCCGGATGGATATTGCTGAAGCTCAGGCATTTGGCCATGCATCTATGGCTGATTTGCGGTTCGGTGCCCTAATGACAAGCAAATGGCTCTCCTTTGGCCGCGTGCTCTTCAGTCCTGTTCACTTTCAACTCAAGGATGTAACCCAAGACCGCGTCCTCGTGATTGACGGTCTTGGTAAGGACTGGTCCTACTACTGCGCTCTTACCTACTCTGACGCAGCTGTGTATGATCTGGGGCCTGCTCCATCCTCTTCCGCCTCAGCTGATAGGACTTCGGGACTCCCCAACCATCGCCATATCCGCCACTCATCTCTCAGTAACGCACTCCCATATCCGTCCAACTTCTTCGCCTGCGTTGTCTTACGCTTCCCGTCAGCGCAACCATCATCCATCCACAATTTCCTGCTATCCGAGGCCAAACGAGTGCTTCGTCCTGGCGGCTTTCTTGAATTCAGCGTCCTCGACCTAGATCTCGTCAATATGGGCAATCGCGCTCGTCGCGCTGTGCGTCAACTAAAGATGGATATTCACCGCGTCGATGAGACCATATCACTCCGCAACATCAGCGACGAGATCATTGCCAGTCTCGGCCGCAAGCGCTTTGTTGAGTGCAAATCCTGCGTGGTAGGTGTGCCGGTTGCTGGAAACCTGCCTACTCCCAATGATGTCAACCATCCCATGAGGAAAAACAGCACAGCAAGTTCACGCAAACGAGCCGGCAGCAACCTCCAACCGCCAAAGATGCCGAAGCCCGAACCGTCTTTCTCTGATCTCCTCAATACCTCGACCCCGTCTGAGTCCACCGACAAAGGTATCGCCGAGAAAGTTGCGCGCGTCGGCCGCTGGTGGTACTCGCGCTGCTACGAGAGCATCGTCCTGCCCAACGGAGAGGGGCCAGATGGTGGCCCACCCAGCGACATGTTGAGGCACAGCATCTGGCGCGACGATAATCTCATCAGCGAGTGCGAAGAGCTCGGGACCAGCTTCCGCCTCCTCATCGGTTACGCACAGAAGCCCGAAGTCGGCGTTCGACGCACCGTCAGTGTGTAAGCGCACGAACCCCAACCTCCACTCCTTTTTCTTCTACTCAAGAGCCGCGCTCCCATTTATGTCCCGGAGACAGACTTTTGCCAACCCCACACTTTGTAATGGGCCTTGTTCTGATTTTCCACCGGCGTTGTACTGCGTTCAAGCGTTGCTTCTTTTTCTCTCTCCCTTTTCTTATACCCTCGTTCGACTTGCACTGCATAGCGACTGCATTGCACAGCGACGGCATCAGCATCCCCACCTTGCCCAGCCGCTCCAGCCCGGCACGACGATGACAATAACGACAACGATCACGACACCCTTCTGTAATTGCTGCTGCCTGCTTGCTCCTTCCTTTATCCATGTGTTTGTGTGTTTTTTTCGTTTCGCAGAGTTGGTTTGGTTGACACATGCTGGTAATGCAACAACAACAACGACGACGACGACGAGACTATATGTATACACTATGTAGAGGGTCCCTGTCGTTTTGGACCCGAGAGAGAGATACCCCCCACCCAGCCGCTCAGTCGGTGATGGTTTTGTAGATATCTGAAGAATTGATATGGCTTTCATGACTGTATGTGTCCTGCGTCGCTATGCTGCGCCGTGCTGTATTTTTTTTTTGTTACGATTTGTTACATTATGTTGTGTTCTGAGTACTATCCACACCAGAGACAGCCAATCAATCATTTTTATTCTGTCCAAAGGGAAGCGAACGCACTACTCGTCTATTACCAATCGTACGATACTATCAAACACAAGCAGTTGAATTACGCCAAGCCAGATCTACTGAACCATGGTCTTTTCACCGCAGAATTGCGAAAGGGAAAAGAAAATGAAAAGCCATCCGTTCCAACCATTCGCGTCCTACTCGAGGCGCTTCTTGCCTTCCTCCAAGCCCAGCAGCCGTGCGTCGCTCTTGCCGCGCTCGTGCTTGGTGCCGACCAGGGAGCCGACGACGGGATTGTGCGAGACTTTTGTGAGGCTGGATTGGTAGGCTTCGACTTGGTGCGGGAGGCGGTTGAGCTTGGGCCAGTTGACCTTTGCTTGGTTAGCTCTAAGATACGGAATAATGGTAGCAAACTTACATAGAGGGTGCCGTTGCTCCACATGAAGTTCAGGCAGGCACCGGCAATGGCCAGGCTGAGAACGAGGAGAAGTCGCAGCGGCCAGACGGCGGCGTCGGGCGCGCGTCTGGTGAAGCTGCCGACGAAGATGAGGAAGATGCTGGCAGCCAGGATATAGGGTATCGATTGGATGAAGAGCGGCCTTCGGTCGGCAAACAGGAGCTGGCCACCAATGCCAGAGTCGCTGGGCAGATGGGTGCCAAGGAACAAATCGAAAGCGTCCTGTCTCGGCCCATCGCTGAAGTTGTTGAGGCAGTATCGTGTGATGGAGTTGTTAAGATCTTGGAGGGCACCGCCCTTGGTGCGGACACCGAGACGGGTGAAATCAGTCTTGAGCGCGCCCGTGCCGGAGTACGACTTGGAGACGACGTCTGCGTTGTCGGCCCAGACGTTGCGGAACAGGAACTCAAACGCCTTGTCCTCTTCTGCGCTCTCGCCTTCGCGCATCAAGCCAAGGTCGATGAGCATGCGCGACAGGATGAATCGCCCAATCATGCTCTGCACGACGTTGGTGCGGTCAAGACAATCCATGCAGTTAGTGCGGACGACCGCAGTCTGGTGGCGCCTGACCTCGACACGGCTACCATCCCCAGGCATGTCGAGAGCCCTGAAGTAGCCATGCTTCAACACGTGTGGCTCCAGCTGATCCATCAGCAACTTGGCTCGATCCCAGCGCAGGCCCTTGGTCTCGGTGTGGAAGTCGAAGTAGACGTAGTGGATGCGGTCCCAGACGGTCTGGGCGTTGGCGGGCTCGACAATGTGGAACTTCTCGTCGGTGATCCTGTCGCCCTCGACGTTCTCGTTGGGTGCTGTGAGCAGGTGGTTGACCATCTCCTCATAGGCCTCCTTGACTCGCTGCTCGCGGCCTTTCTGATTGACCAGATTGACGAGCCAGTTGTCTCCGTAGAGGCGTATCTGCTCGGCGAAATGCTTCTTCGCAGCAGGGACTGCGGTTTCGACGCCGCGGACCTGCAGCTTCGGCGTGTACTTGAGGGTGTTGATCTCGGCCCAGTATACCGGCACGCTGCCTCGTGTCTGGACGTATGCGAGGACCTGCGTCTCTTTGCCCGTGTGTGCGCCCGCTGCGCCGTTCTGGTTGGAGCCGAAGCCTCCTGGCCCGCCGGAGGCATTGTCGTTGAGGATGATGGCCTGCTCCGTTTCGTTGAAGTTGGATACGTTACCGTTCTCGTCAATGCCACGGGAGAAGTATCGTGTGCCTGCCTTGAGTCGAGACCTGCGTGTGATGAGAATGAAGGTGAGCGGGGTGCCCTTGATGGACGTGTTCTTGATCTCCATCATGCCGTACATGACAGGCAGAATGTAGGGGTCGAGGTCGGGCGACTGGCCACTCGAGTGGCGCCCGTAGGCGGTGCTCAGTCCGCCACGGAAGTCGATCAGGTCGCTGGAAATGAAGCGGTTCCAGAAGAAGCGGTCGTCTGCGCGCTTCCAAAGAGGGATCGAGGGGTCGAGGTGGGCCTGTCGCTGGAAGGTGTTTGTGATGTCGAAGGAGTAGGAGAAGAACAGGGGGGACGTCTTGATGAGCGTCTTGAGCAGAGACAGGTAGTTGTCCTCGTCGGGGTCGTGCAGAGGTCGCTCGCGCAGGGGCAGGAATTCCGTCGCGACGACCTTGTAGATCATGTGGCCCTTGATGCGGCCCATGGGCTGAGCCTTTGTGATGATGATGATGTACTTGTCTTGATATGCATCAGCGTGCGCCGGTCAGAAGCGTGCCAGGGCGTGCCGGGCGTGCCAGGGCGTGCCAGGAGTGTGCTAAAAGCCTGCCAAAAGCCTGCCAAAAGCCTGCCAAAATGCTGCCAGGAGCGTGCGGGGAGGGGCATGAGGGGGCCTCACCTAGTCGCAGCTTGATGATGCCGAGGATGCCAGCAACGCTCGAGACGCGCTTGGAGCCCAGCAGCTTGCCATCGTGCAGGCGGATGTCGCCCGAGGGGCGGTCGACGACGAGGGTGGGGGCTGTGGGCGACGAGGGCGAGGAGAAGGCGTAGTGCGAGGGGGACGAGTGCACGTTGATGTCGCGGTAGGGCAGGACGGCGCCCATGGCAGCGATGGTGTGTACGATGCTGTGGGATGCAGCTGTGGCGGCCTTGTTCTGGGTGTTGAGGCGCAGGCGTGGGTGTTGGTGTAGGTGCAGGTGTAGGTGTAGGTGTAGATGTTGGTGTTGGTGTAGATGTTGGTGTTGGTGTAGGTGTAGGTGCAGGTGTAGGTGTAGGCAGTGGTGTTGGTGTTGGCGACAATATTTCCCCCAATGCTTGCTAGCTAGCAGCAGCAGCAGCCACGGAGCTCGAAGCCACGAAACGTTTCGTCATCGGGATGCGACGGCGGACCCTGGCGCCTGCCAAGCCATGGCAGCCCGTCACAGGGCAACGACGACCCAACACCATCCAGAATCCATCTTGCACCTTGAACAACAACACAACCAGCCGACCGCCCGCACCGCCACCCGCACCGCCGCCCTCGCCCTCGCCCCTCCACCAGCCTTCATCCCCCACAATAACACCGCCCTCGAGCCGCTCACGCCGCGTCCGCCATGTCGCAGCAGCGAGTACAGCAGGGTGGACGGCCTGGAGGCTCCCGGTTCGCACAGTTCAAGCTGGTGCTGCTCGGTATGCGCGTGCACGTGGGAGCCGTGTCTATGCTGGTTGCTAACATTTTCCAGGGGAATCCGCCGTGGGAAAGGTGTGCAACGCTATCAAGGCAGCCGTGATACCAGCTAACATGCGTGCAGTCGTCGCTAGTATTGCGCTTTGTCAAGGTGAGCACCACACCACCTCTCACCTAACCGCAACAACACCAACACACACACAGGACCAATTCGACGACTACCGGGAATCCACCATCGGCGCCGCCTTCCTCACCCAGACCATCGCCCTCGACGAGAACACAACCGTCAAGTTTGAGATCTGGGACACGGCCGGCCAGGAGCGCTACAAGTCGCTCGCCCCCATGTACTACCGCAACGCAAACTGCGCCGTCGTCGTCTACGACATCACACAAGCTGTCCGCACCCCTCAGCACGACTCCACCTGCCCGCTGCTAACACGACGCAGGCCTCGCTCGACAAGGCAAAAGCCTGGGTCAAGGAGCTCCAGCGCCAGGCCAACGAGAACATCATCATCGCCCTGGCCGGTAACAAGCTCGATCTGGTCACCGACTCCCCCGACAAGCGCGCAATCTCCACCGCCGACGCCGAGCAGTACGCCCGCGAAGCTGGCCTCCTCTTCTTCGAGACGTCTGCCAAGACGAGCGAGAACGTGCGCGAGCTCTTCACCGCCATCGCAAAGAAGCTGCCCCTCGACCAGGCCGGCCCGCGAAACCTGAGGCCGGGCCAGCAAAGACAGGCTGTCAACCTCCGCCCCGAGGCCAACCAGACACAGGGACCGGCAGGCTGCAACTGCTAGTGGCGCACCTCGGTCATTGGCTTGGTACGTATCCGCTCGTCACCCAACAGGGATCCAGCAGCGATACCATGCACGCGCGCTTTCCCCGCATCAGTCCGTCTGATCTTCACTTGTAGGGTACATTGGGACCTGGCGTTCCGGCTTTGCTTTGCTATGCGTTAAGAGAGAGGAGATTCGGGGCCACCTGACAATTTAATTATAATGATTTCCTCAGCCCCTTTCTATTGCTCCAAGTCCCTGAACGCCTTTCCACGCTGTTTCCCAGTGCGTTGTAAAACATGCTCCTCTATCCAGTCACCTCGTTGTTTCGTGTCCTTGGTTGCCATCATTCACTCGAACCTCCCAACACTCGGGCGTTTTTCGTTTCAGCCCACCGTCTCCTTCCAAGCAAACGCCCACTCGGTACATCCCTGATACAGCTTTCCATACTCACTGACCGTCACGTTCCCACCCGGGACACTCTCATCCCAGTTTGCGTCCTCCCTCGCCATAGTCTTGAGATGCATTCTATCACACGTCAACCCCACGTCACCCCATTGCACTTCCAACAAGCAGACAGCAAAACTTACTCGTTGTACGTCCACAACCTCATAATCTCCACACTACCCACGTCCGTCGAGAACCTAAAACTCAGCCTCTCATCTACATTTTCCACACCCTTGACCGGCTGGCACGGGAAGAAGTCGTCCGTGTCGCACAGATCGCTCGCCGTCGTTATCTTGCACAGTGTGCTCCACCCCTGCGCCAGCACGGGATGCACCAGCGTTAGAGTGAAGACGGCGCGCGAGTGCATTGTAGGATAGGCCGGTGAGGAGATGAAGGCCTCGAAGCCGGTGAGCATGAAATACGGGCTAGTGGGGGACGGCGCTGCGGGGACGGCGTTGATGGGTGAGCGGAGTTGCAGAGGGTTGGCGTGAGAGGTCTCTAGGGTTGGGTTGCTGAGGGCCAGGGGGAGGAGGAGGGAGAGGGTGGAGAGGGCGTTGAGACGCATGGTGGCTCGTTATCTATCGTCTTTCTTGTGGATGTGGTGTGAAGGTGGGAGTAGAAGATGGGATGAAATGGAATGAAATGTTTGCTACTTATGTACCCTCCACCCAATTAATCTGTCAACCAACCAACCAACCAACCAACTCATAACCAAAACTCACACTACCACCCCTAACCCAATCAGACCTCTTCTCGCAGCCAACACACCTGTGTCCCTCACCCTTCCCTCTCCTTGGACGACTAAACTCACATGCGTCACTCCCCCCTACACCAAGTTCAACCAACCCAGCACAACCACACATCACGACTCTGCCCTGTACCCTTCCAGACCTCGTTCTCCCACCCGCAGCCGTCCAGCCGTTAAAACACGTCTCGCTCTCCCCTGGCACGCCCTGAACCTGCCGCCATGCGCGTGCTACACTTGCACAGCGTCGTGCACGGTGTTGTGCTGCGGAGCCACGTGCGCGGTATGCAAGGCGTGTGGCGTGGATACACAGGGACTGCTGGGATGGGATGGTGGTGGCGGTTGTGCAAGAGAGGGAGAAGCTGGGTTTGGAGTGACGTGGGGTTTGCGTGTGCGTGGTCGAGGAGGTGTGTGTGGGTGTACATGCGTGAATAGGTGGGTGGACGTTAGTATTTTGCAATGATTCCGTGCGAGGTATGAAAAGGTATGGTTGTTCCTTGCTAGATGATGGGTTCAAACAAGCTAGTTGTAGCCAACGCAATAATATATCGAGTGCAGCTACTTGTAGAGGATACACGTGGTTCCCTCCTACTCTACAAACCCATCCGCCGCAGCAATAGCAGATGCAGATGTAATGTACGACATACCAAGACAACAACGGTTCCTGTGCCGCGGCGTCACGAGACAAAGTGGCGTTTACTGGGTGCATGTCTTGGATTCGGAGTCGCACGTCGAACTGCATCGTGCTCACTACGGTAAGCAGGTCGGGTTTTTTTAACCCGCACAAATCGGATTTTTTTCCTAGATTTTGGATAGGCTAATACACGAAAAAAGCGGGTAAAAAAAACACTAAATATATAAGTATTTAAAACACGCAACGTGTAGGTTTTATTATAGGGCTAAAATAGGTTTTATACAATAAGTATTTTTTACAGCTTATTTACATGTTTGCAAAAACCTATATAGAAAACACATTTTATATACTACATGCTGTTGCTTGTATAGTCTAGCTAGAAAAGAGAGGTCTTAAGCAGAACTACAACTATTAAAAAATAGACTAAGGACTATTTGCAACTCTAACTGCGTTTTTTAAATCTGTCTCTTTAATACTTTAAGCGTTTAGGTTTGTTAGGGGATAGAATATAACAGCTTTAGTACAACTTTTTAAAGCTTTGCTAGATCCTTTAGACTAGTTTTAGTAGTTTAAAGAGGTAAAAGTAAGACACTGTACTTATAAAGCACTAGATTTCTATTTTTAGTCTAGGCTAAAGAGTAGCAACTAAAATTAGGTTTTGCTTTAAAAACTCTATGTAAAGGTGAATAAGAGCTATAAAGGCAAACTCCTAAGGAGGGCTACATGCATTAAGGTTCTAGATACTAGCTTAGTTAGCTCTAAATGCTTTAGCAGGGTAGAAACAGCAATATTTTATAAATAGACTTTTCTTTTAGTCTAAAGTTTCTGTTAGATAACAGTAATAGCAGTATATTATAGTTGTTACTAACCTTTTGTATTATGTAGAGGTTTTAATAGAAAGGAGCTAGTAGTATTAATAGACATAATGCCCTTTATAAATATTTTAATCTAGAGAGAGTTAGCTATTTTGCATCTGCATGTCTATTTTAGTTAGTTTTAGAGATAAAGATAAACAACCTAACACATGCACTATTCTACTCTCTTTTTTTACCTTTGTGTTACTAGAAATAGTAGTAGAAGGGTTTTAATATATAGAGAGTTAGCTATTGTGCATCTGCATATCTATCTTAGTAGGCTTCCTAAATAAGAACAAAAGACATAAGACATGCAAATTTCTGCTCTTCTTTTTTATTTTTGTGCTACTAGAAATAGTAGCAGAGGGCAAATATAATAGTGCTTAGTATAGCAGGATTCTATTATAGAAATTGTTTTAGTAGAGTGTATAGTACTTTGTCTAGTCCTACTCTTTGTTTAGAACAAAGTATAGTAGTAGTAGCAAAGCTCTAGCTAGAGTTTAATTCTGCAAGCCTGCGCTAGTTAATAATCTAATAATGTTTAGTTTCTTACTGCTCTTGTTTGCTGTAAGTAGTAATAATTCCTACTAAGTTAACAATGTTACCTATAGGTATTTATAAGAAGTTGTTAGTGCTCTGCTAGTAGGTAAATAGAGCGCTAAACCTAAGTATTTTACATAGTGCAGCTAGCAGGCGCTGTCTATTAGGGTAACACTTTCTTATTAGTGCTACATTTAGCTTCCTAGCACATACCTACCCGCTGCTGTTAGCAGAATCTAGAAGAAAGTAGATAACAACTATAAAATGCAGATTGCCTTGCTCTTACGCTATCTCTAGTAATATGTTATATGTGTACATAATATAAGCTCTATACTGCTAGTAAAGAGTTCTCTTCTTACTTTTAATAGTAGTAACAAGGTTGTTATTGCTTAGATAGTACGCAGCATACACAACTATATTGCTAGGCAATATAGTAGTATGTTTCTGCTAACATTCTACTGCAGATCTTTAGAGCTAAGCCTGCTATTCTTAAAGAAGCAGCTTGCCTGTTAGGTATAGAAGGGTAATCTTACCCTAGTTAGAGGGGTCTGTATTATTAGTTAGCGCTTATACATGCTGTACAAAGTTCGCATAGCAGACATATTTAAAGGTAATAAGGTTAATCTAGACACTTTAATACTTCTATAAAAGAGATAAAGTAATTATTCTAAAGAATTATATAAACCTCTTTATTGCGTACTACTAGTAGTACATTAGTAACCTAAAATCTATAATGCAGTTTATAATATACAACAAGAAGTAGACTTAGATTATGCACGCCTATAGCTAGTTTAGGTTATTGTTATAATATATGCGCTTATACTGCTAGATAAACTTTACACATATGCGCTTTATCTTGTTAATATTAGTAGCGCTATAGCTCTGCTGTTGTACTAGGCAAAGAAGCTCCTTATATTGCAGAAAGTTTTTAGTGTATAAAGGTAGTAGAGATTTGTACATAGTAGGCGCGCTGTAGCACTAAAAAAAGAATAGCTAGTTAGTAGATATAAACGTCCTACGTTGTAATATAAGTTAAGGCACCTAATATACATATGTTAGAATGTTCTCTTTAGAGTCCTTAATGCCTTTATTAATAGAAATCTAGCAGGACTTTGTAATACTACGCACTATAACGCCTTTACTCTTTAACTTTGTGTCCTAGAGATTGCATAAGTAACTAGGTATATTTATATGCATGTAGTGTATAACATTAATAGGAAAACTACAAGGGAAATATATAGTAGGTATATCTAGAAGTGCAGATCTATATGCAATGCTATTATCTTGCTAGAGCTCCTTATAGGCAGCCTAGGTAGTAGTATATTATAGTAATATTACTTGTCTTATTACTTGTAGAAGATTAGGTTGTAGGCTTAAGTAAATAGTGTTTCTATTTAGATAGTAGTACTTCTTGTTGTAGAGTATACTAATATAACTGCATATATAGCACCCTACTTTAGATTTACCTAGTAATTTTGTGCCTATAATGTCTATAATAGCTAGGCTGTTGCCTATATGCATGTTAAATATGTCTTACATAGTGCAAAGTACTAAATACTAGTAACTAGAATAATATGTGCTTTAAGAGTAAAACGCTACTCTAAGTGCGCATTCTATACATAAGGGATGCTAGTTTGCAGATTTTAAAGCTCTTGTAGCAAGAGGTATAACTAAGTGTTAATCTTGCTTGCTATAAAAGACTGTAGAATAAGTAAGAAGGTAAGCAAGTTCTATTCTTTGTTGCAGATGCTAGGATGTAGAATAAGAATAAATAATATAACTAGCGTAAGCTTAAGTCTATATAGTTAGTTCTTTACTAAGCCTATGCTGTTAAGGGATAGGCGCAACGCTAGGTTGCGTGTGTTATTAAAATAGCCCTAAGAGCAGCATGTGCAAAACTATGCCCTATTAAAGATATCTCTAATGTCTGTAGGTAGATTATTGTAAAGTTATAAGACTTTCTTCTTATAATCTTTATTAGATAGTTTCCTTTTTAGGAATAGCTATTACCTAAAAAGGCAACTTAAGCTATTTAGCCTAAATATATATACATTAGGCCTAAATATAGGTACTTTCCTAATTAGGTATAGTGCTTACCCAATCTAGTAAAGTACTATCTGAAGAATGCCTAACTAGAGAGCGTTAGAAAGCTGTGCTTATTATAGCAATAGCTTTACTAGATCTAGAGTTAGCTTTCTTACTATAAATAGCTTAAGGACACGTTGCCTTTACTAGTAGGTTACGTGTACACCTACGTAATCTGCTAGTAGGTTGCGTAATTGCATACGTAATTGTATACGCAATCTGCTTAGAAATCTACTCTTGATTTCTAAGCATCTATTAGTAATAGCTATTCTAGACTCTTCTGCTTTGTAATAGAGAGAAGAGAAGTAGAGTATAAATACTACCTTCTCTCTCTCTCTCTTCGTTCTGTACCTAGCATTTAATATAATAACTTGTCTATTATATTATCTTATTATTACTATATTTACTCCTCTTGCCTCTTTAGGCTATACGCTTCCTATTTTGGAATTACCTAGTCTAGTTAGTCTAGGTCTTCTAGATTAGGGAAGAAAGTAGTCTGTCCTCCCTTTCCCCCTACTTTCTTTACAATTATCTGTTACAAATTCCTTCTTATAAATGTAAAGCTGTCTTACTTAATCTTTATCTGCGTACTAGATAAGTAATTAAGGTATTAAGAGTATATACTGCTATTGTCTTACAGCCCTGTTTATGCTGTTAAGGTAACGTCTACTTTTACATTCTAAACAGAATGCTTCCTAAGCGTAGTTGCTAGTAAACGCAATGCACCTGTTAGGGCATGTGTAGTAGTACTCTAGCTAAAGCTTATCTGTAAACATTGTCTTAAGTTTGTGTTTAGCCTATAATATAGGGTTGCTAATATTAATATTATACTTCTTCTTAAGGACTTCCTTAATTCTTTTTATCTACTCTTGTTCTAGACTCTAGTACGTATTAATCTCCTCTATTAGTAGTTAGTAGTTCTAAGTGCCTTAGGATGTTAGACAAGAACTTAGCTTATAAGTAATAGTACGCACCTTGTTTATTTACTTCTTTAGACTTATAACAATATTGCGCCTATAGTAGAAGGATTAGATTATCTATGTTAGAACTAGTACTATTATCTAAATCTGTTAAGCTTAAAACTAAGTTATTATCTAGTAGTACTGTATTGTCTCTCCTCTACATGCGTAGCATTCTAATCTAGAGCTCTTTAGCAAGGAAGAGAATACTGCAGTCTTAGCACTTCTTGTAGTACCTCTTATACACTAGTCTAGATACCTTATATTGTGCCTTTAAGACGCATAAGCATTAGCATATAACCTTTTTTATACCTATTATATAGGGCGCAAGCAGTAGTAGAAGAGTAGTAATAATATTGTAATTAGTAGTACTATTGCATCTGCAGTAGAGCATGCTAGGATGTTAATGTATACACAACGTGTTGCAGTTTCTTAATATATAGATATAACAGGAACTATATAAGTAGATAGCATGCTGTTAGCAGTAGTAACAGTAGAGAGTCTGTTAACTCTAGCAATTAGTTAGATTTTAGTATAAATTATAATAGGTAGAGGTAGTAAAGTTAACTAGGTAATTAACTGCTATTTAAGCGCATCCTAGCTACTAGTACTAGCTATTATCTTTACATGCAGCATAGGGGTAGGTCTAAACAAGGATTTAATTAGTGCAAAGAAACATAAGGAGTTAGAGGCTATAGTTAAGAACACTAGTAGAGTTGCTGCACATAAATTTGTAGCAAGAACACTAATTAACTAAGCAACTCTAACCTCTATCTAATTTAACATGCTAAAGATAAGCAAGACACTTCTAAAAGTACCTATACATAGGCTGTACACTCCGCCCTAGTCTACTAAGGCTTTGCAACTAAGGTATAGCCTAGCGTTGCCTTCCTTAAGCACAGTTAGGCTGTTAGACCTCCTTAGCAATAAGAGCACAACTCTAACTAGGCAGCTATTGCCTACTAAGTGTAAGAGCTTATCCCTAACAAACAAAGCAGTAATAAGAGAGTTTACTAAGAACATAATCTATAGTTAGGACTAAACTAGCTAGAACTACCTACAGTTCCGCCTCTTGTTTAAAGAAATAGTAGACTTATTAGAAACCCTTGCTTTAATTTTTGTTAAATATAAATCTAATTATAGTAACCTATACCTTACTAAGGTTTGCAGTAGTAGTAATAGGTTAGCTAGCTTTAAGGTAGTAGTTGCGTTACTCTAGTACAATACACACGTTAAAGTAAACAAGATTAAAGCAGTATACAGCAACATCTGCCTTAGAAGAAACGCTATGCTTTAGGCTCTTATTCTTTTCTAACTTAGAATATATGCTGAGGACTATATTGCGCACTCTAATAATAAGAGAATAAAGTAGCTTGCAAGCCTAAATAAGTTTAGCATCTATATTAAAGAGGACTAGGAAACAAGCACTAGTATTAGCCTTAGAAGACTCCTTAACAAGTACAAAGCTTAACTTAACACTAAACTAGTGTATCTGCGCTAGCTAGTTTAGAACAAGTACTTCCTTATGCTGTTTGCAAGAAGGCAGAGCTTTAAGTTAAATCTAGAGCTAAGAGAAGTTAATTTGCACAATTTCCTCTAGCAATGCATATTTAACAAGCAAAAAGAATAGCGCAAACAACAGATAGCAGAGAGCGCAGTAGAGGACGTTAGAATAGAAGAGCGCTATTACCTAATAAGAGAGGAACGTAGTTCGCTAGTTAAAGCATTACAGAACATAGTATGCTTAGAATTACTTAAACTATTAAAGTCTAAGGTGCAAGAGCATTTGCTTTCTAAAGCTTGCTAATAGTTACACTAAATGCAGGGTGTGCATGTAGAATCTAAGTAGAGGTATTTATAGGTTAACTAATTAAGTGCTCTACGTGTTGTTAGTGTGCAAAAACATATAGAGTTGTTGCTATCCTGCTAGCTACTAAACAATAGCAACCTACAACCTACTAGTATTGCCCCTAATAGCAACTTACAACCTACTAGTATTGCCTCTAAGAGTCTTTAACTAATCTAATTTAAATGCTATAACATAATGGGCACGTGCGCTCTAGCTATAAATTTAGTAGCACAGTGCCTACGCTATGCTCTACCTAGCTTACAATAAAGGTAAACACAACTTACTTGCTAACTACCTAGATAATAGAGCTTTGCTAGAGCGAAAACTTTTTCTTACTAACACTATAGCTACTAAGCCTGCAATTACTAACTACGCTGCTAAAAGCTGCATAGAGCTTTAACTCTAGCTAACAGAACTGCTAGTATTGTCTTGCTCTTTCTTATACAAGTCTATCTTCTAGAAGGTTATAATATGCGAGCTTTAGTTAACACAAAGCAAGGACAGTAAGGTTAGTTTAGTAGCATGTTGCAATTGCTAAGAAGTATACCTACTTTAAACTAATAAGTTATACTAACTACACCTAGATTCTTATAGACCTACTTACAACTTAACTGCGTGCAACTACGCTAGGAAGTACTTTAAATTAAGACTAAGAAAGACTCTATTAAACACTATAAGACGCCTCTATATGCACTATTACCTAAGACTACGCTAGTTACCTAAGACCCTACTAGTTACTTAACGCTAGGAAGTACTCCTAATTAGAACTAAGAAAGACTCTGCTAAATACTATAGGACACCTCAAAATACACTATCTATTTAGCTAAGTTGTTAGAGGAAGGCCTAGCGCATACGCCTATATAATTACAGTAATATAAACATTTCTATATTACTACTATTTATGCTAATATACACAGTACCTACTTAGCAATATTAATACAACAGCAACTTTAGCGCAGTATACAGGGGTAGCCTAGACACTACCTAGGTTATTAAAGCACAATAGGCAACTAGGCGCCTTTAGTAGCAGGTTATTGCTAGAGCAGTTAACTTTGTTTTCTACTTTAAGCAACGCTCTCTTAGGCTTAGATCTTGTACTTTAGCACACGTGCTTTAGCACATAGTACTATACTTATAGTTCTCCCTTCCTTATTATGTGTTAGCTATGTCTACTCTAGTTACATACTTCTTAGGTTTAAGATACTCTATAGTGTTTACTTCTAGTAATTGTAGTAAGTTGTGCCCTACAGCTTACGTTAGTTTACACCTAGACTACTTAAAGAGGCCTATTACACAATCTACACACGTACTAAGTTATTAGTAGTCTAATAGGACATAAGCACAATAGCGCCTTATACTTAAGTTAAACTTAACTGCTATAAGACTAGACCTAGACATTAGCTAGGTTAGAGCTATATACTTGTTAGTAGTAAGAGTTAGAGGTACGTGTGCGCTTCTTAAGTTAAACCTATACTTAAATATTTAGGTACTGCAAGGATTGTTGCTAGGTATGCTATTACTATTGCTAAGGTTTACCTCTAGTGTTAGGTACTTAAGGTTTTGTAAGCAGAGATTAATACTGTTACTTTAGACAGGCACGTCTGCAAGCAACAATTAGATTTAAGTTATTTAGTAGATTAAGGGCAGTGCTTAGGCTATGTCTACTTCTTTTATAGTTTAAGTTAGGGCTTTGCTTACCCTTCCTTATAACTTAGAGAAAACAATAGCACTTGTCACGCCTTTAAGAAACTAGAACACTCCTATCTTGTAATAAACCTGCCTGTAGGTAGGGCGTCCTTAAAACGCTAGTAGCTAAACAATTATTATATTTAAGGGGCAGCGCCATGTAGCACTATAGAGAAATAGAAAATTAGTTAGTGCAGCTGTTACAAAGTGCAAGTGCTTCTTTAGAGCTTCTATAGATAGGGTTTTGCGTATTTAGTCCTATCCCTTACGCGCATTACTAGACTTAGGATTCACAGGTTTACATACTAGCAGATTTAGTTACTCTAATACCTGCTAGGCCTCTATTTGTTATAGTTAGGAGTGATAAGGATAAGCGTGCTAGGGCTCTCTAAGTATATAGACAAGCTTATTCTTAGGTTAGAGGACACAAGGTCTATAGTATAACAATATTCCTTCCCTACCTTGTCTATCTGTTATGCTTACAATCTACTAAGACCACTCTTTATTTAATTAATACCCTTGTTACTAGAAATAGGAACAAACAAGGGTATTAAAACATGTTACTACACGCAATTCTTACTCTCTTTAAGTGTCTAGCCTATTACAACTTTAGTTGTGTACATGTTAGCTCTCTAATAGTTTAGAGGCGTAGTTAGTCTTCTATACTTAACAGTCTTGTTGCGCAAGCTTTAGGATTAACTTTACTTTTTCTTGCTTTTTAGAGCACAAAGTAAAAGCTGTAGTTGCTTATTATAGGACGCTGCTGCATAGCTACTAGGCAACCTTAGTACCTTCTAACAGTTTAATGCTTGTTAGTCCTAGCTAGCTAAAAGCAATAGAGTAGCTTTAGTGTTGTTGTAGGTAGAGGTAGTCCTAAGTGAACTTAGATAATGCTTTAGCAACAATAGTTTAGATTTTATATCTGTTAACAAAAGGAGCCTTGCTACTTGCTAAGAGAATAAGCTGTGCATTTAACGCAGGTGCAACCCCTTTAATAAAAACATATAGTAGTACTAGGCTGCATTTTAACTTCTATGCCTGTTACAGAGTATAAGCTTAGCGCAAACAGTCTAGCCTAGAATAAGTCTATTAATTAGACTACCTTGCGTATTTTATTAAGGGACTCTAGTTCTATAAACTTCCTAGTAATAGATGTTTACTTACTTTTGTCTTGTGTTCTATTACAATCCTAACGTGTGCAATTTATTAGTTAGGAGCAACATTATTCTGCAAACAGCTAGTGCTAGTAAGGAGAGAAATAATTCTTTAGCAAGGAATAGCTAGTGCTAATAACAAGAGAAGATAATTCTTTAGCAAGGAACAGCTAGTGCCTGCAGCGTATAGAAACAACGTAACGTATAGTTTACTAAGAGTATTAGCTAAGTAACTAAGTGCTAGGTTTAGTTAAAAACCTAAGCGCGTAGAGGGTAGATTAGGTTTATAAGTAAGAGGTTACAGAACACTAACATGTTAAGTAAATAACACTAGGCTATAATTAGCAAACGTAAATATAAACATAATTAGCACTATTACTGCAGAAGAAATATTAGTAGTAGAGCCTATAGTAGACATATTATATTGCTACAGTAGGCTATTCTCTATTTATAATAGTTCTGTCTCTCTTGTTGCTTTTAAATCTAATAGCGTAACGCGATTAGATGTCTAAGACCTAAGTAACGCTTAGATATATCTAGAGAAGACTAACTTCTGCTAAAGGGTCTTCTAGATAGTTATAATGTTAGCCTTTATCTTACTAACTTTGCTATTAAGATCCTAACTGTAAGAAATAACAGCGTTATACTTAGTTATGCAAAGGTTAATATCTAACTATAGCTAAGTAATCTACAGCTGTGTTGCAGTAAACTAGGCATGTAGAAGGCTCTCTTTGTTAGCTAGAGCTTTAGCATCTATTAGCAGATAGTTAGGATAGACAAGCTAAACACTAAGACTCTTAAGATCCCTAAGTCCTAGCTACGCAGTATAAGTATTAATAGGCAAGCTAGATAGGATAGGTAAGTAGTGTACTGTAGCAGGTAATTTGTACAAGAGTACTAGTTTGCCTTAGTAGTACTAAGCTATGCAAGAGAGTTTGCACAAACAATAGGCATAGAAGGTAAACATTAGCTTAGCTATCTTACACGTCTAGGCTATCTAGAACATTATTACATTCTTACTCTAAACAACTTAGACCCTTACCTAGACAGAATAATTTAATAGTAGATGCTAGAGTAGAGGAAAGTTGTGCTGCTAACTATTATAGGCTATGCGTGTTAGTAGCAAGACTAACTAAGAAAGTGTACTAGTAGCTTACTAAGGCAAGCAGTTTGTTAGGTAGATTTAGGGCTCTCTCTTAGTAAGCATAAACATTGCAAAGGTATGTAAGTTAAACAAGACTACGCTAGCAAAGATAGTAGACGTTGCTAAGGATAATTGTATATAGCATAATTGTAGTAGAAGTTACCTTAATAGGAGTTACCTAGAGAGTCTAACAATAAACAAGCGCTGTTAGTAGATAGATTAGCTATAGTGTAGAGATTACAGTCTTACGTTAGAGAGACAAGTTAATATTTTAAGAGCAAAGTTAACTATAACTAATAGTACTAGCCTAGGCAGAGTATGTATTGCGTACTTAGGTTTTATATAGAGTAGACGTGTTTATTACAACATCTATGTATACAGACTATACCTTAAATATATTAGTCTATCTTTCTAGAAAGGTAACAAGTAATAATAAACACTAATAAGATATATAACTGTAGCTAAATCCTACTCTAGCAATAGTCTTATTAGCTTTAACTGCACTCTTATACTAGTACAATATGCCTATTCTACTAACTAGATTACTAATATCTAACTTTACTATAGCTAACATAAGGCTATACTATTAAAACCTTCTACTAACTTTGCTGCTACCTACAATATTAGACACAACAGGCACAACGCAGGTAATAAAGGAGGTATACAGGAAGGAGCTTTATTCTTAAAAAAAATAACTATATTTATCCTCCTTTACCTTTCTCTGTATAAGAGGCATCTATTTATACACTTTAACTAGATGCTGTACTCTACATTTGCTAAGGTCTACTAGCTAAACTAGGATATTTAACTAGAGATGTAGAAGCTAACTAGCTTCTACACTAAGGATACTAGGTTTAATTCTATATACTAGATTAAAATAGCACAGTCTATTACTTAACTCTAGATAAAGCACAGACTCTTAGAGTACTTTAATAGTAGATAGAGCGTTAGGTAGCTGCTATGTTAGAGCTAGGTTAGTTGTATTTAAAACACTAAGAAGCTACTTAAAAATGCTAATAGTACGTACTACTACTTGTTACATATCTAGGCTAACTAATGCTATTAAGATATTTAACAAATGCAGCTGCCTCTGCACACTGCTAGTAGTTAGTTGTGCAGGTATTGTAACTAGGTTAATCTAAACTAAATTATGCTAAACAACACTATATGCTACTAGTGCAACTACCTCTGCATAGAAAGACTAACTACCTATAGTATAGGGCACATAGAAGAAGCTGTACTAATTACTATACCCTCTTTTATAAGAGCTATATCTAGACTAACTTTACTAACATGTACTAATACTATATACTTAACTGTACCTAGCTTTCTAGACGCTAGCGCAGATAAGGTTAGTAGTATGTATTAAGCTAGTGCTAGGATTCTAACGCAATAAGACATTACTCTTAATACTAGCTAGTGTATGCAGACTAGGGGCAGCAGTACTAGAAATAAAAACATCACGCCTAGGACAAGTAGTCCTAGGCGTTCTCGCTAAACTAGCAATAAGGCTAGGAAGATAGTAAAGAAAAAGTGTAAGGATGTGCTAGAATTAGAGCACAGCAGCCCTCTACACTAGGCTACTAAGGCATTACAAGAGCAATTGTTACAGTCTTAAAAGAAGAGTATATAAAGGCTATAGCATAATCTAGTTTAATATAATAAGAATAAGTTTACTATATATAGTTTCTAGTAACAATTTTAAAATAGATATAAGTTTACCCTATATAGTTTCTAGTAACAATCTTAGAACAGATATAAGTTTACCCTATACAGTTTCTAGTAATAATTTTAAGACAAATATAAGTTTACTACATACAGTTTTAGAGGTTAGATTTAAGATAGACATAAGTTTACCCTATGCAGTTTTAGTAGGGGGATTTAGAACAGACATAAGTTTACCCTATATAGTTTTAGTAGTAAGATTTAAGAAACATATAAGTTTACTACATATAGTTTTAGTAGTAAGATTTAGAGCAGACATAAGTTTACTACACATAGTTTTAGAGGTAAGATTTAGAGCAGACATAAGTTTACTACACATAGTTTTAAAGATAAGATTTAAGGCAGATATAAGTTTACTACACATAGTTTTAGAAGTAAGATTTAAAGCAGACATAAGTTTACTATACATACAGTTTAGAGTATTAATTTTTAAGATTAAAGGAGGCACACTATTTAAGAATCTAAAGATACTTTTTAAGGCAGAAGTTGTTTTTAAGGTAATAAGAAGTTACTATATAGATTAGGCTACAGATTTATACTAGCCTTAACTAAACCCCTAACTTTTAATTTAAGATAGGGCAAAGGAAAACAATTGTCTTAAGCAAGACTAAAGGAGGCACACTATTTAAGAAATCTAAAGATGTTTTTTAAGGTAGAAGTTGTTTTTAAGGTAATAAGAAGTTACTACACATAGTAGTATCTGCCTTAACTTTTAATTTAAGATAGAGCAGAAGAAAACAATTATCTTAAGCTAAGTTTTAATGTAATCTGTAAACTGCAGAAACACAGACTAGAAACATAAATCCTTTAACTTATAATTTAAGATAGAGCAGAAGAAAACAATTAACTTAAGCTAAGTTTTAATATAATTTATTTAGTTTAGAAAGACACAACAAAGAGGGGTATACAGCAAAAAGCACTAACTAAAACAAGCCTAATCCCTCTGCTTGTAGCACTAAAATTGTAACATATGTATTGCAACAAAAGTTTATTAAGAACCTAGTAAACGTATTCTATGTAACGCTAGAGCTAGAGTGACTTAGTAAGTTAAATGTTAAGTAACTCCTAATAAATCTGAGAGTTAACAGCGTACCTTAGTAGGCAGGTAAGACTTAACATCTACCTACTAGTTAGGGACTAGAATCTCTAGATTTGTAGGTTAGTAGGTTAAGGGGTTAGCGTCTACTAACTGTAGGCAACAACTTCTTAACTAAAAAACACTAGCCTATTTTGTAAGAGGGGCCTCTAGTGTACTAAAAGGGTTAATAACCTAGCTATAAGATCTTAATTCTGCGCCTACAACATTGTACACATCTACCTCTTTAACTGCTCTAAGCAATATGTTATTTAAAAGAATTCCTAATAAGAGATACTAGCTTCCTTTACATGCCCTAAGCCCTAGAATAACACTAAGACCTAGACTTCTTTAATACTAGCGGCGTAAAAGCATGCCCTAAGCATGCCTGCTTAGTACTATTGCGCCTATTAACAATAAGGCCCTATGTTAGGAATGTGGCATTAATTACATACAACCTCTCCTTGTTAATAGCATCCTCTACTGCTAGTTTAACATTAATAAAGTAATAAGGGTATATATGTTTAGTTAGCGCGTCTTGTTAGCGCTTGCTTTAACAAAACTAGAGCAGGCCACCTAAGCTACAAGACAGAATAGGACTATTCTAGGTATTCTTTTTACAGGCTCCTTTAAAGGAGTAGGTTCTCTAGTCTTTAAGGAAGTAGAAACTGCGCAAGGTATAGAGTGGCTTAGGTTGTTGCTTGTAAGGTAGTTAATAGTTAGTTATTAACAACAGAGTTAAAGGTTGCTAGATATCTTGCGTACGTTGTAAGTGTGAATAAATAGTACTGCTGCAAGTCTAGGGTCTGTAGAATAATAATAAATAGACGTTGTTGTTTAGAAGAATTAACTTCTAGGGAGTGTAAGGCAATACTGTTGCTGTAATTACTATTGTTTGTAGCACTGTTGCAAATGTATTAAACAAGTTTCCTCCTAAAATCCAGCTACAAAATTAAGACACAAAACAGCTAGTTGCTGTATATCTATAGAAATGTTTCTATAGTCTAATTTATTTATTTAGTCTATCTATCTGTCTGCAGATAGTAGGCTGTAGATAGCTTCTTCTTAGTACTAATAGCTGCTAAGAGCGTAGTCTAATAGTTTAATATAAAGAGCTTATCTCTATTACTAATAATTAATTTAGGAATGCTGTAATGTCTAACAACTTAGTCTAGAAATACTTAAATAAGCTGCTCTGCAGTATAGCTATGTTAGAAGAGTATTATTTCTACAGCTTTTGTAAATCTATCTACTACAACAAAGATTAAGTTGTAGCTGTATCCTATAATAAGATTCTTAGAGGTAGGTAGCTATATAATAAAGTCTATTGTAATGTTTATCTAAGAGGCTGTTAGTAGCTCTATTGCCTATGCTTCTCTATATTTAGTGTATATGCTATGCTTGTTCTTCTAGCAATCTATATAATCTTTAATATATTTAGTAATCTTGTCCTTTATATTTAGGAACTTATAGTGTTTCTTAATAAGTTCTATTATTCTTGTAATACTAGAGTGTCTGTAAAGTAGGTTATTATAGTAACTAGCTATAATTTCTTCTTATAATTCTTCTAGTACTTCTAACAGGATGCGTTATTCTACTTAAACCTATATTATATTATTAAGCTACTGTAATAGTCCTAACAACCTATCCTTATTAACTCTAAGTATAGTGTGTTTGTTAATTATCTTAGTTCCTATAAGGTTATGTTGTTAACTAAGTACGTTAGCTCTACTATTATCCTTTTCTAGCGTGTACAGGATCTTAAATTTATATTATCCTAGTAGTTTAGCCTATTAAACCTGTCTCTAATTAAGCACCTTAGTTATAGTAAACTATACTAGGTTCTTATAATCTGTATAGATAGTAAAGTCTAAGTAACTTTCTACGTAAACTTTCTAATATTCTAGAGCTAATATAATTACTAAGAGTTCTTTGTTGTGCACATTGTAGCGTTCTTTAGGTCCTAAGAACTTGTGTAAGTAATAGGCAATTAGGTGCTATAAGCTATCTTATTTCTAAGTTACGTATGCTCCTAATACTAAATCTAAGGCATTAGTTTTAAGTTAAAGTAGTTTTCTACTTTTAAATATAATTATAGTAGGTAGCTCTACGCATGCTTACTTAAGTAATTAGAAAGTGTCTTCTTATACTTATTTCTACTTAAATAGTACGTCCTTCTATATAAGTTTAGTAAGCAGTAAAGCTCTAAGGGAGTAATCTTTAATAAAGTGTTAGTTAAAGTTAACAAACCTAAGGAATTCTTAAATGTTTTTAATAGTTTTAGGTGTTAGCTAATCCTTTACTACCTATATCTTTATTTTGCTTATCTTAACTCTATACCTTCTTACAACATAGCTAAGGAACTCTACTTTATTCTTATGCTATTTGCACTTCTCTAGCTTTAGCCTAAAGTCTGCTTTTGCTAAGCATTCTAACACTTATTACACATAGACCTTATGTTCTTCTAGGATCTTACTATACACTAGAATATTGTTAAGGTAAGCTACTATAGTAATGTCTAGGTGTGCTTATAGCACGTTGTTAATAAGAGCCTAGCAGACTGCTAGTGCATTAGTTAGCCTAAATAGCATAACTATATACTTAAAATGTCTATAATAGGTTCTAAACACTATCTTCTATTCTTTGCCTTTCTTTATATATATTAGGTTGTATACTCTGTGTAGGTTAAGTATAGTAAAGAACTTTGCTTCTAATAACTAGTCTTGTAATTCTGTTATATTAGGCAGTAGATACTAATTCTTAATAGTAATATTGTTAAGCTTTTAGTAGTTAACATAAAGTTGTAGTTTACTGTCCTTCTTTAGTACAAATAGAATAGGGAATCCTGCTAGGGATTTAGATTTCTTAATAAATCATTTTATAAGGTTCTTCTTAATATAGTTCCTTAGTATCTTAAGCTCTTTCTTAAATAGCTAGTATATAGGCCTAAAGGGTAGTTCTTTCCCTTCCTAGAGCTTAATCTTACAATTCTAAGGTTAGTGCTTAGGTAGCGCTTTTGTAGATAGCTCTTCTTTAAACATCTAGGCGTACTAATAGTACATATCTAGTATAGTAGGAGTTGTACTGTCTTTCTCTTTAATTATTGTAGAGGGGCTTTCTAGGTCTAAATAATTAACTGCTCTATCTTAGCACGTCTAATAGTTTAAAGAGATGTTATTAATCTCCTTCTTATCTACTAACTCTAGCGTAGGTTGCATAGGCTAGTGTGTAGTTATGCTATATCTACACCCTTTAAACAAAAGCTATTAATCTTTCTAATTAATCTATAGATTGTACTTTTGTAACTATAGTAATTCTAATATAACATTATAAGTAGCTATACTTAAGATATCTAGTAATATTAACTTATAGTGTCCTTATATCTAGAGAGGTTAGCACTTAACTTTGTGTATTATAACTGCTTCTCCTAGCATTAGTTCTCTATTAGCTACTTAGAGCTAATATAAGTGTTCTTTACATAAGAAGTGTAGTCTAGCTAGCTATACTCTATATAAGGAAACGTAGTTCCTTTATACTTCTAAGTCTAAAAGTGCTAATAGCTTCTTCTTATTTAACACAATAGAGAGCTTAATAAGGTTATAGGTCCTAATAGAGTTAATAGTAAGACTCTAGGTGCCCTTATTTATTTCTCTAAAAAAGACTTGTTATCTGTTTTAAATCCTTTAAACTTTTTTACACCTTAGTGCTTCCTATATCTAGAGTTAAGGCATAACTGCTAGTAGTTGTTAAAGCAGTTGCTATTAACTAATAGCTGTATGCGTGTTGCTGTAGTTAGGTTATTGTCTCTAAGGAACATAACGTAGTTGTGTTTGTTAATTAAATAAATATTATAAAAGTTATTAGTACACTTGTACTATTATACGTAATAGCAGTTGCAAGGCAATAGAAAATAGTGCACTTCTAACTTATCTTTATAGTGTATTATGTACCTGTTATCTCTATATACTGTTTATAAAAGATTTACATATTTAAGGTTCTAGGAATCTAGGATATACTATATATAAGGGTTAATAGTAGCTAAAGGTAGCTAGCTTATTATGTAGTTCTGTGTGCATTATAATTCCTAATTATACTAGTTTTCTTCTTCTAGTTTATTGTTAATTTTGTTAACAAGGCGCTAGTAGTCTGTGAGGTCTTCCTTAAGTTCTTTAATAATTATGTTAAGGCTATGTTTTAGCCTTATGTGTTTAAGTAGTAGTATTAGCTAGCGTATAAGAGATTAACACATGTTGTAATATACCCTATTATTGTTATTACGCTCTTATTATTATTAAGTGCAGTATTATCCTTTATAGCAGTGTTAGTGTGCTAATCTAGATCTAACTTAAGTTAGGGTCCTTCTTGTTATATCTAGGAAGTTGTTTATTCTATTTTAATACTTTTGTAATTCTTTATAAGGTGTTACTGCGTGCTTAGGAGGTTTAATATACTCTGTATTATCTTTAGAACTAGACTCTAGGTCTTCTATAAGTTATTCTACTTATTTAGTAATTACTTCTTATTTATTACTAGTATCTGTGTCTTTGTAACTACAAGACAGTATATTAACTTACTAGAGAACCTTGTTCTTTATATAGCAGTTCCTAGCAAAGTAGCCTATCTTGCTATAGTTATAATAGGTTTTGTTATTTCTGTTGCCTATATTATTACTTCCCTTGCTCTTTTTATTCTAGTGTTCTAGTAGGCTTAGTCTTTTATTAAGGTTTAAGAGGTCTATAGCTTTAGGTCTGTAGTATCTACTCTATATGTTGCTATAAATGCGTTAACTGCTATTAGACTAGTAGTTGTTATAGTTGCCTTAATTTCCATAGTTTAGGTTGTTGCGCTACTAGTTATGTAGGGGTAGGCAATTGTTAACCTTAGTTATAATATATACTCTAGGGTTGTCCCTTAATTCTATCTAAAGCTTATATAGCTTAATGTTAATGCTAATTGCTTTATTAACTAGTTTATCTAAGGTGTTAGTACTAGCGCTAGTGTGTATTAGTTCCTCTTTAACTTTAGGCTTAAGGCCTTATTTAAACATAGTTATTAACGTAGTGTTGTCCTACTCTATATTAGTAGTAAGTTGTTAGAACTCTGTAGTGTAGTTAGCTGCAGACTAATTTTGTTTAATGTATTAGATATTATAACATATAATAGCTAGTTTGTTTAATACTCTAAAGATTAGTTTAATTATCCTCTTAAATTTATTAAAGTTGTTAAACTAGACTAAGATTTTATTAGGACACTTATCTAATATAGCCTTCTAAAGAAAAGGCTTAATCTATTTAAAAGCGTTGCTATGCATATAGCTTGCAGCTAGCATAACGCGTTTATTATCTAGGATCCTGCTTTCTTAAAACTTAAAGAACAAGTTAAACTAGAGGAGCTAGTTATTAAGCTTACTTTGTTTACTATTATAGGTGTTAGGCTTAGCAATATTTATAGTACTGTTTATAACAGTAGTATCTATATTAACATTACTTAAGCAAGAGCTGCTAGAGGTAGCATAGGTTCCTAAAGTACTTATCTTAGAGGTGTTTAAAATATTAAGTTTTACACTTTAAACAAAGTCTATAAGTAATTATTTAATTAGGTCTTAGGAATAAATACAAGAGTAGAGAACTAGAGGGAGTAAGTAGTATACATCTAGGACCTTAGCTACTTAGGTTGCTAAGAAGAGTATAGAGTAGACTATCTATTTTATAAGCAGGGTTAAGATATTCTAATAACAAAGTTAATTAACAAGGTTAAATATAAACTATAAGGGTTATGTTCCTTTAAACTATATACTAAGGAGATATAATGCTTATTAACAAGCAACTAGAGTTAGTCTAATAAAATACATAAGGGCGCTTATATATAAGCATATTATACTATACTTATTAATAAGCAGTTATATATGTTATACTTGTTAATAAGCAGTTACATAACAACCTTAGGTGTTCTATCTTTCTCTACTTGTTGTTCCTTTAGGGAGGAGTTAAGGGTTTAGTTAGATAATACTTATTACTGTGCCGCTCCTTCTGCACAGGATTGTAACATAACGTTGCAACATTAGCTCTATAAAAATAGAGGTAAGAAGCTCTACTCTAACCTCTAGTAACGCCTTAATAGTATAAAATAAGAGTAGATAGGCCTATATATTAATTTAAATCGCTTTATCTTTAAAAATACTTGATTTTAACTATATCTAACTGTTTAAACCCTTATTATTTATAATTTGTATCGGGATTACTATAGGAGCGTTAGAATTGAAGGGTAAGTTACGTTATTGAATTAACTGGGCACGAATTATTGCACCACCTATTGATGGCCTGAATATGCAGCGTAGTCCATGTCGGCTGCCGGTGTCCTCGGTCAAAGTACCTGCATCAGCGGAGGCAAAAGTGGAGCGCGACATTAAGCCGGTACTAGCATGCCGCTAACGACCAAAAGAGCAGGTGCGAAGCTTGTACGCTCCTCACGACGATAACCAAGCACTGCGCAAGCATGTCATTGCCGCTAAAACTATGCGCTCAAGCTTCCAACCGAGAGCTTGGTTGTTCTTGGAAGGTGTGTGTGGGGCAAACCTGCTTGGGCCGTCTCTACAGCAATCATCGCCACGGAGAGCATGGAGAGCGAGTGGACCCATGGATCATGGAGAGATAAATACCGGGTCGTGACCCCTTGGAAAGATGCTGTGCGTCTGTCAATCGTCTACGTGACCTATACCTTCGTCCTCGTCCATCATGCAGATCAAGTCCGCTTTCGTGGCTGCGGCCATTCTCGCCTTCTGTGACGCGCTCGCAACACCCATCAGTGCCCGCTCACCGTATGTGGTGAAGGAGACGCACTTCGTGCCTAAGGAGTGGCAGAAGCAGGACCGCGCCCACGGTGGAAAGACAATCTCTCTGCAGATTGGCCTGAAGCAGGGCCGCTTTGAGGAGCTTGACCGTCATCTTCATGAGGGTAGGATCTTGCTGAGTGGAGCTTACCTGACGATCTCCAAGCTAACGTTTGATAGTCTCCGACCCTGACCATGCTCGCTACGGTCAGCACCTCAGCGCTGAGCAGGTCGATGAGCTCGTCGCACCTACTGCTAAGACACACGACCTGGTGCACGAGTGGCTCCAGGAGAACGGCATTGAGATTGAGAACCTGAGCTACAGCACCGCCAAGGACTGGGTTACTGTTCACCTGCCCATCGAGTCGGTTGAGAAGCTCCTCGACACCGAGTACCACAACTACAAGCACCACGACGGCTCCGTTGTTGCCCGTGCTACATCCTGGTCGCTTCCTCGCCACCTGCACGACCACATCGATGCCATTCAGCCCACCACCTCGTTCTTCCGTGGCAACAAGGACGTTGCTACCTACTTCGAGGGCGGTGCCGAGATTCCCCAAGGCTACCAGACTCCCTCCAACCAGACCATCTCTGCCGTCTGCAACGCAACCTCAGTCACTCCTCAGTGCTTCGAGACGCTGTACCAGACCAAGGGCTACAAGCCCAAGGCTCTTGACAAGAACAACGTCGCTTTCAACAACTTCCTTGCTCAAGTTCCCATCCGACCTGATGGAAAGAAGTTCCTCCAGAAGTACCGCCCTGAGTCGGTTGCCCAGGCTGCCAACTTCAAGCAAATTTCCATCGACAATGGCCCTGTTCAGGATGGTCCTTTGACCGCCAACCAGACTGCCGATGGCAAGAGCCGCGAAGCCAACCTCGACTTCCAGGCTATTGCTGGTATCAGCTACAACACCCCCATCATCAGTTACTCAACCGGTGGCTCGCCTCCTTTCATCCCCGACATCACCACACCCGACAACACCAACGAGCCCTACCTCGTCTGGGTCAACTACCTGCTCTCGCAGAAGGATCTTCCTAAGATCGTCTCCACCTCGTACGGTGACTCTGAGCAGACCGTGCCCCGCTCGTACGCCGAGCGCGTGTGCAAGCAGTTCGCTCAGGCCGGTGCTCGCGGTACCACCCTCTTCTTCTCCTCCGGCGACAGCGGTCTGGGCGGCACCGACAAGTGCTACTCCAACGATGGCAAGAACACATACCGCTTCAACCCCAACTTCCCAGCCTCGTGCCCCTACGTGACCGCTGTAGGCGCAACCATGAACTTCGAGCCCGAGGAGGCCGTCTACCGCCCCGGCCGCAACACATCTTCTGGCTACCGCGACTTCTACGCCGGCGGCTCCGGCTTCAGCGACTACTTCGACCGTCCCACATGGCAGGGCAACGCCGTGCCGCAGTACATTAAGCACCTCAACGGCCAGTACGACGGCCTGTACAACAAGAAGGGTCGCGCGTACCCCGATCTCGCAGCGCAGGGACTGTACTTCGCCTACGTCTGGAACGGCACCGAAGGCACCATCAGCGGTACCTCTGCGTCCACACCACTGACAGCCGGTATCTTCTCGCTTGTCAACGACGCGCTGATTGCAAGCGGTAAGCCAGTCCTCGGCTACCTCAACCCCTGGCTCTACAAGAAGGGCTACAAGGGCCTCAACGACATCCTCAAGGGCACCAGCCACGGCTGCAACGTCGATGGGTTCCCCGTCACCGAGGGCTGGGACCCCGTTACCGGCTGGGGAACACCTAACTTCCCTAAGCTGCTGAAGGCTGTCGGCGCAAAGGTTCACTGAGGTGTTGGAATAATTAGCGATGCATGTGGAGTTTGTACATAGCGAAGCCTGGTATTGGGCATGTTTGAGGTATATAGCGACGAGTAATGTCAAATCATGAACAATCAATTGTGTGTTGCACAGTGGTGTTTGGTTCTTCCAAGTAAGTCCGCCTTCGATCATCAGGCGCTGGACTGTACTGCTCCCTACCGCGTCCAACGGTGCACTTGGCTAGGGGTCTAATATCTAACACTTTCAATTAGGGCTAGTATAGATATCTAACGCAGCGCTGTTGGATGTAAGTGGAAGCAGTCTCTTATGCAGAAGAAATGGGACACAGCAGCTGCCAATGCTTAACTTTGACAGTAATGGTTGGAGGTATTCAGCAAATCCAGGGCAGTTGTCTGATATAGGCAAAACGCGTTGTAGTCTTCTATCAGCCTATAAACTACTAATTTTTCTGTTGACCTACTGTAGATAGCTTTTAATAAGATCAAAGGTGCGCACTTCGGTCCCACATTTCTGGAAACATGAGAGGCAGTACACAAGAGAAGGCCCGCTTTGGCGGATTGATCGGCAAAGCGTGGTCTTAGTGACCACAAAATCAACCTTCCAGTCCCCCGTTCGACGTAGCAACATCCGGGTTGGGGTAGTACCAGGACGCAACAGCGATAATGACGTAAACGATCTAGTCAGGGGTCAGCACTCTAACCACCCTCATACCTGAATGTAGACGCGACTTACCACAAGAAGAGATCCCTCGAGATAGTTGGACTCGCCATCGCGCAGGAAGTTGCCAACCACAACGATAGACAGCACAAGCAACACGACCATGAAGATCTCAAAGTTAAGATCCATGTCCTTGCCCATAGCCCAGCCTACGACGACGACCAAGGGAGCGTTGAAGAGCGCGGTTTGGATAGAAGGACCGATGCAGTGGAAGAGAGCGAAGTTCTGTGCAATGTCAGGTCTGAGCTGTTTATTGCGGGATGTTGACTCACGATTTGGCCGTCCCAGGCTTCGTCAATAGCAGTCAAGTGCTCTGCAGCTTTCTCGATCAAAGGCAGCATGATGAGGCCAAGGAATTGGTCGGGGATACCGGCTTCGACGACGTCTTCGATTCGGATGACCAAGAAGACAGCGAGCATGGTTACAATGGCGAGAGACAGCACGATGGCAATGATGCACTCGGTGAATGTGAACTTTGGCTTTCCAACGTCCTCGTGGTGATCGAGATCAGCGTGTTCGTCTGCTTCCAGCACTTCATCGAAGATCGAGTGCTGCGAGCGAGCGTTGTAGAAGATGAAGCTTGGTGTTGTTAGCTCGCGTTGTTCGAAGATGCTAGGAAAGCTTACATAGCGAATGCAATCATCAGCAGGATCGAGGTCACTTGACTGATCTTGAGGACATTGTGCTGCAGGATCTTCTCAGTAAACTCGTGGTGCTTGGTCGCTTTGAGAACAGCGGAGCCCTTCAACGCCGAATAATACGCGCTGGGGATAAGCAAGCCAAACCCGGCTACGAGGAGCAGGCCGCTACCGACCTCGCTGATCGAAGCGTGGAACTTCTGCCTTGCCTGACGGAGACCGCCGACGAAGAAACACAGTCCGAGACAAAGTAGCAAGTTGGTCAAGATTGACCCCAAGATAGCAGCCTGAATGACCGGAATGAGGTTCCCATGCTCAGAGGAGCCCTCCGATGCCGTGTGCTTCGCAATGAGAATGATGAACAGAATGATTTCAACTATAGAACCAAACGCCGTCTCAATCAGGATGCCAGACACTTTGGGCATCTTTCGCGCATACTCTTGGCCAGCAAACCCGAGCAGGTTTGCGACGGGAACCATGGCGATGTAGCTGAGCGCGAAGACGATGAGCGGGTTGCCCGGAAGTACAAAGTGTAAAATGATGGCTGCAGGCACCACAGGCCAGAGCAGGTTGGTCCATTTTGCTGCATTGCTGCCAGACCTCCAAGCTACACTGGCGAAGTGCGAAGCTTGGAACCCCGTGCGACCGCTCTCGCCATCTGGATGGATGTGTTGGGGTATGATGTGTTGTAGGAGAGGTGTCGATTCGGAGTTGTGGTGGTTGGAAGGCATCTTGCCAGAGTCGGAACTGTCAATTGAATCTCGACGGCGCGTTGCACTTAGATCTTCGAAGTAAAAGAGATTGTTGTTTCGAAGGCTGGGAGGGGAAGAAGGGCCGTCGCCAAGCCCTCAGCCTCCCTCCAAGACCCCAAACAGGGAAATTACGATGCTTCTCCACGTTGTGAATCTTGATCGTTATTAAACACCATCATTTTGTCGCGAGAACCATCGCGAGGGCCATTAAAGGCAAGCCTTCCGATGCACGACATCACACCCTCCGTTGCAAACCCCTCTCGGCGTCCGGAACGATGTTCGCCCACTAATGCCCCGCATCCTTGCCTGGCGCCTCCCGTACCTGCAGATTATCCGGGGTTGCGTCCCCATGTAGTGCTATGGGCGGTAAATTAATGAGCCAGCAATGGGGTCAATCGGGTGACCACATGTTAAAACTATGATCCCTCCATCGTGCCGCTGTTCCTCGGAGGACCCGCGAAGTATAAAAAGCCTTCGTTGACGAATACGCACCTCAGGTGAACTCTACTTAGCATTTCAAATCCACCATGAGGTTCTCACAGTTCCTCTTCGGCATCCTTGCTGTGCTGCTGGGAGTATTGGCTACCGACAATGGCCTCCAGACAGTGGTCGAATGGGACAACGGTTCCCTACAGGTCAACGGGGAGCGCGTTATCATCATGAGCGGCGAATTTCACTATGCTCGTCTACCGGTTCCCGAATTGTGGCTCGATATCTTCCAGAAATTCAGGGCCAACGGTATGAACACTGTGTCGATCTACTTTTTCTGGAGCTACCACTCTGCGTCCAAGGGGGTGTACGATTTTACTACACCAGGAAAGGACCTGCAACGTCTCTTCGATGCGGCCAAAGAAGCCGGACTCTACGTTATTGCAAGACCGGGTCCCTATTCAAATGCGGAAACGAGCGGAGGCGCTTTCGCGCTTTGGACCAGTGATGGAAGCGGGGGTAGTTACAGGACGTCTGACGAAACCTACCGAAAAGTATGGACAGAATGGATTGCAGAGGTCGGCCCTATCATTGCGAAGAACCAGATTACGAACGGCGGTCCTGTTATCCTAACTCAGGTTGAGAACGAACTCACGGAGTCGAAGTATGACCCCAATAACACTCTAGTCATATACATGGAGCAAATCAAGGCAGCTTTCAAGGAGGCAGGCCTTATCGTTCCCACAACACACAACGAGAAGGGTTTCCGAGGCAAGAGCTGGTCGACCGACTACAACAACGTTGGCGGTGCTGTCGACATCTACGGTCTGGACAGCTACGCAGGCGGTCTGAGCTGTACCAACCCTAACACCGGTGGAAGCGTCATTCGTACCTACTACCAGTGGTTCCAAGAAGTCTCACCTACCCAGCCAGCTTACGTGCCCGAGTTTCGCGGTGGCTGGTTTCAGGCGTGGGGTGAACACTTCTTTGACGAGTGCCAGTCAGACCTGAGCCCGGAGTATCCCGATGTGTTCTATAAAGACGTTCTTGCTCAGCGCATCACACTCCTGAACTTGTACATGACTTACGGAGGGACTAACTGGGGACATTTGGCAGCTCCCGTTGTAAGTCCATCACAGATTTAAATAGGAGCTGTTTTTTAACTGACCTCATTAGGTATACACCTCGTACGACTACGATGCATCGATCCGCGAAACTCGCGAGGTTCGCGACAAGTACAAACAGTACAAACTAATCTCGCTCTTCACTCGTGTCAGCAAGGGTCTCCACAACACCGTCATGGAAAGCAACGGGACTGGAAATGCAGTCAGCGCCCCAGATGTGTTTACCTGGGTACTGAAAAGCAAAGACAGCAACGGAAGGTTCTACCTCGCTGAAAAGAACGACACAAGGTCTCGGACAGTGACCGATTTCTCCCTGAGTGTCAACACCTCGGCTGGCAAAGTTACAATTCCAAGCCTTCAGTTGAACGGTAGGCAAGCTCGATGGGTGGTGACTGACTATGCTCTCGGGAACGAGACTCTGTTGTACTCATCTGGCGAAGTACTCACTTACGGAATTTTTGATCAGCCCGTCGTAGTCTTCTACCTAAAGGAGGGTCAGACCGGAGAATTTGCGTTCAAGACGCAGAAGAACGTTACTTTCAAGTCATACGGCGCAGACTCAGGCTTTGCTCAGACTTCCACCAACAGCTCGAGCTACGTCAGCTTCAAGTACAAGCAAACCAAGGGAGCCACCGCTGTGCAACTCTCGAACGGGGTGCTCGCATACCTTCTAGACGTTCCCACCGCGTGGACTTTCTTTGCTCCTCCTACCACAGCAGATCCGAATGTTGCCCCCGACAGCCACGTCTTTGTAGTTGGCCCCTACCTGGTAAGATCAGCTAGCGTATCCGGCGACATAGTGTCTGTCATTGGCGACAATGCCAATGCTACAACTATCGAGGTCTATGCTGGCAAGGATGTCGCAAAGATTTCTTGGAACGGGAAGGATCTAGCAACTTCTAGGACCTCATATGGCAGCCTAACCGCAGAGATCACAGGCAGTCAGGATCGCAAGATTGATCTTCCTGCACTGACAAGCTTCAAGGCTGCCGATTCCGCACCCGAGATCTCGCCTTCTTACGACGACAGTAACTGGATCGTGGCAAACAAAAACACGACGCTGAACAAGGTTAAGCCATTGACATTGCCGGTGCTATACAGTAGCGATTACAAGTTCTACGCTGGTACCAAAGTCTACCGTGGGTACTTCTCAGGCAAGAGTGCTGCGTCTTTGAATATCACAGTACAGGGTGGTGCTGCAGCAGGATGGAACGTTTGGCTCAACGGACAAGCGGTTGGCTACAATCCTGGAAACAGCACGTTGTGGGTGACCAACGCAGTCGTACCTTTCAACAATGTTACGTTGAAGGACGAAGGAAACGTCTTGACAGTTGTGACCGACTACACCGGCCACGACCAAACATCTTACGGACCCTCTGGCGCACAGAACCCGAGAGGTATTTTGGGTGCCCAACTCTTGACCGCAAACAACACAAAGCTGAATTTCGATCTTTGGAAAATCCAGGGCAATGCCGGTGGTGAGAAGAACATCGACCCAGTTCGTGGGCCTCTGAACGAGGGTGGGCTGTACGGAGAGCGCCTTGGCTGGCATCTGCCTGGATTCGATACCGAGAGCTGGGAAAGTGCAAGTCCGACTCAAAACGGTGTTCAAGGAGCAGGTATCAGATGGTTCACAACAACGTTTGATCTTGATATTGACAAGGACCTTGACGCTCCCATTGGCGTTGAATTTGGTGCCGCTACTGGTACAGTCGCGAGAATCCAACTATACGTGAATGGGTAAGATCAGCAGCACTCCCAAAGCTCATCACCTGCTAACAGGCATGACAGCTACCAGTATGGCAAATACTTCCCGCATATCGGTCCTCAAACTCGATTTCCGATCCCGCCAGGTATCCTCAATCTGCAAGGTCAGAACACTTTGAGTGTCTCAGTATGGGCGCAAACCGATGCAGGCGCAAAACTGAGTACACTGCGATTGATTTCATACGCCAGCTACGAAAGTGGTTTTGACTTTGCCGGCATTGATGGAAAGCAGCTGCAGCCGGGTTGGAAGGACCGAAGTCAATACGCGTAAAATGGTATGAGCGCACCGGAAACTTTCGACGCTGAGACATCCAATACGAAGTCTTCTTATGCCAAACGTTAAATTCTCTTTCTCATTTCGGTATCAGCCTGTCATCAACAAAAGACAACACGTGTTCGACCAATCACTTTGTTGGGTTTTGCCAATTGACGCGCCAAGTCGGCCTACTACCGGCTTGGTCTTGTCGGATGGTCATACTTTGCTCCATGATAAGGACCCAGTCGTGGCTGCCATCCGTTACGGTGTTGGCTCCTTCCTTTGACTGAACAAAAAAACCAGCAATTCGGACTTCTTACGCAAATCTATGCAGCGATCCTGACTTCCGTACTCCACACGCTAAGTCGGCATCTTTCCGAGCAGATCATTGTTGGGCGGGCCGTAGCTGATCACAACGCTAAGACCGTTATTATTGGCAGCCAACACATGACGCCTGCCAAGTACATATTCATTGAGCGGACGTAACCTTAGAATAACAGCTATATCAGCATCACATCCTAGTGTTTGGAATATTCACTGAGCGCTCGGCCACCTTTACTCGCTATGGATACACTGCACTTGCCGCCATTTCTTCGATTTGCAGCTCTTTCATTACTGTTATCGCAAACTTCTGCACAGAGTGGCACCACAGATTCCGACAGTGCAAATGCAACACGATTAGATCTAGGACTATGTCAGCGGTGGGCCGGGGGACAGTTCAGTCCTGACGCATCCATCAATTCCACAGGCAGTGTCAATGTGCATTGGAATGCACTTATGATGGATCCTACGCAAAACGACTGGACATTCACACTCACATACAACGAAAGCCGAATACAAAGCGTACCAACAATACACTATCTACAGAGCTATGTCAGCGCACCAGAATCAATTGAAGCCAAAACATGCGTATCTATGTTCGCCGGCCTCAACGCCACCAGTTCGTCAGGCGGTAGGAATGGCTGCGATGGGGTTTTGGACGATGCGTGCACCAACGTCCTCCGAGAAATATCGTTTAGTGAAAACTGCAGCCTTCCAAGCCCAACTGCGGAATTTCTAGGTAGGATAAGAGAGGCGTGTGGTGCAGATGTCCTGAGTGATGGTGTGGTATCAGGCGGTACGTTCCAACTCAAGCCACCGATATGTATGTATCCGTGAGGACTAACGACGCTTACAGGCACGCCTCAAGACTTCTCCAACAAGACTTGCAGCATAAACCATCCTCCAGGTTCTACCTCGCCCGACTACTACCGTACCTGGTCCGCAATGGGCAAAGTTATCGATATCAATCGCATCGATCAGAACGCATCTAGTTTCACGTGGTATGATCTCCATGTCCGGCAGACTGTCCCCTTTGTCGTTTCTGCAGAGTTTTCTGGTGGCATCATGGAGACACAGGTCTTGTGTGTAGCGCCAAGAGAGGTCGTAGGAGGAAGTCGAGTACCTGGGACGAAGTCTGCAGCATATCGAAAGTGGCAGTTCTCGAGTTGGTCAGTAGTGGGTGCTGCAGTAGTAGCTAGTCTGGTGTTGACAGTGGCTTAGATGTTTGTTGAGATGAAGTGGCTGATGAAAGCAAATAGCGTATGTTCGAAATCAGGATTGATACCCTAACCATGACTGGACCTTTCTCCCAAACTCAAACGGCCCTAAAAAGACACTGCTAATACTGGACATCTCTAGGTTTCGGCAAAGTCAACCTTCCATCCTCCAGGCATCAAATCCGTAAACACCCTTGTCGGATCGTACTTATCGCGAACCGCCTTCAGCTTCTCGACGCTTTCGCTGCCGTAGCTCTCAAACACCTTCTGACCCTTATCCGCATCGTTGAGGTAGATGTATCTGTTAACACCATCGACTTCCTCCAACTTCCTCTCAATCTCCACATTCACACTCTTAACCCACTCTTCCACCTCCTGATCATACACGCCGTCACTGCCCCAAGTAACCGCCTCCTCGACCCAAAATGCCGGCTCAAGCGGCACATTCTGCGGCAGTCCCGCAGACTGCTCAGCCATGTTGCGGTTCACGACGTTGAACGCAAGGCCGGAGAAGAAGTGCGGGACTTTGTTCGCTAGACCCGATGCAGCGAGCGAGTCGAAGTACGTGTCGTGCACGATATTGAGAGCCTCGGCGGTGGCCTTGATGCTCACGACGCGGAACTTTTGGCGTAACCCGTACGACTGGCCTCCTGTACTGAATGCGGAGCGCATCGCTCGGCTGTACTGCGAGAGAGAGATGGGTCGCATTGTGGAGGTGCCGTTTAGTGCTTTGAGACCTGTGATGTTGCCGTGGATGAATTCGGCTAATGGGCCGGAAGTGGGTGCGACGGTGCCGTTGTAGAAGAGTGTGCTTTCGTAGGAGGGCGCAGTCGAGTTGGGACCCCAGCGGGCGACGGGAATGGTGGTTGCAGCGAGATCTTCGTCGTTGTGAAGAGCCATATTGAGGACTGTCGCGAGGTAGGCTTCCCGAGTCGCATTGCTGGAGCCGTAGTGGGCGTCCGCGAGGAGGGGTGTGATGGACGGGAAGGTTTGAAGATCGAAGCGGGTTATGAGGGCGAAGGAGTTGCCGCCGCCGCCGAGGGCCCAGTAAAGGTCTGAATAGCTGCTGTTGGCGGTTACCGTGGCTATGGTACCATCTGCGAGGACAGCCTATCGTGTATCAGTATCGTTGCTGGGCATCAATAGACGTCTTCCAAACATACCTCGTAAGCCTTAATCTTCCCACCCGAAGAAGCCAAACCATGCTTCACGCTGTACCAACTAATCCCACCACCAAGAAGAAGACCAGGGACTCCAACAGGTGCCAATCGACCACCAATGACAGTCTTATTCGTGAACTCAAGGTGATTGAAAACATCACCCCATCTGGGCCCTGGTCCGATGGACATTGTCTCCTTATCTTCAGAGAGCTTCAGAGTGTTCAAGTTGGTACTCGAAATCAAGACTCCGGTGCTGTCGATGTTTGCAGCATCCGAGATGGGCATATGACCGCCCCCGCGCATGGAGAAGTAGGTGGAGGTGTTGACGAGGGTCTTGACTGCGAACGAGAGTGTTGTTGCGCATGTTGGAGCGAAAACACAGGCTGGGCCTAACCAGCCAGCTGAGTCCCAGGAGACTGGAGTTATGTAAGTGTGCGTGATTTTTCATAGTGGTAGTGGCGACTGACCTTGATTCTCGTCAGTGTAGCCAGCATCATCAGGTAGGTAGGTGATGTTGGGGTAGGTGTGTTTCAGTATTTCGCATGCCGTTGTTGGATCCGAAACGTTGTAAGACGTTGACAGTTGAGATGCGGAAGCGGAAGCAACAATCGCCAGGGGAATCAAGCTTCTGATTGAGGCCATGATGATGGAATGAGTGAGAAGTTGGGATATCGGTGTGATAGCGGTTGCATAACGAGCAGACGTCCTCTCTTTATACCATCATGACTTTTGCATGTCATCAACCATTATAGCAGTTTTTAGACGCATATTCTACCAAGATCGGCGCAATCTCGCAACCCTCCTCATTTCCAGGTAGTAAGGCTGCAGAGGACGGGCCGCTGCACCTAGGTAGGGCTGAGCAATTGCGCGTCAAGAGCTACAAGGGTCCGGTCTCGGATAAAGATCTCCATATATCTGGTCGCAAAGCGTATTCTTGAAGATCGCGTGTAGGCGAGTACGGCGTGCGTTATCGTCCAATGGCTTAACGATGAGCATTTACCATTTTCGCTCTCGGTCTCGCGTATCGGTCTCGCACTCGGGGCGAAACAGATCTCCCCATCCTGGCATGGATCACACGTTTCGAAATATATGGCCGTGTTTGTGGCGCAGACTCTTACCATAGCGGCGCTGATTGCTCTAACGGCCTATTGATCAGGAACGCTCAGATGTGCTCTCCCAAAGATGCGAACCGTGACGTCATTGCTTTGTTTCCGTGTTTGAGAATTCAAAAAGCCCCGTGTTGCACTGCTCTGGACGCATAAACTAAAAGATCTGTCCTGGTACTCCGAAAGCTTCGACTCTTTTCGTTTCCCGCTCCCCGGCCTCTGAATTTTCCAAGTCCGACCTTTCGTCGTCTATCAATACCCCATATCTCAACCGGAGTTGCAGCAGTTCCGGACCCGCGACCATCGAAGGGGATGTAATTTGGCCGCTGGCTGTTGCTCTGAATTGCTCTACAACATTGCACAAGCCTTTGTTTTGTATCGTGGCACTTAGTATCGACGAAAAACTTGCTGTTCCGTTCGTGCAACCGTTCATGATGAACACGTATAAACCCACAAGCAATGCCAATGCTGATGACCCAAATGCAATAGAATATGCAAGAAAGAGGTTGCGAATGTTGTAGTCATACACGTTGATTGGGATGGTTGTCGTCACGGCAGCTGTAGTGCTGTTGTACGATAGGTACCTCGCATCCGTGAAGTAACTCAGAGTCACGTTTCGACTCATTTCCTCGATGATGTTGCTGAACGTAAGGTTTCGAGACAAAGAGACATCTAGGGGATCGGCGGATGGTATGGAGTCGTGTGGGGCGGCTATTGGCATTTTTTCTGCGATCTTCCATGTCTTATTGCGTACTTCTCCTGCCTTCTCGTAGACCATCGCTGTGAGTGCTGTTTCATGGATCAAGGTTTGGGAAATCTTGTAGGACAGAGCTGACATGCATTTTGTCGTTTGCTGGTCCTTTAGAGAGCACCAGTTGTGGGAAAAGTACGTCGTGCCTCTAAGAACATCCAGAAGGGGTTGGATTGCTATAATGAGCCCAGCGTTCTCGCCAGAGTCATAATTAAAAACCCCTTGATGTTCGAAGCTATAGCCTTCCAGGGCAGTGGAAGAATGACGGGCGTCAAATCTGAGCCTGTAGAGGGTTTTTTGAACAGAACAAGAGAGGCGCTCATCGCCAAATCGAAGCCAAAGAGCATTCGCTGTGTTTATGGTTTTACCATAACCTTCGCTTGAGTTATCTGGTATTCCAAACGCAGTCGGCGCAATGAGAGAACATGGAGGATTTGATACCCTAACGCATCGATCAATGAACTCGTTCCAATATGAGCTGTTTGTTACACTTTGGCCGAGGTCGTCGATTGGCCATAGGCGACCACTCAGCGTGACCGGAGTGAATGGAGTGAAAGCAACATAAACAGCCATTGGCTGAATAGTTCCGTTGCCACTTTGCAGACTACCACCAACTCCTTCGAATACAGCATCGATGTTTTTCGATTACATCGCTAGAAGGCGCGGTGCACTGTAGAGAAGGCCCCACAACCTCTGTGTTATATGATGAATTAGATATGAACGCTGTGATTGGGGGTGTTTCAACACCAGAAGTGACCAATCTTGAAAGCCGCGTCAATGAGGCTTTCACAGAGTCTCCGTCTCGGAAGTTCTCGAATGCAAAGAAGTTTATGACTGGGACAGGCAGCTCAACTGTGGCCGAAGAAGTAACCGGGCGGATCGATAGTGTAGATGGCGTGACAATGGCGGACAGTGGGAGTAGCCTTGTAAAAGTCAGATGCTTAGTGAGGGTCACAAGTCCTGGTTTGATCTTACCATGCGAGAGCAGCGATAACAGCACCTGTCTTGCAGCTCCACATGAAGCGTGGATCCAACAGCGATAACAGACTCGAAGTTGCTGTGAATGTCGAATCCATCGTGGAGACCCTCACAAACCTTTTGCGAAAGTTGAACCACATGTGCTGTGTGTATGCTGAACCGACAGCTGCAATGAAACACGCCTTAGCAGCGAAAGCGAAAGCGGTTCCGTAAGCAGTGTTGAGCTGTTGCGAGAAGTCACCGGGTGTCTTCGTGTTATGGAGAGACTGATAGAAAAGATGATGCGCGATTGACATCCCGCCTCCTAGGAATAGTAGGCCAATCATCATGATAGGTGCCTGCCATGAAGTGGCCCAACGGTACAAAAAAATTTCCTTGTCGCGTTGAGGAAAGTCATCCGGTCGTCCAGACTTTGCAGTGGTGTCTCGCGGTACAGACTTTTGAGTCAAGAAAGGCTGTTCATAGCTGAACGGTGACATTGCTGATTATGTAACAAGTCGGCAAGTCATTCGAGTCGCGTGGGAATGGCTACCTGCCACGTCTGCTTTCTCAGCCTGATCAGTTGTATCATCATCGTGTGTGATGAAGCAGACCCTACCCACCACTTCGCTCGTCCGTCTTCTCAAGCTTGATAGGCGTTGACTGATATTGAAGAAGATGGTACAACGGTCGGCTAAACGAGGATGTAAATACTGAATAACTGAAGAAGTGATGCCCAAAGTTCCGCGGGAAAAGGAAAAAAAAGCCAAGGCGTGAGCCATTTGTTGAGGCTTGCAATTTGAACCTATCCGAGTACCGCGTCACACCTGTTTGCTACACTCACCCGGCTGTCATACCAGGCAGAACATTAAGTTCCTGCTGGCTGTAATAGTAACACTATCTCTACAGTACAACCTATACGTACTGTCACTAGTCTCTAGTTATTAATACTTCTAAGCCTGAGCGCTACAAACACATGAAAAAACTTTGTTGTGCAGTAGCTACGCATACAGTAGTGTGCTGTATCGTTACAAAGTTGAAGCACGACAAGACAATGTATCTAGCAGACAAATTTTCCCAGTATTACTATCCAGTACAAAAAGTAGCTGAAGGCGACAGCCAAGTCAGCAGGAAAACCGTGTGAGCGTGTCACAATTAGGTGAGACGTGGTGACAACAATACCTCAAATCACAGCTCCCACCGCACCTCTCCGACCAACCTTCTCCTTCCCAACGAAAGTCCAAAGCAGAGTCGAATCCCATGGTCCGTAGACATGTGTGAAAGCAATTTTGTAGTCCCTGCCAGTGTTCAGAACTTATACCTAGAGCTCGACGACCGTTCCCACGAAATTCATTCGACCCTTGAGCCGCAGACGAGTACATCTGCAAACTTTTCCAAAATATTGTGTGGGTATAGTGCGATATCATAGACCATTTCACCCTTCATCTCCACGTGATTAGTTGTGACGCGTCCAAACGCTACTGGCCCAGAGGACCAAAGGAAGATAGGTTGAGGGTCGATACGGTAATGCAGACTCCAAAGAAGCCGATATTGTTGATGTTTGTACGGCGCAGAGTAAAGGCTTGGAACTTGTCGATGTTCGCAACCTTTGTCTGAACGTGATGATGATGCAGGTAAATGGTGGCAAGAACGATGATGCATCGCGCTCCCCCACAAGGCGGCCAGGCTCTGCGGGGGATCGGCAACACTCTACCGACAAGCATAACATAGTGTACAGACATCCACATCGACCTATTTTGTGTCGCCGCGCAGGGGCAAACATTACCCAAAGAAATATTTTGAAGCCATTATGGCTCAGCAAGGGATCCCATTTGACATGCCAACTAAGACGCAGCAACCTCCAGCTCCGACTGAACGCCTTCCTCGGTCCAACTCCATCGTCAAGACAGCTGCTTCTCGAGGCGCGCAAGCAGCTCCGAAACAAATCCGGATCCTACTATGTAACCCCAACTCTACGGCTGCTATGACACGTGCATGCGTCGACATGGTACTGCCTACGCTGTCATCGAACGTCGTGTTGGTAGGCTGCACAGCGCTCGAGCCAGCCCCATCAGCTGTCGAGGGTAAATTCGACGACGTCATGTCAGCTGCCGTTGCGGTGCAAGGGATCTTGCAGCATGCGAACCAGTTTGATGCTTTCCTGATAGCGTGTTATAGCGACCACGCGCTTATCAAGATGTTGAGGGAAGAGTTGACGCAGCCTGTGGTTGGCATTATGGAAGCTTCACTGTTTGCTGCTCGGACATTGGGGAGTCGATTCGGAATCATCTGTAGCGGCTCGCGTTCCAAGTACACACTTGAGGACACGGTGCGCAACTCTGGCTTTGGAGGCTTCTGCGTCGGCGTACGAAGTTGTGATCTGGGTGTGCTGGGCCTGAAAGAAAGACCCAAACATGAGGTGCTGCGTGTCATGGGGCAAGTAGGCAAAGAGCTCGTGAGCGATGGTGCCGATGTGATTTTGCTTGGCTGCGCGGGAATGGCGGACCTGAAGCCTGCGGTCGAGGAGGCCGTTGGCGATGATGTGCAAGTCATTGATAGTGTCGTTGCTGGCGTGCACCACCTGATAGGTCTCTGCAGGATGGGAACGCGGACTGCGAAGAAAGGGGCGTATGCGAGCTCTGCGACAGCAAGACAAAAGCGAGGTCAAGATTGGTTGTGAAGCTTCCGGTCAGCTTCACCTCAGCCTTAGCTTTTTTGCTCCGAGCACGAATCAGGAAGCTGCGAGGTCGACTCCGTCACGATACGTACAAGTACCCGTCTCTGTCGTGTTTTTGCGCTTTACACTGCTGATTGATGGGAGTACCTCCCCAGCGCGTTCTGTCATGTCTCAACGATATGCTGTTGCCCCCTGTATGAGGTTGGAGTTAGCGAAAGCACACGTTGGAAGATAATAGGTAATAAGTATAACACGAGATAGTAATGATGGTATTAGACATTGGTGTGTCCAAGGGCGGCTTATGCAAGGCCGCATGTATGTATAACTGTGCGTGTGATCGCGTAGGCACCTAATGATGTGCAGAACGAGCGGGTGCTGCTGCTCTTTGCTATGATATCGTAGTCTCATCCGTCAATCTAAGTAATTGTGATATGTACCGCTAAATGATAAGAAGTGTGAGGCGCTAAATGGCGTATAGATGGGTGGATATCACCGGAATGATGATTGTGGATTTGGGTCGATGGGTGTGGGCTCTGTGGTGACGAGTCGGATACTTGGTAGCCGTTCGAGGGTGGGAAGCCGTGGTAGTTGTGGTGCCCTTCTCTCTACAGGGCTTGTGTAGTCTGGTGGATCTTCATACGCGGGTGCTTCTTCATGAGGGACCTCAGGACTGGGTGTTGCACCTCTGCTCCTGCTTGCGCTCCGACTTCTCTCTTGACCCAAGGCCACTGTTTGGAAACCGCTGGCGGGATGGTTGTTGCTCAAATTCGATCGAGTCTGCACAGCTGGGGGAAAGAAGTCGTCAGACGCGCGAGAATCGACTGAGGACCGGGCGAGCGAGGTTACAGACAAGCCGCGTTGGTGTGTGTCGAGTGTGTTGGTGGAGTTGTTGCTAAGGCCAGGCGAGCGGCGGCTGATGCCTGAAATGGAGGCGGCACCGTCGAGGAGGGGTCGGTTGTCACTGTCGTGAGAGTTTGCGCGTAAACGTGTGCCATCGTGCCGTGCCACGCCCAGGTCGCCATAGGCTACCGAGGAAACCCGCCGGTCGCGGTTGCGGCTCTGGTGCTCGGCGATGAGCATCTGGGAGACGGATAGATCGGCAGCTTCTTCAGCTCTGCGGCGGATCTCAGCGAGTGCGATGTGGTCGCCCCTCGCGCGGGCATCTCTCCTGGCCTGCCGTCTTGCTTCGCGATCTGCAGCTTCTGCACGCCGGGCCAGTCTGATCTGGTACAAGGACTCCATCTCCTCGTTGCGCTGTACTTCCTCATCGTCGGCCGTCTCTGGCAGCTCGAGCACATTGTCCATGCCCGCTCTCTCGCCTTCGCGCCCCAGGACCCGCTCGTTTTCGCGCACAGAATGAGAGTAGGCTGGCAAGGTCATGACGCTGCGCACCGATGTGTTTCTGTCAACGCCTGCGGTACCAGACTGTCTCTCGGGGTCATTGGCCCCGCTCATCTCACGGTCGCGGGTGTCGCTGACGCTGTGGCCCCGGTACTCGGTGTCCTGCAAGCTGGTCGAGTACTCATGGCGGTTGCGTCTGCGAAAGCGGCTCCAGGAGAAGAGCGAGGGGAGCTTGTCGGTCGACTTGTCGGTTGGCCGAAGCGCAGAGAAGGGCCGGCGGAAGCGGAGGGTGACGAGGTACGTTGTGACGAGGATGGCGAAGACGGCGATGGCAATGATGGCTATCTGCGCATTGTGTCAGTACGTTGGCCACTCGAGCTGAGCACACAGGCGACACATGGCGACACAGGGCGACACATGGCGACACATGGCGACACAGGGCGACACAGGGCGACACATGGTGGGCGCAGCAGGCGGGGGTGTGAAGCATACGATGATGAAGCTCTTGTTTTGCTTGTCCATCCGTCTCTCCAGGGCTCCTTCCCTCGCTTGGAGCGCGGGTAGCCGCATTGTGCCCTCGACTGTCCTGTGTCCTGCGCTGAGGGCCAGGTTGCTGTGAAATGTCAACGGTCCCAAGCACCGATGGACCCAAGTTTCGTCCCGAAATTGTTTGGAAAATGAGATCACCGGCTGGAGTAAGTGGAGCTCTCGACCACGGCTTCCTCGGCGCTGTTTGGCACTAGCACGTGTCAAATCGATCTACTGGAAACGTGTAGACAAGTGCGCGAGACGCTGCGATTGCGCTCCCAAGAGGCAGCGGCGTGCGAAACACAAAGGTACGTGGATTGTGGAGAGAAGAGGACGGCCGGGAGCAGCTTACAGGCGCAGCTCAGCCTAGAACATGCCTTGGCACAGGCTGAGGGCCACGGCCCACGACCTTGCTGCGAGATGCAGGGCTGATGGTGGATCAACCCGAACTGTGGCTGGGGCGGTGCACCACGACGTTTCCACGAGTACGCTGCAGCAAATCGGTCACCGTCGTGCCCCTCTCTAGCACGTCTTGTATCGGCCTTTGCTCCTCTGCTGTAGACGTACTACGCTCACATCAGCAGCAGTAGCAGCAGCAGCAGCAGCAGCAGCGAGCCTCCACCACGCACACACATGTCATCTCCCAAAACCTGCTGCTATTCTGGGGCCAGAGCTAGCCACCGCTTCCGCCCGACTAGCGCAGTCCTTTGATTGGCCACCCTATCGCATCTTACATTGCGGGTCATCACCAGTGACCAGTCCTTGGTGCTAATTGGCAACCCGTGGCTAACATGGTAGTAGCTATTCAACAAACGGATATATGTTTTCAGACTGCGGCCCTGGCTAAACAAATCACCTGATACATGCTATCCCGTCTACCACTTGCTGTCGAGTTTCTTCAGGAAACGGCCCACGCCCTTCTCCACCTTCACAACCCTCTTCCCCATGTTCGAATTGGGTGCCGACGCAGTGCTGTGCTCCGTAACGCCAGCTTCATGTTCGGTTGGACGGTAGAACTGCTTGTGCAACTCGGCTGGGTCTGTTCCTGGTGCCTGCTGTGCAGTGCTGCCGTACTGATGCTGCCCATAACCCAGATAGTGCTGTGGCTGGTGCAGACCTGGCGAAGGCAACCCAGGCGACTGAGGCGCACCAACGTAGCCAGGCGTACCGCTGAATCCAGCGTATTGCTGTACCGGCATAGAGGACTGCCGCTGTATCCCTGGTGGCGGTGGGCTAGTCTGTCCATACGCTTCCACTGGAGGGGCAGACTGAGGCGGCCCTGCAAAGGAAGGGGGACTCTGCCGAGGGGGTGGCATCGAGCCAGATGTGTTGGTCCGCTGTACGCCTGGTGGGCCACTGAACCCTTGACCCGGTGCAGGCGGTCCAGGCTTGTATGGCCCAGAAGCTTGCTGAGGGGTGAAAGAAGCCTGCAGGGGATTGCTGTACTGCGCCTCATGCACAGCAGCTCCGGCGAGGCCAGTTCCATCAGCGGCATCCGGCGGCGGCGGCGTTTTCTCACGATGGGCGATGGGTTCTGGTGCGGCTGGTGCAGCAGGATTATAGGCCATGGGTGCGAAGCCTTGCTCTGCAGAAGGGCTCGCGGTCGAGGTGCGGCCAATTGGCTGACCGGCTGGCGGGCCAGGAAACGCCTGTGGAGGGCCTGGAAACGCTTGCGTTGTACTTATACTAGGTGTACGGCTTTGATGTGATATGGCAGCTCTTTCCAAGTTTGCAATGAGTGGGCTCATGGCATCGCTCTTGTACTCGTGATGTGCTGATGTGGGCGTGACAGCCTGGGGATCTGCAGTGATCTGGAGCTGATGCGGCTGCATGACCCTTCGTAGGGAGTCCAAGAACATGCTTGCATCGTTTGCAGTCCACAGGTAGACGTCTACGGTGTGGAGCCTGTACATGTACTTGCCCTGGTTGTGTGGATCTGGTACAGGAAGGTGCCACTGGGACATGTCTGGCTGAGGTGTGCCCGCTGGGCTTCCATGCTGGGCTTGAAAGGCATCAACGGTGAGCGAGAACAGGCATGGGTGCTTGTAGGACTGCTCGACCTTCACAGTGTCCAATTCTGATTGAGGGCCGAGGTCAGCTCATGCGTTGGGTAGGGGGCGTCCCGAAAGGAAGACTCACGGCCAGCAAAGGCGTCCTGGTTGGGAGTGCCAGGGTTGTTGGCGATCTCTATGCGCCCACTTTGACGCATAGGATTGTGGTAGAGGTAGACATAGGAGCTCTTGTCGAAGCGGTGGTGTGGGGGTTGGTGGGTAGGTGGAGAGAAGTAATAATGTACATCTGCAAAGCTGTCTCCGTGTTAACATACCTTGCGTAGCTTAGAGCATGGTCATGGCTTACAGCGTTGTTAGAGAGACCTCGCCCTGCTGTGGAGGCATGGTGCTGATGTGCGAGGTGGTGAGTCTGTCAGCTTTCCAATGCCTAGTGTTCAACAAGGATGGCGTTCACGAGGCTGTCAAGTGAAGCAGGAGCCGTTAGCATGCAGAGGTCACGACAGGAGATCAAGAGAATATATAGAAGCGTCTGAGCATGACGACGCTAGGATACTGGAGCCGTTGTGAGGTGGTCGCTCGTATTGGTCCTCGAAGCGCCCACGTTCTTGGTGCGATCAAGTAGTAAGCTGCAAGCGCCAGCGGAGGAAGGAAGCTTGGGCCCCTCCGTTGGACTGGCAGGCGCGACTCGGAGAAATTTACAATCTACAGTCGAGCGCCTCATCAACTGTCGGACAGCACGCGCCTCTGCAGCACGACGCCCAGTCTGCATCACCACGCCCAGTCTGCATCACCACAAACACACTCACTCGACGGTGCGACGATCGCTCGAAAAACGGTCATTTCTACGCCGCACCTCCCGCCCCGCCGCAGCCCCTCGAGGGCAAACACCGCATCTCCACCGCCAACATGTCGCTCGTCAACCTTGCACACGTGTGCTCACATCTGCAAAATGCATCCAAAGCTCGCCTCGGCCTGACGTCGATTCCCGTTTCGAAGATGCATGTCAACCTGGTTCTTGGCTTGCAGCGCGAAGGCTTCCTCTCCTCCGTAACCCTCGGTGGAGTTTCACCGCCAAAGCCATTCCTCCTGCAATCGCAGCCTGACCCGGAAGAGCTAGACATGATGGCACGAAGGCTCCAGAAAGAACCATGGCAAGCATTCAATGTGGAGGGCGGAGCAGAGACAGAGCAAGCCCTCGGCAAGGAGCAGATCAACAACATCAGCGTGCCTACAAACCCTGCGAGGCGACGACTCTGGCTCGGCCTGAAGTACTGGAACAACGAGCCGGTGCTGAAGAACATGAAGCTTGTTTCAAAGCCAACAAGGCGCATATGGCTCACTTCACAGGACCTGGGCAAGATCACGAGGACACGAGAGTCGAGCTACGTCAAAGGGCTTACACATCCGGGAGAGTGCATGTTCCTCACAACAGACAGGGGTGTTTTAGAGGCACGAGAGTGTGTGGAAAGGCAATTGGGCGGTATGGCACTGTGCAGGGTCTGGTAGGAGACCATGACGAGAAGGAGTTATTTCACTGTATAAACATGGCTGTTACAGGAGACAGGCTCAACTCGGCCCTATCGCATGATTCTGGCATTGTAAGACATCTTGTATGACTAGGAGGGTACCGGAAGATAGATGTACAGGACACTGCACGTAGAGACCTTCTGGCATCCAAAACTTGTAGAAATATCAACACTTCCTTACTTCGGCCCAGGCGCCTCGACCGCGATGCTGCTCGGAGTCGAATCGGCCTGCTTTGTTTACCAACGAGACCATGCTGGACATGGCCACGGCCTGGATTAGCACGATTGGTATGAAACCAGACTAAATCAGACGAGAACGTACACGCATTCTCTATCATCTAGACATCAACGTTCACGCCCTGGCAATCATCCCTCTAGTTGGCAATGGCGTCGTCAGTCTCTATCGACGTAACACTTCAGCAAGTATCAGAATTTTTGTGGGTGTGATAAAGTACGTTGAGATACATCGACATTGAACAAAAGAAAACGCAGAAAACGCTCTAAATAAAGGAGAATCGCCTCAACCCAGCTCTTACACCAAAGAACAGCCCTGTGCCGACACACGTCAAAAGTGGAATACCATACAGGCCAAGACCAATCAAGATACCTTGCTCGAAATACCCAATTGCGATCCACTCCGGCCTCTTCTTCTCCTTGATCTCTTGCGTCGCCTTACTCAGCGCCTCCGCTGCTGCTTTCCTCGACTCCTTGCCGCCGAGCACGTTGATGAGCGACGAGTGTGAAGCTGCAGGTACAACGAACACGGGAGATCCGCGTGCAAACTGCGCTTTTGTGTATCGCGCATCAATGTCAATGGTGTGGTTTACCGGGGCTGCTGGACCGAGCAAGAGACGGTAAGGGATATGATTGACCAACGCGACATCAGCTCTAACGAACTGGCTAAGGTACTTGCCCGCTGAGGGTGTACCGAAGTAGTACCCAGCCAGAAGGCCAGTAGAGGACTCCTCGTCTTCGCCGATCAAGTCGATGGCATGCTCGAGTGAGGTGATGCTTGACACGGCGAAGATGGGCTGACTAGCTTTTGGGGGCAGGGACAAGAGGTTGGAAAGGTCGACAATGGCACCGTTCGAGCCTTGTGTCACTATGTTCGACCTCCACGACTTGCTGTCATCCAGAGACTTTAGGATGTCTGCTGTCCTTGACCCTTTCTTCTGCCCACCCAACGTAGGTGATTTTGGCGAGCCATTCGTTAAGGCTTCATCGGGTGAAGCAAGATACGGGATCGCAAACTTCAACGCAAGCTCGAGAAAGTCCTTCTTGACAAACTCGTTGACGAAAACCAGATCGGGAGCATAAGGCGAGCTTCCTCCAAATGCAAAGCGTGCCGTAACCAAGTGCTCGGCTGCCGCAGCGAGATTGGCCGTACGGTCTACAATAGCAATACTTTTGCTGTGCGGGGAGACCAATTGCTTGTACGTTGGATTTTGGACTTGTGTCTCCTGCAGCACTTGAAATGCTGTTGATAGTGCATCTTGTGATGGTGCAGAAGAGATGGCGGCGAAAGTATCCGACTCAAGGGCCTGGGATAGGAGAGTGCGGAGAAGAGAAGGAAGTGCGCGGAGATTGTTTTCAATCTAATATTCATCAGCATCAGGTCGTCACTACTAGGAATCAGGAAGGGGAGACTCACTTTCAGCGCAACACAATTGCCAGCGGCCAATGCTGCACTTAGCGGTGCAATCGCCGAGTAGAAAGGTGTATGAGTCTGCTGTGGCTCGATATATACCACACCCCATGGGTTCGCTTGGTCAAGCGCATCTTTGCCGTTCGTGACTCGGTACTCCTCCACCAGCTCCTTAGCAGGATTGATCGAGCTGTAATGTTCTTTGATGAGGTCCAAGGCAAGCGCTACTTCAGCCGTTGCTTCCTGCTCTGACACTCGTGTATCTGACTTGATAGCATCTTTGATAGTGTTGCTGTCCTGGCGCATGGCGTCGTGGAGAGACTTGAGTTGCTTTTGGCGGAAGAAGGAGTTATGGCAGCGTGCTGTTAGGGCGGTTGCTTGCAAGGTAGCAACTGCGGAGTCTGTCATTTTGAAGCTGATGATTTGGGAATAGCAAAATATGGGAACAGAGAAAGAAGATCTGGCAAAAGTCCAGAAACTCAGGAACGGTGTGTTATGCTTCAAGCGCGTCGTACAAAGCCCCAGATCTCCTATTGGTAGTTGACATCTCGGGACGCGTCCACCCCCCACATCACGACCCCAGCTCTCCGCGTAAGCTCGTATGCTTGCAACGTCTAAGGTCTACTTTTGAGTTCTTGTCCGACGTGCTTCTCCACAGCTCAGCTCAGTTGTTCCTCTGCATCACCACAATCACCATGTCCGTAACAACGACCTCCAACCCCCTAACCTACGCCTCTGCCGCGGTACTCAGAGACTACGAACTCGCGCATTCCGATTCTGACGAGCCGCTCGATACATCACTCAACGCACACCCGGCTCCGTCGTCACAGACGACCAATCCCGCAGACTGGCCTACTGAACATCGCCGTGTTCCCGCATACCGGCCAATCAACACAGAGCTCGATCAGAGCGAACGAAGGGTCTACCAAAATCCAATCGAGAGGGCGTTCATTACGGTTATGTTCACGGGCGTTTTTACGGAGTCGGTAGGTGTTCCAAGGGACACTCGAAGTTGTAGGCTAAGCTAATATTGCTGCAGACGATTTCGAAAGTGTGGCGAGCAACGGGCGGAAGGTTTTGGAACGTAGGTTATAACATCGGCGGAGAGTGGTGAAGTTGAAATCGAAACGGGGGCACTTTTTGCCGGCTCTACTGTACTGGGAGCGGATGATAGCACGATTCTGGTGGCGCAGGAGTTTTGCTATGAAATCACGTACTTGCTCAAACAAGGTCTATTACACACAAACTCTTGTATAATGCATTTTTAGTTGGGTTTCTTTTGGAATCCTTTGAATGTCGATTGATTGCATTTTTGGGAGCCAATCATAACGCGCGTCCTCCGATCCTCCGACTCACCGAAAACGCCTGTCGCTCTCTTCCTTGCCAACTATCCTTCGTGACACCTCCTGACCTCCAGGCAGCCGTACGAAACCTCGCCCGAAGCGCGTGACATACCTCACGATGCAGTGTCATGGGCTCCACGGACACCGGCGGCAGTCGTGGTGTGGGAACCCCAGCTTTCGGCAAGTCAACGACTGTCCCCCACATTCCGTTACTACCATCTGACATCTAGTAATGGCAGATAGGTAAAGCGGTACTAAACTGACATTTGAGAGTTTATTTGAGCCGCCCATTCTTCCAAGCTCTCGCTCCTTACCTTCCCACCTGCACATTCGTAGCACATATTCTCGTAATGGATTTTACACAGAATCAAACGAACGGCGTCGACAGCACATCAAACAATGAGACCCGGCCACTCAACATCACCATAGTCGGTGCTGGCATTGGTGGCCTTTCTGCCGCCATCCTTTTGCGCCAGCAAGGACACTCTGTTACTCTATTGGAGCAGTCCCGCTTCGCCAATGAGCTTGGTGCAGCCATCCATCTTGCGCCCAATGCCAACGGCCTACTTCGACGCATGGGACTCTCTCCCGAAAAAATTGGATCCGTCTCTTGCAAGAAAGTGAGCCAGTGGTTGCCGTCAGGCAAAGTACTGTTTAGCATACCTGTCGAACGGGAGGCCCACCGCTGGCAGTATCCTTGGCAACTTGCACACCGTGTCAGCCTACACTCTGAGCTGAAGAGGTTAGCAACGACAGAGGATGGCCCTGGAACCCCTGCCATCTTGAAGACACGGTCGCGAGTTTTGAACGTCAACACGGCAGAAGGCAGTGTTACACTCGAGAACGACGAAATTGTGTATGGCGATGTTGTCGTTGGCGCTGATGGTGTTCACTCGAAGACAAGGGCAAACATACCTGGTGCCGAAAATATCAAGACTTTTGGTACTGGCAAGAGTTCTTTCCGCTTTCTCATCCCAAGAGAAAAAGCACTGGCCGATCCCGATACCAGGAAATTTGCCGAGCACGAGGGTCACCTTCTCATGATGTTCGGGCAAGACCGCCGTGTTATTGTCTACCCAACATCAGACAACACCCTGCTGAACTTCAACAACATACACCCTACATCCGATTCCCAGTTGATCTCTGAGGAGCCAGGAAGCGGTGACTGGCAAAACCAGGGTAACCTTGACAAAATGCTTGAAGTATACAAGGATTTTGAGCCGGCCGTGCTTAAGCTGCTAAAATTAGCGGACGAAGAGACACTGAAGGTATGGGAGCTGCTAGATATGGAACAGCTACCTACGTGGACGCATGAGAAGCTTGTCCTCATCGGGGATGCAGCTCATCCTTTCACGCCTCGTAAGTCATCCTCAAATGTCAAGAAACAATCGAATTAAGCTGACTCATCTATCAACAGACCAAGGACAAGGTGCAGCTCAAGCCATCGAAGACGCCGCATCTCTTGCAGTCATGTTGCAGAAAGGCACATCTCTCGGTGCCATTCCTGACCGTCTGAAACTATACGAGAAGTGCCGCTTCGAGCGTGCTTCTTACATCCAAGAAATCTCTCGCATTGCCGGCAAAGACTTGGGCACTGGTCCACCGCTAGATTCATCCCGTTTCACGGCCTACAACTTTGGACATGACGAGTGGGATTACTCAAGCCAAATGCTCCGAAAATGGGAGTGGGAGAACAAGAAGGGTCTGCTTTGGAGAATGCCAACATCGTTTGGGCCAATGCCTGGACCTCGACAAGACTTCCACGGCCGTCCTCGAGATGGCAGCCAGGCAACGTTCAAAACGACTAGTGTGAAGTTCAAGTCCAGCAGAACGGTGCTACAAAACCTATTTCCTACTGAAAAGCTCAAGTTCGCATCCCCAGACACGATTGTCTACGCCACGTTTTCGGCGACACAGCTCGACAATCTCGAGTGGCTAGGCGGCCGAGGCTACTCGCATTTTGGACTGTACATCCACGGTGTGCAGTACACCAAGGAAAATGGAGAGACAACTACAGGCACTTACCTCCCAGTGCTGTTCGAGAACCTCGCAGATCCCATTCTTAGTGGTAGGGAAGAACTCGGTTTCCCAAAGTTGTTCGCCGATCTCGAAGTGCAGCAGGATGCGAATACTTGGTCACTGAATGCTAGCTGGATGGGCTCGAAGTTTGCTACACTGACACTGTCAGACGCTGCAGAGCCCGTGACAGACGGCGAAGCGGCACCTCAGCAAGCACCCGCATCACCTGAAGAGGGTCTGTTCATTTCCAAACACATTCCCGCTACCGGAAGCATCGGCAGCAGAGAGAGGGGCCAATCTGATGTAGAGTACACTGCGTTCCTCCCGAACGACGAAGATGCGAAGACTGTGGAGAGGAAGGTACAAAAGACGCTCAAAGCGAACAAGGCACAGATCAAGTTTGATCCGTTGGACTGGAAGGCACTGCCTACGCTGCACCACATCGTTGCAAGGCTACAAGAGGTGCCAGTATTCGAGATTGTGGAGGCAAAGATTGTGGAGGGAACTGGAGTGAGCGATGTTAGTTCTGTAAGGAGAGCCGAGTAGTTCGCTGTATCGATTAACGATTTTAATATAAACCTTCATCCTTGCACCTCATGGTATCTCAGAGAGATGAAGACCATCGACGTGAGGGATCCTGGTAGCAAGAATGGCTACACTTCGCAAACGACCTTTTATGTCTCTTGAACAGTGGCCTTCAAGGCTTTACTACGACAACTAGTAACATCACGCAAGAATTAATTACACAAATCCAAGGGGTGTTCTCACCTTCATGTAAGGAGAGTGCTACTTAAGTTTGAAAGTTTCTTAGTTGTGTCGTGGTGGGATAAACGTTGTTGTTGTTCGGGCTTTTGGCGGTCGCTTGTCAACTGTTATTTGTGGAAGACGAAGAACAACCATGTCTTGAGGCCGGGAAAGTTTTAGTAAGGTAACAAGCTGGTAATCGTATGGTCATATGTTATCACAGTGACAGATGGAATGGCGCTGACGGATCACAGAGAAAATTTCATGGGCTAAATGGAAAGACACTACTGGGATCTAGATCACACTTGCAACACCGTTCAATTACTGGGCATTGCCCTCAGGCACCCACTTAGCGGTCCAGATCCTCAGCCTCTTACCCCAGATCAAAATAGGGATAGTCATCAGCGCAAAAAGACCCATCAGCATCCCGAAGATGCCAAAAGCCTCTGCAGCACCGTCATGCTGCACCCACTCGCCAACGAAGAAGGTCCACGCGAACGATACAATGGCCCTCGCAGTTGTAACCGAAACAAAGCAGTCTCCCGCAATGCTAGTGTACGACTCGATCAGGTAGTTGAACCCCACAGACGGTGCCTGCATGAGTCCAAACGCAATCATGCCGATACCGAACTGCAGGCCCACCCATCCCGTTGTCGAAGGATTTTGACCGACGAAGCCAAAGATCAGTGCACCAGCAGTTGCGATGAAGAGAGCAGGCAATGCAGTGACAAGACGAGCTTCTGGCTCTGCATAGCCGTGGGTGTCCTTCTTGGCACTGCGCTTGGTGGTCCAGTCAGCGATGAAGTAGGTAAAGACGCATCCGAGCAAAGCTCCGATGAGACCGCCGACATTGATCAGGCCAACGTGTTTGCCCCAGAGATACGGAGGGGCGGCTACGAGTTGCGGGGCGATGGTGCTAGCAGTGACGACGAGGCCGACGAGGCCTGCGTACCAAGCGGAGATCAACCAGACACCTGGGAGGCGCATGGCCTTGTACGGAGCAAGGAACTTCTGGCCGATGCCGGGGCGGTAGGTTATGAGTCTCAACGACTTCAAGTACGAGTACGGTGGGTATGAGGTAGGTGGTGGCTGGACAGCGGAGATTGATTCCTTTTTCTCGACATGGTCCTTACCATCTTCGCCCTCGAGGTCGTTGAGCCATTGGGGTCGGTCGTAGAGGGTCTCTGCTTGGAAGAAGAGGCAAAGAAGGAATGTGAATGCGGACAGGATAACATTCCACCAGTGGATCCAGACAAGACCCTGACTGGCGACAATGTATCCGCCCGCGATGCCGCCCACGAGTGAGCCGGCTGAGAGGAACACTGTGTAGATAGCCTTTGAACCTTTGTTAGAGTCATTGTGTAGCGGTGGACGTGGCTCAACTTACCATAGCGCGTCCACGTTGATGTACGAAGAAAATCTCGCCAACAACATCAGGCGATACTGCGTCAGCGGGACCTCCTCCAATGCCCATGAATAGGCGAGCCGCAAGGAAGCTGTTGAAATCCGTCGTCAAGCCAGCCCACATACTCGAAAGGATAAGCAGCAAAAGACTGCCAAGAGTGACAGGTCTCCGTCCAAATGTATTGGCTAATGGCACCCACCACAGGTTCGAGGCCCCGACCATTAAAATGTTGACCGCAACCAGATAGGTGAGTTTGGAGAACGGCTTTGGTGGCAGGCCGAAGATTGGCGATGCCGCATATACAGGCAAGGCACTCGAGAGCGTAGAACTTGTAACGTTGACGACGAATGGGTGTACGGACATGGCAAACAACATGACCAATTTCCGCCACATGGGCAGGTTCAGGGGATCAGCCGGGTCTGCAGATGGCTGCGGTACCAGCCTGATCTCATCATGGCTTTGTTGCGATGCGGTCCATTCGAGATGTTCTTCAACCTCGAGTTAGCACGCTCTGATGAATGTTGATGTTGAAGTCTTACCAACAAGAGTCGATGTGCCTGGCGGTGTTGCGTTCTTAACCTCGTCCTTGGACAAGGCAAACGCCTCTCTAAACGATGTCATGATGACTGACGAGGAAGTGGGATGAGTTGTCGTTGATGGGACAACTCTCACGAAGTGGCGAGTTAGACTCTGCACGGTGTTGTTGTGCCCCCAAGATTATATAGGTGAATCCTCGACCCGGAAGGCTTGGGGGTGAAGATCCATGCTCGGTAGCTTTACAGCGAATGAGCGAGGGTGTCGGCGTTATTCACTGGTTATTAGACGCAACAAGGAGCGCATTGGCATTATCACTTACCCCAGCACCCCAGATCGAACTGCCGCTTTGTGGGGTTTGTCCGATGTGGAGGTCGTTGTCCGGGTGCGGTCTAGGACTAAGACGAACAAGACACGCGGGGTCGAGCCGAATTCCTCTGCCGCCGATGAGACAACCAATAACCGCCAAGCGCTGCGATGAATGCGCAATCAGCTAGGCACAGGACCCTCAATCAAGAAAGCACCCGAGAAGCTGGAACGCTGGTTTTGCACGTGAACCGTGCAGTAGGGCGAGCTGTTGTACGGTGCTTGCGAGGTTAGGTATTTGTGAGAATCTCGTACGGACTCTACATCTGTAGCCGAGCTGCATCAAGCGTGTTGTTTTATCTACTCTCTGGTCGTAGGCCTTCCAACAATTGCACCAAGTTGCCCACCAGTGGTGGGCAGGATCCATCAATGGACTCATACGGTGCCAGTAACAAGCGCACTAAGCCATCCATGACCGCAGCAACGTTGCTAAGCTGGACAGTGTCGCGCGAGTTCAGGGACCTGATCGACGGGATACCCCGACCCAGTGTGATGAATCTTCGCGCACCGAGATTGTCGTCTCCGTTTAGCACCACTGTAGCATGCGAGGCGTCGCTGGGCGTCAACTTCTCTACAGCAGACCGCTTCAAGAACCCATAACCCCAAAGAATGAGCCCTGCGTGGTACACCGCAATCGCATTAAAATTACACAACAAGCCCTTCGGCAGACTTTCAGCGGCACGAAGGATCTGACCGGCGTGCCACAGTGCCTGGCGGGCTGGCACTGTTTTGGTCCAATCGCGTAACGAAGGATAGGCGGAACGCGCTTCTTCCTGGCCCTCGATTCCAGCAAAGAGTTGGATATCGTCCAAGGGAGCGTTTAGATGTAATAACATCAGCTCCATCGTGATTTCAGCAGTCTTTGTCATCGGCGGGCTGCTGACGTGAAAGTCTTCGATCTGTTTCGTAAGCTCCTGGTAGCGGGACGACATAATGAGACTGTCGTGTCCTTTAGCGGGTGATCTTGCACCAAGCGAGCTCATCTGGCGGAACTCCCAAACCATGCCCCACATCATGTGCAGATATGTTGTACCAGCGCTGTCATGTTGGGCAAGATAGTCGAGGTTTAGAAAGCAGTCGATTGCCGATGGACGTTTGGTCGCGGCCCAGGCGTTCTCCAGGTAAGCAGCCTTCCAAGCGACGGCAGATTTTGCTAGCCAGAGATCTGTTCGGAATTAGCCAAGAACATACAAGACACATACATCCACAGTACCCGGAACTACGATAGCTGCGCATCCGAAAGGGCACATGTACGGGGACGCGGAGGGCACTTACGATTTGAACTAGGCAGGGGTAGGTGCATCTCCGAATATGTCATCAGCGGCGGTTTAAGTAGTGCCATCGATGATTGTCTGTCGAGCTCAAACACTCGATAGATGAGCCGGAGGTACGATTCCTGGTATGCCCACTCGTGCCATTTCACGTCCAAGGCTGCTCCGTCCTCTTCCGTAGACGGCACTACATCCTTCCATGTTGAACGTCGTAATCGCCCCCCGCGCCGGATCATTGTAACCAGTGGCTGGAGGAAACTTTCTGCGATTTCCATCTTCCGGCTCATACCGCTCCACATGCCGACTATGAGTTGTAGGAGAAAAGTTCTTACATGCTGCAGGTCTCTGATCGCAGAGTTGTCTTCCTCGAACGATTTTGCCTGGCCCATGCGGGCGGCTTCGTGTAGAGCAAACCCAAGCTTTCGCAACGGGACATCCGGCGTCGAAGCGGCACCGGCTGAGACTATACAAGCAAGCAGCTCTGGACTCAGCTTCGCAAGCGACAGAGTCGGGAGGTGGAACCAAGACTGGACGTCGAGTGCTGGTGACGTCAAAAAGAATTGTATAAGTCCGTCGAGCAACTCAGCACTGGGGAATGCGGATGCTATACGCTTGACGTTTTCGGGGGTACATGTACCAAGGACCAAAGCCATTAGCCGATCACGGCTTACACGACCCAGTCTCTCGTTGACTGCGCGACGCTGTGGAAGGTGGGCCCGGCGGTTAGGATCCTTGTCAGGATCCGGAAAGGCTAGGTTTGTCTGCTCCATCCCGCTATGGTCCTTGTCTCGACGTGGCAGGTAACGCCAGATACTTTGTTTGAAAGCTTCTGTACGCACCGGTGCGCTGTCGTTACCCGGAGCTTGGGGTTCAAGTCCTTGGGCATCAGTAGAAGGTGTGCCGGCAGTAAAAGGTATCTGGAAGTTGTACTGATCTAGCAGCCCAAGGTCAAGGTCTGTAAGGCCAACATCCATATCAAAATTGAGATCCATTATACCCCGTGGAGTTGCATGACCAGACAGGAACGACTCAAAAGGAGGCATGTTACGGAAGTAGTCTGGGAGGAAAGGGTCAACGCCCGGTGTTTCATCAAAGTTCGACAAGGGGTTGTCAAAGAACGACACTGTATCATCAGTCCCCGTGTATAGATGATCCACAGCCCCTTTGGACGTCGGCAACATTATCTCGCGCCCAGCGGGTTGCGAGCCACTCGGCGCTGTCATCTGTGCAACTGGTATTGATGGTGGTTGGAAATTTGAGCTTGATGCATCACCATTGTTCAAATGCGGCGTCGAAGCTTGAGGGCTGTGAGGAAGCGGTACTACCGGAGAATCGTAATCGAACCCGTTTGACAAGTCAAGCAGGTCTTGCGCTGCATGCACAGCGTCAAGTTGATCAATTTCGTTGTTGTCGGCTGTCAAGGTCTCTGGCACTCGACAAGCGATATTCTTCTTTTTACAACGACTGCATGGCTTTTCGTCCTCGCATCGTAAATGACTCTGAGAACAGGCTTCACATGCCTGTACCACTCGAGTGTCGCGAGCGATCTCTCGCTTTTGCCTCTTGGCGACAGAGTCGGAGTTATGGTTGGTTACGTGCCTCTTGAGTAGGTCTCTGCAAAGGAATCAGAGCATATCAACGGGTAGTGGGGGGTGCACGTACATCCTAGCAAAGCCCTTCGCGCAGACAGGGCAGATGTAAGGTTTCTGTCGTGTATCTGGTAGATGAACCTCTCAGCTAAGTGGTTGCATACACGACTAATGCGAAGATACCTACGCGCTCGAACGTGTCGCGTGAGATGGTCTGCTCTGGTGAACGACCTCTTGCACGTGCTGCACTGGAACAGTCTCTGTGGGTCCGAATCGGGAATAGCGGCCGCTGGTGATTTCTGGGGTATTGCATCTGCTTGCATTGCAATTATTGAATCGAACGACATTGGCCTCGGAGTGCGAGGTGGAGGAAGAGAAAAGTGTGGGGAGTTAGGGCGGTTGTGCACTGTCACATGCGGAGAACGCGGCCTTGGGTGCTGCGCCTCAGCCTCCCGAGATTGGCTTCCCCCACATCCCGCAACCTGATCACCATGCAACCTCTTAGAAGATGAGACCGAACACTGAGCTTGCGTGTCAACTTGACTTCTTCTTTCGTACCAGACCCGGCGGACATCACATCCGGCAGATCCGTTGACAGTCTGCCACCTCTCTTATAGCGTCAAGTCAGTTGGTTGTTTGCACACTGACGCGGGTTGCATTAAGGGTTGACCTGGCTTGCCCTACGTCCATCACCACTTGATTCAGCTTCCATCATACAGAGCTTAAGCTGTTAGACCATAGCAAACTTCCCACCATGGTCATCCCACCGGTGCATTTCTTTTCCCATGGCTCTACCATGATGCTGGGTGAGGAAACACCCTCGTCAGACTACTGGAAAGCCTGCGGCGACGAAGCCTTACGCCAAGGTATCAAAGGCATCATTATGATGGGCGCACACTGGGACGCGCGGGGCGTGAACCGCATCGACGTTGCCATGAATCCGAAACCAGAGAAGTCACCCGTCGCCTACGTCCACCCTAGGAAATACGTCGACTACGAGCTCAATCCCGACCTCGCCACGGGGAAGAAGTGCATCGCAGCGTTGCGCAAGAAAGGCATCGACGCACGACCAAACGACAAGTTCGATTGGATCCACGACACATACCTCATCCTCATTCGGATGTTCCCCGCAAAGTGCCCGCCAACAACTCTGATCAGCATGAACGGCCGCTTCGATCCCCACCTACATGCACGCGTTGGAAGCATCCTCGCCCCCTTCCGCGAGGAAGGTTACCTCATCATTGGCACGGGCGGCGCGGTACACAATCTCTACCGCAACCACTGGGGCCAGATGCTCAAGTACTCTGACAACCTTGCCCAACCGTATCCGCCTGAGGCGCCGATGCTCGAGTTCCGACAAAGTTTTGAGGATGTGCTTGTCAAGAATTGCAGGAAGGGCGCGCCGAAAGGGGCTGTCACGAGGGGCATTACGAGGTTGATGAAGCATCCCATGTTTAGGGACGCGCATGCGACTGATGATCATTACATGTCAGCTTGTTTTGTTGCGGGTGTTGTGGATGCGTCACCGCGAAGTGGAGAAGAGTGCGTGCTGGGTGCTGAGAATTGGGAGTTGGTGAATATGTGTAACAGCCAGTTTACGATTGGGAGATGGCTGTAGAAGGCTTGATCCTATGTGTTTCCTTTTTTTTTCAGATCGCTACTTTGTACATGATACTCAATTGACATCTTATCGTTCGCTGATTCACGCTGATTCGCATCGATGCTTCCACCAACATACGACATGACCCTGGCAACCAGTGCTTTGCTAGCCGATCGATGGCTGATCTTGGAGACTTCACTATCGTCAGTTTCTGTCGATACTCCAAAGTTGAAGCCATCTCGATAACACGATACTCAGTGAAACAGAACGTAAGAACGGTTGTGTCTTTCTATCTTGGAATCAATTTAGACGTTCTGATGTGTGCTTAGGTGATTGTGACCTATGATAGTCGTCCAACTACAATCTATCATGACTTGTATATTGATAGTCTTACTTCGGTGGTACAATGGGCAGCGTAACATAGTTCACAAACTTCTCGCTGAAGTGCAGATGATTCAGTCCTCCAAAAGTCTTCTCACTCCTGTCCTCAGGATGGTTGTGCTGGAAGATACCACTTCCCTGTGTATCTCCGCTGCTGACCTCAAAGACAATCTTACCGCCCTTCTCGACGACGACATTTGTTGGCCAAACCTCAACATCAACCGCGTAGACGTCTCCGGGAATAACAGGTCGGACGTCGGTGCTGAAATAGTCTCTCCAGGGCAGGTACTCGCGGTGCTTAGGGTGGTCGGGGTTTGTCTTGCGCAGACTAACACGCAGCCAGCCCTTGGCTAGAGGGATAGGATCGCCAGCTGTCCCGGTGTAGTGTACCTCCTTGCCTTCAGGCGAGATGTAGCGGAGGGTGACGAACAGATCAATGTCGGACGGTGTGGCGCCAGTAGCGTGTGGTGAGAGGGATGTGTTGAGGTGTGCGACGATGTGGCCCGTAATCTCAGTCTCCTCCTCGAAAGGAGCAGTGGTGAATTGGAGAAGTTTGGGATTGTCAAGTGTGCCCAGGGCCTCGTAGGAAAGCTTCTGAGGGCGATTGGTGATTGGTTGGACTTGTGTCAGTGTCTGTGACGGTGTAAGGTAAAACTTGGTGTATCGTGTTCGTGCGATCGGCCACTCATTCTCTGTCCGTCTTGTGTAGGCCTTTTCGGCCTCTGCATTGTCGAAACCAACATCACCCTTCCTAAGCACCATATCGACTGGTGGTAGCTTGCCCTTCACTGACCAACCGACTCGATCGTCTCCCTTGAGGAAAGCGTCAAGAAAGCTGCGTTGAATCTCGACCTCTTCCTTGTAGAAGAAGGGCAAGTCATGACGTCCAGTGATCATCCGCAGGTATTTGAACTCTGACCCGGCATGTGTGTAGCCTTCAATGTTGCCGCGAAGATGTAGCAAGATACCGCCCCAGTTTCCTACTGAAAGCAGCGGCACTTCGATGTCGCTCATGTCGTACTCTTTGCTTGCATAGTAGATTTCGTCGCGGTATTTGGACGCATTCGTATCAATCGTCTGGTCCTGACGGTTCTTTGCTCGAACCTCTTCGGATAGATCACCATCAACAGTGTCAGGACCCCAGTTGCGCGCTGCGCGACCCGGTCGTCCGTATTGGTTTGTGATGACCTGACGGTTCCTAGCACCTTGTCAGCATTTCCTTCGCAATCAGAATCTGAAATTTGACATACCACCAGAAGTCAATGAACTTGTTGCTTAAAATACCACCATGTCTGCAACGATCGCGGTAATAGTCGCTCATACCCTCCCAAGGAATGACAGCTGCCAAACCCTTTGGCTTGCGGGCAGCCACACGCCACTGCGATCCAGCGTAGTAGCTGATACCGAGCAGGCCGACTTTACCGGAGGACCAAGGTTGCTCAGCAGCCCACTCTACTACGTCAAAGAAGCACTCGCTCGTGCCGCGAGACATGGTGTCGAGGAAGCCTGGCGATTGTCCAAGCCCGCGCTCGTCAGCACGTACAATCACATAGTCGTTCTTTGTCCAGAAACCGGGGTCTGGTGTCTCCCATGCTGAGTGATCGGAGTGATGCTCTGGGTTTACTTCAGAGTACGATTTGGCATGGAAACTGGCAGCGTTAGAAGTTGTACAATTCAGCGATTTCGAAAGACACGTACTCCTTGTAATGAATGTCTTTTCCGTACGGGCCATAAGTCACTAGTACAGGCAGCTTTGTGCCTTCGTTTGTAGACTTTGGCCTGTAGACGTTGACTCGGACGATACCTGTCGAGCTCGTCTTCAAAGGAACCTCGGCATTCTCTTCGAAGATGTAGGGGAACGACGTCTCGTCGATTTTGTGCGCTTTCCTCACCTCCAGCTGTTCAGACATGATTTTAGTCGATGAGTGATGGTTAGTGGATATTCTTGGGACTCACTACTGGCACATTTCTACATATATGAGAGAATTCGACGCATGGTGGGTACCGAGGACGCCGTGACGGAGCGAGGGGCGCTATCGGGAGGTGGGGGAGTGAGACCGATTCGAAGTCATCGTAGGGATCACAACGCTCTAGGCACGACAAAGATCGAAATTTGGAGAGTGAATTTGGTGGATGGAGACAGAGCTGGGCTTTGAATGGAACCATCTGATTCATATGCATGGACGTTCACAACCCAATTGAGAAAAGGAGCAGTTGCATGGCAACCAAAAGCATCAACAGAGACACTAAATCTTCAAAACGGCGCAGATTCTATTCTCAAAGTCTAGGTCCCCCTAATGGGAAGCAGGAACGCCCTCCATCGTTCCATAATCTTCCTTCAATGCCTCGCCACCGAGTTCTATCGGTTTGCTTTCCTGCAAAACGTACATCATCCTTGCCCAGTTGTCTTTACTCAGGTTCCTCCACGCGTGCATCGTACCCCTCTGAATCGCAACGTCGCCACGCTTCAAAACTCGAGTCTCGCCAGAGTCGAGCACCAACTCAACCTCGCCCTCAATCACAACGCCGTAATCGAGCGAGATTGTCCGGTGCATAGGTGACAGCGCGCCTGGCTCCATATCAACGAAGCGCAAGACTGTGCCTCCAGAGGTGACGAGCCCAGGGGCCTTTTCGAGGAAAGGCTTGTAGACGTTGATGTCTGCATCATTGTTCAGATCGACGGGGTGCCCTTTAGTGACATAGGGAAGACCGAAGGATGCGCTGGGAATCCTGTCCCACTTCAAAGTCTCGTCGGCGGCGTCTGAGAAGATGGCTTTTTTTGTCGTGGCATCGTGTGTTGTGATGTAGCGCTTCAAGCTGGGGAGCTTGTTTTCGAGTTCGGTTCTGGATGACATGGTTGCTGGTTTTGAAGCTTGTGAGACACTGTTGTTCAGCTTGTAGCTTGATGGACTGGACTGAGTGGTATGTAGAGCCTGCAGAATGTAGATTCGCAGTTGGTAGCAACCGGCGGATGAATCTCAGGTCGATGACACTTCCCGATGTGGGGGCATTCGATAGCCGCCGACGCGTACCTACGGCAGCTACTGCAGGGCCACAAGCTCACATGTTCGTGTTTCGGTGCTCAAGAGCTCCGCGATATATGCTGGATCTCGTGAACACGGTGTGGCAAGGAGGACGATGATTCTGAGTCGCGAGCCTTTGGAAGGGTTCTCTATCGATTAGCAGAGCCCCTTGCCAGATTGGCTCTAGACCACCACTGTCGATGAAGGAGCGAGGAGTTTAAGAAGCACTTCACAGTGTTTAGTAACGACCAATCATCACAATTTAAAGGCTCCGCGACAGAGCCGCAGACCCTGGCATGTAATGTCTGCTGTTGCTGGAACATCCACCCACCGAGGCCGTTTTCCGGGGTAGCGTTGCGGGGTCCCGATGTGGAGGAGCCGTCGGCGCTGTCGGTCTCACTTGCCCAGACACAGTGCTTGTACCAAATGTATTGAAGGTCGCTGTTGACAAGCTTGTCTCACACCGTTTGGCGGTCTGTTAGAAACATTGACGTTGAGCCTTCACTCGGTAACCATCAGCCCAATATCATCATGGCCGACGCATATACCTCCCACTTCGGCATCAACAACATCCCTTATGGCATTGCAAGCTCGTCCAAGAGACCGCGACCACAAGCTGCGACAAGAATTGGCGACGACGTGATCTTTCTCGCCGAACTTGCAAGTCACGAGTCTTTCAAGTCCATTGCTGCAGATTTAGCAGCCCTATTCTCTCTGCCCACACTCAATGCATTCGCATCGCAGTCCAGGGAAGCCCAGAGTGCTGTACGCACGGCTATTCGCAATGTATACCAAGACAACTTGCACACGTCTGCATCCGAGAACATCAAGGAAGTGACTCTGCATCTGCCGGTTGCGATAGGCGACTTCACGGACTACTCGGCGAGCGCAAACCACGTTCTCAATGCTGGTGAAGCGATAGCGGGCGTACGGTCTTTCCCCCCGGCGTTCCACAAATATCCCGTCGGGTACGCCGGACGGTGCTCCTCGATTGCTGTGAGCGGGACACCCATCACGCGGCCCCTAGGCCAATACATCGAGGACTACACGGCAGCAGAGAAAAACATCATCTTTGGCGCGTCGCGGGCGTTGGACTATGAGCTCGAGATCGGTGCTGTCGTGGGCAGACCGGTCGAGTCGGGGACGTATCTGCATGCAAAAGACGCAGATGAACACATCTTTGGTTTAGTGTTGGTCAACGATTGGTCTGCTCGAGATATCCAAGGGCTGGAGATGAATCCGCTGGGGCCGTTCAACGGGAAAAACTTCGGGACTTCGATCTCGCCATGGATTGTGACACTCGAGGCGTTGAAGACACATGAGGTCCCTGCGCTTGAAAGGATGGGACCTGTGGCGCCGTTCATGGACGATGCAAAGAGTGTCAACTACGATATCAACCTCACCGGGTCGATTACACGAAATGGCTCTAGCACGACAACGTGTACGGTCGGGTTCGAGACAATGTACTGGACATTCCGACATATGTTTGCGCACCACACCGTTGGAGGATGTGGGCTGCGGACTGGTGATCTGATTGCGAGTGGAACCGTGAGCGGGGAGAAGGAGCATGAGCATGGGTGTTTGCTCGAGCTGACGAAGAACGGCAGGGAGGCTAGTAAGCTGAGCGATGGGAGTGAGTTGCGGTACCTGGTCGACGGAGACGAAGTGACGTTCGAAGCGGTCGTCGGTGATGGAAGCGCAGGTGTCGGGTTTGGCGCTTGTGTTGGTGTTGTGAAGCCTGCAAGACAAGTATAGACGGTAGAGTCGAGAAGGTTCTACGTTGCCTATGCACTTCCTAGAAGGAGAAGTACTGCTGGGTAGTCCGCTACGAATTATCGTGAGTTAGTATTACCGCAAGGCCATTGCGTGCAAAGGTGGTGTTATTGTGCTGCATACTGACATTGGAAGAGAATGTTCATCGTACAAGTCACCTGCACTGAAAGCGTCAATAGAATACATCCATAGCGTACCAGTGCGCTGGATGTCCATGTTTTTGTCGTGTTTTGTTCGTGTTTCCCTATCTATGACGTGGCTACCGTCAAGGCCACACGTTTCCAATACCCTTCTAGGCCTAAGTTCCCTACAGCCGTGCAAAATAGCTCGTTGAATATGCGTACAACATCAGAGTCTTCTCATCCCCGCTCCGTCCATCATCTAAGACCGGCCAAACGACGCTCCTGAACCTCGGACAGCGCCCGGCTGCCGCTCAGGAAGGCAACAACGCCCACAAGACCAGCGGCAGGCAGGGTCTGGAAGAGGTTCCAGCTCGTGTAGTAGAGAAAGAAGACGCCCTCGATAGCGATGATGGATCCGTAAAAAAGGGCGTGCGAAACAGGGGCAGCGCCGAGAGCCTTGCTGAGGTGACTGACGTTGGCACCCAGGGTGGCCCAGAGACCGAGCAAGACAGGGAAGGCGGCAGCAACGGCAGCTGCGAAGACGATGGTGATGGCCTTGGGCGGTGACTTGGGGTCGTCGCGGAAGATGTGGTGGATCTCCGACTCGGCGGCGTAGCGGAGCGGCGGCGAGGGGATGGCGAGGGGCACGTTGGCATCGCGGCTGACGGTCAAGTCGAAGACCCTTTGCTTGTACGGCTTCGACGAGCCGAAGGCGCCAATGACGAGCGAGGCGGGAATGGGCTTGGTGGAGGTGAGGAATTGGTGGGGCAGGTCCTTGTGTGCCTGCGGAAGCGTCAGTACTGCCGGGTGCCATTGAGGGCGGCACCTACCAGAGAGACCTTGGCCTTGCCGCTTTCCTTGACACTGAGCACGAACGACTCTTCCAGGCCGCTCGTGGGATCTGTCAGGGTGAGGAATGCCTGGTGCGGCCGCTTGGCAGTCTTTCCATCGACAGTGCTGAGGTCCAGCTTCAACGAGTCGGTCGCGCCTAGCGATATCGTCTTCGCGAGCGGTTTGGTAGCGCTGAGCCTGAGAAGAGTTCAATCCCCCATTCCGACTGGCTTCTACGTCTGGGTGCACTCACGGGTTCTTGGAAGCTCCTCCTACGCCAGCACCTTTGCTCGCAATTGAAACCGTGCCATCTTCGAAGCTCCAGGCAGCAGCAGATGCAATGGACGCGCCCGAGAGCAGAAGCGAAGACACGAAACCGAAAGAGAGCTTCATGATTGACGTATGCAAAAAAGTGAACGCAGAGCTCTTGCGTGTCGTGCCAGAGGACAGCTTGCGTGGACCGCCCAAGCAGCGCACTGACCCACATGTCGGTGATTGGTCGGTCCGCCGCAGCTTCATCACCAACGCTCTAACGACCGACACAACCCACCATGGTTCGTGGAAGCGGTTCGATACTGAACCGCTCCACGGCTCGAGTACAACATATCTGACTCCCACTTGAAAAGCCCCGTAGAGTGACTTGACTTCCAAGACGCAAGCTACAAACGCGTGTCCGGTGAGAGAAGATGATCGTAGAGGAAGGATGTACTGCCTTCAGCCTCTCTCTTACCCATCTCTCTTTCACAAGCTTTGACTGCCTTCATTCTGTTTCTAACCCTGGCCCACATTCGTTCGGCCGATGAAACCAGACCATCTCGTCAGCATCCATCAGTGACTACACGTATCATCAACCATTGAATACTCCATCATGAACGAACTCATCTCCAATCCAGGTCTCAGGTTTGTGCTATACAAGCTCAAACGCTCACTGACCTACACATATGCGCGAGATGGTAAGCCAGCCAAGCAGTACAACATCTCAGACACGGACTTTGAAGACGCAAGTTGCAGCCAAGGTGGCGGCGCCGAGACATCACGACTTCCTAGGTCTGGAGTTCATGCCAGCGCTGTGGGTTGTCAGTTGCTGCTTACCAAAAATGAAGGTGTCCTGCAAATCACCTTTGAAGGTAAGATGGGAGCATCAGCGAATTGGACGTTCAGAGGGCTGGAGAGTGGAGCTGGCAACCCTATACTTGCATCTGCTGGCACGCAGACGTACACAGATCTGGACCATTGTATAGCATGTCGACACAAGATGGTTGTCCCGTCATCGATTCAAGACACTGGTACTCAGACCGACACCATGGCAGTGACGGAGATGGGCACCCAGACAGATGGCGTGTACACAGCTGAAGTACGTTTTCCAGCTGGAGAGCACGCACAGTCTAGAGTCGATTCAGAACTACCAACCGACCAAGTCTCTCACGACATAGCCCAGAGGTGTGAGGCCCATAATACAGATGCATCAGCCACAATCCATGAACAGAACGCCACAATCACTAACGGGACTGACATTGCGGACGCTGAAGATACTACATCCAGGCGTTCAAACCAGAACCTAAAGCGCAAAGCTTCATCAGAATCGCCGGCCGCTACCTTACTCAACAAGCGCGCCAAAAGCCGACATGACTCTGCACCGTGGCCACGTCGCATCTTCGTAGACTGTTGGAGAGAGAAACCAATCAGCAAAGGCGACCTGGGGTGTCTCATCATTGACATTGAAAAGGCGGCCGTGTACTACGAGAGCAAGTACGGAAAGAGCAATGCACGGACGACAGAACTGAAGCAAGTAGACATCAGAGCACCAGACAGTAAGTCATGATGACGTTGAAAAGAGCGCAAAGGATGTCTACTCATGCCTACTTAGTTGCAGTACTCTATTCGGCCGCTACGTTTGGCCACGATGGAGCGACGCGCATACTCGATCTCTTGCGCCCTGGTAAGGAAGGCATCTCCAACATCCTCATCTCCCTCCATTGTGAGGCCCCCACATGGAAGACGTGGTACTGCAGCGCCACCGAACCGTCCAAGAAAATCCATCTCTCGGAACCCGAAGTGGTAGTCGATGCACTCGTGCACTGCATCGACCGGGCCTCTGGTCGCGAAGCTGCTCACGATCCGGAGACGGACCACAAGCTCCGGCAGGAGCGCGCCGAGTTTCTGGAGACGCAAAAGGCATCGACGGCGATCTGGGGAGCGCGCGCAGAACGACAGGACGATGCGGAGTGGGTCGCTTTGGAGCTTGAGCGTAGGGAGGCGGCAAGGGCGAAGGCGAGGATTTATGAGCCGGGTAAGGAAGAGGTTGATATTCTCATTCCCTACTGACTGAGAGAGTGGGGGTATCGTAATGCTGAGACGGGCGTACGCTTGGGCTCAAGTTGGAGCTGGATGAGGGTATAGGGACGAATATCAGCCATGGTGCAGGGTTTGAGAAGAAAAACACAAAAGCGATACATTAAGGTATGCCCGACCCTTGCGCCAAACGCGGCCACTGTGATGCCGCCCGCTCTACGCCTTGTAGTAAACCAACGAACGAACGGACCCACCTTCCAACAATGCACGACTACGCCGGAGCGGGAGCAGCGCCATGGTCCCCCGTCCCACCCCCTGTCAAACTAGCCATGAACTCTTGGTATCTAAACACTTCTCCCCTCCCCAGTCCTTTGCCCCCTTTGCCAAACGCCCTCCTCCCGCTGAAGCCTTCCACGACCATGTCAATCTCCCTCTCGGTCAGCCTGTGCTCGCCCGCGTCGGGCGCCGTGTGCAGCAGCGCGTCCTTTAACTCTGCAAGATCGATTTGTCCATCGTCCCCATCGTCGAAGGCTTCAAATGCCGCGCTCAGCTCGTTTGGGCGGGACAGACCGCCAAGGAGGTCGGAGAGGGTGTTGAGGTAGGTGGCGAGGTTGATGCTCTGGGCGCCGTTGAAGTAGGTGGTGAGGGTGGAGGGCGTGGCGGACAGACCGAGCTGGGAGAGCATGTCGGCGACGTCTGCGGCGTTGACGTGGCCGTCGTCATCGCGGTCCATGACGCTGAAGGATTCGCGCATGCTGTGGAGGAGGGGCGGTGGGAGTTTGGAGAGGGCGTCGTTTGTGGTTTGGCGGATCATGGGCGGCCGAGCGGGGGCGCGCTGTGCTGGTTTCGTGTCGACGAGGGCGGGCTTGGAGGGAGATATGGGTGTCTCGACGGCCTTGTCCACTGGCTTTTCCATGGTCATTTCCACCGCCTTCTCGACGATGGGAGTCGTGCTGTCTCTGGAGAGTAGGGGCGGCGTGCTGGATCTCTCACGGGCGCCCTCGAACTTTGCGGCGAGGGAGGCGGTGCTGAGTGGCCGCACCGTGGCGGTTGTCGAGCCGGACATGTTGCGTGCGTAGTCTGGTCGCTCGGCTCGGTCGCGCGCCGGCGATAGCAGCTGTGGACCGGGCGACAGCGGCTCTCGCGAGGGCGAGCGCAGTTCTCGAGAGGGCGAGCGCAGTTCTCGAGAGGGCGAGCGCAGTTCTCGAGAGGGCGAGCGGAAATGGGAAGGCGAACTGGGAGGCTCGGCGGCGTTGGCTGTACCGCCTGTCTTCAGCCAGGGCGGGGCATTCTGCGAGGCGTTGCTGGTGGTGGCCTGGCGGAGAGGCACTGGCGAGAGGGCGGCGCTGGTTTCCTTGGGCTTGAGCGGCGAGCTGGTCGGTGTCGAGGGACGCGCTGCGGAAGGGGAGCCCTGTCTGATGGAGCCCGGACGGCCAAAGGGCGACTGACGGGAGCCGCGGGCGCTGTTGAAGAAGAGGGGCGACGGCTTTGCGTCTGTGGGCGCCGACTGTAGCTTGTTAGCGTGGTAGTCGACAGAGGGGGCAGGAGCATGTGCATACCATGGTGCTGTGTCTGGGCGCGGTGGTTGCACTGGTGGGGGAGGGTTAGCCAGCGTACCGCATGTTTGGCCCGTGTTGACGTTCGCAGCGCCTTCCCCAGCAACCAAGCCGCCAAGCCGCCAAGCCGCCAAGTCCTCCACCCCTGCACGCCCGCCCGTTCAGGGTCCACTAGAGGCTGAGGCTCTCGCAGCGCGGCCCCACCGAAGAAGTCGAACAAGGGCATCAAAGTCGGTCGCCGGCAACGTTCCTCTTTGCGCGCACACGTAAGAAGCCGTTGACTGCCTCCAAGCGCACCAACACACGACACACGACACACGACACACGACACACGACACAGCACACGGCACACAGCACACGACTTGCAACACACGACGCCCAGCACTCCAGCGGTCTAGCGGTCCAGTGCCCGTCTCTGGAACGCTACCCCTGTGTGGGGCCCCTAGCGCGACCTACGGCAGATGCACGCCATGCGTGAAACCGCGGGATCGTGGAGAAGATGGAAACACTCATGGCAGAGGTAATCGCACAGCGGCCAGCTGCGCCCTCGGCAGCGCCCTCGGCCACGCAGCCAGCCGGCCTGCAGCGCCAGCCCTCCTTCTCCTCCTTCCCGCCCTCGCGCTCGCCCTCGGTCTCGGTGCGCAACGACCCCCGCAAGGCACGCTCCCCGCAGCCGCCTATGCTGCCAGAGCGCGACGACGTCGACGAATCTGCCCCCTCGTCGCGCACCTCGGCCCAATCCCACCACCCCCGCCCCGGCATGGCCAGACTGCGCTCCCAGTATCCCGCCGACGCCGTCGAGCGCCATGTCGAGTACATCCTCGTCGCCTCTTTTGACATTGACCGCGGCTCCATCATGGAGAACCAGTACCCCGCCGCCATCAGTGGAGACGAGACCACCCTGGCCGAGCTCATGCTGCCCGACCAGGTCCACTCACGCGCCCAGGACTGGACCATCTTCTTCCTCCACAAGGACACCACCACAGAAGAGGAGGAGAAGGAGGCACGTAGAGAGCGCAGACGCAAGCGCAGGAGGCGGAAAGAGGCCCCAGATGACCACCAACCTGCTGACGACAGCGACAACGACACGGACGACGACGACGACGACGACGACGACGACGACGACGACGACACGGACCCGAGCGACGAAGAGCAGGACTCGGACGGCCCGCCGCTGGTCTACGTCCTGAACCTGGTCAACACCAAGCAAGACAACACCGTCAAGCGAGGCGCCATCGTCAAAGCCATGGCCATCTGCACGCGTCACTCCTTCCTGCACATCTACAAGCCCCTGCTCCTGCTGGCTCTCGAAGAGTACTTTCGCCATCCCGTCATCGAGACGCTGGCTTCCCTCTACAACGCCCTCAATGCCATGGACCTGTCGTTGATGCCCAAGCTCTCGTCGCTCGAAAGCTTCGTGCTGCATGCCGGCGATGCAAAGGACATGTTTATTGAAAAATTCGAGCAGATGATCCGCCAACGCAAGGCAGCCGACGCCGAAAGAACCTCGCTGTCATCCACAGACTCGCAGCCAAAAAGGATTGCCTATACCCTTCCACGAGACACACACGAGTTCGAGTCAAAGATCAACTACAACGGCATCCCCGTACCCGTCAAGATCCCCTCCGCTTTGAGCCCAGAAAGTGTTGGCGACTATTCCCTTATCAAACTCATCCAGACCTTCTCCACACCTCACTCGACACAACCCCAGCCATTCGCGCTACACCCACATCTCACCACAAGCGGCGCTTACACGCATCCCATCATTGTCCTTGTCAATGCGCTACTAACACAAAAGCGCATCATCTTCATCGGTCACAATCGGCCATCAAGTGAAGTCGCTGAAGCTGTCCTGGCAGCATGCGCTCTAGCGTCAGGCGGTGTTCTGCGCGGCTTTGTCCGCCACGCCTTTCCCTACACCGATCTGACCAAGGTCGACGACCTCCTCAAAGTCCCTGGCTTCATCGCTGGTGTCACCAACCCCACATTCTCCTTCAAGCCGGAATGGTGGGACGTGCTATGTGATCTCCCTACGGGGCGCATGAAGATCAGCAATCGCATCGAATCAGCCTCACCGACAGAGGGCTCTCTTTATTTCCAGCAACATGGCATTCCAGTCAGTGGCGCTGGTAGTCAAATGAGCTCTGACAGCAAAGGTGGCGTAGATACCACCGGTGACAATCAGTTCATGGAAAGTCTGCTACAAAGCATAGCGAATCGCCACGGTGAAACTGCCATCCGAGCGAAATGGCGCTCCTGGGTGCTCAAATTCACTCGCATCGCCGCCGCCTTCGAAGAGACCGTCTACGGCGCCTCCGCCTTGTACATTGGCTCGCACGAGACAGACGCCGGTGCTTATGGCGTGTCAGGTCACGGCTACGTCTGGCCAGACGACCACTCCCGCCTCCGCGAACTCGCCGCCAACGTTCACCGCATTGAGGGATGGCGTAGTACGAGAAGCTACTACAGCTGTGTGCAAGACCTCGCAAGGCACTGGAACAAGAGGCCAGTGCGAGGTCTTGATCTACACCACCAGCACGATAAGCTGCGGTGTCTGAAGCTCTCGCATGATCAGTCAGCGGCCATCTACCTTGCACTTGCGCGTTGCGTGGAAGAGGCTGGCTCTCCAAATGCAAGTGCGCCAGGATCGGAAGCCGACCTGCCATCTGCTACGCAACCCCTCACACTTGCCAATGACCCCGAGAGGAGGCCAGGCGAAAAGCTGCAGTATGACACGATCTTGCAGTTGCTGTGCGTGATTCCGGAGAGCAATACGGGTCTGTTTTATTTGAGTTTAGGTCTATTCCATCCCAGGCAGGATGTAAGAATGGCAGTTGTCAAGCTGCTCGAGAGGATCATGGACCATCCTGCGGGAAGGTACTTTTGGGGCAGTTTAGGGAGGTTTGCAAAGCTGGCTTTCTTCAGAGTGAAGAGGGAGGAGGGTGGGCCGCCCAAATAATGCGCATCATTCACGGCTTGGGATAGTAGGATACGACTTATGACATCCAAGTTACCGACTTTCTTTCATTCAAGTTCAGCGCCGTTCTCCGTCGTGTAGGCGGCTGTGCATTCGTCTCATGATAAGTGGCTGCCTTTGTCGCTCCTTTCGCAGCTTGAATGCTCTGTTTCTGGGTACGGTCGCTGAACATTATTCGTCAAGAAGCATTCTAGACAAGTATTCAAGCTCAATAACGATACCAAGAACCAACGGTTCAACTCGAACCTAGCCGAATCCAGGCACACTTTCTCGAACCAGACCGTTTTGAGGTCTTGTCACGGTCAGGTGTGGCAGTAGCCGTACGGTATCAATATGACTGTTGCATAGTAGGCGCTGTATTCTCGACCTCGAGCAGATGTCCGATTTTGCGAGACTTGAGACCGTGCCTCAGCCTGATGTATACTTCTTGCTTTGCTTATTGCATCAATTGCATGATTGGTGCACATGTACGTCATCTGCAGCAGTTCAGCACAGCCACCTACTCAGCCTGCCTGAACTCGAGATGTTCCCCAGGTCTCGTCATCCACGATCCTTACATCATCTCGCCCTCGAGTTTCCGATAGCTCCGAGTGAGTCTAGCATCCAGTTTCTGCTGTGCCAGAGTATGATGGCAGACTCACCCTTAGCGGGCGATATCACAGCCGATTGGGCTGGACCAGGTCGAGGTCTTCATGTTGACTTTGGTGCGGACGAGGTAATACCTCTAGAAGAAGGTGAGTTGATCTCCAAACTTGATGCTCGGTGCTGATCGCAATGTATGTAGATCGTTTCCTCGGCCACGGGGGCGCCGCAGTCGTGCACGAAACAACCGTACAGAACCAGAAATTGGCTTTGAAGAAAGTGTGGTCTAAGTGGAGATTGGGTGGCACTGTGACAAAGGAGATCGAAATCTTGAAGAAGCTGAGGCATCACCATTTCGTTCGGCTTGTTGCATCGTATACACACAAGAAATGTCTCGGAATGCTACTCTACCCAGTAGCAGTATGTGACCTGCAGGTCTTCTTTGAGGATGCCGAGGCACACTGGAAGGACACCGCCGATCAAAGTCAAACAGACCGGCTCAGAGAGCTCAATTATCCGACTGTATCATCGCTAAAGCACAAGGCATGGCCCATCTGGTATCAGATCGGATGCCTCATATCCGCCGTAGCCTATCTGCACAGCCAGAAAGTCCGCCACAAAGACTTGAAACCTTCGAACATACTCCTTCTGCAGGATCGCCTTTATCTTAGCGATTTTGATATTGCCACAGATTTCTCGCTCATGTCTCGAAGCGCAACAGATAGGGGTGGGGGGACCTTCCAGTATCTGTCACCAGAAGTAGGTAAATGAACCTGTTATACTGACTCAGTACTAACCTCAACCCCTTGTTAGACGGCCGCCATGAACCCTAGCGGACGAGCATCGGACATGTTCTCGCTTGGCTGTGTGCTTCTTGAGATTCTCGTATTCGACCAAGACGCGACCTTGCAACGTCTCAGGTCTAATTTACAAATGCCGAATACGGCATATCACTCGATTCTTGAGAGAATAGACAGCTGGTTGCCTTGGAACGAGGATTTCAGTCCCATGAAGCATCTCCTGTGTCTCGAGATACGAGCTATGCTCTCACGAGATCAAGATAAACGCCCGTGTGCAGATCAGCTTGTGTCGCGTATCAGCCTGTGCGACAACATTATGGAAGACAGTGGGGAGACTGTTTTCGCTGATTGCTGTCGGGTCTCCTACAGTACCGAACGGCAATTCGAGAGTAGATCCAAAGCACTGCAAGTCCAGATCGACAATGCGGAACAAGAGAGGCATCGTTTACAGCGCGAACATCATGATGCTTTGGAGGAGGCAGCAAGAGTGACTAGCCAAGCATTGGCAGAGCAAGCTGAGCAACTACAACACGAACACCGTGATGCTCTAGAACGGGCATGGTGGACTGCGGAACAAGCATTTGCAGAACAGGCCGAACGTCTTCAACACGAACACCATGATGCTTTAGAGAAGGCATGGTGGGCTGCAAACCAAGCATTGGCAGAGAAACCCGATCATACGAGAAGCGAAGACTGCAAACTCCGAACAAAGCACCAGATGCGTCTGCTCACATTTGACACTGAGAGTCAGCATTTCAAAATCTCTCGGAGCAACTGGTGGCCACATTCGAGGCACCAAACGAAAAGTTCGGAAGTCAAGGTAAGTCTTTGCGAACAACATCCAGCTCATTCTATTGAATCATACCACTAGGTCCCTACCAACATGGAAACCGAAGCCAATGCGAACGTGTTTTACTACTGCCCGAGGCGTATCGAAAAACTCGTTGGAATAACCATCACTGCCATCATCTTCATCTTGCTCATCATACCTGTGTTAGCGATATGTATGCTGACCTCCATCGTCAACCAAAGCTCAATGCTTGCTTTGGTAGCGGTGATTGTTCTCTTCACATCACTCTTCTCAGCGGCTATGTCACTCCTGACGAAGGCGCAGAGACATGAGCTATTTGCCGCGTCTGCTGCCTACTGTGCAGTCTTGGTTGTGCTCATGAGTAACTTGAGCAACGATAGCAATGACGAAATATGAAGTTGGTAGCCTTTCCTGTTCTGTAATTTGCTGGAGAACAATTAGCAAGACCTCATGTGCACCTTGTGCGGTGCACTGAACTTGAACCCTCTGAATTCTCATGGATCGTCACCGAACATCTGTCTACCCCTACGCTAGACCTGCTTCTAAAAGATTACCCATGCTTTTACAGCAGATCCTGCGGTGGACAAGGCGATTCATTCGTGACTATGGTGGGTCAATTGTATGGTAAAACCGGGATTGGGTCTTTCATTAAGCTGTCTACTAAACATTGAGAAGTCGGGGTATGTGGTATCTCATCGTGCTTATACAATCGTAACGCTGCTCCATAATATCGTGCCTAAACAGGCAAATTCCAATCATTGCACGTCCAGTTCCATCCGTTCTATCATATCAGGTATCTCATCAAGGTGAAGTATGTCCAAAGGAAATCATCGTCTTATACACATCCAGTTGCCTAAGTCAGGGAACTGTTCTCGTCTCGCCCGTAGCTTTAGACGTAGCTGCGACGGCTGTGGCTGTGGCGCGAATGCGAAGTGCGCGGGCTACGCGAGTGGTGGCCGTGACGGGAGCGGTGGACTTCGCGCTTAACGACCACGCGGTCACGGCTGTCGCGGTGGTGACGGGCGACGAGAAGAGCCAGCAGGCAAGTAATGAAGAAGAAAATGCAGTTCCTGGATGGTTTGTTAGTCTGCTGAGTTGCTCTCACGCGTTGAAAGACTACTTACATGATGCCAAACGCAAAAGAGGCTTTGAGCATGGCGCATTGCCGGTCGATGTTGAGGCTGTAGCGGCTGCCAGAAATGTTGAAGAGGCCCAAATCGGCGCTGTAAGAGCCGTTGGAAGACCAGTTGGAGCAGTCGGCGTTAGTGATGCCTCGCAAGACGTAGACACCACCAATGAACGCGCCAACGAAGAGAAGATCGATAAAAGCCACAAACTTGGCCGAGTGTCGCGCGCGTGAATACAAGAACAACGTTCCCATCGCCCATGCTGCTCCCAACACGGAGACTATGAAAAGTACCAGGATGGAACGCGGCGTGAGCAGGTTGCGGTCATCGTACCAGGAAACAAACCAGGCAAGCATGCCCAGCGTGGGAATCAACGTGACGATCTGGAAGATGCGCCAGAAGACGAACGAAAGGCCGGAGATGGACATGTTGACGGTCGGTCGTTGACTGCTGTGTTGGTCCAAGTCGAGTGTTGCAAAACAATGGCGTCGATATCGCTCGTTGTGGTCTAGTTGCTGCAATGTTGCGTGAGGGCCCAAAGCAGCAGCAGTGCTTTAAGAGAAGGTGCGATGCTATGTTGCAACGGAAGGTGCGAGACGGCTGCACAGAGGAAGGCGGGACAGCGCAGATATTTAAGGCAGGCACCAGGATGCAGCTTGTTTGAAGCGTGCAATCGTGGGTAACAACGCAACACTGCAGAGAACGACTCGTGATGGAAAGCAGCGTGACGTATAGTCGGGATCCGGCAGCTTTTACACGAATTGCGGGGAGGTTGGTGTTAGCCTTCGAGCAGCCACACCCCAGCCTCCCAGCTTCCACACCTGTTTTTCCATCGTCAGCCTGCAAATCGACGACATGGTACTCACCTAGATGAATTGCGACATGGAGCGAGAGTCGCGCCGTTCCAGCTCGGTGCAGGCTTGGTTGCCCTGGGTACCTCTACCAAGGCATCCTTGTTGAGAAAACTGCCTTGGTCGAACACCTGCACTAACAGTAACCACGACACATCCCTCACTACGTTATGCAACGCCCATCGGCGCCAATGTGACCTGGCAGCTTTTTGTTGCGAAGCCGAAGGGAGGATCTCCGCGCACCCCAGTTCTGTAGATGAGCATTGACTAGCTCACTGTGTCTGGCCTCGTGAAGCACCCTTGCCGAAAGAGACTGCACGCCGTTGGATACAAGACCTGTGAAAATGTGCAGCACAGGCACGAGCTGCACCGCCGTTCTTCCGTCAATGAACCGAACAACTCATCTCTTACTGCAGGGTGATGGGATTGCTGACGCCCAGAATCACACGATCCGGCCATCCCTTATCACCGCTTGGGCTTTCTCCGCCATCCTCTTCTGGACAGCTTGGGTCTTCACGCTTTCAGTGGCACTCACGTTCCCAGTGTTGCACTGCATCGACTCCGCCGAGAAGCATGATCTCCCTGCAGAGGCAGATCTGCCATTCGCCTGTCGTGAAAGAAAGAACGGAGCAGAATTCGGTAGGACACGCATGGTTGCTTATCAGTACGACACCGCCGACACGGTCCACCATGCCCCATTTGAGAGGGGTTGATCTCCACACAACCTGACAGGCGGGACACCCGGACAAGGGTCTTGAGGACGAGAACCTATATGGACTCGAAGCTTTACGACCGTGAAGTATAGGGCGCTTTGTCTTTTCCTTCCCTTAGGTTTCGGTTTTTGCATGTGCATACGGCTCTATTTTTTTTTCCTTTCTTCGACCTTCGATTCGTATGCCTGCTTCCTGATTGCGTCCATACACTCGTTCATTCGGCCTTCTATATGCAGCAACTCATGTACTGTCGGACCCCCAGTACAACGATTTGATCTTTGAGCGTCACTGTCTCACAAACTCTTTGCTTCTCGCCTGCACTCTTGCATTCTACACATTGACCAATTATATCCGGTCGAATTAAACATCGCATAACCCTGTTCGCTAGGATTGACTGAACGATTTACGTGCTGCAGCCAAAGATGTCGGCAAGGGGAGCTCGAAGCCGAAAAGTCCAACAGAAAGATATTCAAAAGAAGGAGAAGAAGGTCGCAGTACAAGGAAAAGCCTCAGAAACACACGATGCCTTCGCCGACTGGCGAGGTACACCAAGCAGCAATGGGTCCCGCAATGCTGGACTCTCACGGTCCATCACCGTTTCTAGCAACTTAAGCCATGGAACCTCTCGCAGCAGCGGTACAAATGACAGCGGCAATCGATCACGTTTGAACACTGTCTATTCGAACGAATCGTCAAATCACGACAAACCGCCGAATTCCTCTGCAAGCGGGCCGGCCTCAGTTTCAGACCACTCAGCCAAAGGGAAAGAGAAGCCAAAGTTTCAGGCCAATGGAAAGGAGACGAAGGCGCCTCGCGGACGAGGTGGAGGAGTCCCAATCAAATCGACAGCTGCACCATCACCTGCACTCCCATCATTTCGAACCGAGTCACCTGTACCACGGCTTCCGAGCCATAGAAAGACCTGGTTGGACTTCAAGATTTGGGATGGTAATAAGGATGAGATGCGTCCCTACGGGGGCTTTGCTTTTGTGAGTGGCAACGATGAGTCACGGCGAGGCTTAGTCTGACAATACACAGGACGAGGACATGCACAGCGGCAGCGTGTTGATCTACTTCAAAGAAGAGCAGATGGATGAAGACCATCCAGTTCCATCGATTCGTGCCGAATTGGACGTTTTGCAAAGCTCAAGCTCGAGCTGGCTGAGCAATGCTCTCATGATGGGTCGCCTCGATGAGGACGAGGACGATTGGGCACTGACAGCTGCCAACGACTTGATGATGCCATCACAGCAGTATGCTCACGATAGAAGAATGCTTGGTCCGACTGCACTCGGTGGTCTGTCTCCGCCACTACTAGACATCGACCGAATGTCATCGAGAGCACCATCGAGCACCATGATCCGAACTCCACAATATCAGATAACAGATAGGGCGCGGTCACCTCTATCGACACGCCCTCAAAACCACCAACGGAATCCTACTCATGAGATATGGTTCACTGCGCCATCGGAACTGAAGACCGTGCAAGCACAGAGGTTACATCATGTGGCTATTCGAAACTTCCTTGCTATTTTACACGGAAAGCCTATAGTAGGCGCAGATCTTTTTGATATGCTCAGTACGCTTCAGTCGCAGATACAGGTCATGTACGACCTCGACCTCGACAACCGCTCGAGGACAACACCGGCGGAGCGTAGCGTGCAAATGATAACAAACTACCTCGGACAGTATGGAATTGACAATGTGTGCAACGATGTCAGGCGTGCATTGGCACTCCTCGCATGGGCTGAACAAGATAACGTGAGATGGCGGCAAGGGTATCTGGAATGCTTCACACATCTTGCGGGTGCGGTAACACCACAGATTGAAGACACCTTGGAATTCAAGCGACTATCGATTGTGACCAGGAGAAACCTGGGAATTGCTGCAAAAACCTTGCAGCTACATGTGATGGAAGGGGAAGAGAAGCTGGCAAATTTTGACTTCGTCGATCTATGGAAGGATAGTCCAAAGCTCACGAACGGTCCTGTTTACCAAAGCTACCAGGCTTTTCGACAATTCCTCACCAATCATTACAGCCATATATATGGTACTTGGCCGCCACCCTCGCAAGGTACCTGGCTCAACCGTAAAATTGCCCTAGCCATGCAGAATGACTTTGGATCCCTGTACGATTACCTAGTCGACCGCGATGTGTACTGGAATCCTCGGGAAGAACGTGCGAGCAGGAAGTGGGAGATGCAACATCGTAAGACCGACGAGTTCGAAGCAGATCTGCCAGAACTCGGGATCACAGACATGCTGGTCATGTATGACGCGAAGGCTAGATATGCCCACATACCTCATCCGTACCCGCTGTTGCCAAGAGAGGTCTCAAAATCGGCAAAAGAGAAGGAAAAGAAGAGCTTCTTTTCCTCACTGAAGAAAGACAAGGCAAAAGACGTCACCAAAGACGCAAAAGCACACTTACAGCTTTCGATCGTATTCAGCGATGCTACAAACATCGAGAAGCTAGATGGAAACTTCAATGGTAAGCTGGTTCATAGAGCATCAGGGTATGCGGACTAACGGACGCCTCAGGATCGACCCTCATTGACAAATTTGAACAATTCGAGCTCACTACTGACCTCAAGAACGTCACGCCGCGCGAAGCTCGTCTGGGCCGTTGGGTGCTGCTCTACGGTATCTTGCAAGTGTTGTCCACACTCTCAGTCGATGTTACTGGTCTCAAACACGCAGAGGGTGTACGCTATTTCCTCTGCACGGACCTGAAGCGCTGTCCCGAGTGGGTAACTACCGGACAAGTTGAATTCCTCGAAGCCAGCCAGCAACGATCCTGGTGTTGGCAACGCGCTTGGGACCCCACGCCCATTCGCAGCGCCCCTGTCGAACTGGAAGCCACCATTGCTTCGGATCGCCCCATTGCGCCGCCAGAGCGTTCGCGCTCGAACACGCAAACACACAACACAGAGTATACACCAAACACGACACCACCACCCCAACGGCCACTGCCTCCTGCGCCGCTAGATTTTGAGGGCGCAACACTCATGCAGAACGACATTGCCCGCATCAGCGAGAAGATTGACAACCTCTCCATGAGCACCAACGCATCTCGGATGCTGCGGCAGGAGTACGAGCGGCGCCGGGAAAATGAAAAGGTCATGGCTGGAGAGTTCAAATCGCCCCGTCTCAACGACGTGGGTGTGGACTACCGACACCTACGCACAGACGACAGGTACCGGCTCGCGGAGAGCGACTACGCCCATCGCGCTCTACCCCCGGTATCGGGAGAACGAGACCTACCTGTCAATCGCCCGCTCCCATCGCCGAGGAGTCCGTTGAGAAGCCCGGTAGTGAGCGGCGTCAGCACAGACCTGGGCGGGTATCCGTTCAGTGCTGCGGAGATGGGATTTCCGAGCCCGCCGGGGTATGGAGTGGGAAGGGAGAGAAGCGGGAGTAGACCGCCGGGCTATGTGAGTGAAGTGGGACAAGGGAGGAACCGGAGTGCGAGCAAGCCACCTGGGTATGAGGAGCGGAGCGTGAGGAGAGAGAGGGGCATGTATGAGAGGACCGGGTGGCAGTAGGCCTATTTTCCTGTATCTTGTTGTTTTCTATTCCTTTCTTTTTACGTGGATTCAGGAGGAAAAAGCCTTTGTAATTTCTGCCATCATCCTTGCGTAGTAGAAGTCATCATGAACCATCTACTCCAACACGTTCCAGGAGCAGATACATCGAAAAGTGCGGACTGTGTGGACGTCACTCACTAGGACAATCACCTGGATAGGCTGTGGAGTGGCTTCAAGAGACATGGACAAAGACAGAGGAGAGAGCGACTATGCATATTACTTGTGTGATGTGTATCGACAAGGAGGAGCCATGTCGTCTCTCTTGGTATAACCACTCCTACAGCAAACAGTCGCCTCGGACGTCGGTACAAACGCGTCCTTTACCGAGGTTGCCAGCGTGTCAGGTCGTGTGAGAGCGTCCCCAAAGTACAGCGAGGCCTTGGAGAAGCTGGGACTCGATACGCGGGGCTTGGGTGCAAACGGGTCTTCCTCACTCACGTACTTTGTAAGGGTTGTGAGTTGGGCACGATGGTATGACTTCCCGAGGCAGACATGACAGGCTCCCTGGGTACATGGCAAAGTCGGATTGGATTGTGCATCTAACTCTTGTATGGATCCCCGCATCGCTCACGACGAAAGGAAGGCCAGATGGGTTCAAGAGCCCAGGCAAGACGGGTAAGGGGAATCGTCCAAAGGTCTCGAGCGACTGCGGTTGAAGCTCAAGAATACTGGTGTGTGCCTTGATTGCCTGTGTTGTCGTGGAGCTAGTACTGGGGTGCCTGATAGCCGCCCATCTGTGCCTGCTGGGCTGCTGCCATGGCTTGGGCGTGCTCCTGCTGGCGTTGGGGGAGATCGTTGAACCACGGGTGCTGTAAGGAAGCGGTGGCGGATACGCGCATCTCAGGCCGCAGCTGGAGCATGGTGTTGAGCAGGTTGAGGCCTACCTGGTCGACCTGGGGCAGGATCAGGCGCAAATCCTGGGTTGCGTAGACGGGGAAGTTGCCCTTGTACTCGGGGAACTGGGAGATGCCAGGCCACGAGCGCTCCGACGGGGTGCCCATGAGGCGGAAGATCTTCTGCAGCTGGTCCTCGTTGGTGGTGCCCGGGAAGAGGGGGCGACCGGTGTACATCTCGGCCATGATGCAGCCTGCGGACCAGATGTCGATACTGGTGTTGTAGGTGCGGCTGCCCAGCAAGACGTCGGGGGCGCGGTACCACAGGGTGACGACCTCGTTGGAGAAGGTGTTGACGGGGATGCCAAAGGCGCGGGCCAGACCAAAGTCGGCCAGCTTCAGCTGGCCGCGGTTGTTGATGAGCAGGTTCTGGGGCTTGAGGTCGCGGTGCAGGACGCGGTTGTCGTGGCAGAAGGCGATGCCGCGCATCAGCTGGTACATGAAGGACTTGATGGTGGGGGGATCGAGGGCGCCGCGGTCGCCGCGCGAGTCCATGTAGCGCTTGAGGTCCTTGTCCATGAACTCGAAGACGAGCATGAGCTTGTTCTCGGTGTGGATGACGTCGTGCAGCAGGACAATGTTCTCGTGACGCAGCTCCTTCATAAGGGAGATTTCGCGGATGGCGGTCGAGGGGGTGCCTTCTTCCGAGTCGAGGTGGATCTCCTTGAGGGCGACCAGCTCGCCCGTCTGGCGGTTGCGGCCCTTGAAGACCTGGGTGCGGTCAGTAAGGGGGGAGGACAGGAAGTGAGTGGGCTTCTCTGTGGGGCGGGGACATACCGTGGCATAGGTACCCTCGCCGAGCTTCTCCAGCTGCTGGAAGCTGCTGGGGTTCCTGCGCGAGTCCATTGCGTGGCGGGGGGTGGACTGGTTGCTGGGGTTGGGGTTGATGTTGGGGTTGATGTTGGGGTTGATGTTGGGGTTGATGTTGGGGTTGATGTTGGGGTTGATGTTGGGGTTGATGTTGGGGTTGATGTTGGGGTTGACGTTGACGTTGATGTTGGGGTTGCCGTCACCTAAATTGCGCACCGAGATGGAAGATTCGGTGCGGAAGGGGACTGCAAAAGAGCCGGTAATGGCGGGCTTGAGGCTGCCGGGCGGCGGGCGGTCGGTGTACTTCCAAAGCTCGGCGCCCGCAGTTGTGATCTGGCTGGCGATGCGCAGGAGAGGCGGCGGGGGCGGTGTCTGCGTTGACGGGCGGTCGGGGGCGGGGGCAGAGGACGCCGTGGTGAGCGAGTGCGGGTGCGGGTGTGTGTGCGTGTGTGTGTGTGTGGGTGGGTGTGGGTGTGGGTGCTCTGTATAAAGATGGGCGGTAGCGGCGGTGGTGGGGGTGCAAATGGCGGTGGATCAGCGAACAGACAGCGTGAGCGTGGTGGTGGGTGGATACCGCTAACGGGAGGTGGGGCTGCCTTGCCCTGCCCTGGGCTACTCCCTGTCCCTGTCCTTGTCCTGCTTACACGGTTACACGCACTACCTAAGCACCTTACCTTCACTACCTTGGCACCATACCTTCACTACCTTGGCACCTTACTTTGACTACCTTGGCATCTTATCTTCACCACCTCACACCCACTAATTCATTCTAACATCCCCTTTCACGGACCTTGGCTTCATTGTGCTCTCGATACATGCATGCTATCCGCCCAGCCTGCTGCCTCACTAAACGCCGCTTATGCACACAACAGACACCCTACCATGAATGTATACAAATATAGACAATAGGCAACCGCACAGCCCCTGACCCCTGCTGTACACGCGCACTACCTCTTCTCTACAAGCAACACGTGCATGGCGAGGTAGGCCAGCACCACAAACGCTCCCGCAAACACCCCCAGCCCAATGCAGTCCTTCCACAACGCCATCACGTCGAACCCAAACGAGCTCAGAATCGCTGACCCCGGCACTTCAATGTCGATGCCGTACTTGTGGTCCACCAGCGATAGGTACTTGACTTCATTGACAATGAGCCCTTCGAACGCGTAGTGGAAGATGGATAGCTGTCGCTCCTGTTAGCTGCTTGCCTCTTTACACACGCTACACCATTACTCACCGATTGCAGCCACTTGGCGAGTGGCGGAATGCTTTCCTTGTTCAGGAAGAAGCCCGAAAAGAGCAGGCTGAACAGCATCACGAGCACACCCACCAAATTCGCAACGCCCGAGTTGCGGAACACGGTGCCGATAAAAAGGAATATGGCTGCCGCCGAGAGGTTGAACAGCACCAGGAACAGAATGAACTTGAGGAAGTTGGGCCACGCAGGAATTAGGCCCGTCATCGGGTACACAATGATACCGAGGATGATCGGCGGGAGAAGACGCAGCGGAATGATATCGAACAGCACCTTGGCGGCAAAGTACGACGGCGGAGAGTAGTACCCCTTGGCCCGCTCACGTGTAAAGAGCAACCTCTCTGGTGCAAACACGGTGAGAATCGTCAAGCTGCTGAACGCAAAGAGCGCCAGCACAAAGACGAAGAGACCAAGCCGGTTCTGGAACCCCTTGATGTCGTCCGTGAGCCCGTAAAACAAGAAGCCCAAGAAGACAGCAAGCACAATGGCAATGGCGTAATGCGTCAGCATGAGCATCGGATTGCGGTACAGATTGCGCCAGGTTCGCCTTGACAGGATCACGAACTGACCCACTAGGCCGACCTTGCGGTACCCCTTGAGCTTGCCGGCAACGATGAACCCGTTCGTTTCCGCGTGACCGTTGGCACCGTTGGCCTCGTTGGCGCTGGCGACTGAATGGCTAATGTCTTCGTGGATGCCAGCTGCAACATCCGATGTTGCGTACGCAGTGATGAGAGCATCCAGGTTGGTCCCTGTGCCCCCGTCCGCAGGCGGGGGGAGCTCGTCGAGGCCCTCGAGAATCTGGGCCGGCGGTGCACCTTGTTGACGCGAAAGTTTTAGCCACTGTGCTTTGGCAGCTTCTTGACGATCGAAGGGACCTTCGTCATCAGTCTTGGGGGACATCGTACCGTCTACAGGGGCAGAGCTCTTCTTCCTTGTGAAGAGCTCGCGCTCTTGCTGCTGCTTGATCGATGTCCTCCGCTTGCCTTTGGGTCGGATACTAGAGTTGGTTGGGCTTGTAGCTAGCTCGCTTGCGCTCATGTTGGTAACGCTTGGTATCGACTTGACTGCAATCGCACTGCTTGCACTCGTGTACACGCCGTCTCTGGTGAATAGAGAGCTGTCTTCGTCGATTGGGCGGTGCACAGCACTGGCGTGCATAGTGAGATCGACGAGGTAGTCGGCAATGTTGAAACCGGGTGGGCACGTGTAGCCGATGTTATCGAAATAGGCCTGGCAGCTGTCAAAGGGTCCAGAGTACACAGCTCTACCTTTAGCAAGAAGCACCAACTGGTCGAAAAGGGCGACAATGTTGGATCTCGGCTGATGGATGGTGAAGACGACAGTCCGGTTGTAGTTCTTGACCAGGGAGGTGAGGCACTCGATAACGTTGAACGCGTTGAACGCGTCCAGACCACTAGTCGGCTCGTCCAGGAAAAGGATACTGGGAGAGGTCACGAGTTCACAAGCGATGCCAACACGGCGTTTCTCGCCGCCTGAGATACCACGACCCGTCTCCTCAGAGCCAATTGGCTGGTTGCGGATGTGGTAGATACCCAGCTGGCGTTCAACATCTTCGACTTTCTGTTCCTTGTAGGCGCGGCTCATTTCCTTGGGCAGGCGGAGCAAAGCAGAATCAAGAATCGTCTCATGGACAGTAAGCGTAGGCAGCAGCGTGTCTTCCTGATCCACGAAGCCGATCACGTTCCGGAACTCTTCGTCGCGGATCTTTTCACCGTTCAAGTAAAAGTCACCACTGGTAGCGCCGATCTTGTTCTTCCGTGCCAGGATATCCAGGAACGTAGTCTTACCAGCGCCTGACGCTCCCATGATGGCCAACAGTTCTCCGGGATGGACGGCGCCAGAAATGCCGGATAGAATCTGCTTGCCCTTGAGGTTGTAGGCGACGTTTTCGAACATGAGTGCAGCGGGCTTGTGGTCCGCAAGTAGCTTGGCGTTGTCGTCTTCTTCGTCATCAGAGAGGTGAATAGGCCCGTATTTGTTCCTCTCGGCGCGGTGCGTGAGGTACCAAATAGCGAGGATTGCTGCAACAATGAACAGAGCGACCGCCGCAATGACTCCAGCAATCAGTGGCGTGTTGATCTTCTTGATAGGTCGCTCATAGCCAGGGACCTGGTTCTGGTACAGACACTCGCCCGTGTCGCACTTGAGCAGGATGCTCTCGTCTCCAAAGATGCTGGAGATGAGGTCGTTCATGGCGGGCTCGGAGAAGGAGCTGCCAGACTCGCCGCTCCTCTCCGAGGCAATCGACTTGAACTCGGCCGGGCCACGGATCGACTCGTTCAAGAAATCGCCGATGTCGATAGAGCCAGCCTCGCCACAGAGCATCCTGTCCGGTACACAGGCACACTCGATGTTCTCGCATCGGTACCGGGTCGTATTGCGGTCGGACTCGGCTACCCAGTCGGAGGTACAGGTGTCGAGGGCGCAGTAGAAGGATTCTCGCTGGTCGACCCAGACTGCAGTGGTTAGCTTTGTGCGCATTGTGATGCGCGTGATGGTGGGCTTACATTGAAAGTTACACTCGTCCGTCTCTGTGTTGCACGAGAAAGTGGCCTGCGGCTTCTTCTCCTTCAACTGGTCGAGGATCTTCTTGTTGGTGATGTCGCAGATCTGGAAGTTCTCCTTGACAAGCTGCCCGTCCTTGTAGCAGACGCCGCCCTCGCCGTCAGGCATCATGGCGTTGCAGGCGTCGTTGGTCTGGCAGACGTTGCAGTTGATGCCCGCCCAACCATCGTCACACTGGCACTCTCTCTCGCCTCCTCTGGGCGACCTGTCTTTGCCCTTGGGTAGCGAGCCACACAGCGGCTCTGAGCAGTCCTCGCCGCCAAAGCCGGGCGGGCAGTTGCAGCGCCCGTTGGCTTTGCTGCACTCGGCGAACTGCTGGCACTTGAAGTCGTCGAGGTTGCAGTTGAAGCATGGCGGGCAGCCGTCGGGGCGGTCGCCGTAGACGGAGAAGAGCGCATCGGAGGCTTCAGCGAGCGAGTAGTTTGCGTGCGCCTTGTATGCGGCAGAGGGCCCCGCCAGAGCCAGCAGCGTCATCAGCGAGGCGGTCCATGGTGTTGGGCGCATCGTGTATACAGTATGTGCAGGTGGCGCGGCGGCGTGACGGCTCCACGCGAGCTTGTGTCGAGCGCCGCAACGTCGATGTGCAGTGGGTGGTGTCGATACGCACTACGCAGACACGGTGGGAAGGAGCGACAGAAAACAGTGCAGGAGCCTGAAAGCTCGCAGAAATGCAAACGCAAACGCAAATGCAAATGCAAATGCAACTGCAGACGCAGAGAGTAGAGAGAGGTACAGTCCAGGTGGCCAGACGCAGGCGCAGGCGCAGACGCAGGTGACGGCTGTGCTAGCCATCGTCCCCGAATGACGCTTGCTGGAACCGTGCACTTGGGGGAGGCTGGCGGCTGGGCGTGCACGGCACACACTGCAGCGCCCACAAAGTGCCCCAGCCGAGGCAGACGCGCTGCATCATCCATGCAACCATCGACCGGTGTTGAACTACCATGGTAGGTACACCCCGTGTGCACATCACCAAGTCGGCGTCCTAAAGCTTTCACCAGAGCATGGCTCCAGACAAGGCAGTGTCTACACGCACGCGCTTGTCTCGTCTGGAGATGCTGATGCTCTGCGCGCCTAGCTCGGCTTGCTACTGCTATGTACCAGCGTTAGGCTAGCGCAAGGTACGTGGGTTCCACTCCATGCGCCCTATGCCATTCAAAGGCACTATATCAGCTGCCCATCTGGACGCAAACCAGCATACACAGTACTCAAAACCACAACCAGGACCCAGCATTGTTGCCTTGCCCCCTCTTGCAGCGTCATTGACAATCAACAAATCAACATGGTCAACATCCCCGATTTTGCTGTCGAGTCCGTACGTATGCCCCGCATTCATCCCTCATGACAGGTCCAGCTAACCCTCATAGTGGATGGACGCCTACGAGCACCACTGTAAATACAACATTGCCGAGACCTGTTGTGCCTCGGTCTCTCTCGACCAGCTACGACAACTGTCCGACGACAAAACCACGGATATCCTGAAATCAGACCGAGCACTCACCTATGGCGCCATTCGGGGCGCCCAAGACTTGAGGTCCAACCTAGCCCGCCTATACTCGGCCAAAGTTGCCTCCCCCCTGAGCCCCGACAACATCCTCACGACCCCCGGTGCTATCCAGGCCAACTACCTGACAGCCTATGCTTTGGTCGGCAAGGGCGACCATGTCATCTGCCACTATCCCACTTACCAGTCTTTGTACGATGTTCCCAAATCCTTGGGTGCAGACGTGAATCTATGGAAGGCTCAGCCTGCCAACAACTGGATACCCGACCTGGAGGAGCTGAAGTCGCTCATCAAGCCAAACACCAAACTCATCGTCATCAACAATCCCAACAACCCCACAGGAGCAGTCCTGGGCAAGACCTTCCTCGAGCAGCTTGTGGGAATAGCGAGAGAGCACAACATCACCATCCTCGGCGATGAAGTCTATCGGCCCATCTTCCACTCCATCAGCCCTATTGACAAAGAATTTCCTCCCTCGCTACTGTCCATGGACTACAAGAACGTTATTGTGACAGGTTCCATGTCCAAGGCATACTCCCTGGCTGGCATTCGCGTGGGATGGATCGCGTCCCGTAACTCTGAAATCATCGAAAAGATTGCCTCGGCACGACATTACACAACAATCTCAGTATCTGGACTCGATGAGCAAGTGGCAGCATTCGCTCTAAGCCCAGCTACCGTACACGGTTTGCTCGCTCGCAACATCCAGCTCGCCAAGACGAACTTGGCGCTCCTCGAGAAATTCATGATCAAGAATGAAGACGAGTGCGAGTGGGTGAAGCCCCTAGCAGGCACGACAGCGTTCATCAAGTTCCACAGAGAGGGTAAGCCTGTAGATTCGGTTGATCTCTGCAAGAAGTTGCTCGACAAGACGGGCGTACTGTTCGTGCCTGGAACCCAGAGCTTCGGCGAAGAGTTCAAGGGCTATGTCAGGGTGGGTTTCGTGAACGAGACGGACGTCGTTCAAAAGGGCCTTGAGGAGGCATCCAAATTTATCAGGAAGCACCTAGACGACGTAGACTTAGCAGAGTAGCTGTTGCTACTCTCAGGTAGCTTAGATTCCACACAATGCCAAAAAAAAAAAAAAACGTTTCGCAGAGCATCTTTTAGAAATCCCCTAGTTGGACGATTGCCAATGCCATGTCCACCGTGCATGGCTTTGGCCGATGTGTATCTTCGTCTAAGCCTCACGCCGCCTGTGATGGGTGTCGGCTGTGCATGGACTCTCCTCACTGGAGCCAAGTATAAGCCACGAGGCTATGCGCCTGACCGGATACTGGCCGATAACCATAAAGACAAATTGTGTCCTCGAGTGCGATACTCATGTCTCACGATTTGACCACTGTGATGCGCTCACCGACAGCCACCACATCGACAACCTCCCTCATTGATAGGGTTGAGCCTCCGAAGCTGACCCGCAGCTTTTCGTCGCTAACAACCAAAGTGATGAAGACAGCAGCAAAGAAGGAGTTGTTTTGGCGTGAGAGACTACGCGCACGACGCGCTCCTCCAGTAGCCGTCAAGGAGAAGTGGCGCGATGCGACCTTGAGTGAAGAAGAGAGATGGAAAGAGTGGCACAAGGCGAAAGACGCAGAGAGGAAAGCTGGGTGAGGAATCCAACGCGCTACACGAACGAACGCTGATGGCCAAGCAGGTCTACCACTGGATATTACGGCGATTTTTACAAGGCAAAGGGCGGGTGGGCGTGGTGGATGGGTGTGACGGGCGGGTCGTGATCGCGACAACCTCCTTACTGTGTGCCATGTCGCCGCCATAACTCCCGCAATGACTGTTTTTCTGATACCCTTTACGTACGCATATCCAACTTGATGTTTTCTATCGCTGCCCATGTGTCTGCGATTCGCATCGTTACTGTGGTAGACGCTGCTGACGCTCCAAACGCGCCATAGACGCGCAGTATGTTGGTGCAAATCCACTCTCGTTTCCGTTGGCCGGCGCAAAAGATTCAGAGCTTGACACTCAAAGCGGTGGCAAGCCCTGGCGTTGTGTCTCGATTGTATTCCTCCCTTTGTGCTGTGTCGTTGTGTTGTGAAGCTTGCTGCAGCGCTGAAGCACCCCCGCCCCGCGACCAACGACCGATTGGCCATAGCTTCATCTCCAGCCCTACCTACGTCAATCTCCGCACTATTTCCAGCTCTTTCTTGCACTCTGCAGCCGTTGGGCCAACTGACGAGGTGTTGACGTGCTCTTTATCGAACCGAGGCTATCCCACCAGTCTCCTCGCTCTGCCATCCAGCAATTGACTCCGCTATCCATTCCACGATGCGCTCCTTTGCCGCAGCGACACGATCTATCGCGCGCCAGCAAACAACGTGCAGAAGCAACTTCCAGCGCCAGACCCTTCCCGCCATCCTTTCAAGAGGTTATTCGAGCAAGATGGGCCACAATGTTCCTGCCGTAAGTCCTCGGTGTCTCGTCTCAACCTGGTCCGGATTACATACGGCAACGAGGCAGCGACAGCGCTGACATGCTCTACAGCTCAAGGACCCATCTCTCCTCAAGAGCCAGACCTATGTCAACGGCGAATGGATAGACGCCAAATCAGGCAAGACCTTCGAGGTTCACGACCCGGCCACCGGCAAGCTCATTGGCACCCAGCCTGAGATGGATCGCGCCGATACCGAAGCTGCCATTGCTGCCGCCGCCGCCGCATTGCCTTCGTTCAGCAAACTGACCGGCCGCGAGCGCTCGCGTCTGCTGCGCAAATGGTACCAGCTGATGACCGAGAACGCCGAGGACCTTGCGACACTCATCACATGGGAGAACGGCAAGCCATTGGCCGACGCAAAGGGAGAGGTCTCGTATGCGGCGAGCTTCTTCGAGTGGTTTTCTGAGGAGGCGCCGAGGGTGTACGGTAACACAATCCCCTCGAGCCTGGCTACCAACAGGGTCTTCACGGTCAAGGAGCCAGTCGGTGTCTGCGGACTCATTACACCGTGGAACTTCCCTGCTGCTATGATCACCCGCAAGATCGGTCCTGCGCTGGCTGCTGGCTGTACCGTCGTAGCAAAATCTCCCGGCGAGACACCCTTCACAGCTGCAGCACTTGCTGAGCTTGCACACCGTGCAGGCATACCCAAAGGTGTAGTGAACTTTGTCACGGCATTGGAGAACACGCCCGAGGTCGGCGAGACTATCACAACGAGCAAGATTGTCAAGAAGGTTTCTTTTACCGGCTCTACCGGCGTAGGAAAGCTCCTTATGAAGCAATCTTCTTCGACTCTGAAGAAGCTCTCATTCGAACTAGGCGGCAACGCACCCTTCATTGTGTTCGACGATGCCGACCTTGAGACCGCCGTAGCTGGCGCAATCGCCTCCAAGTTCCGTTCTTCAGGCCAGACCTGCGTGTGCGCCAACAGGATCTACGTCCAGTCCGGCATCTACGATCAGTTCGCTGAGCAGTTTACCGAGAAGGTCAAGGGCTTCAAGGTCGGTGCAGGTTTCGAGGAGGGTGTTACCCACGGTCCTGTTATCCACGACAGGGCCGCAAAGAAGGTTGACGACCATGTACAGGATGCCGTGAAGAACGGCGGTAAGGTACTCGTTGGCGGACAGAAGCTCCCGGACTTAGGCAGCTCCTTCTACCAGCCCACAGTCATTCGCGATATGACAGCCGAAATGCAGCTTGCACAGGAGGAAACGTTTGGTCCTGTTGCTGGTCTGTTCAAGTTCGATACCGAAGCCGATGTCGTGGAGCTGGCAAACGCAGCCGACGTTGGCCTTGCAGGATACTTCTTTAGCAGGGACATCCAAAGAGTGTACAGGGTTGCAGAAGCACTCGAAGTCGGTATGGTTGGTGTGAATACCGGGCTGATCTCGGACCCAGCAGCTCCGTTTGGAGGCGTAAAGGAGTCCGGGTTTGGCCGCGAGGGTAGTATGCTGGGTATTGAGGAGTACATGACAACGAAGACGATCACAATGGGTGGTAACGGGCAGCCACTGCAAGGACAGTAGGTGCATTGAGATATAATCCGAGCAATACATGATACCACTTCCCAGCTCACGGGCCTTCTGTGTTGATGCTTCATCTGCCAGTGCAGAAATGGCTTTATTGGCCGCCGTATTGGCTGACTAGGCGAAGAGCTATGGTACTGACCAAGCACAGCTGAGGTTGCCAAAGTCGCCCTTAACACCATCGTCTCATCTACGCTTTACGTCCAGCACTTACCTATCCCCAACCTGGTTGAGTCGAATAGCAAATCCATTTTGCTTTGGGACGATCTTTACGTCAAGATTTGCATTCGACCAACCTATCCTCTTGCAGTGTATGAAATGAAGATCAAACATCACTTGAGTGACACCAGCCAATCAACGATGTGGAAGATCCAACAAGTCCCAAATCTTCGAGGACGACACTGAGTGCCTACCTCTGGATGACCACACGTCCGACCCATTGCTAGACGACAAATCTTGAATCATGAAGAATAAACCTGCACTGGAGATACAACAAGCTGGGGAAGATCGTTCTCGTGAAGGGGAAGTGGTAAGTAAAGAGCAATCCAAACAGCCGCAAGGGTCCTAAAACCTCTGCCGCAACCCAAGAATTGCAAGCTACCGTGAGATGAAGGAGATGTAAAACAAGAGACCTGAGAATCAGTGGGGAGAAGGAGATGATCTCAAAAACTTCGGTCTCGTTGTTTTGGTAGATGACAAATCCCGTGCTGACGCTTATCTCACTAGTCAGACACTCGGCCCGAATGTAATAAATTACAAGCTTGCCCAATCAGCGCGAGGCAGGGCGAAGCTCTGCCGAGCGTCTAAGGGAAAATAGTAGGCCTGTTAGTAGTACTTAGATTTACTTTAGTAGGAGAAACTATCTCTCCTCCTAAGCAATACTTCCCTCTAAAAAGGACGCCTCCTAGTCCTAGAAAGAGATAGATGTGGCTTAAAGGATGCTAGGCTACCAGATGCAAGTCAAATTTTAATAAAAAAAGATAGAATTTAATAGAAATGCATAGGTAAAAGAGAGGCAAAGAGAGAAGAAATGTTACTAGACCTCTATGCAAGTTTTTTAGAATGTTTTTCTTATACTTTGCATACTTAACCTTTAAAAGAGAGGGTAAAACATAGTAGATAAAGTAGATCTTAGGTAGAATTAATAGATGCAACTCTAATTTTTATGCTCCTCTTTGTAGTAAAAGGGTAATTCCTTAATAGCTAGCTAAAAATCTTAATCTAAATCTAAGTTACACTAAAGCAATTCCTATTTTTCCTTAGACACTCCGCTGACGCTTTGCCTGGCTGCTTGGTAAGCAGCCGCTGATTGGCCGAATTGTTACAATACCGGAGCGTCTGATTCATGAGATAAGCTGACGCCTGGATGTTTGTCAGCAGAATCCGCGGAAGCCTCTATCGTAAACAACTGCATTGTTGTCATACATACTTGCTTGGTATAAAGAGGTCTTTTGTAGATAGTATGTTTTCTCTATCATCTATCAGCACTCACTGTGAGCGACCATGGCCATTGCTGCGATTGTCTTGTTTACGGCCTCTGCGCCCACAACTACCACCGTCATTAAAAGTTTAATGGTAGCTTTCAAGTCTTGAGGTGGTCTTTTTTGTTGGAACAAAAGTACAAGAACCAACGACGATCCAAACAATTAAAATTTGAATAACCTCGGAATGGCCCCGTTTCCACAACACTGCCGATCTTTCATCCTCGTCAGACTTCCGCTCCTTCAACAAAGCCATTTGTACCCTTATCTCCTCCCCAGCTACTGCTATCCTGACACATTTGGAAAATAGCCTGTTCGTAACTAATGTGACGCCACTCGTCGAATACGTCAAGACTGACTTTCCCGCCAAATTGGCCACACCGGACTTGCAGAAGCAGATCGAGGACGATTTTGCAAGCTTCGAAAGAATTTATCGCAAAAGAGGTGCAGCCAAGGAAACAGGAGAAATTGGTTTGAATGGCGGGTGGGCAGAGAAACACTCGAACGGTAGTGGGAACGCAGAGGAGCAAGTTAAAAGTTTCCTGGTGATTAGTGGCTAGGAGGGCATGGGCAAATTCGAAGAGGCTGTGCAGACTGAGGTGTTCAAGGAGTGTATTCCTACACTGCTAGGTTGGAATGCGCCTTTCCATTTAGGGAGTAAGCACAAATAAAGGCAAGATGCCGGGAAAGTGCTCACGCTTAGTAGTGGCACGTCGAGCGGGAGGCAGTGTTCGAAGGCGCGTGAAATACCAGACCACTTCCAAGCTATGCCTGGTTGATAGTTTCTATTTATTCAACTTCGATAAGGATCAACTTTCCACCAGAGATGGACCCTTCAGTCTCGAAATTGTAACCCCCACCAGTTATAATGTACACAACATCTTTTCCATCTTTCTTCCCCAGAGCAGCTCCCGTTGGGGTAATAAAGGCTGCGTGATCTCGCACCGCAATACTTGCCCGTCAGTTGACTATGTCAATTTCTGGCAAAGAATTTATCCAGTGTAAAGACATCCAAGCTTTCGTTCCATCTAGTAACAAGACAAAGGAAGCGGCATTAAGTGTTACAATCTCCTTATATCCAGCCAATTGCTAACACTGTAAGCATGGCAACACAGACTAGCGCTATAATTACAACTGTAGGCCTGTACAGCATAGTTCTATTACGCGTTATGTAACACGGCTTACTTCTTAGCAGTTAAGCCTAGTAGATTATACATAACAGCTTACGCAGCTTATATTAAGCAAGGTAAGCTAGAGCTTATACAGCTTATAGTAAGCTTAGTAAGCCTCTATAATTAATATAGTATATAGTATATAGAAACGCAACTCTTATAGTTTATATCTAACCTTGTTAATTAACTTTGTTATTAGAATATCTTAACCCTGCTTGTAAAACAGATAGTCTACTCTATACTATTCCTTACAACCTAAGTAGCTAAGGTTCTAGATATATACTACTTACCCTTTCTAGTTTCCTACTCTTATATTTATTTCTAAGACCTAATTAAATAATTACTTATAGACTTTATTAAAGTATAAAACTTAACATTTTAAACACCTCTAAGATAAGTACTTTAGAGAACTATAATACTTCTAGTAGCTCTAGCTTAGACAACATTAATATAGATATACCTACTATATTTAGTACTATAAATACTACTAAGCCTAACACCTATAATAGTAACTAAAATAAGCTTATTAACTAGCTCCTCTAGTTTAACTAATTCTTTAAGTTTTTAGAAAGTAAGATTCTAGATAATAAACACGTTATACTAGCTATAAGTTATATATATAGTAATACTTTTAAATAATAAAGCCTTTTCTTTATAAAGCTATGTTAGTTAAATATTCTAATAAAGTATTATTCTAGTTTAGAAACTTTAATAGGTTAAAGAAGTTAGTTAAGCTAATCTTTAAAGTCTTAAATAAACTAGCTATTATATATTACTGTTAGATCTAGCTAGCGACAAGTACTGTTCTAGCTACAGATTACTTATTAGAGTAATTATACGTACCTTTTAGGTTACCTTAGCATAGTAAGCAGAGCTGTATCCTAACATTATAATTACTCTAATATCTAAAGCGTGTGTAAGAGTATGCGTAGATTAAACATAGGTTTAAGTCTAGAAGCAATTAAAATTATAGGCAAGATCCCCTAATATTATTAATCCTAGGTTTAACCTACTAGGTCTAATACCTTGTATATTAGGTTATTATACCCTGCATAGGTCTAGGGTCAGCTAAGCTAGCCTAGAATAGACAAGCTAGCCTAGTCTAGGCTAAGAGCAGGCTACGTGTGTAATTATAGGGCTAGGCACATGTAGTTAATTACAGGCCTATTACTGTTACTGCTAGAGGGTCTAGTACTAGGTACTCTTTAGGCCTAAGTTAGTCCCTGTTAAAAGAAGAGCATATTGTTAGATCTAGCTAGCGATAAGTACTGTTCTAGCTACGGATCACTTATTAGAGTAATTATACGTACCTTTTAGGTTGCCTAAGCACAGTAGGCAGAGCTGTGTCCTAACAATTATAATATCTAATATATTAAACACACTTAGTTGTTAAGTTTTATACTTTAGACAAAGTCTATAAGTAATTATTTAATTAGGTCTTAGAGATAAATACAAGAGTAGGGAACTAAAAGAAGTAAGTAGTTGTAAGGCAGACTTTACAAGCACAAAAGGAAGCAATCTAGAAAGCTAATATATTTAAGAAGGAGTAAACAAAATAGCAGACTAAGAGCTATAAGAGGGCAGAGATAGCTACCTACTTATAGTAGGTAGGCCTAGGCTCCTAGGCTGGAAGTAGAAGGAGGCCTGTGCCCTAAAAGTAAAGTGAAAGTTAACAGGATAGATTCTGCTAAGTTAGATAAGCACTACTAGTAGGTTATGCTATCTAACTATAGCAGAAGCTCTAACATGTGCCCTTCTCTTATAACAAGCAAAAGTCCTCTAAGCTAATCTAATTTACAGGTGCTGTAGAGCTGCTGTTAACAGAGAGAGAGAAAGAAAAGAGAAAGAAAGATAAAAGCAAATAGTACAGTAGTTAAGAAACTACAAAGAAAACCTAGTAGCAGTTAACATAGAATTAAGGTTTATAGTTTATATAGCGCTGCGCATGTCTCCCTAGATTTCTATATAAAAAACTAACTTCTAAGATTTTTTCTACTGCACAAACCTTGCAACGCAAAACTTATACCTAAATCTATTTAAAGCTTATATAAGAAGAGCAAGTAATCTTAATAGCAAGCTTGCTTAGCTTAATAGAGGTTTAACTAAATAAAGCTAGTAATAGCTAAGTTAAGTAGGCTTTAATAGTAAGATTAGTTTAGTTATAGCATCCTAAAGTTAGTATGTAGGCGTTAAAGTAGCATATAGTCTTTGCTAAAAAGTAGAAGAACGCTGTTATTAATGTACTAAAAGTTGGTTATAGTATCCTAAAGGCAGTGTGTAGGCGTTAAGGTAGCGTATAGTCTCTGCTAAAAAGTAGGGGAACGCTATTATTAATGTGTTAAAAGTAGCCTAATATTATGCTAAACCTAGACAATCTTGCAAAATGTGTAATAACTTGCTATTTAGAGTTACTAAGGTTGCTAAAATAGTTACTAACAAAGGCGTCTTTAAGTTGTAGGGCCTAGTCTGTAGGCATCTTAAGACTAGGGGGCTTTAGCTTATCTAGATTCTTGTAGTAATACAAGAACATATTATAGTATTTAAAGTGTTTTTTAGCAGGTTCCTATGTTAGCAAAGGGTTATTAGACTACTTAATCTAATACTCCTAGGTGCCTTAGCGCCTGCAGTAGTTAATAAACTTGTTAACAAACTATTCCTATAAGATATTGCCCTAATTATTAACAATATCTACAGGTTCTAGTTTAGGGGTTGTTAAATCTAGTAGACTGTCCTAAGGCGCTTCTTAGAGCAAATTAAGATAGAACACTAGAAACATACCTTTTAAAATTATTTTATTAGGTAGCTAGAGTTTATAAGCAGCTCTGTTATAAATAATCTAAGTAACTAGATACAGCCTAGTGTATTTATAATTAAGCTTTTTTAAGGGTTAAGCAGTTCTCTAGTTCTAGGTTAATACCTAAACTAAGTCTCTAATATTATATTTTAGCATTTATTGTTAGTAAGTGTTAGCAAGTATTTGCTGTTCTTATTACGCCTAGGTTAGCTAAATTTTTAGGTATTCTAAAAGATTAGTATAGGTTTAAAGGATCTTATCTGCTCTTAGGATTTAATCTTTAGTGTCTCTAGAAAGTAACTTAGTGTTTAGATAGTCTTTGCTAAGGTAAATCCCGCTGCGTAGGTAATAGCTAAGATCTGCAAAGAAGAGAGTAAGACTAATAAATAAGTTAACAGTGTTATTAACCTAAAACTTAGCTAAGTGTAGCTATAATACTTAGTTGTCTTGTGTGTAATCAATGTATTTGTAAAGATAAATTTTAATACTCTAGTTAGTGCGATCTGTTTAGCTATCTGTTTATAGGTAATAGGCAGTAAACAGTTTAGCTTAAATATTAAGACGCTTACAGACACGTTTCTAGAACTTATTAACAAATAAGGTACTATAATTAGATATAATAGTGCGAGGTAACCTGTGTAGGCAAAAGATTTGTATAAAGTAGTAGGTAAATTCCTTTAATAAGTAGCTAATTAAGAGGAAGAAGTGCTGTTATTTAGTAAGTTAATTAACTACTACTAAAAGATTAGTGTAAATTTGTCTATTAAGTGTAGAAAGCAGCAGGTCTTAAATATAATCTATAGAAATGTCTGCTTATTGTGTATTAGGTATAGGTATAGATTAAAAGTAGCTATTATATGCTTTTTTAGAAGGTTAAGCACGTTTACACACTATGCAGGATTAGCAGTACTTCTTAACTAATTGTGTAAGACTAGGCTAGTAGTATTAATAAATTATTAAGTAAAGTGTAGCTCTAGTTCCCTTATAGCCTATAATCTTATAATTATAGCAAAGGTTAAAAATCTAGCAATAAAGACAGGCGTCTAATAGTATGTATAGGCGCGTTTTGTTAACAAACAACTATTAGTAAGCCCCCTCTATAGTAGTGTAGCAGTCTAAGAGGGAAATATAGTAGCTGTTCTTTTAGAACTATAAGCTAAGTTTGTAATTACCTTAATCTAAGGCAGTAAACATCTTTTAAGTAGTAGAGTTAGTAGCGTAGGCTTTGCTAAGCATTTCCTCTATTAAGCGTAGGTCTTCTAAATAAGAGAGTAATTCTAATATTACTATTCTGTTAATATTGTTAATAGGCTCTTTGTTGTCTATATTAGAGTTAGGTAATAGGCTTAGGGTAGTACAGAGCTAAGCCACCGCCTAAGCATCTAGGGTAATAAATAAGGAATTCTGTTAAGGGGAGATAAATAAGGCCCTTAGAGTAGCCTAGATTGCAGGTGCTATACTAGGGGACAGGTATTTTAGCTGTAAAACAATCTAGTAGGTATTAATAAGTCTTGTATTGTTTTTATCTTAAGAAATATCTTAGGCTTACTAGCTAAGGGCGTCTGCTTTGCTATTTGTCTCTCCTAGTGCGTAAATAATCTTAAAGTTAAATTAAAAGAGAAAAAGTAACTAGCAGGCTTGCCTTTAATTAAGTTTCTTAGTAGTTATAAAGGTCTCTAGGCTCTTATAATTAGTTATAACCTAGATTAGGTGTAGGGAACCTATAAGTTCAGGCTCCTATTCTTTAAATGCTTAAATAATAGCTATTAGTTCTATATTGTAGATGTTGTAATTGCATTTAGCAGAGGAGTGTTCTTTTAAGAAGAATGCTACAGGTTATAGAGCGCTTTTAGCATTGCGTTGTTTTATAACCCTACTAGAAGCCTACCTAGAAGAGTTAGTAGAAATAAAGATTAGCTAACTAGGGTTAAAATGCTGCAAGATTAAGTTAACTGTAAAAGCTTTCTTTAGTTAAGTAAAAGCATTAATGTAGGTCTGTGTAAGTTTGAATTTCTTATACTACACTGTGTAATAAAGCTTGTTAGGGTCTTTTTATAATAGTTTAGTAATAACAGTAGACTTAACAGCTTGTGTAAGCAGAAGGGCAATAGAGGAGTAGCCCTAAATAAATTGTTAATAAAATCTAGTAAATCTAAGGAAGAAGAGAATATCTAGTACTGTTTAGAGTATCTCCTATTCTTAAATAGCCTAAATCTTAGTAGGGTCTATCTGTACACCTTAATCTGTAATAATTATTCTAAGAAACTTAACTTAGCTCTTGTAGAATTTAGACTTCTTACAGTTAATATAGAATTTATATTTCTTAAGGCAGCTAAGAACCTGTTTAACGTGTGCTTTATACTCCTAGAGAGTGTTAGAGTATACTAATACATTGTCTAAATAGGCTGTATAAAAATAATCTAAATATTTAAAAAGTGCTTTGTTAATAGCCTATTAAAATGTTGCAGGAGCGTTGTATAGACTAAAAGGCATAACTTTGTACTAGTAAGTGCTCTTTTAAGTAGAGAATGCAGTAAGCTATTCTAAGCTAGGTTTTATGCAAATTTAATAGAAGACGTTAATAATATTAAATTTTAAAAAGATTATAGCTTTGTTAAGGTGTGCTATAGTCTCTTAAAAAAAAGTAATAGGGTAGTAGTTTTTAATAGTAGCTTTGTTTAATTCCTAATAATCTATGCATACACGCAGACTACCGCCTAGCTTAGCTATAATAAGGAGATTATTTTAAGCTAGAGAGTTGCAGCACTTAATAAATCCTCTAGACTTGTTTTCCTTAATTTAATGTTTAATAGCCTTTATTTGTTGTCCTAAAAAAGGTTGTAGGCAGTAGTTAGGTAGATTAATGCCTAGCTTAAGTTTAATTTTGTAGTTAAAATTGCTATAGTTAGGCAGTGTCTTAGCTGCAGCCTAGTTAAAAGTAGGAATAATGTTAGCATATTCCTCTAATTCTTCTGCAGTAAGTAGGTTAGAGAGCAGGGGGTCTTTAGAAAGCTAGAAAAATTTGTTAAAATTGTTATTAGCTAAAGCCCTTCTAGCAGTAGTAGTGTCTTATTGTTAAATAACAAAGACTAGGTGCCTAGGTCTCTTCCTATAAAGACAAATAGCTTTAGCAAAGACTAAGCGTAGGTTAAATAATTTATTAGTATATAGTGCCTTGCTTGTAGGGCTAAGTTTAGGTTTAATAGATTTTCTATTTTAGAGTTTACCTAAACTAGACTGCAATAATTGCAGAAGCTTAGTGTCTAACTTAGAGCCTTTATATAGTAATAAGAAAGTTTAAAATATAGTGTTGCAGTGTCTAGAGCAATATTTATTGCTAAATTAGATAGAGTAGTTGTGCTAAGAGACTAAGGGATTATAAATAGCCCTCTAGCAGAATCCTAAGATAGGTTAAAAGGATCTGCAATTGTTTATAACATAGGCACTAGTGCGTTCTAAGTAAGAGCCTAATTAGAGGTAAAACTCAGCACAGTAGGTAATAGTCTTAGAGGGTTAACTATTGTATCCTTAGCAGATAATTAGAGTAGCTAAAGGAATAAGGTAAAGGGCCTTAGTGTGTTCTAGAAATTTGCGTAATATAAAGCTAGAATTAGCTCTATTATTAGCTAAAGCGCAGATTCTGTGTAGAGTATTATTGTTGCGTCCTAAGAATACTAGAAAGGCAAGTTAATTATAATGTTATAGGTTGCCTTTAGTTTAGTTCTATTTGCTACTAGCTTTTTAAAGCACAGTACTAGCCTCTGCTAAGCCTAACTAAGGAGAAAATAGGTTCTTAGAGCGCACTTATTAGTAAACTAACCTTAAGTAGTAACTAGAACTTAAGGGCTCTAGTTTTCTAACTTAGAGGCAGAGTTATTATCTAAAGATTTAAAAAATTTGTCCTTAGTGTTATCTCTTAGGGTGTCTAAAGTAGCTATGTGTTAGTTTATTAGTTTATCCTAAGGAACAGCTAAAGATAGAGCTTTAGGCCTTAGTAGTTCTAGGCATTAGTTAGACTTATAGCCCTTAAGTCTACAGTTGAAACAAGTAAACTTATTAGAGGGGGCAGAAGTAGAATCCTTAGAGTAGCGAGAACAAGTATCCTTAGTCTTAGGAGCAGATATAGGTTAAGCTAGAATAGTAGTAGCAGGTAGTACTAGCAAGGTGTTGCAAGTAGTTAACTAACTGCGTAGAGCAGAGCGCCTAGGCTAATTTCTTACAGAATCTTAAGTAGTTGCTTTATTAGAGATAAGAGCATAGTTAGAAAAGTAGGTGCTAAGCTACTTATAATATTCTTATAGGCTAGAAAGAGACTTTTTATAGAGGATACTAGCTATCTAACAGCAGTAAAAGTCTAGTAGTTTAGCTTGTAGGCGATAGTAGTAAGTCTTAAGAGACTAGTTAAGCTGCTAGGCAAAGTACTCTATCTTAGTGCAAAAAACAGAGAAAGCAATTAAGGCATTAGCAATATCTAGTAAGGGAAAGCAAGGAAAGATAAAGGCATTAAAAGAGTATTTAGCTAACTTAAAAGTGTTTTTGTCTCTATAGACTTTCTATAAGCAGTAAATGCAGTCTATAGGTTTAGAATAGAAGCAACTAAAGCTAGATAGATCTTAGAGCTAGACGTAAGCAGGGTCTTAAGTGTAAATTATAAGAAAGTCTGCCTAATTACTAAGGTGCTAGTAGTTGCGTCTATTTGCCTGCATGTAATAAAGGCAATTAAAGAGCTATTTACTAAAGTTGTCCTTAGAGCTAGAGAAATACTAGGGTTTCTTTATAGCCTTGTCTAGCTAGTTGTTGTATTAGTCTAGTAACTGCAGGAATTAATAAGCGCTAGCTAATATAGGAGTTAACAACATAGCAGAATAGCTCCTAAGTAGTGTAAAAGTAGAGGGAGTAGACTAAGTAGCTAGTATAGTCTAAAATTAGTCTATAGTAGCTAGTGCATTGTTGCGTTGTTTAGATTATAAAAGAATAGTAAATAGCTGCTCTAAGTTGTTATTAGGGCTAGCAAACAGATCCTGTTCTAGCTTAGTAGATTCTAAATAAAGGGGGGTAGAGCAGCGTAAGTGCCTAAATTAAGAAGCAGGTTAAGTAGGGGCTGAGCCTTTAGCAGCTAAGATAGCCCCTTTAGCAACAATGTAGTTATAGGCTAAGCAGAGCTTCTAGTAATCTAATTTAAGTTAGTTAGTCTAGGACTAGTATGTGTTAAAAACAGTCTTAAGAGAATTATACTTAGTAACTATATAGTTATGTTTGTTAACAAGTGTAGAGTAGGTGTCCTTGTACTAAGCAAGCTCTGTTTTAGTTGTCTAAAGTTTAGAGGTAACATTTAAAATCCTGTTTAATACATTGTAGAGAAAGCCTATAAGAAAAGAAGCAAAGATCGCTAGTTAACTATGCAAAAGACAAGAGAAGTACTAATTTAGTAAGTTGTCTAAGAGCTAGTAGAGGCCTAGAGATTAAATAAACTAGGAGTGTTAAGTAAGGTTGTAATCCTCTAGGACTTACTAAAAGAATTAAAAGAGTATTATATTAGCTTTAGCATATAAGCAAGGAAGGTTCTTAGTAAGCTTAGCTAGTAAGCTCTAAGTGCTTAGCAAAAATACGTTACAGATAGGAACCTTAGAAGCAAGTGTGTATATAGAGTTCTTATAGCAGAAATTTAGTAGTTTTATAGCAGAAGCACTCTAGTGTTCTAGAATTATAGGCTTAAATATAGTTAACTTAGCGCCTTGTGCCTCTAAATGTTAAATAGAAGGAGAGTTGTTTAGAGAGCAGGGAGTAGGTTAAAGAACTAGTGTCTCTTTATTACTTAGAAACTTAGAGGAGGGTTAATTAAAGCTAGCAAAGGAAAGGCCTCCTAAGCAAGAAATAGGGCGCTTAGTAGTAGTTCTAGCAGAACAGCAGCTAGCTTTAGGATAGGTTAGCAACCTGCTTAGAGATAAATATAGGCTAAGTTAGAGAGTTAGTAGAAGAATTGCGCAGCCTAGACTTATCTCTATAGCATAAGAGGTTGCAGTTATATTTAGAAGAAGGCATCTTGTCTTAGCTAGTAGTATTAGAATTAGCTAGCGCTATAGCTGCAGTTTTAAAGATGTAGTAAGATTTATAAGAAGTAGGTTAAAAGTTAGTTAAGAAGTAAGTTAGGTAGTTAAAGGAGAAAGCAGAGCACCTAGTGCCTTAAGTAGTAGTAAGGACCTAGAGAGAAGCTAAGTAAAAGAAGAGAAAGTGTACAGTAAAAGGTTAGCAAAAAAAAACTAGTGTTAGTAAAAGGGTTAAAGTGAAAGAAGCTACTGCAACTAATACTTAAGGTTGTGTAAAGAAACAAGTTAGAAGGTACTTAAAGAAGTAGAGGAAAGCAGCGCTAGACTACTTAAAAGGCGCTAGAAAGGAGGCGCTAGACTACTTAAAAGGCACTAAAGCAGTAGGCGCTAGACTGCTTAAAAAGGCGCTAAAACTAGGTAGAAGAAGGGCGCTAGACTACTTAAAAGGCGCTAAAGGAAGGACAGGCTAGTACTCTGTAGCCTAAAAAGAGGTAGAACACTTAGTGCACTAAGGTTTAGCAGCTAGTTTATACTTAAAAAAGCGCGCAGGTAAGGCTAATCTGTACTTAGAAACAGGCACTTGCTACCTGCATAAGAAGGGGATAGGGACTAAGAAAAAAAGCTTTAACAGCTAGGGCTATTGCTTAGTTAAGAGATAGCTTACTAAACTAGGCAAAAAATTATGCAACCTTTAGCAACAGTAGCTAACTACTATGCTAAACAAAGGCAAAAGCCTAAGAGAAAAGCTTAGTTTTAAGCTATTAGGTCTGCTATTATATAAGGCAGACTTTATAAGCACAAAAGGAAGCAATCTAGAAAGCTAATATATTTAAGAAGGAGTAAATAAAATAGCAGACTAAGAGCTACAAGAGGGTAGAGATAGCTACCTATTTATAGTAGGTAGGCCTAGGCTCCTAGGCTAGAAGTAGAAGGAGGCCTGTGCCCTAAAAGTAAAGTAAAAGTCAACAGGATAGATTCTGCTAAGTTAGATAAACACTACTAGTAGGTTGTGCTATCTAACTATAGTAGAAGTCCTAATATAGGGCCTAAAACTAGAGGGAAATAAACTTGTATTACAGTTACTATATCTCTCTAGGACCCTAATAGGTCTCTAACGCTGCTCTAAGCCCTTTACAACTCTAGAGCAGAGCTAAACCCTATTAGCTAGTAAGTAGTAGACAATCTCTACCTTAAACATAAATTATTCTATTAAAGGCTAGTAGCTACATTCCTTAATAGTAACTACTTAGACATCTAGTAACCCTATAATCTAACTATTAATTGCCTAGATAGCAATAGTATAGTTAAATCTGTAGGACTGCAGAAGTTCTAGTTAGCTACCTTTAAGAGATACAACTTAGTACTAGGTTACTTATAGTTAGTATCTGCTAACCTATGCATCTGCTTTTCTAAAGGCATATATAAGTAGTTCCCTAACAATATAGAGAGAGTACACCTTACTACTACATAGGATCTGTTCTACTCTATAGAACTAGGAGAAAGAGCATACTTAATGCACCTAGGTAACCTAGTCTACTAAGTTCTAGAGGAGACAATTAACAACCTATTAGAAAGTAACTAGGAAGGCAGTAGACAACTACTAGCCTAGGGGCTAAGCAGAGACGCTGTCCTTAACATAGAATACTTCTATAATAAGGAACTTCTTTAGCTCTAGAACAAAATGCATAAAGTTGTTAACTACCTTTAGCATTACGTTGCGTAGTACCTAGATCTATTATAGCTCTCTAAAGCTATAAGTAAGCGTATAGTAGTAAGCATTATCTATAAGCCCTCTTAACGCTCTAGGATGCTGCCTATAGGCATAGCCTAAGTCCTCTTAGATAGCAACAAAGACTACCCTTTAGTTAACCCTACAGACAACAAGCTAGACCTAGAGGAGCTTAAGCACGTTCCTTTAGAGCTACACTATAAGTAGTTTATATTTAGCAAACACTAGTCTAGTGTACTAGTACTGCATTAGGATTATAATTACTCTATTAACATTAAGCTAGGCAGTAAGATACTAAACATGCCTATCTATAACCTCTCTAGAAAGGAGCTAGAAATACTACAGGCCTACCTTAATACAGCGTAGGAAAAGGGTTAGATCTACCTAAGTAAGTCTCTTACTAGGGCACTTATCCTGTTTATGCTAAAGGCTAATAGTACACTGCAACTTTGTGTAGATTACAGGGGCCTTAACAAGGTTACTATTAAGAACTAGTATTCTATTTCTCTTGTAAATAAGATGCTAGACAGGCTATTAAAAGCTGCTATCTTCTCTAAGCTAGATCTACGTAATGCCTATTGTAAGCTCTAGATTAAGAAAGGCAACAAGTATAAAACAGCTTTTAAGACTAGGTATAGTTATTTTAAATACCTAGTTATGCCTTTTAGATTAGCGAACGCTCTAGCAACGTTCTAATCTTATATCTAGAGAGCTCTAAGAGGCCTTATAGACTGCACCTGCGTAGTGTATCTAGATAACATCCTTATATACTTAGAGCACAAGAAGGATTATTAAGCCTATATTAAAGAGATCCTAGATTAACTTGTTAAATAGGGGTTGTTCTGCAAGGTAAGCAAATGCTTGTTTATAACAAAGTTAGTTAAGTTCCTAGGCTTTATTGTTACGCCTAGTAGAGTAGTTATAGATCCTGTCTACGTGCAAACAATCTAAGAGTAGCTAGAGCCTAAGGAGTATAAGGACATCTAAGTGTTTCTTAGCTTTGCTAACTTTTACTAAAGATTTATCTTTAACTACTCTAGGATTATCTACCTGTTAGTAGACTATATAACTTCTGCCTAGAGGCCAGAGTTAGAGCTAGGAGACTCTACTTTAATAAAGAGGGGGAAGAAAACGCTAGCAAAAACCTAAAAAGGCCTAACAAGATAGTACAAACTATAGAGTTAGCTAGAGGAAGTACACTAGGCCTTCTTTACTATTAGGAAGAAGTTTACTAAAGCCCCTGTGCTACAGCACTTTAATTCTAACAAGCTAATTATAGTCCTTACTAATGTATTAGACTTTGCTATAGCTGCTATATTGCTGTAACTACAATTGTTAGGAGTACTAATAGAACAACACTAGAAGCTAGTAGCGTTCTAGAGCAGGAAGTTCTAAGGCCTATTAATTAGATAGCACACCTATAATAAGGAATTAGCAGCAATTATTAAGGCATTTAGGCAGTGGTAACATTACCTTAAGCATGCCCTGTTAACAGTCTAAGTACTCTCTAATTATAACAACCTGCAGTACTTTATAACTACAAAGAAGCTCTCCCCTAAGTAAGCACACTAGGTAGAAGAGCTAGCTAGGTATAACTTTAAAGTTAAGTCTAAGCCTAAACTAGAGAACTCTGTAGACAGCCCCTTAAAGCGTCTAGATTATGCAAAGAGACTAGTTATTAGAGAGCAGTAGGTACTATGTAACGCTATACTGCTAACTCTCTAGCAGAAGCTTTAAATATAGACTATCTAGAAGTCTAAGGCTTAAAACGTTGAATAGGCAACTAGGGTGATAGGCAGCCCTAGTAGAGGTCCTACAGGATCTTAGCAACTCTCTAAAACTGCTCCTAAGGAATTCTACCTACTAATAGGTACTAGAGATGCGTCTCTCTTAGCTCTTAACTAGCTATCTACAGGCTATAGCAGCTAGGGTTAATCTAAATTATTTAAAGCTTAGGAACCTAGCTTTAATATTACAGAGGCTCTCCTTTATAACCTTAACAGATAAGTTAGGTTACCTACTTATCTTGCAAATAATACTGCGCAAGGCAAATCTGTATACGCTCTAGACACACTAGAATGCTTAACTAACTATATTAGATAGGTTTAGGAGCAGAATGCTGCTTATAAGTTACTAATAAGTTAGGAAGTAGGCAGAGCAGCTAAGGGTTACTACTACTAGGAAGTTAACCCTAGTAGGATTCTGCGTAGGAGTAGGAAAGTGTAGATTTCCTAAAATATAACTCTTTGCTAAACTATTCTTGCAAAGAACTATAACAACTCTATAAAGAGTTACTATAGTTATAAAAAAACTATCTAGCTATTAAAACAAAAGTACTATTAGCTAAACTTAAAGAAGAATATATATAAGTATATTTAGCGTTGCGCAGCATGCTAACTAAACAAAATCTACAGGCACAAGCTATAGAGGCTGCTAGTCCTACTCTTAGTACCTAATACACTCTAGCAGTATTACTCCCTAGACTTTGTAATAGACCTACTAACGTTAAAGAATAACTAGGGGAATAAGTACAACTTAATCCTAGTTCTAGTTAATAGGTTTAGTAAGTATGTCTAGTATCTACCTATAACTAAGACAGTTATGTCTTAGAGAGTAGCTAAACTACTGCTTAGGCAGTGCTTTTTTAAACATAGTCCCTCTAATACCCTAATATTAGACTGCAGGTTAGTGTTTACTAGTTAATTCTAGTCTAACATCTGCTATTATTTAAAGATTAACTACTGCCTTAGTACAGCCTTTTACCTACAAACTAATAGACAGACAGAGCACTAAAACTAGAAGTTAGAAACCTACCTACGTATCTACATAAACTATTAACAGAATAACTAGGTAGACTTATTACTATATATAGAGTACACATACAACTTAAAGGCTTACTTAGCATATAGTAAATCCCCTATTAAGGTAGCATATAGGATTAACCCTTAGGGCTTTAATAGAGTCCTAGATAAGCACTAGTTACACTGTCCCCTAGAGGCCTAGGTAAATAGTAGAAAGGCACTAGACCTCTGCTAGCAGGTAATTAGATAGCTAGAGCAGTAGCACAAACTGTAGGTAGCAGTAAAGAATAGCTTAGAGTATGCCTAGAAGAGCAATTCTTGTTAGTATAACACTAAGTAGGCAGACAGACACTTAGCTAAAAGCAAGCAAGTGCTACTCTAGGCAAAGAACCTAACAACTAGCTAACTATCTAAGAAGTTTAACGCCTAATACCTAGGTCTATTTACTATTATAAAGAAGATTAGGAAATTAGCTTATAAGCTAGACCTACTACTATTATTAGACAGAGTACACCTAGTGTTCAATATATCTTTACTTAAACTATAGAGGGAACCCTTTATAAAAAAAAGGTTCTAGCTAGGTCCTACGCAGATCCTAGAAGATACTCTCCTAGCTAAGAGGTATAAAGTTAAAGGGATCCTGCAGCACTATAACACTTAAGCCTATAGGCAAGAGTACCTAGTAAAGTAGCTAGGTTAGCTAAATAAGGAAGCTACCTAGGAGCTACTAGAGAACCTTAACTACTATAAGGAAATCCTTAGCAAGTACCTTAAGACAGCAACTAATACACTACAGCAATCTGCTTGCAAGCGCAAGGTTAATGCTTAGTTAGATTAGAGTAATCTAAACCTGCTGTAGTAGAGGAGAGGTTAACTAAGGAAATCCCTCTAGGATAAGTACTCTTACATGCTATAAAACTGTAGATAATATATTAACCTAGGGTTACTGTCCTAAGGCTGTAAATTAGCCTAGCAACTATCTAAGGTAGGGGACAAGGGTCCTAAGAGCATAGAGAGTAGGCATAAAGGTTTATATAGTTATTTATATTTAACCTATTGCTATATATTATCTAAAAGAGTAACTAAAACAAGAAAAAGACCTTACAAGCCTCTAGTAGAGCTAGGCTAGAAGTCTAGGCTATCTTAATAACTACGCTTAGGAGTCTTCTAAGCTGTAGGCTTAGTTAGAGAAACTGTTAACTGCTAGAAGAAAGTAACTAGGGCGTTATTAGCAGAGGGTACATTAGTACTGTAGTAGTACTAACGCTTCTCTACACTTCTAGCAGCACTATTCTACTAGAATACGCGCTTAACATCTACGTTAATAACTACATTAGAAGCTGCCTTTTAACTAACAGTACCTAAGGCTGCCTATACAAAGTTAGCTATAGCAAGAGTAAAGGAATAGGAGTACTTATATTAAAACACTATAGGTTGTGCTTACGCAAAACTTAACAAGCTTTGTTATAGTCTACTAGACTTAAACCTAAGTCTTTTACATAATAGTTTGCAGCAGCCTTATACGCTACAGCACTAAGGTAACAGGTCTTAGCGTAGTTAAAAGCAGTCTGCTAGTAGTGCTAGGTTGTAGCTAGGATATTATCTTTAGTTATAGCGTTGCTTTGTTAAGTAGTCTCCTTATTTGTCTTGTGTTTAGCTTACTTAATAAGGAAGTTAAGCATGTTAATAGCGCAGTAGAAGTAAAGCGCAATCTATATAAATTAGTGTTAGGCAGGCACTAGGGAGAGTCTAGACTTACCTTAACACATCTACTAGCTTTACTGCCTAAGCATTTAGAGCACACGCTAAAGTTGTTCTTACGTATACAGAACTTCTTAGGACGCCTAAAGACTTGTATAAACAACTTAATTATTCTATTAGAGTTAGAGCTAGACTTAGTAGACAGCTTAGTTACGCACCTATAACACTAGAACTAAGTAAAAGAAGGCTGCAGAGCTATGTTATTAGGCAACGCATATATAAAGTCTAGCAACTTAGCATTATTAATGTACAAAGGTAGAGAAGGCATAATTATAAAGAAGTAGAGTAGAAAGTGTATAAGTGTAAGTAGAGTGCAGATAAGAAAGAAGAAGTTAAAGTATCTACTTTTTATATACTAAGACACTCTTACCTCTATCTGCCGCCTTGCTAACGTCCTGCTACCTTACTACCTACTTTCTAAATAGTTAAATACCTAAAACTTTACATAGTTAGCAAGGAATAATGCGCGCCTAATAGGACACTTGCTATACGTCTACAAAGCCCTAAGTCTAGAGTAAACAACAACTAAATTTATAATAAAGGCATAGCTAACACTACGCAATTAACAAATAGACTTCTATAACAGGAGCAATCTAAGCATAGAGTAACGCCTTTAGGCATTATTATAGTAAACTACCTATACATAGCGTGTTGCCTTAGGCCTACTTACGCAAGAGCAGGACAACCTCTAGTTACTAACTAAATACTCTACAGGGTACCTCTTAAGTAAAGGTAATAATATGTCTAACTAAACTACTGTAGTAGTAAGGTAAATAGTTTACGCACCTAGTAACTACAGTTATCTAGAACAAGAGTAATAATGTCTCTGCAGAGCTTATAGACAGAGAACCTTAAGTAAGAACACTTAACAACCTACAAGAGAATAAGTTGTTATACTAAATAGTCTAGAGCAGCAGATTACTGCACCTAACACTAGCTCCTAGGCAATTATAGTCTCTAGACTTAGAGCAGCAGTACTCTATAAGGACTATAGTAAGGCAATAGGTACTCTATAGGAAAACCTGCTATAAACACTATACAGCTTATCCTATATTTTCTACTATACTTCTAGAGGTTAAGGCTACTAGACTAAGAGTACTAGATCTTTAAAGGGACTAGGGTAAGGCTGCAGACACCCTACAGGGCAGTACTAGCTAGACACTTATTTAGTAATCTACTAAACTATTACCTAACTCCCTAACAGTCCTAACTATAGGTTTTAGAGTTAAACAATCCCTATAGATCTGTAGGTAAGATTACCTAGCAAGTAGTAAACTAGTGCTAGTTGCACTCTATAGGGAGTTGTTTATGCTAACATAACCTAATAGATCTAAACACCTACTAATAAGCAAGCTAGCTTTCTTTTAACTATTTTCCTCTTATATTAGAGGTTTTTTTAGAGTTTAAATAGGCAAGCATTAGGCATATAGGGTTTAGCAGTCTAGGACAGACTGCAAGAAGAAGGGGAGCTATTGTTATAGGCTTTCTACCTTAGGTATGCTAACCCTTAGAGACACTATAGGGCTACTACAGTAACCTGTTAGAGCATACACACACGTATATATTCTCCTAAATCCTTAGAGGCTTAACTTCTAAGGATTTGTTTCTTATCTTATCTAATACTATACGTTTTGTCTTATCTCTTGCCTGCCTGTAGTGCCCTTACAACAGTATATAGAGATAATAGGTACGTAATATACTACAAAGATAAGTTAGAAGCACACTACTTTCTATTACCCTACAACTACTATTATATACAATAGTAGAAGTGTACTAACAACTTTTGTAATATTTATTTAACTAACAAATATAACTATATTATATTCTCTAGAGACAACAACCTAACTACAGCAACGCAAATGTAGCTATTAGTTAATAGTAACTGCTTTAACAACTATTAGCAGCTACACCTTAACTCTAGATATAGGAAATATTAAGATCTAAAAGAATTTAAAGGGTTTAGAATAGATAACAAGTCTTTTTTAGAGGAACATATAAGAGTACCTAGAGTCTTGCTATTAACTCTATTAGGACCTATAACCTTATTAAGCTCCCTATTATATTAAACAGGAAGAAGCTATTAGCACTCTTAGACTTAGGAGTATAAGGGAACTACGTTTCCTTATACAGAGTATAGCTAGCTAGACTACGCCTCTTATGCAAAGAACACTTGTACTAGCTCTAAGTAGCTAATAGAGAACTTATACTAGGAAAAGCAGTTATAATATACAAAGTTAAGTACTTACCCCTCTATATATAAAGACACTATAAGTTAATACTGCTAAATGTCTTAAGTACAGCTACTTATAATATTATATTAGAATTACTATAGTTATAAAAGCATAAGCTACAGATTAATTAGAAAAATTAACAGCTTTTGTTTAAAGGGTGTAGATATAGTATAACTACACGCTAACCTACGCAACCTACGCTAGAGTTAGTGAATAAGAAGAAAATTAATAATATTTCTTTAAACTATTAGATGTGCTAAGATAGAGTAGTTAATTATACAGACCTATAAAGCCCCTCTATAATAATTAAGAAGAAAGATAGTGCAACTCCTACTATACTAGATATATACTGTTAGTATGCCTAGATATTTAAAGAAGAGCTATCTGTAAAAGCGCTACCTAAGCACTAACCTTAGGATTGTAAGATTAAGCTCTAAGAAGGGAAAGAACTACTCTTTAGGCCTATATACTGTAAAGAAAGTAGGGGGGAAATAGGAGGACAGACTACTTTCTTCCCTAATCTAGAAGACCTAGACTAACTAGACTAGGTAATTCCAAAATAGGAAGCGTATAGCCTAAAGAGGCAAGAGAAGTAAATAGAGTAATAAGATAATATAATAGACAAGTTATTATATTAAATGCTAGGTACAGAACGAAGAGAGAGAGAGAGAAGGTAGTATTTATACTCTACTTCTCTTCTCTCTATTACAAAGCAGAAGAGTCTAGAATAGCTATTACTAATAGATGCTTAGAAATCAAGAGTAGATTTCTAAGCAGATTGCGTATACAATTACGTATGCAATTACGCAACCTACTATTAGATTACGTAGGTGTACACGTAACCTACTAGTAAAGGCAACGTGTCCTTAAGCTATTTATAGTAAGAAAGCTAACTCTAGATCTAGTAAAGCTATTGCTATAATAAGCACAGCTTTCTAACGCTCTCTAGTTAGGCATTCTTCAGATAGTACTTTACTAGATTGGGTAAGCACTATACCTAATTAGGAAAGTACCTATATTTAGGCCTAATGTATATATATTTAGGCTAAATAGCTTAAGTTGCCTTTTTAGGTAATAGCTATTCCTAAAAAGGAAACTATCTAATAAAGATTATAAGAAGAAAGTCTTATAACTTTACAGTTTAAGCTTATTAGACAGGCTAAGATGGAGGGGAAGACCCTAGACTTGAAAAAGGATTAGAAGGCGAAGGCATTAAAGAAGGATTAGGATATTACTAATTCCTAGGTTGTAATTGATCTACATGTCAACTCGCTCTAGCTAAGCTTAAATAATAACTATAATATAACTAGAGGTATGCCTGTTATAGATTAGATCCTTGCTGCTGCTTTAGGGAACAGTCCTTAGACGCTTGCGTTTTCTTCTTTAATCTTACTGCCTGCTCTAATCTTAACAGCTGTTTTGCCCTTTTATACTCTAATTACTACAACTGTTCTATCCTCCTGTGCTCTAGTTACTACAACTTAAGGTCCTACTTAGACTAATCTGCCTGCTGCTGCTTTACTACTATCTACTCTACAGGCAGTTATGCAGCGGACTCAGCCTAATTAGTCTAGTAGTAATCTATTTGTTACTAATCCTTAGAGCAGTGCTTTGCCTACTTCTACTTATGTAAGTAAGAGCACGCATAGTAAGGAGGGATTGTTAAGGAGCTAACTTTATAGATTAAGCCTGCCTAGTAATAATCTGTCTTAGTCTAGTGGCACCTCTATTAGTGATCCTAATTAATTCTGTAGTAGTAGTGGACACCCTTTAAGTTAGCATGCCCTTCCTAGATTAGGATCATTCTACAGCCCTAATCCTTAGTTAATTAGCTATTTTTTCTATCCTGCTGCAAAACTCTATAATCTTTGCTATGCTTATAATTAGGGCTTTAGTTAAAACAATTAGTATACTAATCCCCCTAGTGCTAAGACCTCCCCTTGTTAAGCAATCCTTAGCTGTGTGGATTAAGTGTATGTTTTACTTAGAGAGATTCTATCTATTATAGATGTGTTAATCTAATTAGAGTTTAATAAACGTTCTGTCTTTGTAACATACTAACAATTAATTAATCCTCTTAATTAACTTACAAAATAGAAGTGAATTCTGCTTAGTGTTTTTAGTGTGTAGGATATTGTACTTCTAGATTAATTTACTCTAATAACCTCTATATCTTCTATTTTAGCTTTTTACTTCTAATCGTTCGCTCTTGTTGTACAGATTAATTAGTTATTTAAACTTGTTAAAACGCTAATAAGTGAGCGATTTTGTTAATCTGTTAGCTGGCATGCTGTTAGTGTCTAGATAACTAATCTGTATTGTGCCTCTTGCATACTCCTGTTTTAACTACATGTTTTAAATGTCTACATGTTAGAGTCTAGTTGTAATCCTTTTGTTTGTACCTACTACTAGTTAAATAGTTTATAGGTTATTACACTATATAGTCTAGGCATTGCTAATCTTAAGTTGTAATTTATTAAAGAACTGTTTAATTGCAATTGTCTCTTTTAAAACGTGCTCTAGGGCTAGCAATTTAGCTTCTGTTGTTAATGTAGTAACAGTGCTTTGCCTTGTTGCTTTCTATAGTATAGGTCCTCTAAACAACATAATTAGGTAGCTATAAGATAATCTTTAAGTTTCTAGATTGTTAGCAAATAAGGCATCTCTATAGATTGTTAGTTCTAATCTGTTGTAGTTTCTGTATTAAATCTCTTTAAATCTTGTTCTGTACAGATACATGATAACCCTGTTAACAGCTTTTTAGTGTTAATTACTTAGGTTAGTTAGAAAGTGAGATAACTTAGAGACTAAGAAAGCGATGTTAGGTTAAAGCATGATTGCCGTGTAGAGGACTAATCTAACCTTTTCTTAGTATTGTTTAATCTCTTTCTTGGATGCTTCTCTAGTGTTTTTAATTAAATCTTTAGATAGTAGAGGTGTAGATAGAAAGGAGCCTGTGCTAAGATTAAACTTCTTAGTAATTTTGTTAATGTAGGCGTTGTGCAAAAGCGTAATAGTCCTAAGGTTTCTGTCTTAGATTACTCTAATCCCTAGGAACTATTTTACTAGTTCTTGATCTTAGATTTCGTATTTGTCTATAATCTTCTTTTAAAGAAGCTTCGCTTCTTGTTTATATGCCTTAGGATAGAGCAGAAGTATGTTATTAACGTAGAAAAGTACAATAATCCTACAACTTTTGTTAAAGAAGAGACAAGGCTCTTCCTTGCTTAACTCTAAACTAATTAATTAAAAGGAGTTAGAGAATTCCTTGTACTAAAGGAGTAGTGATTCCCTTAATCTATAAAGGGCTTAATTAAGTCTAACACAGTATCTAGCCTTCTAAAATCCTTCTAGCATGTTGCATAGTACTAGGTTTTCTGCAGTAATTAAAGCGTTAAGAAACACTCTAACAACATTGTACTGCATAATTTCTAGATTAAACTAAGCAGCAATCGCTATTATAGCTTAGAATAACTTTGCTGCAAGGGTTGCTGCATATATTAATTATAGAGAATCTATTTTTTGCAGATCTCCTCTTACAACAATGCAGGCTTTGCACTTAACAAAGTAGCTATCTTTATTAAACTTGTACGTCTATACCTATTTTAGTAGTAATAGCTAATTATTTGTGTCTAATCTTAGTATCTCTGTCTATGTTCCTTTCTTTATCATCTAATTAATCTCTTTCCTTAAAGCGTCTATAAGCAACAGTTTTATAGGATGTTGCAAAAGCTGTTTCTAGGTGCTTAGTAGTAGAGGAAGATTGTCTTAATGTATTTGTAAAGGTTGTGTTAATAGATTAGTTTTTGTGCTTAGTGTAGCTGCTATAACTACTAAGTTTAGTGTTTTGTAACTAGATTGTTTATTCTAGGCCTAGTGTGTTCCTGTAAGGAACGTGTCTTTAAAGTTATTAATTAGATTGTTTATTAGATTCGCGATTAATGCATTGACACTCCTTTAACTACTACCCCCTAGTTAATTGTCGCGATCTTTTCTTCTTTAGAGTAGTAAATAAACGTTAGCTAGTTAATTTGTTTCTAGCTGTTAGCCTCTAATCCTTTAACTTGTTCTTTGTGTTAGTGCATTCCTTGTCCTGTCTAAAGCAGCAGAAGCAGCGCTAGCAGAGCAGGTATTAGAACTAGTTAAGCGCTCCTGCCTTAACTTACGTAATCCTATCCAATTACTAGGACGCAACAGGTTAGCTCTTACAGGCATGTTAACTTCCTATTAACTGTTTATTCTTAAACAATTATTCTAATTGTGTAACGCTAGTACCCCTATTCCTAGATTAGTTAGTTTAAGAGTCTGTTCTAGTGTTAGCAATCTAATGTTATTAGGTTAATCTAGGCAGATTTCTAGGCAATTACTAGCCTTGTAATTATCTTGCTTAGTATCTATAACTTGTATGTCTTAATCTTAAACTAGGCTAGTTCTAGAATTAGTTAGTAGAGTTACTTTACCCCTAAGCTCTTGCTTAGTAGTTAATCTAACTATGTTAGATTGCGTCTAATCTCTAAGGTTAGGGATATTAAGATCCTAACCTAGATTATCAAGTTCTCCGTTGTGAAGGATATTGGCGATCTAAATTGCTTAGTCTTTTGTTATTTCTTTATCTTTCTTTTCTTTATAGAATAGAGATTTATTAAAAGTAACGTTCCTTGTAATAATCACTTAATTAATTAATAAGACCTATATTTTGTAGATGTTAGAGGCTTTATAGCCTACTAAATATCTAATATATCTGCATAGATTAATCTTAAACCTATGTCTATTTCGCCCTACTACTCTATCTTTGTTAAGAGGGTAAGCTCTGCAGCTATAGGCGTATATGCCACTCTAATCTAGTTGTAGATTAGCTGTTCTGTGCCTAATTTGAGCTAGTTTGTACTTTCTAAAGTACTGTCTAAACTAGTTATTAAGCACTTTGTTGGGTGATTAGAAGTTATAAATTGCTGTTAGGCTGATCCTGTGTAGATAGGCAGCAGAGTCTATAATCTCTAGCTAGAGCTTTGCTAGGAGATTCGCTCTAGTCCTTATTTTTATAGACTTAGTAATTAACTCTTTTCTAGCCCTTTCTGCTAATCTGTTTGGTTCGTGAGTGTAAGGCGAAGGAGTAAGTATCTTAATTTCCTTTTAATCTGCCTATTCTTTGTACTGTAATTAACCTTTCTATAGTTTAGTAGCTGTATTGTTATCCTAGTAGATTTCAACAATATTAAGTTAATACTTTCACTTAACCTATTCCTTAAATAGTTTAATAATTCTCATGATCTTATCTAAGCTTTTGGATTAAAGATTGTAGTTGAAGAGTTTTCCTAAGTAATCTTCTTTAATGATTATCGTCTATTCTTTATTTATTTAACTAGTTAGTATGTTAAAAAGGTCCTATAAAATCCTGTAGAACAGCCTTAGTAATTATTCTCTTAGACGCCTTAATATAACTTGTGTTAAGTAAGTAATTAAACAATCCTAACACTCTATTCTTTTAGTTCTGTTAATATAGACGTTTTAAGTAGACTGTGCTAATAATTAAAGTGCTCTCTATTCTAGGTAACCTAATCTTTAATGCTATAGCTGTTTACTGTCTAATCTTAATGTAGGTTTTAATAATTTTAATGTTGCGTATACGTTGGGAGTAGAGTAAAAGAAAACCTTATTATATTTAATAAAAGTGAGATTATAAGCGGTGTGTAGCTTAGCTATAATTACATTGTTCTTAATTGTTCTATGCCTAAGTGTGTTGTCTAAACCAAGGTACTAGATACCTAACTGTTTAAGACGTGCCTTAGATACAATATTAACATAGAAACCCTTAACTACCTTAACGTTCTTAAGGATTAGATCCTTAGTTTTTGGTCTATTGTTCCTGTTGAGTACTCCTTTAAGGATTCGGTTTCCTAATTCTAATACTAGAAGAGATTGAGTTCCTGCATTAATAGTATTATTAGGATTAGATTGTTTGAATAATCTAGGAACAAGTAGTAATTAGTTATTAACTAGATAAACTACTTCTCCTCTGTTAAGAATAGTGCTTATAGATAGAGGATGCTTGTACTTAATTGCAGAGTATACTCTGTCTGTTTCTAAATTAAATTAGAAGGGATTAATAATAGCTGCTAAGATTAATCTAGGAAATTTCGCTAAGGTAGGTGCGTTACTAGTTAATCTAGTAGTTCTAGTCTTCTATCTAGCTTCCTTAATCTGTTCCCTTAGCTTAGTCTATTTAGAACTGTTAAGTCTTTCCTTAATCTTTGTCTTGTTAAAATTTAACAAAGAGATCTTTAGTGATCTAGCGGGGGTAGATCCTGTGACAGCAGTCTAGAGTCTTTAGCAGTTAATTAGATCCTAAGTGTGAAGTCCTTTAGGTTTGCAAGGGCATCCCTTTCTATTTAATCTATTCTTTTTATCCTAGTTAGAGTTTCCTCCTAGGGTTGCAAAGGCTGTGTTTCCTTTGCCTCTAACATAGCTAATTGCTTGTTCTTAGAGCATTAGAGTAAAGACCTTTAAGAGATTATACATACTTATTAGTAGTTAATTAAACGCTAAATCTATAATTACCTGCTGTTTTATTAAGCAAGACTATTTAGGGGCAATTTTAGGAGCAATTGCATTAAAGAAATCTGTAAGGGCAAGTTGTCTTTTAATCTTAGTAATTTTAAATGCTTAAGCTTTGCTGTAAAGGACTTGCTATTTATTAAACCACTTCTCTAGTAACATCTAGCCTAATTAGGCCTTCTTAAGATAAGATTGATATTGCTGTTAGACTAGATGCATTGTGTTGCTATCTGTTAGAGCAAGATTATTTTTAAGAATTTAGATTAGAGCCTGTAGGGTTAATTCTCGTGAATTTAGCATCTTAATTAATACTAGGGCTATAAAATTGGCTAAAACAGTCTTATTAATCTAATCTTAGATATTGCTTAGCTTTGCTAACATTCTAACCTATTTAGAGGTTGCGATCTTGTATTTCTAGATATCCTTAGGATGCTCCTTAATAGCAAGTTCATACGCTTCTGTTTTAAGATTATACATCTAGAGTTCTAGTTTGTATTTCTTTTAATCCTTAGATAATTAATTAGGTGTGCTAACAATGTTTATCTTAGAGTTGTTGCTAATTCCTAGAGTATTTAGGACAGATAGTTTCGCAGGTTTTAGTAGTTTTAGCAGGAGTTTAGGATACTCTAGTTCCTGCTTGTTAATAGTTGCGACAGTTTTACTATCTAGATTAATCTAATCCTATACTGCCTTGTCTCTCGCATAGAGCTTAAGCTGGGCAAACTAGTATAGCTAATTAAATCTGTTCTTAAGAAGAACCTGTCTAGTTGAGAGTTAAGAGTTAGATTCCATGTTTAGAATTAAGAGAGGATTAAGTGTTTAAAAGTATATAATTAATCTTAACTAGCTTCTTAGCTATACAAAGTACGCAGGGAAAATCTACTGTGTAGTCTTTATAACGCTAGGCTTATAACTGTTAGAGCTGAAAGAACTAGAAAGAGTAATTAATAAGTAAAAGAGGTAATTAAGTTCCTTGTATTATTATTGTAGTAAAGAATTACATCTATATACCTGTAGTATTAGGATTAATCTCTAAGTGTTCTAGAGAGGGAGATTGTACTCTAGAATTAGGTTCTGTAATAATCCGTGATGGCTTATGTGTTCTAATCTAGCACTTATGTAATGTGTAACCTTCACTGCAACAGTTAGTAATTTATTAATAACCTCTACCTAGAATATAGACTGTTCTACTAAAGGCTAGTAGCTATATTCCTTAATAGAAACTACCTAGACATCTAATAACTCTATAATCTAACTATTAATTGCCTAGACAGCAATAGTATAGTTAAATCTATAAGCCTGCAGGAGTTCTAGTTAGCTGCCTTAAAGAGGTATAACCTAGTACTAAGCTACCTATAGTTAGTATTAGCTAATCTATGTATCTGCTTCTCTAAAGGCATATATAAGTAGTTCTCTAATAATATAGAGAGAGTATATATTATTACTATATAGAACCTATTCTACTCTATAGAACTAGGAAAAAGAGCGCACCTTATATACCTAGGTCACCTAGTCTATTAGTTTCTAGAGGAGGCAATTAATATCCTTCTAGAAAGTAACTAGGAAGGTAGTAAACATCTACTAGCCTAAGGGCTAAGCAGAGACACTGTTCTTAACACAGAATACTTCTATAATAGAGGACTCCTCTAGCTCTAGAACAAGATACTTAAAGTTATAGATTACCTTTAGCATTATATTACGCAGTATCTAGATCTATTCTAGCTTTCTAAAGCTACTAGTAAGCGTATAGTAGTAAGTATTGTCTAAGAGCCCTTTTAACGCTCTAGAATGCTAACTATAGGCATAGCCTAAGTCCTCTTAGATAATAATAAAGACTACCTTTTAGTTAATCCTATAAATAATAAACTAGATCTAGAGGAGCTTAAGTACGTCCCTTTAGAGCTATACTATAAGTAGTTTATATTTAGCAAATACTAGTCTAGTGTATTAGCGCTATATTGGAATTATAATTACTCTATTAATATTAAGTTAGGAAGTAAGATACTAAAAATACCTATCTATAACCTTTCTAGAAAGGGGCTAGAAATACTCTAGGCCTACCTTAATACAGTATAGGAAAGGGGTTAGATATGCCTAAGCAAGTCCCCTATAAGAGCACCTATCCTATTTATACTAAAAGCTAATAGTACACTGCAACTCTGCGTAGATTATAAGGGCCTTAATAAGGTTACTATTAAGAACTAGTATCCTATTCCCCTTATAAATAAGATGCTAGATAGGCTATTAAAAGCTGCTATCTTCTCTAAGCTAGATCTATGTAATACTAACTATAGGCTCTAGATTAAACAAGGCAATAAGTAGAAAACAGCTTTTAAGACTAGGTATAGTTATTTTAAGTACCTAGTTATGCCTTTTAGGTTAGTAAATACTTTAGCAACATTCTAATCCTATATCTAGAAAGCTCTAGGAGGTATTATTAACTATACCTATGTAGTAAATCTAAATAATATCCTTATATACTTAGAGCACAAGGAGGATTATTAAGCCTATATTAAAGAGTTCCTGGATTAACTTGTTAAATAGGGGTTGTTCTATAAGGTAAGCAAATGCTTGTTTATAACAAAGTTAGTTAAGTTCCTAGGCTTTATTATTACGCCTAGTAGAGTAGTTATAGATCCTGTCTATATGTAAACAATCTAGGAGTAGCTAGAGCCTAAGAGATATAAGGACATCTAAGTGTTTCTTAGCTTTGCTAACTTCTATTAAAGGTTTATCTTTAACTACTCTAAGATTGTGCGCTTGTTAGTAGACTATATAACCTCTGCCTAGAGGCTAGAGTAAGAGCTAAGTAGCTCTACTTTAACAAAGAGAGAGAAGAAAACACTATTAAAAATCTAAAAGAGCCTAATAAGATAGTATAAATTATAGAGTTAGCTAGAGGAAGTACGCTAGGCCTTTCTTACTATTAGGAAGAAGTTTACTAAAGTCTCTATACTACAGCACTTTAATTCGACTAAGCTAATTATAGTTCTTACTAACATATTAGACTTTGCTATAGCTGCTATATTGCTGTAACTACAACTATTAGAGGTACTAATAGAGCAACACTAGAAGCTAGTAGCGTTCTAGAGTAGGAAGTTCTAAGGTCTATTAATTAGATAGGACACCTATAATAAGAAGTTAGCTGCAATTGTTAAGGTATTTAGGTAGTAGTAATATTACCTTAAGTATACTCTGTTAATAGTCTAAGTACTCTCTAATTATAATAACCTGTAATACTTTATAACTACAAAGAAGCTCTTAGCTAAGTAAGTACACTAAGTAGAGGAGCTAGGTAGGTATAACTCTAAAGTTAAATATAAGCCTAGACTAGAGAACTCTGCAGATAGCCTATTAAAGCAGCTAGATTACGTAAAGAGACTAGTTATTAGAGAGCAGCAGGCACTACATAATACTATGCTACTAACGCTCTAATAAAAGCTTTAAATATAGACTTTCTAAAGGTCTAAGGCTTAAAACGTTAAATAGGCAACTAGGGCAACAGGCAGCTCTAGTAGAAGTTCTATAGAATTCTAGCAACTCTCTAAAATTGCCTCTAAGAAATTCTACCTACTAATAGGTACTAGAGATGCGTCTCCTTTAGCTCCTAACTAGCTATCTACAGGCTATAACAGCTAGAGTTAATCTAATTTATTTAAAGCTTAGAAACCTAGCTTTAATATTATAAAGCCTTTCCTTTATAACTTTAATAGATAAGTTAGGTTACCTACCTACTTTGTAAACAATGCTATATAAGGTAAGCCTATATACACCCTAAACACTCTAGAATGCCTAACTAACTATATTAAATAGGTTTAAGAGCAGGACACTACTTAAAAATTACTAATAAGTTAGGAAGTAAGCAGAGTAGCTAAGGGTTACTACTACTAGGAAGTTAACCCTAGTAGGATCCTGCGTAGAAGTAGAAAAGTGTAGATTCTCTCAGATATAACTCTTTACTAAACTATCTTTATAAAGAACTATAGTAACTCTATAAGAGGTTACTATAGTTATAAAAAGACTACCTAGCTATTAAAACAAAAGTACTATTAGCTAAACCTAAAAAGAATATATATTAGTATGTTTAGCGTTGTGCAGCGTACTAACTAAATAAGATCTGTAGGCATAAGCTATAGAGGCTGCTAGTTCTACTCCTAGTACTTAATACACTCTAGTAGTATTACTCTCTAGACTTTGTTACAGACCTACTAATATTAAAGGATAACTAGAGGAATAAGTATCACTTAATCCTAGTTCTAGTTAATAGGTTTAGCAAGTATGTCTAGTATCTACCTATAACTAAGACAGTTATATCCTAGAAGGTAGCTAAACTACTGCTTAAGCAGTGTTTCCTTAAACATACTTCTCTTAATACCCTAATATTAGACTATAGATTAGTGTTTACTAGTTAATTCTAGTCTAATATCTACTATTATTTAAAGATTAACTATTGCCTTAGTATAGCCTTTTACCTACAGACTAATAGGCAGACAGAGCACTAAAACTAAGAGTTAGAAACCTACTTGCGTATCTATATAAACTACTAACAGGCTAACTAGATAGACTTATTACTATATATAGAGTATGCGTACAACTTAAAAGCTTACTTAGCACATAGAAAATCCTCTATTAAGGTAGTATATAGAGTTAATCTATAGGGCTTTAATAGAGTTCTAGATAAGCACTAGCTACACTGTCCCCTAAAAGTCTAGGCAGATAATAGAAAGGCACTAGATCTCTACTAGCAGGTAATTAAGCAACTAGAGCAGTAGCACAATCTATAGGTAGTAGTAAAGAATAGCTTAGAGTATGCATAGAAGACTAATTCTTGTTAGTATAATACTAAGTAGGTAGATAGACACTTTGCTAAAAGTAAGTAAGTGCTGCTCTAAGCAAAGAACCTTACAACTAGCTAACTATCTAAGAAGTTTAACACCTAGTACTTAGGTCCCTTTACTATTGTAAAGAAGATTAGGAAGCTAGCCTATAAGCTAGACCTACTACTATTAATAGACAGAGTGTACCTAGTATTTAATATATCATTACTTTAACTATAGAGGGAATCCTTTATAGAGAAGAGGTTCTAGCTAGGTTCTACATAGATTCTAGAAGATACTCTTCTAGCTAAGAGGTATAAAGTTAAAGAGATCTTAAAGCACTATAACACTTAAGCCTATAGGCAAGAGTAACTAGTAAAATTACTAGGTTAGCTTAATAAGAAAGCTACCTAGAAGCTACTAAAGAACCTTAACTACTATAAGGAAATTCTGAAAGAGTACCTTAAGACAGCTAGTATACTATAGCAGTCTACTTATAAGCGCAAGACTAAGTCTAAGATAAGTTAAGGTAATCTAAACCTATATTAGTAGAAGAGGGATTGTCTAAGGAAGTTCTCCTAGGATAATACTTACGCGTGCTATAAAACTATAGATAATATATTAACTTAGAGTTACTATCCTAAGGCTGTAGATTAGCCTAGCAACTACCTAAGGTAGAGGACAAGGGTCTTAAGAGTATTAGAGTAGGTATAGAGGTTTATATAGCTATTATATTTAATTTATTACTATATATTATCTTAAAAAGTAAACTAAAATAAAAAGAAAGACCTTAGAATCCCCTAGTAGGGCTAGGCTAGAAGTCTAGGCTATCTTAATAAGGACACTTAGGAGTCTTCTAAGCTGCAGGCTTAGTTAAACAAACTGTTAACTACTAGAAAGAAGTAACTAGGGCGTTATTAGTAGAGGGCATATTAGTGCTGTAGTAGTACTAACGCTTTTTGTAAACTTATAAGACTTTCTTCTTATAATCTTTATTAGATGGTTTCCTTTTTAGGAATAGCTATTACCTAAGAAGGCAACTTAAGCTATTTAGCCTAAATATATATACATTAGGCCTAAATATAGGTACTTTCCTAATTAGGTATAGCGCTTACCTAATCTGGTAAAGTACTATCTGAAGAATGCCTAACTAGAGAGCGTTAGAAAGCTGTGCTTATTATAGCAATAGCTTTACTAGATCTAGAGTTAGCTTTCTTACTATAGATAGCTTAAGAGCACGTTGCCTTTACTAGTAGGTTACGTGTACACCTATGTAATCTGCTAGTAGGTTGCGTAATTGTATACGTAATTGCCTACGCAATCTGCTTAGAAATCTACTCCTAATTTCTAAGCATCTATTAGGAATAGCTATTCTAGATCCTTCTACTTTGTAATAGAGAGAAGCGAAAGCAGAGTATAAATACTACTTACTTTCCCTCTCTCTTCGTTCTGTACCTAGCATTTAATATAATAACTTGTCTATTATATTATCTTATTACTCTATTTACTGCTCTTGCCTCTTTAGGCTATACGCTTCCTATCTTGGAATTACCTAGTCTAGTTAGTCTAGGTCTTCTAGATTAGGGAAGAAAGTAGTCTGTTATCCTTTCTCCCCCTACTTTCTTTACACTTTTCTACACCTCTAGTAGCACTATCCTACTAGAACACGCACTTAATATCTATGTTAATAACTATATTAGAAGCTGCGTTTTAATTAACAGTATCTAAGGCTACCTATATAAAGTTAGCTGTAGTAAGGGCAAAGAAACAGCAGTACTTACATTAAAGCGCTATAGGTTATACTTACACAAAACTTAATAATCTTTGTTATAGTCTACTAGACTTAAATCTAAGTCCTTTATATAATAGTTAGCAGCAGCCTTATAAGCTACAGCACTAAGGTAGTAGGCCTTAGCGTAGTTAAAAGCAGTCTGCTAGTAGTGCTAAGTTGTAGCTAGAACATTGTTCTTAGTTACAGCATTACCTTATTAAGCAGTCTCCTTATTTATCTTGCAAATAGCTTACTTAATAAGAAAGTTAAGCATGTTAATAGCATAGCAGAAGTAAGGCGCAATCTATTTAAGTTAGTATTAAGTAGGCACTAGGCATAGTCCTAGACTTACTTTAACACATCTACTAGCATTACTAGATAAGCGTCTATTATATACACTAAAGTTATTCTTATATATACAGTACTTCTTAGAATGCCTAAGAACCTGTATAAACAACTTAATTGTTCTATTAGAGTTAGAGCTAGACCTAGTAAACAGCTTAGTTACACACCTATAGTACTAGAACTATATAAAGAAAGGCTGCAGAGCTATATTATTAGGCAGCGCATATACAAAGTCTAGTAACTTAGCATTATTAATATGCGTAGACAGAGGAGGCATAATAATAAAGAAGTAAAGTAGAAAGTATATAGAGTATAAGTAGAGTGTAGATAAGAAAGAAGAAGTTAAGGTATCTACTCTTTATATACTGCAACTCTCTTACCTCTATCTACTACCTAACTAATGTTCTGCTGCCTTACTACCTACTTTCTAAATAATTAAACGCCTATACTTTATATAGTTAGTAAGGAATAATACGCGCCTAATAGGACACTTACTATACGTCTATAAAGTCCCTAGCCTAGAGCAAACAACAACTAACTTTATAATAAAAGTAGAGCTAACACTATACAACTAGTAAGCAGACTCCTATAATAAAACTAATCTAAATATAGAGTAATACCTCTAGGCATTGTTATAATAAAAACTACCTATACATAGCATGTTGCCTTAGGCCTACTTATATAGAAGTAGGATAATCTCTAGGCACTAACTAGATACCCTACAGAGTACCTCTTAAGTAAAGGTAGTAATATATTAAACTAAACTACTATAGTAGTTAGGTAAGTAGTCTATACCTCTAGTAACTATAGTTGTTTAGATTAAGAGTAATAACAACTCTATAGAGCTTATAGACAAAGAGCCTAGACACTTAATTAACTTATAGAAGACAAGTTATTACACTAAAGTAGCTTAGAGCAGCATACTACTGCACTTATTACTAAGCTAGTCTATATACTTTCTGCGCACATATAGTTTCTGCGCACTCTTTTACTAAAATAACCCTTGCACATAGCTGTGCACCTCTAGATGCAGTAGTTATTGTAAAGTTATAAGACTTTCTTCTTATAATCTTTATTAGATAGTTTCCTTTTTAGGAATAGTTATTACCTAAAAAGGCAACTTAAGCTATTTAGCCTAAATATATATATATTAGGCCTAAATACAGGTACTTTCCTAATTAGGTATAGTGCTTACCTAATCTAGTAAAGTACTATCTGAAGAATGCCTAGCTAGAGAGCGTTAGAAAGCTGTGCTTATTATAGCAATAGCTTTACTAGATCTAGAGTTAGCTTTCTTACTATAAATAGCTTAAGGACACGTTGCCTTTACTAGTAGGTTACGTGTACACCTACGTAATCTGCTAGTAGGTTGCGTAATTATCTACGTAATCTGCTTATAGATTGCGTAATTGCCTACGCAATCTGCTTAGAAATCTACTTTGGATTTCTAAGCATCTATTAGTAATAACTATTCTAGATCCTTCTGATTTGTAATAGAGAGAAGCGAAAGTAGAGTATAAATACTACTTGCTTTCCCCCTCTCTTTATTCTGTACCTAGCATTTAATATAATAACTTGTCTATTATATTATCTTATTACTCTATTTACTTCTCTTGCCTCTTTAGGCTATACGCTTCCTATTTTGGAATTACCTAGTCTAGTTAGTCTAGGTCTTCTAGATTAGGGAAGAAAGTAGTCTGTCCTCCTATTTCCCCCCTACTTTCTTTACAGGTTATGAGCCCGGATTCTTTATAGCCTATAGAGAATTTTATACACTCTATAAGTCTTAGTTCTAGCTATATATATAGCTACTGCTTATATAAGCAGATTATCTAAGCAAGAGGAGAAAGAAGAAGAGAAAGTACTTCTACTTCTAACTTCTTCTATTCTTGCTATATTTACTTAGGCTCTTCGCCTAAAAAATAGCATTGTTTACTGCTTACTAAGCAGTATTTTATCTAGTGCTTACTAAGCCTAGATAGCGCAGTATCCTGGTATTAGTCCCTGCTCCTTAGGCCTCTAGCAATAGAGATAAACCTAGGAAACTTAAGCAATAATTCCCAACCAAGTTAGCCCTACGTAAGACTATCTTAAGTCTTAATTTATTGCCTATTTAGGCAATTAATTAGACCTCTAAGAAAGGCAGAGGGAGAGTACTAGTAGTAATACTAGTATACGGCTCTGGGTAGACTTAAGAACTAAGAGCAAACTAGCCAGCGGCTATACTAAGTGCTAGTATAAGCTATAGGCTTATAATACCTTATAACATAGACGCTTATTCCTATACTTATAAGGTATCCTATAGTTAGTCTTATAAAAGCTTAGCAACCTTTTATAAGTTACTAGAATTTAGTATATTATCGCAAAAATATACTGCTTCCTTAAAGTCTATTAAAGACTGTTTTTTGCTAGCTTTATCTAAAGCTTTTATCTAGGATAATACTATAATAGCCAGAGTTTCTCATATAGTCTTTGAACTTAGTAGAAACAGTAACTATCTATAGTATATCTAGTAATAAGCTAGTTCAAAGCTAAGCTGTTGCTACTACCTTAAAAAGAATTAAAGGTAGTAATATACTAAGAGAACTATACTATAAAATAGTAAGCTACTTTTAAGAGAGAAATCTCGGGTATTAAGTCCTATTTAGGCGACCCTAAAGACTAGTAATAGAAACTAGCTAGATTTACTCTAAGTTAAAGGAAAATCTCGGGTATTAAGACCTAAAAATAATAGGCGACCCTAAAGACTAGTAATAGAAACTAGCTAGATTATTCCTTAGTTTAAAAAGTAGTAAGACCTATTATAAGTATTAAATAGGCAGCTTCTATATAACCTAAGAAAGTTTTAAATAGGCTATATAGTTTTAAAAGGCTTACTTAACTAGTTGAAATCTCTACTAGAGACTAGTTATCTATTAACTTAAGTATAGTTACTAAGTATATCTCTTAGTATTAAATAGCTTCTAAGCCCTACCTGTCTGGCTGAAATTAATAGCTCGTTGTTGCTATTAATTGCTGTAATCTAGCCCTATTTAATAACCTAGTACTTATAAGACGTTATAAAGAAAGGAATTATTTTAGCTAGATTACAAGATGCTAGATTCTATTAAGCTACCTAAGCTTAAAGGGTCTGCAAACTATAGTATTTGGGCTATTAGAATGCAAGCAATTATAGTAGAAAAAGGTTATTTAGCTTATATACTAAATAATCCTGCTACTATAGTAGATAATATAGAGAACCTAGATGAAAATGCCTATAAAGCTACAGCTATTATTAAACTAGCTTTAGAGGATGGACCTCTACTACAAACTCAATTTATTAATAATCCTTATACTCTATGGAATACTCTTAAAAATCTATACGAGGCTAAAGGATTTAGTAGTGAATTCTTACTAAGTAAAGAATTAATTAGCACTACTTTAAATAGCTGTAAAGGCAATTTAGAAGACTATATTAATACCTTTAAAAGGATTGTAAATAGTCTTGAATCTAGGAACATTAATCTACCTACGAAGTTTATTGTTGCTCTATTACTTAATAATCTAAATAAAGATTATGAATATATAGTAGCAGTTATTACACAGTCTATTAGAACTGCTAATAGTGAGATTAATATAGAAGAAATTATCTCACAACTGCTAGATGAATATAGAAGACTTAAATCTATTAAAGGCAATAGTTCTTTTAATAGAAATAATTCATCTAGTAATAGCAACAATGACGTAGAAATGTCTATGCAAACTAGAGGTAGTAATAATAGCAATAGTAAAAAAGGAGATAAAAAGAATATCCCTTTTTGTAACTATTGTAATAGAAGGGGACATAAAGAGTCTAATTGCTATAATAAGAATCCTAGCCAAAAGCCTAGTAACAGTACTAATAGTACTACTACTAATCAGGATATTAATAGCAATAATAAAGAAGAAACAGCCTTAATTTCTTCTGCTTTTAAATCTATAAGTAATAATACTATAGATTTTATTTTAGACTCTGGTGCTACTATACACACGTGCTATATAAAAGAATTATTTAGTAACTTAAAACCTACTTCTACATCTATTAAGTGGGGTAATACTAATAGTTCTATTAAAGCACAAGGTATAGGAGATATAAAACTAGAATTTTCTAGTACTAAGCAGTTAGTTAGATTAACTAATGTGCTATACGTCCCTGAATTAGGAGTAAACCTACTAAGCTTAGGATTAATTACTTCTAAAGGCTTTAGCCTATCTTTTAATAAAGATAGCTGCTATATTAATAAGCCTAATAACTCTGTCCTAGCTAAAGGTTATTATAAAGACGGAGTAAGTGTCTTTAGTGCTAATAGTTTAGATTGTTCTATAACATCTAACTATAAAACACTAGCTACTATTAATACTTCTAATATAGAAGAAGAACAAGTTAACTCTATAGATACTTCTATAGAAGAATCTCCTAATTTAGAAGAAGTAGCTACCTTAGAAGATAAAGATAATAATTCTAAGGAAACTATAGTACTTAATAAGAACACTATAGAATTAGCACATAGAAGACTAGGACATATAAGTTTAAGTTCTTTAAAACATCTAAAGAACGCTACTACAGGAGTGGACTATATAGATCTAGAAGATATAAGCTCTGCTTCTATTAGTTTAGACAATTGTATTAGTTGTATACAAGCTAAACTAACTAAGAATAGAAGTATAGAACCTAGTACTAAGGTTAATGCTTACCTAGATCTATTGTATATAGATATAGGAGGTCCTATTACGCCTAGAACCCTTACAGGCTATAGATACTATATTACCTTTAGAGATAGTTTTACTAAGTACTTAGAAGTAAAACTACTTAGATCTAGAGAAGGTATTATAGACGTTATAAGGACTACTATAGAAGAGTTAGAATTAGAGGCTAAAAACAATAACTCTAATAACTCTAACAACACTAGTTATCCCTTTAATAACAACAGAGTTAAGGCTCTACAACTAGATAATGAATTTAAATCTAAAGAATTAGATAAATATCTAGTTAACAAGGGAATTAAAACTAGGTTCTCTGCTCCTTATACCCCTGAACAAAACGGTGCAGCAGAGATTATTAATAGAGTACTATTAAATAAAGTAAGAGCTCTATTAATTACTAGTAATCTTCCTAAAAATATGTGGGGAGAAACTATCTTAACTGCTACCTATCTATATAATAGAACACCTAATAGCTCTATTAATTTCCAGACCCCGTACTATTTAAAATATAAAGAGTTGCCTAATCTAAGTAACCTAAGAATCTTTGGTTCCTTAGTATACTACAAGGAACCAACTAGCTTAATTAAAAAGCTAGACTCTAAAGCAACTCCCTATTACCTAATAGGATTTATAGGGTCTAATATATATAAGATTTACAATCCTAGTACGAATAAAACTATTACTACTAGAGATTGTAGAATAATAGAAGGTTATTTCTATAAGCCAAAATAACAACAATATACAGGAGATATTTACTAGACTAGATCCTAGTAAAATTATAAACAAAAATCCTAAAGTTGTTATTAATAAACCTTCTAATCCTAGCAGCAGGACTAGGATAACAGAGCTATTAGATGATTCTAGTAAAGTACTAGCAAATCCTACTATTATAGAGGATACTGCTACTGCTGAAAATTGTAGTATTAATACTATAAAGCAAGATTGGAAATCTCTATATAATATATTAATATTAGAGAACATTCTTGCTACTTCTAATAGTAATAGTCTAGAAGAGCCAAAGTCCTTTAAAGAAGTATTACTAAGAAAAGATAAAGATCTTTATCTAGAAGCAATGCAACTAGAAATCCAAGATCTAATTAAAAGTAATACTTGGAATATTATTACTAAACCTACTAAAGCCTCTATTATTAAAGGCCGATGGGTTCTTAGTAAGAAATATAATCTAGACAATACTATTAAGAAGTATAAAGCTAGGTGGGTTGCTAAAGGTTTTCTACAACAATATAATATAAACTATAAAGAAACCTTTGCTTCTACTTCTAAACCTAGCTTAATTAGGTTGTTTCTATCTATTTTTGCATATCTAGATTGGGAAATATATACTTGGGATGTTAAACAAGCTTTTCCTAATGTAGAAATAGATATAGAAAATATCTATATGCAATTGCCTATAGGATTAGAAGACTTTATTCTAAAGAAAGCTTTAGAAGAAAGTAAAGATTCTAATCTTAATAGTATTATTAATAGTGCTATAGAAAATAAAGACTATTCTAAACTAGTCTGTAAATTAAATAAAGCACTATATGGCCTAAAACAAGCTAGTAGGCAGTGGCAATTATTCTTAACTAAAATCCTAGAAAACATAGGATTTCAAAGCTTAAGAATAGATACTAGTATATTTATACATAAAACTAAGCCTATTTTATTAGCTACACATGTAGACGATATACTAGTATTTGCAAAAGATATTACTCTAGTAAACAACCTATATAATGAATTAGTTACAACTTCTAAATTAGAGGTAACTAATTTAGGAGAGATTAAAGAATTCTTAGGTGTAGAAATTATTAGGGATAGATCTAAGAAATCCTTAGTAATTACACAAAGAAACTTTATCTCTAAACTCTTAAGTAGATTTAATAAGCTTAATAATAAGCCTAAAGATCTACCTTTGCCTATAGGTACAAAACTAAGTAAAAACCTAGAAGAAAGTACTGTTAAAACAGAATACCAGCAACAAATAGGTAGCCTTATCTACCTTACTATATTTACTAGGCCTGACTTAGTATATAGTATTAATTACCTTGCTCGGTATATGTCTAATCCTAGTTTAGAACACTTAAAGTATCTAGACTATATCTTTAGTTACTTAATTAAAACTAAAGACCTTGGATTAGATTTAACTCTAGAATCCAACCAATCTACTATAGATCTAAATAAGATCTATCCTACTAAAGATAATAATCTATCTATTGAAAATAGTATAGATTTAGTAGGAGTATCAGATGCAGATTGGGGGGGCGATATAGATTCTAGAAAATCAACTATAGGCAATATATTCCTATTAAGGAATATTAAAGACAATTTCAATTGCAATAGATCTATAGCTATAAGCTGGATTTCTAAATTGCAAAAAACAGTAGCTTTAAGTTCTGCTGAAGCAGAATATATGTCTTTAAAAGAAGCTACTAAAGAAAGTTTATATCTACAAAACGTAATTAAAGAGCTTTTTAACAATACAAGCTCTCTTAAAGACTATTCTATTTTTAATAAGTTAAATACTATTAAAACAGATAGTCTTAGTGCTATAGAACTAGCAAAGAAGCCTATTTATCATGCTAGAACTAAGCACGTAGATATAACTTATCACTTTGTTAGAGAAAATCTGCTAAGTAAAAATATAGACTTAGTATACGAAAATACTAGTACTATACTTGCAGATAATCTAACAAAATCTACTAGTATTCCTAAGTTTAAAGAGTTTACTAGTAAGATTAATTTAAGAAGACTTAATTAAATTAATTAAGCTTCTAATTAGATAAGACTTGGAATAAAGCACCTAAATTGCTAAAAGCTTATTCTAAGCTATACCTAAATTCTAAGAGAATCTAAATTGCTTTACTCTAGAATTTAGTATAACAAGTCTAAATTGCTATTAAAGATATAGAGTTTCTAAATTGTTTCTACAACCTATATCTTATCTAATAAAGATTAAGGGGGTGTGTAAAGTTATAAGACTTTCTTCTTATAATCTTTATTAGATAGTTTCCTTTTTAGGAATAGTTATTACCTAAAAAGGCAACTTAAGCTATTTAGCCTAAATATATATATATTAGGCCTAAATACAGGTACTTTCCTAATTAGGTATAGTGCTTACCTAATCTAGTAAAGTACTATCTGAAGAATGCCTAGCTAGAGGCGTTAGAAAGCTGTGCTTATTATAGCAATAGCTTTACTAGATCTAGAGTTAGCTTTTACTATAAATAGCTTAAGGACACGTTGCCTTTACTAGTAGGTTACGTGTACACCTACGTAATCTGCTAGTAGGTTGCGTAATTATCTACGTAATCTGCTTATAGATTGCGTAATTGCCTACGCAATCTGCTTAGAAATCTACTTTGGATTTCTAAGCATCTATTAGTAATAACTATTCTAGATCCTTCTGATTTGTAATAGAGAGAAGCGAAAGTAGAGTATAAATACTACTTGCTTTCCCCCTCTCTTTATTCTGTACCTAGCATTTAATATAATAACTTGTCTATTATATTATCTTATTATTACTCTATTTACTCCTCTTGCCTCTTTAGGCTATACGCTTCCTATCTTGGAATTACCTAGTCTAGTTAGTCTAGGTCTTCTAGATTAGGGAAGAAAGTAGTCTGTCCTCTCTTTCTCCCTACTTTCTTTACAGTTATTATATTATAAAATCTATATAGTAGCTTCTTTGCTATATAGTAGACATAAGTCTAGAGTTAAATCTTAGTATAGTATTACTAAGCTAGAGTAATACTAGTTAAAACTTTTTCTATACTAAAATAGCTACTTGTAACTTTTTAGTTATTTAGTAATAAATATATATTTATATTAGTAAGAGTTATTATCTATAGTCTTAAAACAGGTCTTAAATAAGAAATTTATAAAGTACTATATTTAGTAAGTTAAAGCTTTGTAAAGTTTTAGTATACTAAAAATAGTATACTAAAACTTCTAAGCTTAATAACTATCTAATTATAAAGGTTCTATTAGGTAACTTTTTAAAATAGCCTATTATAATATACTAGAGTACGTATTTAAGAAAAAAAGTTAAAGTTTATTATTAAACTAAAGACTTATTTTACTATAGTTAAATTAGATAGTTAAATAACTTACTTAGTAAGATATTTTTATATAAGCCTAAAATATTTTTACTATTAGTATAATATTTTCTATAAGTTCTTAAACTTTTATATAATCTAGTCTACTAGATCTAGAGGTGCACGGCTATGTGCAGGGGTTATTTTAGTAAGAAAGTGCGCAGAAACTATATGTGCGCAGAAAGTATATAGGCTAGCTTAGCTTCTAGGCAATTACAATCTCTAGACTTAGAGCAGTAGTGCTCTGTAGAAGCTATAGTGTAGTAATAAGTATTCTATAGAGAGAACCTGCTATAAATACTATATAGTTTATTTTATATCTCTTTTTACTATGCTCTTAGAGGTTAAGGCTACTAGACTAAGGGCACTAGATTCTTAAAGAGACTAGGGTAAGGCTGTAGAAACCCTATAGGGCAGTACTAGCTAAACACTTATTAAGTAATCTACTAAAATATTACCTAACTTCCTAATAGTCTTAACTACGGGTTTAAGAGCTAATATTCCTAAGAGATCTATAGGTAAGGTTACTAAGCAAGTAGTAAACTAGTGCTAGTTGCACTCTGTAAGGAGTTATTTATGCTAATATAACTAATAGATTTAAGCACCTACTAATAAGCAAACTAGCTTTCTTCTAACAACTTTCTTCTTACGTTAGAGGTTTTTTTAGAGTTTAAACTAGCACGTATTAGTATAGAGAGTTTAGTAGTCTAGAACAGACTATAAGAAGAAAGGGGGAGCTATTATTAAGAGCTTTCTACCTTAGGTATGCTAACCCTTAGAAATACCTTAGGGCAACTATAGTTACTTCTAAGAGCCTACACACACGTATATATTCACCTAAATTCTTAGGGACTTAACCCCTAAGGATTTGTCTCTTATTTTATCTAATACTATATGTTTTTGTCCTATCTCTCTTACCTGCCTATAGTGCCCTTACATTATTATCTACAAACAAACAGATAAACAGAACAGATAAATTAAAATTAGAAACATTTCTATAGATATACAGCAACTTGTAGCAAGATAATTAGGTTTTGCTATTACTTATAGTACAGATTGTATATAACAACAAGTTATTAGAAGCAACTAGTGTAACGCTATTCTTCTTAAATTATAGAAAACACCTAAATCTCTTTACTAGAGTACTAGACACGCTAGTACAAATAGAACTAGCAATCTTCTTAGTTTAGAAACTAAAGAAAGTACATAAGAAAATACTAGAAAATATTAGTAGAGCTTAAGAATAAGCAATCTCTTATATTAACTAGAAATAAAAAACAGTACCTTAGCTAAAAGAAAGAAATAAAGTCTATCTTCTTATAAGAAACCTTTAAATACAAAGACCTATAAAGAAACTAGATTACGTTAAAGTTAGACTATTATTTATTTCCAAGTAGATAAGCCTAGTTAACTATAGACTTAACCTGCCTAAGGATGCAAAGATCTTTCTAGTGTTCTATATATCCCTGTTAGAACTAGCTAACTGTAGAATACTAATCTAAAAGGACTTTTACTACTAGATTAACATTAATAACAAGTAGAACGTTAAAAATATAGCAACATATAAGGGAAATAGCAATTAACAAAGGTACTAAGTTAAATAGTTAAGATACCTAGACTTAGAGAATACATAGAAACTACTTACGCACCTTATAAACTGCTGCTAATTAATATGTAAGTACTATAATTTGCTACAGACTCTTTAATTAAGCTAAGAGCGCCCTAGGTAGCTAGTAAGGCATATAAACTAATAGATGCTGCAGAATAGTTAGGATAAACTTCCTTAGCTAGGTCTAAGTTACTAGCCTTAACTATTTTATTTGCTAAACATAGTGCCTTTTGCTGTGCATGTTAATTTACCTATTTTAGAATTTTCTTATTATACAATAATTATGTAATAACAGTTATAAGAAGCAACTTATCTTCTTCTACCTTCTTCTTAAACTCCTTGTAAGTCTTATCTAACAACGCCTAAGACATGTTTATATATAGCTTGCTAGCCTTTAAGCACTTAGTATATATTAGAATCTATAGAACACAGGAAGGATTTAACTAATTACAGTAGCTGCAGTATAGTAATTATAACAAACAGAACAAACATAAGTAAGCAATAATTACAGTATTAGCACTTACTAAGAGATTAAGAGGACACGTAACCTAATTAGAGCTTAGCGCAATTAGTATAATTAATAATTAGTATAATTAATCATTAGTACAATTAGTGCTTAGTGTAATTAGAGGATGCACAGCAATAATTAGTCTGTATTACTACTACAATTATTAAAGTATATAGTTTATAGGAACATAACTCTCATAGTTTGTATTTAACCGTGTTAATTAACTTTGTTATTAGAATATCTTAACCCTGCTTACAAAATAGATAGTCTACTCTATACTCTTCCTTGCAACCTAAGTAGCTAAGGTCCTAGACGTATACTACTTACTCCTCTCCTAGTTCCCTGCTCTTGTATTTATCCTTAGGACCTAATTAAATAATTACTTATAGACTTTGTTTAAAGTGTAAAACTTAACATTTGAAACACCTCTAAGATAAGTACTTTAGGAACCTGTGCTACCTCTAGCAGCTCTTGCTTAAGTAATACTAATATAGATGCTCCTGCTAAAAACAGCACTATATATGTTGCTAAGCCTAACAGTTACAATAGCAAATAAACTAAGCTTAACAACTAGCTCCTCTAGTTTAACTTATTCTTTAAGTTTTAAGAAAGTAAGATCTCTAACAATAAACGTGTTATGCTAGCTTAGCTGTAAGCTACATATATAGCAACGCTTTTAAATAGATTAAGCCTTTCCTTTAGAAGGCTATGTTAGATAAGTATTCTAAAAAAATTTTAGCCTAGTTTAATAACTTTAACAAGTTTAAGAAGATAGTAAAACTAATCTTTAGAGTCTTAAATAAACTAGCTATTGCACATTGCAACACTTAACGTATTAAGTAAAATTAGTCTACAGTTAACTATACTATACTACTAAGTTTTAGCAACTTACTACTAACACAGAATAGGATAATACTGCGTTAATAACTATGTTTAAACAAGGCCTTAAGCCTAAAGTTAAAGAGAAACTAATACACACTAGCACTAGCACTAATACCTTAAACAAACTAGTTTATAAAGTAATTAGTATTAATAGTAAGCTATATAAGCTTTAGATAGAATTAAGGGACAACCCTAGAGCGCGCGTTATAACTAAAGTTAATAATTATTTACCTCTATATAACTAGTAGCACAACAACCTAAACTAAGGAAATTAAGGCAACTATAACAACTACTAATCTAATAGTAGCAGATATATCTATAGTAATATATAAAGCAGATACTACAGACCTAAAGCTATAGACCTCTTAAACCTTAATGAGGGACTAAGCCTACTAGGACACTAGAATAAAAAGAGTAAGGGAAGTAATAACTTAGATAATAGGAACAACAAAACCTATTACAACTATAGCAAGATAGGCTACTTTACTAGAGACTACTGTATAAAGAATAAGGTTCTCTAGTAAGTTAATATACTATCCTGTAGTTATAAAGACACAGATACTAGTAATAAATAGGAAGTAATTACTAAAGAAGTAAAATAACTTATAGAAGACCTAAAGTCTAGTTCTATAAATAATATAGAATATATTAAACCTCCTAAGCGCGCAGCAACATTTTATAAAGAATTGCAAGAATATTAAAATAAGATAGACAACCTCTTAGACATAACAGGAAGAACTTTAGCTTAGATTAGATCTAGATTAGCATACTAACACTGCTACAAAAGGCAATACTATACTTAACACTAACAAGAGCACAATAGTAACAACAAAGTGTATTATAATATATATTAATCTCTTATACGCTAGCTAATACTACTACTTAAGTACATAAGGCTAAAACAGAGCCTTAACACAATTATTAAAGGACTTAAAGAAGACCTTACAGACTACTAGCGCCTTATTAATAAAATTAACAACAAACTAGAGAAAGAAAACTAGTGCAATTAGGAATTACAACGCATACAGAAAATAATAACAAGCTAGCTACTTTTAGCTGCTGTTAATCCTTATATACAGTACATCCTAGATTCCTATAACCTACAACACGTAAACCTTTTATAGACTATATATAGAGATAATAGATACGCAACATACTACAAAGATAAGTTAAGAGCAGGCTACTTTCTATTACTACGCAACTGCTGTTATATATAATAGTAGAAGTGCACTAACAGCTTTTATAACATTTATTTAATTAATAAACACAACTACGTTATTTTCCTAGGAAACAGTAATCTAACTGCAGCAACACAGATACAGCTATTAATTAACAGCAACTGCTTTAACAACTATTAGCAGTTATGTCTTAACCCTAGGTATAGGAAGCACTAAGGTGTAAAAGAATTTAAAAGGTTTAGAACAGATAACAAGTCTTTTTTAGAGGAACAAATAAGAGCATGTAGAGTCTTGCTATCTACTCTATTAGGACCTATAACCTTATTAAGCTCTCTATTATATTAAATAAGAAGAAGCTATTAGCACTCTTAGACTTAGGAGTATAAGGTAACCACGTTTCCTTACATAGAGTATAGCTAGCTAGACTACGCTTGTTATATAAAGAACACTTATATTAGCTCTAAGTAGCTAATAGAGAACTAATGCTAGGAGAAGTACTTATAATATATATAGTTAAGTGCTATCCTCTCTAGATATAAGAACACTATAAGTTAATATTACTAGACGTCTTAAGTACAGCTACTTACAATGTTATATTAGGATTACTATAGTTATAAAAGCACAACCTATAGATTAATTAGAAGAATTAATAGCTTTTATTTAAAGGGTGCAGATATAGTATAACTACACACTAACCTATGCAACCTATACTAGAGTTAGTAGATAAGAAGAAGATTAATAATATCTCTTTAAACTATTAGACATGCTAAGATAGAGCAGTTAATTATATAGACCTAAGAAGCTATTCTATAATAATTTAGAAGAAAGACAGTGCAACTCCTGCTATACTAGATATATACTGTTAGTACACCTAGATATTTAAAGAAGAGCTATCTGCAAAAGCACTACCTAAGCACTAACCTTAGGATTGTAAGATTAGGCTCTAGAAAGGGAAAGAACTACCCTTTAGGCCTATATACTAGCTATCTAAGAAAGAACTTAATATACTAAGGAAATATATTAAGGAGAACCTTATAAAAGGATTTATTAAGAAATCTAAATCCCTAGTAGAATTCCCTATTCTATTTGTACTATAGAAAGATAGTAAACTATAACTTTGCATTAATTACTAAAAGCTTAACAACATTACTATTAAGAATTAGTATCTACTGCCTAATATAATAGAACTATAAGACTAGTTATTAGAAGTAAAGTTCTTTACTGCACTTAATCTATGCAGAGCGTATAAACTAATATATATAAAGAAAGGTAAAGAATAAAAAACAGCGTTTAGAACCTGTTATAGACACTTTAAGTACATAGTTATACTATTAAGGCTAACTAATACACTAGTAGTCTGCTAGGCTCTTAATAACAATATACTGTAAGCATACCTAGATATTACTACAGTAGCTTACCTTAATAATATCCTAGTGTATAGTAAGACACTAGAAGAATATAAGGTCTACGTGCAATACGTGTTAGAATGCTTAGCAAAAGCAGACCTTAGGCTAAAGCTAAAGAAGTGCAAATAGCATAAGAACAAAGTAGAATTCTTTAGCTATATTATAGGAAGGTACAGAGTTAAGATAAGCAAAACAAAGATATAGGTAGTAAAGAATTAGCTAGCACCTAAAACTATTAAGAATGTTTAAGAGTTCCTTAGGTTTATTAACTATAACTTTTACTTTATTAAGAATTACTCTCTTAGGGCCTTACTACTTACTAAGCTTACGCAGAAAGACGTACTATTTAAGTAGGAATAAGTATAAGAAGATATATTTTAATTACTTAAGCAAGTATGCGTAGAGCTACTAATAATAATTATATTTAAGAGCAGAAAACTGCTTTAACTAGAAACTAATACCTTAGATTTAGTATTAGGAGCATACACAACTTAGGAACAAGATAGCTTATAGTACCTAATTACTTACTACTTACGTAAGTTTACAGGACCTAAAGAACGCTATAATATACACAATAAAGAACTATTCGCAATTATATTAGCTTTAGAATATTAGAAAGTTTATATAGAAAGTTACTTAGACCTTACTATCTATACAGATTATAAGAATCTAGTATAGTTTACTATAACTAAGGTACTTAATTAGAGACAGGTTTAGTAGGCTACACTCCTAGAATAACACAAGTTTAAGATCCTGTACACGCTAGGAAAAGACAATAGTAGAGCTAATATACTTAGTTAACAATATAACCTTACAGGAACTAAGATAATTAATAAACACGCTATACATAGAATTAATAAGGATAGATTATTAGAACTATTACAGCAGCTTAATAATATAATACAGGTTTAAGCAGAACAACGCATTCTATTAGAAGTACTAGAAGAACTATAGAAAGAAATTATAGCTAGTTACTATAATAACCTACTCTACAGACACTCTAGTATTATAAGGACAATAGAACTTATTAAAAGATACTACAAGTTCCTAAATATAAAAGATAAGGTTACTAAGTATATTAAAGATTGTGTAGATTACTAGAGAAATAAGCACATCACATATACTAGATATAGAGAAGTATAGGTAATAGAGCTACTAACAGCCTCTTAGATAAACATTACAATATACTTTATTATATAGCTACCTACCTCTAAGAGCCCGGTTACAGGATATAACTATAACTTAATCTTTGTAATAGTAGACAGATTTGTAAAAGCTGCAGAAATAATACTCTTCTAATACAGCTATACTGTAGAGTAGCTTAATTAAGTATTTCTAGACTAAGTTGTTAGGCATTACAGCATTCCTAAATTAATTATTAGTAATAGAGATAAGCTCTTTACATTAAATTACTAGACTATGCTCTTAGCAGCTATTATTACTAAGAAGAAGCTATCTACAGCCTATTATCTGCAAACAGATAGACAGACTAAACATATAAACTAGACTATAAAACATTTCTACAAATATACAGCAACTAGCAGTTAGATAACTAGGTTTTGCTGTTATCTATAGCACAGATTGCATATAATAACAAGTTATTAAAAGTAATAAGCGCAACACTATTCTTTTAAAATTATAGAAGGCACCTAAACCTCTTTACTAGAGTACTAGACACGCTAGTACAAACAGAATTAGCAATCTCCTTAGTTTAGAAACTAAAGGAAGTATATAAGAAAATACTAGAAAACATTAGCAAAGCTTAAGAATAAGCAATTTCTTATATTAATTAGAAATAAAAAACAGTACCTTAGCTAAAAGAGGGAGATAAAGTCTATCTTCTTATAAAAAACCTTTAAACACAAAGACCTACAAAAAAACTAGATTATATTAAAGTTAGACTGTTTTCTATTTCTAAGCAGATAAGCCTAGTTAACTATAAACTTGCCTTGTCTAAGGATATAAAGATCTATCTAGTGTTCTAGATATCCCTGTTAGAACTAGCTAACCCTAGAACGCTAGTTTAGAAGGACTTCTACTACTAGGTTAATATTAACAACAAGTAGAAAGTTAAAAAAATAATACAACACTAGAAGAAAGGCAACTAGAATAAATACCTAGTTAAATAGTTAGGTTACCTAGACTTAGAAAACACATAGAAACTAACTACGCACCTTATAAACTGCTAGTAGATATTAAAGCAATTTAAAGAGCCTAATTAAGCAAAACTATGTTGCTCTTCTAGTACTCTAAAGGATAACCCTTAAAGGCACCCTAGGTACTAGGCAACAATAAGAACTTGTTAGACAGACTAGTTAACTTAATAGTCCTTATCTCTAGCTGCTCCTGCTCTTTAATACTGCGCTCCTCTACTGTGATAGCCTCTTTAGCACAATAGTCTAATAAACCTATTTGTTATTATAACTGCTTCTTACGCGCATAAGCTACATGCAGGTCTTCTATAGCCTTTTTATATACTTAGAGCACTTTAGTTTACACTTTACAACTCTCTTTTATACAAATACGCAACTTCCCTTTCTTAGACACTAGTTAAGTAAACTTAGATTAAGTTACCCTTATGTCACAACATTGCTCTAGATAAATACACTTACTACACTTCCTAGACTAAATATAAACCTTGTATACATAGTTATACTTTATATAGGTTTTATATTTCTGCACTATAATCTCTCTAAAGAACTTAATAAATTTGTACAGATAATAACAGTAAGCTAAACTTAAGATAGTTAGTTGTTTTAACATTATTAAGACGTACCTAACAATTAGAGAAGAGCCCTGCGTTATATAAATAAGCTTAAGAGACTAAGCTAAAACAGGAGGGGGATAGTGTTATAATCTACAGAACACAGAAAGGATTTAACTAATTACAGTAGCTATAGAACAGTAATTATAATAAACAGAATAAATATAAGTAAGTAATAATTATAGTGTTAGCACTTAGCAAGAGACTAAGAGGACACGTAAACTAATTAGAGCTTAGCGCAATTAGTATAATTAATAATTTGTATAATTAGTGTTTAGTATAATTAGAGGATGCACAACACTAATTAGTCTGTATTACTACTATAATTATTAAAGTATATAGTTTATAGGAATACAACCCTTATAGTTTGTGTTTAACCTTGTTAATTAACTTTGTTATTAGAATATCTTAACTCTGCTTACAAAATAGATAGTCTACTCTATACTCTTCCTTGCAACCTAAGTAGCTAAGGTTCTAGACGTATACTACTTACCCCCCTTCTAGTTCCCTGCTCTTGTATTTATCCTTAAGACCTAATTAAACAATTACTTACAGACTTTGTCTAAAGTATAAAACTCAACAGTATACTTAAAACCTTTTAGACTACTAGGCATAATATAGCACTTATACCTGCTAAAGAAACAACAGTTAAAGAGAACTTTACAAGGTGTATTAGCTTAACAGATTTCTAATACAAGATAAATGTTATAGGTGTATAAGAATATCTTAACGTATAGATTACTAGATATAGAGATTACAGATTATATAAAACTTAAATAGATAATTACATAGTTTAAGGACAAATTAAAGAAAAAGAGGGGATAGTGTTATAATTCTATGCTAGTGCACAGCACAGACATAAATACTAGCTAACTAGAACCTCTAACACCGCTCTAAAGAAACAAACAGTAGAGAAGAACAGAATCAACAAGAATATTACATAACTACTTATTAATAAGCATAACATATATAACTACTTATTAATAAGCATAGTACAATATGCTTATTAATAAGCACTCTTATGTATTTTATTAGACTAACTCTAGTTGCTTATTAATAAGCACTGTATCTCCTTAGTATAGTAAGTAGGAACACAACTCTTATAGTTTGTGTTTAACCTTGTTAATTAACTTTGTTATTAGAATATCTAAACTCTACTTATAAAACAGATAGTCTATTCTATACTATTCCTTATAACCTAAGTAGCTAAGATTCTAGACGTATACTACTGTTAGGACTTCTGCTATAGTTAGATAGCACAACCTACTAGTAGTGCTTATCTAACTTAGCAGAATCTATTCTATTAACTTTCACTTTACTTTTAGGGCACAGGCCTCCTTCTACTTCTAGCCTAGAAGCCTAGGCCTACCTACTATAAGTAGGTAGCTAGCTATCTTCGCCCTCTTGTAGCTCTTAGTCTGCTATTTTGTTTACTCCTTCTTAGATATATTAGCTTTCTAGATTGCTTCCTTTTGTGCTTGTAAAGTCTGCCTTCTATAATAGCAGACCTAATAGCTTAAAATTAAGCTCTTCTCTTAGGCTTCTACCTTTGTTTAGCATAGTAGTTAGCTACTGTTACTAAAGGTTGCATAATTTTTTGCCTAGTTTAGTAAGCTATTTCTTAACTAAGTAATAGCCCTAGCTGTTAGAGCTTTTTTTCTTAGTCTCTATCTCTTTCTTGCGTGGGTAGCAAGTGCCTATTTCTAAGTACAGATTAGCCTTACCTGTGCGCTTTTTTAAGTACAAACTAGCTGCTAAACCTTAGTGCACTAAGTGTTCTACCTCCTTTTAGGCTATAGAGTACTAGCCTGTCCTTCTTTTAGCGCCCTTTAAGTAGTCTAGCGCCCTTCTCCTACCTAGTTTTAGCGCCTTTTTAAGCAGTCTAGCGCCTACTGCTTTAGCGCCTTTTAAGTAGTCTAGCGCTTCTATCTTTTCTCTTACTATTTCAGCGCCTTTTAAGTAGTCTAGCGCCTCCTTTCTAGCGCCTTTTAAGTAGTCTAGCGCTGCTTTCCTCTACTTCTTTAAGTACCTTCTAACTTGTTTCTTTACACAACCTTAAGTATTAGTTGCAGCAGCTTCTTTTACTTTAACCCTTTTACTAACACTAGTTTTTTTTTGCTAACCTTTTACTGTACACTTTCTCTTCTTTTACTTAGCTTCTCTCTAGGTCCTTACTACTACTTAAGGCACTAGGTGCTCTGCTTTCTCCTTTAACTACCTAACTTACTTCTTAACTAACTTTTAACCTACTTCTTATAAATCTTACTACATCTTTAAAACTGCAGCTATAGCGCTAGCTAATTCTAATACTACTAGCTAAGACAAGATGCCTTCTTCTAAATATAACTGCAACCTCTTATGCTATAGAGATAAGTCTAGGCTGCGCAATTCTTCTACTAACTCTCTAACTTAGCCTATATTATCTATCTCTAAGCAGGTTGCTAACCTATCCTATAAAGCTAGCTGCTGTTCTGCTAGAACTACTACTAAGCGCCCTATTTCTTGCTTAGGAGGCCTTTCCTTTGCTAGCTTTAATTAACCCTCCTCTAAGTTTCTAAGTAATAAAGAGACACTAGTTCTTTAACCTACTCCCTGCTCTCTAAACAACTCTCCTTCTATTTAACATTTAGAGGCACAAGGCGCTAAGTTAACTATATTTAAGCCTATAATTCTAGAACACTAGAGTGCTTCTGCTACAAAACTACTAAATTTCTGCTATAAGGACTCTATGCACATACTAGCTTCTAAGGTTCCTATCTGCAACACATCTTTGCTAAGCACTTAGGGCTTACTAGCTAAGCTTACTAAGAACTTCCCTTACTTATATACTAAAGCTAATATAATACTCTTTTAATTCTTTTAGCAAGTCCTAGAGGATTACAACCTTACTTAACACTCCTAGTTTATTTAATCTCTAGGCCTCTATTAGCTCTTAGACAACTTGCTAAATTAGTACTTCTCTTATTTTTTGTATAGTTAACTAGCAATCTTTGCTTCTTTCCTTATAGGCTTTCTCTACAATGTATTAGACAGGATTGTAAACATTACCTCTAAACTTTAAACAACTAAAATAGAGCTTACTTAGTACAAGGATACCTGCTCTACACTTGTTAACAAATATAACTATATAGTTACTAAGTACAATTCTCTTAAGACTATTTGTAATACACACTAGTCCTAGACTAACTAACTTAAATTAGATTACTAGAAGCTCTGCTTAGCCTATAACTACATTATTGCTAAAGGGGCTATCTTAGCTGCTAAAGGCTTAGCCCCTACTTAACCTACTTCTTAATTTAGGCACTTACGCTGCTCTACCCCCCTTTATTCTAAATCTACAAAACTAGAACAGGATCTGTTTGCTAGCCCTAACAACAACTTAAAGCAGCTATTTACTACTCTTTTATAATCTAAATAACGCAACAATGCACTAGCTACTATAGACTAATTTTAGACTATACTAGCTACTTAGACTACTCCCTCTACCTTTATACTACTTAGGAGCTATTCTACTATGTTGTTAACTTCTACATTAGCTAGCGCTTATTAATTCCTGCAGTTACTAGACTAATACAACAACTAGCTAGACAAGGCTATAAAGAAACCCTAGTATCTCTCTAGCCCTAAGGACAACTTTAGTAAATAGCTCTTTAATTACCTTTATTACATGCAGGCAAACAGACGCAACTACTAGCACCCTAGCAATTAGGTAGACTTTCTTATAATTTATACTTAAGACCCTGCTTACGCCTTGCTCTAAGATTTATTTAGCTTTAGTTGCCTCTATTCTAAACCTATAGACTGTATTTACTACTTGTAAGAAGTCTATAGAGATAAAGAGACCTTTAAGTTAGCTAAACGCTCTTTTAATGCCTTTATCTTTCCTTACTTTCCCTTACTAGATATTGCTAATGCCTTAATTGCTTTCTCTGTTTTTTGCACTAAGATAGAGTACTTTGCCTAGCAGCTTAACTAGTCTCTTAAGACTTACTACCATTGCCTACAAGCTAAACTACTAGACTTTTGCTGCTATTAGATAGCTAGTATCCCCTGTAAAAAGTCTCTCTCTAGCCTACAAGAATATTACAAGCAGCTTAGCACCTACTTTTCTAACTATACTCTTATCTCTAATAAAACAACTACTTAAGATTCTGTAGAAAATTAGTCTAGGTGCTCTGCTCTACGCAGTTAGTTAACTACTTGCAACATTCTGCTAGTACTACCTGCTACAGCTATCCTAGCTTAACCTACATCTGCTCCTAAGGCTAAGGATACTTACTCTTGTTGCCCTAAGGACTCTACTTCTGCCTCCTCTAATAAGTTTACTTGTTTTAACTGTAGACTTAAGGGCTATAAGTCTAACTAATGCCTAGAGCTACTAAAGCCTAAGGCACTATTATTAACTATTCTTTAAGATAAACTAACAAACTAACACATAGCTACTTTAAACAACCTAAGAAATAACACTAAGGACAAATTCTTTAAATCTTTAGATAATAACTCTACCTCTAAGTTAGAAAACTAGAGCCCTTAAGTTCTAGTTACTACTTAAGGTTAGTTTACTAACAAGTGCGCTCTAAGAACCTATTCTCCCCTTAGTTAGGTTTAGCAGAGGCTAATACTATACTCTAAAAAGCTAGCAGCAAATAGAACTAAACTAAAGACAGCCTACAACATTACAATTAGCTTACTTTTCTAGCTTTCTTAGGACGTAATAACAACACTCTACACAGGATCTGCGTTTTAGCTAACAATAGAGCTAATTCTAGCTTTATATCTTGCAAATTTCTACAACACACTAAGGCCCTTTATCTTATCTCTTTAGCTACTCTAATTATCTACTAAGGATATAATAGTTAACCTTCTAAGACTATTACTTACTGTGCTAAAATTTTACTTCTAGTTAGGCTCTTACTTAGAACGCACTAGAGCCTATATTATAAACAATTACAGATCTTTTTAACTTATCTTAGGATTCTGCTAGAGGGCTATTTACAATCTCTTAGTCTTATAGCGCGACTACTCTATTTGCTTTAACAACAAATATTGCTCTAGACACTGTAATACTATAGCTTAGACCCTCCTATTGCTGTGTAAAGGCTCTAAGTTAGACACTAAGCTTTTATAATTATTGCAGTCTAGTTTAAGCAAACCCTAGAATAGAAGATCTACCTAACCTAAACTTAGCTCTATAAGCAAGGCACTATATACTAATAAATTAGTTAACTTACGCTTAGTCTCTGCTAGAGCTATTCGCCTTTATAGGAAGAGACCTAGGCACCTAGCCTTTGTTATTTAACAATTAGACACTACTACTGCTAGGAGGGCTTTAGCTAATAATAATTTTAACAAATTTTTCTAGCCTTCTAAAGACCCCCTACTCTCTAACCTACTTACTGCAGAAGAATTAGAGGAATATGCCAACTTTATTTCTATCTTTAACTAGGCTGCAGCTAAAACACTGCCTAACTATAGCAATTTTAACTACAAAATTAAACTTAAGCTAGGCCTTAATCTACCTAACTACTACCTATTACCTTTTTTAGGACAACAAATAAAGGCTATTAAGCATTATATTAAGGAAAACAAATCTAGAGGATTTATTAAACACTGCAACTCCTTAGCTTAGAATAACCTCCTTATTATAGCTAAGCTAGGTAGTAGTCTGCGTGTATGCGTAGATTATTAGAAATTAAACAAAGCTATAGTTAAAGACTGCTACCCTATTTTGTTTTTTTAAGAGACTATAGCACACCTTAACAAAGCTAAGATTTTTTTAAAATTTAATGTTATTTACGCCTTCTATTAAATTTGCATAAAACCTAGCTTAGAATAGCTTACTGCATTCTCTACTTAAAAGGGCACTTACTAGTACAAAGTTATGCCTTTTAGTCTATACAACGCCCCTGCAACATTTTAACAGACTATTAACAAAGCACTTTTTAAATATTTAAACTAATTTTGTACAGCTTATTTAGACAATGTATTAGTATACTCTAACACTCTCTAGGAGTATAAAGCACACGTTAAACAGGTTCTTAGCTGCCTTAAGAAATATAAATTCTATATTAACTGTAAGAAGTCTAAATTCTACAAGAGCTAAGTTAAGTTTCTTAGAATAATTATTACAGATTAAGGTGTACAGATAGACCCTACCAAGATTTAGGCTATTTAAGAATAGGAGATACTCTAAACAGTACTAGATATTCTCTTCTTCCTTAGATTTACTAGATTTTATTAACAATTTATTTAGGGCTACTCCTCTATTGCCCTTCTGCTTACACAAGCTGTTAAGTCTACTGTTATTACTAAACTATTATAAAAAGACCCTAACAAGCTTTATTACACAGTGTAGTATAAGAAATTCAAACTTACACAGACCTACATTAATGCTTTTACTTAACTAAAGAAAGCTTTTACAGTTAACTTAGTCTTGCAGCATTTTAACCCTAGTTAGCTAATCTTTATTTCTACTAACTCTTCTAGGTAGGCTTCTAGTAGGGTTATAAAACAACGCAATGCTAAAAGCGCTCTATAACCTGTAGCATTCTTCTTAAAAGAACACTCCTCTGCTAAATGCAATTACAACATCTACAATATAGAACTAATAGCTATTATTTAAGCATTTAAAGAATAGGAGCCTGAACTTATAGGTTCCCTACACCTAATCTAGGTTATAACTAATTATAAGAGCCTAGAGACCTTTATAACTACTAAGAAACTTAATTAAAGGCAAGCCTGCTAGTTACTTTTTCTCTTTTAATTTAACTTTAAGATTATTTACGCACTAGGAGAGACAAATAGCAAAGCAGACGCCCTTAGCTAGTAAGCCTAAGATATTTCTTAAGATAAAAACAATACAAGACTTATTAATACCTACTAGATTGTTTTACAGCTAAAATACCTGTCCCCTAGTATAGCACCTGCAATCTAGGCTACTCTAAGGGCCTTATTAATCTCCTCTTAACAGAATTCCGCATTTGTTACCCTAGATGCTTAAGCAGTGGCTTAACTCTATACTACCCTAAGCCTAACACCTAACTCTAACATAGACAATAAAGAGCCTATTAACAATATTAACAGAATAGTAACATTAGAACTGCCCTCTTATTTAGAAGACCTGCGCTTAATAGAAGAAATGCTTAGCAAAGCCTATGCTACTAACCCTACTACTTAAAAGATATTTACTGCCTTAGACTAAGGCAATTACAAACTTAGCTTATAGTTCTAGAAGAATAGTTACTATGTTTTACTCTTAGACTGCCACACTACTAAAGAGGGAGCTTACTAACAATTGTTTGTTAACAAAACATGCCTATACATACTATTAGACGCCTGTCTTTATTGCTAGATTTTTAACCTTTGCTATAATTATAAGATTGTAGGCTATAAGGGAACTAGAGCTACACTTTACTTAATAATTTATTAATACTACTAGCCTAGTCTTGTGCAGTTAATTAAGAAGTACTGCTAATTCTATGTAGTGTGTAAACGCGCTTAACCTTCTAGAGAAGCATATAATAGCTACTTTTAATCTATACTTATACCTAACGCACAATAGGCAGATATTTTAGTAGATTATATTTAAGACCTGCTGCCTTTAATACTTAATAGACAAATTTACACTAATCTTTTAGTAGTAGTTAATTAACTTACTAAACAGCAGTACTTCTTTTCCTTAGTTAGCTGCTTATTAAAGGAATTTGCCTACTACTTTATGTAAATCTTTTACCTGCATAGGTTACCTCGCACTATTATATCTAATTGTAGTACCTTATTTGTTAACAAGTTCTAGAAACGCGTCTATAAGCGTCTTAATATTTAAGCTAAACTGTCTACTACCTATTACCTCTAGACAGACAGCTAAACAGAGCGCGCTAAATAGAGTATTAAGATTTATCTTTGCAAATATATTAATTATACGCAAGACAACTAGGTATTATAGCTACACTTAGCTAAGTTTTAGTTTAATAACACTATTAACTTATCTACTAGTCTTACTCCCTTCTTTATAGATCTTAGCTATTACCTACACAGCAGGATTTACTCTAGTAAAGACTATTTAAACACTAAGTTACTTTCTAGAGATATTAAAGATTATATCCTAAGAGCAGATAAGATCCTTTAAACCTACGCTAATCTTTTAGAGTACTTAAAGATTTAGCTAACCTAGGCATAATAAGAATATTAAATACAGGCTAACGCTTACTAACAACAAATGCTAAAATATAATATTAGAGACTTAGTTTAGGTATTTACCTAGAACTAGAGCACTACTTAACCCTTAAAAATGCTTAATTATAAATACGCTAGGCTGTATCTAGTTACCTAGGTTATTTACAACAGAGCTGCTTATAAACTCTAGCTACTTAATAAGATAATTTTAAAAGGTATGTTTCTAGTGTTATATTTTAATTTGCTCTAAGAAGCGCCTTAGGATAGGCTACTAGATTAAACAACCTCTAAACTAGAACCTGTAGATATTATTAATAATTAGGGTTATATTTCTTAAGAATAGTTTGTTAACAAGTTTATTAACTGCTGCAGGCGCTAAGGCATCTAGAAGTATTAGATTAAGTAGTCTAATAACCTTTTACTAACATAGAAACCTGCTAAACAATACTTTAAATACTATAACGCGTTCTTATATTACTATAAGAATCTAGACAAGCTAAAGCCCTCTAGTTGTAAGATGCCTATAAACTAGGCCCTATAAGTTAAAGACGCCTTTATTAGTAACTATTTTAGTAACCTTAGTAACTACAAATACTAAGTTATTATACCTATACGCAGGATTGTTTTAGTTTAGTGTTATTTTAGGCTACTTTTAGTATATCTATAACAGCGTTCCTCTACCTTTTAGTAAAGACTATACGCTACCTTAACGCCTACACATTGCCTTTAGAAAACTATAACTAATCTAATCCTACTAGCAAAGTATAACCAACCTAGCTGTTACTAGCTTAGACTAGTTAAACCTCTGTTAAGCTAAGCAAGCTTACTATTAGGCTTACTTACTTTTCTTATATAAGCTCTAAATATATTTAGGCATAATTTTTGTATTGTAAGGTTAGTACAGTAGAAAAAATCTTAGAGGTTAGTTTTTTATATAGGAATCTAGAGAGATATGTACAGCGCTATATAAACTATAAACCTTAATTCTATATTAACTGCTACTAGGGTTTCTCTGTAGTTTCTTAACTACTATACTAATTACTTTTATCTTTCTTTCTCTTTTCTTTTTCTCTTCTTGTTAACAGCTGCTCTACAGCACCTGTAAATTAGATTAGCTTAGAAAACTTTTGCTTATTATAAAGAGAGGGCATGTGTTAGGACTTCTACTATAGTTAGATAGCATAACCTACTAGTAGGTGCTTATCTAACTTAGCAGAATCTATTCTGCTAACTTTTACTTTACTTTTAGAGCACAGGCCTCCTTTTACTTCTAGCCTAGAAGCCTAGGCCTACCTACTATAAGTAGGTAGCTATCTCTGCCCTCTTATAGCTCTCTGTCTGCTATTTTATTTACTCCTTTTTAAATATATTAGCTTTCTAGATCGCTTCCTTTTGCGCTTGTGAAGTCTGCCTTACATATAGGCTAGTATAGTTTAGTTTAGTTACATGTTATATAGCAGGCGTACTCCTTAGTAGTTAAGCCTAGTAGATTATATATAATAGCTTATATAGCTTATGTTAAGCTTAGTAAGCCTCTACAATTATTACAGTATATAGTAAATAGAAATACTACCTTTATAGTTTGTATTTAACCTTATTAATTAAATTTGTTATTAAAATATCTTAACCCTGCTTGTAAAACAAATAGTTTACTCTATACTCTTGCTTATAACCTAAGTAGCTAAGGTCCTAGACGCATACTACTTACCCTCTTAGTTCCCCGCTCTTATATTTATCATTAAGACCTAATTAAACAATTACTTACAGACTTTATCTAAAGTGTGAAACTCAACACAAGGGAGCGGCCAAATTGCAACACTAGACACAAGCACAAATTTACACTTTGGAACAGGTAAAAACCGGAGTGTAGTCTGTCCTGGGAGTTCAGCAACAGAAGCTTCTGGATCAGGCGATACAGAGAGAATGAAAAGGACGAGACCCGACAGTGGTTTCACCATAGAGAATGGCCAATACATGAGCATCAAGCGTGAGATGGCGGGGAGGATTTCCTATGAAGTGGGACAAGAACAATCGATTGTGCAACTGGTTTTCTACATCGCAGCTGAAACAGGCCATGGAAGCTAGATTCCTAACGAGATGAGACTTACTCGGCGGTTTTTCTGGTGCGTATTCGGCTTACAAGTTTGCTGAAGACTAGAGACTGATCCGACCGATGTCACGGTTTTTCCTGGGAGTAACTGAATGCTTCGAACATCTTACACAATCCTACAGTTACCACATCTTAAGCGTCTACAGTAGCAAACAAGTTCATTCGCCGCACCGACTACCGTTTTCTGCGTGGTCTGCCCATGAACACGCATGGAAGAGATACTTGAAGGCCGGACTTTGTAACAGTAGTTCATCTTTCAAATCGAAAACAAAGGGATACCGAGCCTCGGACAAAACTCGATTCGACGGGTACAGGGCGAAGCAACAACGACGCTGCTACACCCTGGCTCGATGTTAGGTGGGGTCCGGGTATTACAGTGAGATGATAGAGAAAGACAATACAAGGAATGAAGCCTAGTTTATTGGTCAGATGCTGGAGCGTCACGAGGCTTATGACGTGCGTTGATATGAATTCAGAAGATGCTGAAGTCTTTCTTCAATCCATGTCATCATGAACCACGTAGTCTTGTATCATCTTTAAGTGAGCTAGCTCTACAGTTGATGTTCTCCAAGCACAATGTATCTGTAGTCTTTGCAGAAGATTCATCGTGTGTTCAGGTTGTCCATGCTAGGAAGTCCGGGCCGACTAACCTAAAGTGGACAAAATACCACGAAGAGGAGAAGAAGCAACAACAACCATCCATAAACGCGTCACACAGCTGTGGATGATGGATGAGCAGATTGCTGAATGTAGGGTGCGTAACCGTAGGACGCAGCCTTTATAAGAAGGATGATGGCCATCCCTCAGGAGTGACATTTTCTTGAACACACAGTCAAGCATTCCAATAGTAAGTGTACCTAGGCATTGCTATCCTCAGCGCTCCGTCGCAGCACATGGCATGTGTGCTGACTATCTGTACAGTGTCTCCAAACGCTATTCCTCTTACCATCATCAAAGGCGCAGGTCATGAGTTCATCCCCATCCCAGAAGGCGAGAGCGCCATCGTCGCAGACTTCCACTCGTAGGTTTGCCTCGTTTGATCACAAAATGACGATTTCTTTCTTCATTCACGACGCAAGTTTCACCCTGAGCCCAGCTCATATTCTCACAGCATCCGAACCCAAACAACCGACTCTCCTGCGTACCTGACTTCAGGGTTCTACCGGATCCAAGCAGGGCCCACGCGCAACATCCCGCAGTACACATACGAGGAGACCAAGTATGTTCTCAGCGGGCAGATTGACGTGTTGGACGAGGCAACGGGCGTTACGCACCACCTTGTTGCGGGCGACTTTGCTTTCTTTCATGTAGGCTCTAAAGCCCAGTTTTCCAGCAAGTCAGGCGGTCTGGCTTTCTTTGCTGTTACGAGGCCGATTATTACACAGCATCCGAACTTGAAGGGGAGGGAGGAGGAGGTCAAGTCCAAGTTATAAAAGGGCATGTTTTGAACTGGTTACTAGGATGACAACGTCCAATGATCCTGTGGCGTACCCCACAGGAAGACATATTTGCTCGGTTGTATTGTTCATGCATGCCGAACATTCATCGTAGTGTAGTGAACGAGTGCTAGGAACAATGCACATATCAGACAAACGACCCATGGGAGTCCGAGACGACTTGAACGACGTTTATCATCGTATGAGGTGGGATGCGGCGTTGCCTTGTCACCTTGAGCATCCAATCTAACTGCTCCTCGAGCATCGTTGCAAAGTGCTTCTACGATCCGATTGCCACTAACGAGCGGCATGGCATATTGAGCGACCATGCTCATAACACGCGAGTCCATTGCCTGTACTCTCTGCATGTAATGTGACTTTCTCAAGAGCCGTTTTACACGGCCATGACGTATCTGCTGTGTTGTTGTGAAAGCGGCGACGAAGTCAGAGTCTGTCCAGGTATTTTGCTCATGCCCCGGTTGGGTCAGGAGGTGTATTTGGTTTGCAAGGCATGCAGCGTCCTCGATAGCGCTGTTGCCGCCCTGGCCACTGATGGGGTTCAGCTGCGAGAGGTCAGTATTTGCACGACGGTTGCCGATCAAGAGGCGCACCTTGTGTGCAGCATCGCCTATCGTCATGATACGGTCGTAATGCCATCTGGAGAAGATGACCTCAGGCAATGCCTGCAGTGTTGCCGTCCGTCGCATTCTATACAGCTGTCCAAAACACAATGTCTCTGTGAGTGGATCGCCAGCGTGGTGCTCAGCCAAAGCATCTCTTTCTGCAGAGCTATATCGTGGTATTGTGTGCAGCCGGTGCGTTGGCGCAGGCAGCTGTTTGAAGAGAAACCAGTAAACACAGTTTTTCGGTCCGGTAGATAGCAAGTACGAATGGTGTTGACCTTGCACATGCTGGGTCTGAAACTTGGGAAACCCTTCTCCGGGGTCTGTGATACCAAACATGCAGCAGTAGCTGGTGGGGACATGTGCGCACTGTTGAGACGGAAAGTGATCAGGTCGCTGTTCGTTCGCCAGTCTCCACATCTCACCTCGGACTGTACTGTGTATGCCGTCGGCGCCGACGAGTATCTCACCTGTGAATAAGCTCCCGTCGTCGGTCCGGACTTGCACCCCGTTCGTAACCATTGACTTCCTCTAGAAAACATGGGCCGTGATTATCCTACAGTGCATATGATGACTCTTCTAACACGTAACATCCTGGGGGCGATCAGCCATAGCGCACAAGTGACTCGAGTTGGAATAACCCACCGCTGCTTGATTTGCTGCGAGGCGCGCGGTGCTTGCACTATAGCGTGACCGTGCCTGTTTCTCATTGTGACGCTTCCAAACGAGTTTGCGTCTTCAGCCAACGCGTTGATTCTATCGTAGCACCCCAGCTGATGCAGGATTTCAAACCCGTTGGGAAAGATACATAGGCTGGCGCCTATATCAGGGGCGACGTGAGGGTGTTTCTCCAATAGCAGATAATCGACGCCCCTCTGTTCCAAGGCATTGGCCAGGGTCAGACCTGCGATGCTACCGCCTGCGATGAGCACTTTGGCGTGGCGGGGTGGACTCGACATAGTCGAGGCTAGCGCAGGATGCTTGCGATGACATGGTAATCAAGGATGATGGATGTAGGATGGTTTTCTTGGGTGGTCTGGGACAACAGGCTAGTGCGCAGGAGGCCTTATACGAGGACTAGTGGATGGAACGGCCGAGGTGGAATTGACGATGGTTTTGCTATGCTAATGGTTTGCAGTACCCAACAGGATGAGGATTGGGAAGATGGTGCTACACGGGGGCATCCGTAATGTACAATGATTACCACACGACGAGTACGTATCTTACATTTTTCCACCGGTGAGGACCTCGGCAAGCTTCTTGACACGGACCCTGGCCAGACCGACGCCCTCTCCGCCGCGCAACTTGTTCATCCTGTCGCTAACGCCCTCGGGCATGGGGCCGTGCCATGGCGACAGACCGTCCTTACCCTCTGTGCGGGGGCCCATGTTGCCCTTGACGTCCCAGGCCATGGGCGCGTCGTCTGTGCCAAAGGTCTGCTCAATGGCGAGGTCGAGCTGGTCGTCGGTAACGATGAATTCACGGGCGTTTGTGTAGAGGTCGTGCAGACGCGAGGCGCGGACGGCGTGGTGGGCAGCCTGCCTCCGGTCGTAGGCGCGTCTCCGGGCGTCGATGTTCTTGTTGGCGGGGGGCAGGGCGTCGGCGAGGAAGTCGCGCACGCCCTTGGAGACAGACGTCTCGGTCAGGACGTCGACTTGGCGGCGGGGGGCCATGGCCAGCTGGGTGCGCAGCTCTCCGCTCTTCTGTATGCGGTGCAGGTGGTGGGCGTCCGAGGCGAGCTTGCGGGCGTGCAGCTCCTTGACACCGTCTTTCAGCGCGTCTTTCCTCGCGTCGGCCAGGCGCTGCTTGTACAGGCGCAGGTCGGCGTCGCGGCTGAAGGGCCCGGGGGTCTTTGGGTCTTTTGCATCCTTGGTGGACTTGCGCAGGAAGGCGTCCGAGTGCTTGGGGTGCTGGTTGCGCGTGTTGAAGATGTCGCGCGGGATGGGCAGGTGGCCTTTGAGGTTGGGGTCGAGGGGGAATGTGGGCTGGGCGGGCTGGGGCACCTCGATGTAGTTGGGAGACTGGGGGCCGAGGGCGAGGGCGGACGGGGTGGAGGAGAAGGGGCGGGCGTGGGCGTGGGCGTGGGCGTGGGCGTGGGCGTGGAGGCAGCTGGCGGGCGGCGGCGAGGCCCAGGCGGCGCGGGCGGGGATCCTGGGCGGCATGGCGATGGTGTGGTGGAGGGGGTGGAGGGGGTGGAGGGGGTGGAGGTGGTCGCGGTGGTCGTGGTGGTGATGGCCCGCTGCGGAGGTGCTCGAGGCGCGCCGATAGTCTCGATGCTCGCTGCGAAAAGTTGTGCCAAGGCGCGCTAGGGCGCATGCGCGGCGGCGTGCTGAGAAAAAGTTCGTCGCGTGAAAATAGGCCGTCGCTCTTTCCTGCCCGTCCTGCCTTCCTGCCCTTCCACTGTCAACCTCAACCTTGCACCACAGGAAGCAGCCACACACCGCACTGCACTGCACTGTACTGCACTGTACTGACTGCATTGTGCTCACTGCGTTGTACTGACTGCACTGCACTGCACTGACTGCGCTGCACTGCACTGACTGCACTGCACTGCACTGACTGCGCTGCACTGCACTGACTGCACTGCACTGCACTGACTGCGCTGCACTGCACTGACTGCACTGCACTGCACTGACTGCGCTGCACTGCACTGACTGCGCTGCACTGCACTCACTGCGTTTTACTGACTGCACTGCACTCATCACACCGCAATCATGGGTACAGGCAAGAAAGAGGCCAGTCGCAAGGAGCGCCAGGGCAAAACGGGCGATGGCATGGGCAATGTCAAGGTCAAGGGCGAGAACTTTTACCGGTATGCTTCCTGCCAGGAGAGGATATGATATACATGTCACGCTTCACGGCACTGTTTACACATCCTGCGCCACGTAATAAAATACCCTCCATGACACTAACTAACACGTCTATCCAGCTCCGCGAAAAAGGTAAAGGTCCTCAAGCGCCTCACCGACGGCAAGGCCCAGCGCAACGCCGCCGGAGACATCACAAAGGCCGCCTCGTACCAGTCGCGCGAGGCCCCCGTCGCCCGCGTCGAGCCCAACCGCAAGTGGTTCAACAACACGCGTGTCATCTCCCAGGATGCCCTCGACTCGTTCCGCTCCGCCGTCTCCGCCCAGGCCTCGGACCCCACCTCGTTCCTCATGAAGCGCAACAAGCTGCCCATGAGCCTGATTGAGGAAAAGGGCAACATCAACGGCCTCAAGCAGCACGCAGCCAAGATTGCCGTCTCCTCCCAGCCCTTCTCCGAGACATTTGGCAACAAGGCCCAGCGCAAGAAGCCCAAGCTCGACTTCAGCTCCATCGAGGACCTCGCCACTCGCACCGGCACCATGCACGAGAGCTACGTCGAGCGCCTCGAGCAGGCCAAGCTACTGTCCGGCACCTCGGGCGAGCCCGACGAGGAGAACAAGGACGGCGACTTGGCCAGCGCCCGCGAGTTCATCTTCATGAAGGGCACCAGCAAGCGCATCTGGAACGAGCTGTACAAGGTCATCGACTCGAGCGACGTCATCCTGCACGTCCTCGACGCCCGCGACCCCAACGGCACCCGCTGCCGCAGCGTCGAAAAGTACATTCGCACAGAAGCTCCCCACAAGCACCTGGTCTTTGTCCTGAACAAGGTCGACCTCGTGCCCTCCAAGGTAGCTGTAAGTCTAGCTCCCCTCTACACACCCCGCACCCCCCACCCACCTTCCATTCCCCATTTTAAGTCAAGGACCTATTCGTTTTCCTCGCGAAATCCTCTCCATGAACTGGTTCTGTTACAAACTGGGAAGATTGAGACCGACTCGCTTTCCCAACGCCGTCTTGGCTGCGGGTGGACGGCTTCCGTTTTGGTCGCTGTCGCTAGAGTTTAGAGTGATTGTTTGAGTTGAGGGCCGACTCCGCCTCGCGGGTTCTTGTGGCGGTCCTCTTAGTAACGCTTCACACATGCCTTCGTCCTGACCGTGCTTGTTTTGACACGCATCAAGACACCGGCTAACATGATCGCAGGCTGCCTGGGTCAGACATCTTAGCAAAGAATTCCCCACACTGGGTACGTCTCGTCACTCCCTCATCACTTCATCTCAACTAACACCCCCTCAGCCTTCCACGCAAACATCAACAACTCGTTCGGAAAGGGCTCCCTCATCGCCCTTCTCCGTCAATTCTCCTCCCTCCACAGCGACCGCAAGCAGATCTCCGTCGGTATGGTCGGTTACCCCAACACCGGAAAGTCGTCCATAATCAACACACTACGCAAAAAGAAGGTCTGCGTCGTCGCACCCATTGCTGGTGAAACAAAAGTCTGGCAGTACATCACACTCATGAAGAGGATCTACATGATCGACTGCCCGGGTATCGTGCCACCGAATCAGGAAGACACCGACGAGGACCTGCTGCTGAGAGGCAGTGTCCGAGTCGAGAACGTCGAGTACCCTTCCCAGTACATCCCAGCCGTGCTCAGACGGGTGCAGCCCAAATATCTGCAGCGAACGTACGAGTTGAAGGAGCCCGCCACCGATTCAGTCACATTCCTCGAGATCCTCTGCAGAAAGAGCGGGCGTCTTCTCAAGGGTGGTGAGGCTGACATCGACGGTGCTGCCAAGATGGTGTTGAACGACTGGATCCGTGGAAAGCTACCTTGGTTTACGCCTCCACCGTACAAGGAGGGTGAGGAAGGCCCCGCGGTGGGCGTCGAGGGCCGTGACGGCGCGCTGGGGGAGATGAGCAAAAAGAGGAAACGCGGTGCTGATAGCGAAGCTGCTGCGAGTGTTGCCGCTACCGTCGACACTACCGGCGCTTCCCAGGACGAGGCTGAGAAGACCGATGGCGAGTTCGACGGCTTCAGCGAGGACGACAGTGCCGAACTTGATGATGAGGTCGACGTAGACGACGACGAGTCTGAGGAGGCAGATCTCGCTGGTGGCGTTTCTCTAGAAGCTCCCGATGTTGATGATGCAAGCGAAGACGATGAAGATGTGGAGGCAGACATTGCAGCAATATCGGCGGCCTTGTCGAAAGCGAAGAAGCGGCAACGGAAAGCGTAGGAGCACTTTGACGATTGAAATGATACCCATCTTCTTCGAGCCATGTGGCTTACTCCTCTTCACCGACAACTCTGTCCTCTTGTTCACCGACAACTTTGTCCTCTTGTTCTATGTGATGCATCTTCTTACACTGACGTATACCGCGACTCTGTTCCGTCTCGGCTGCATGTCTACCGTCAGTCCTGTGCGCACAATGCCCAGACTCACCTATCGCACGGCTTCGGTATGGCAGCAACCGACCCTCGGTAGACCTAGGCACGGTGACTGTACCAAATATCCTACACAAATCATCGTGGTTGTGCGAGGTTGTTCGCAGAATCGTACGCCGGCTATACATCTACCGCCGGACCCCTACATTTCAACCAATCACAGATCGCAGAGATAGTCGCTTGCTCTCTTCGCCCGGTCGCGGGGCTAGGTTCCTCCTACCAACAACGGCAGGGTAGACCCGGCAGAACGTATATCCCTCGTTGACGATACTCATATAACACACTACACCTACCAGCTTCCTACCCGTTACTTCGAATCTCACCCTCGAAACCACGCACACACAGTCACAATGGCACCAAACTGGGACAGACTCATCCGCTTCATCGCTACCGATGGCCGCGAATTGCGGGGTCAGCCAATCCTCCCCTCTCCCGACTTTGATGTCGGCACAACGACTGAGGAGACGGGACTCAAGGCCAAGGTCATCGATGTCGCGAATGGCGATGTTTTCGACGCTGCTACCAAGGTCACAGATGAGGAGGTGACTGTAAAGAAGCTGCTTGGTCCCGTGACCGTGGACGAGGTGCCCATCATTCGATGCATCGGCTTGAACTTCATCAAGCACAGTAAGTTCCACCAACAAGGTGAACCATCTGAAGATGGCTGACCAAGACATCAGTCCAAGAAGGAGGCCGCACCCTTCCACCCCACCCCAGCACATTCATCAAAGCCAACACTTGCCTGGCGGACCACAATGGCCCCATTGTGATTCCCAAGATCGCACAGGACAACCAAGCCGACTACGAAGGCGAGCTCTGCTTCATCATTTCCAAGGACTGCAAGGACGTATCCGAAGCCGATGCTTTCGACTATATTGGCGGCTATATGTCCGGCAACGACGTCTCCTCTCGCAAGTGGCAGCGCGACCCTAACCTTGCCGGTACCGTTCCGCAGTGGAACTTCTCCAAGGGCTTCGACACATACGCGCCCCTTGGACCCCAGATTGTCAGCACAAAGGTCATCCCCGATCCTAGCAAGCTCCAGCTCCAGACACGGGTCAACGGTGAACTCCGCCAGAACTCGGGTATCGACGACTTGTGCTTCAAGATTCCCACGCTGGTTGCCTTCAGCAGCCAAGGCACAACGCTGAAGAAGGGTACTGTCGTCATGACAGGGACGTGTGCGGGTGTCGGGTATGCCATGAAGAACCCGCAGTTCCTGCAGCCGGGGGATGTTGTCGAGGTCTCGCTCACACCGCAGGTGGGAACGCTGAGGAATACCGTCGAGTACGCGTAAAGAAATGAAAGGTAAGAAAAGTAGATGAATTATGAAAGAGGTTTGAATTGGCGAGTACAAGTTTTTTATCATCACCGCCATCCTGGATAGTGTGTTGATGTACTACCTTTGAATTGCATCTAGCTGGCACTTGGCTCCTTTATCCCAAGCACACCACCTTCGACGCGCCTCCTCACCATAGTCGACCCTTGCAACCCCCTACGTATCATGTGCTCGCAGAAGGGCATCGCTTTGGTGTGCTGTTGCATGGACAGTAAGGCATGTAGTGTGAGATGAGTCGATTGAATGAGAGTGTAAGCTGGCCGCTGATATGATGACAATTTCTGGTGACTCTTTCACGTTTTCGAATTCGAAACCGATTCCTTCAAAATCGTCAAATGCTCGTTGGTGCCGCGTTGTCCAGATGTTATGTTTGGCTCGTGACGAGACCATGTCGAGTTGAGGTTCGCTTTGGTTGAACTGGGGCACTTCCCTGTTCAGACTAGCGTCGATTCTTTCTTCTAGCTCCGATCTAGGAACATGCACTTGAGAGCCTACGCCAACGGTAGACGAAACTGAAAGATGCCTGCTTTCCAAGCAAACGATGGTGTACGTCTACACTACGAGACCCACGGCGTCAGTAGCAGCCCGCCCTTGATCCTGGTAGGCCATCGTCTCGGAAGCTCATTACGACATTCAGATTGACTTGTCCACAAGCTTCATGGTTTTACGGGATCTGGTCAGGTCTTCCAACGCAACACCTCTGCACTTTCGAAGCAGTTCTACGTGGTTGTGCCCGATTTGCGCGGTCACGGTGAATCTGAGAAGCCCCGTGCTGGATACCATGTTGCGCGTTTGGCGTTGGACCTGAGCAACTTGATCGAGCACTTGCGACTTCCCAAAGGCCAGATAGCAGCGATTGGCACGAGTCTCGGGGCGGCTATCATCTGGTAGTCGAACTGCGTGGATCAAGAAGATTGCTGAAGCTGACAAGGCGGCAGGTCTTATTGTGAGCTTTTCAGCACAAACACCTTCTCACATGTCGTCTATGTCGACCAGGCACCACTGCAAAACTACCTCTCCGATTGGGGATCTGAGTTTGGCAACCGCGGATGCAATTCCCCGCAGGCGTTAGCAGAGATGCAGCGCACGCTCGAAGGGGACGCAAAGACGGCTCATCTAGGCACCATTGCTGCTTGTTTGGGCTACCGGTCGCACCCTCGAGCAGGTGACCCCACCGCGGAGTCGAAAGAATGGCAGGAGGATGAGGCGTTCTTTCTCACAGAAGCGCTGAAGGGTGATGGGTGGTGGTATGGCAAGCTGATGGCTGATCACACGGCGCTGGACTGGAGGGACGCGATTAGGCAGAGTTTTGGACCGGCAAGCGGGAGCACGACCAAGACACTGGTTGTTGCGAGCACGCGGAGTGGATGCTTTCCTGCTGCTGGGCCGCTCAAGGTGGTGGAGCTGGCGAATGGAGGGAAAGAAGAGGGGCGCGCGAGGGGTGTGGCGGTGGAGTGGGGAGGGCACTGGTGTTACTGGGAGAAGCCTGTGCAGTTTAATGAGCTAGTTCTTGACTTTTTGATAGTATAGAGTAGTTTATTTGTTGTTACAGAGCAGGTTAGCTGATTGTTGGAGAGTAGGTTAACTTATTGTCGTAGATCCAGTGCTTTCTTGTTATTATTGAGTAGGTGAGTCTTTTATTGTTCTATAGCAGATTGACAACATCAGCATCACTGTCAGGATCAGAGTGCCTGCTGTACGAAGGAGCTGGTATTTGGTCTTGCACCGAATAGGCCTAGTTTAGTATTACGTAAGGTGCAAGACCCAATACCAGCTCCTTCGTATAGATGAAGATTGCGCTCGGACAAGCGAGCCTCTCCCCGCGTGCCCCACAAACAGTGGGCCAGCCAGTGTCGTCCGATTCAGGGAGTGTGTCGAGTCAGCGACTTGTCGGACATGTCATTCAAAATTTCGTTCTTGGTTGTGTGTCACTCCCTCGACAACCCCCACCCACCATGGCAGGCGTAGAAGACTACTCGCGGCCGACGACGCCTGACAATGCGCCCAATGGCCTGACGTCGCCGCGCACGCCCAAGCAGACGGGCCTCGCGCTCACCGAGTACACGGCGAATCCAAGCCCGCCCAGTGAGTCGTCGCGGGACAAGAGCAGCGTGATTCCAGAGGCGTTCCTGCTGCCAAACGGGTATCCAGATGTAGGTCACGGGACCAATGGAGTGGGTAGCCAGTGTCTGACGCCAGCCACGACAGTATCTGCGCCTCATCCTCACCTCGCGCGTCTACGAAGTCGTGCAAGAGACGCCGCTCACACAGGCAACCAACCTTAGCAACCGCCTCGAATGCAACGTCATGCTCAAGCGCGAGGACCTGCAGCCCGTCTTCAGCTTCAAGCTGCGCGGCGCCTACAACAAAATGGCCCACCTCGAGCCCAAGGACCGCTGGCGAGGCGTGGTCGCGTGCAGCGCCGGCAACCACGCCCAGGGCGTCGCCTACTCAGCCCGCCATCTGAAGGTCCCCGCCACCATTGTCATGCCCTCGGGCACCCCCGACATCAAGCACAAGAACGTCTCGCGCCTCGGCGGCTCCGTCATCCTCCACGGCGCCGACTTCGACGCTGCAAAGGCCGAGGCCGCCCGCCTCGAGACGCTGCACGGCCTCGTCCAGATCCCGCCCTTCGACGACCCCTACGTCATTGCCGGCCAGGGCACCGTCGGCCTCGAGCTGCTGCGACAGACGAACCTGCAGAACCTGCACGCCGTCTTCTGCTGCGTCGGCGGAGGCGGCCTGATTGCCGGCATCGGCGTCTACATCAAGCGCATAGCCCCCCATGTCAAGATCATCGGCGTCGAGCAGTACGACGCCAACGCCATGGTCGAGTCGCTCAAGGCCGGCCGTCGCGTGCTGCTGAAGGACGTTGGCCTGTTCGCAGACGGCGCCGCAGTCAAGACCGTCGGCGAGGAGACGTTCCGCATCTGCCAGGACGTCGTCGACGAGGTCGTCCAAGTCACCACCGACGAGACCTGCGCTGCCATCAAGGACATGTTCGAGGACACGCGCTCCATCGTCGAGCCCGCAGGTGCCCTTGCCCTCGCTGGCTTGAAGAAGTGGGTCAGCCGCAACCCCTCTCCAGACCGCGAGCGCGGCCTCATCGCCGTCGCCAGCGGTGCCAACATGAACTTCGACCGCCTACGCTTTGTCGCTGAGCGCGCTGCTCTCGGCGAGAACAAGGAAGCCTTGCTCTCCGTCACCATCCCCGAATCCCCCGGCGCCTTCGCCAAACTCGTCTCCACCATCCACCCTATGGGCGTCACAGAGTTTAGCTACCGCTACTCCGGCCCCGAAAAAGCCAACATTCTGGTCGGCGTTGAACTCAAGGCTGCGACACGCGCCCGCGACTTGCCCGACCTCATCGCCCGTCTTGCCGCTGAGGGCATGACGGCAACAGATCTCTCGCAAGACGAGCTCGCAAAATCGCACATCCGTTATCTTGTTGGCGGACGCAGCGCCGCCGCCGACGAGCACATGTTCATGTTCGAGTTCCCTGAGCGGGGAGGCGCTTTGTTCAAGTTCTTGAACACGCTGCAGCCGGGCATGAACATCAGCCTCTTCCACTACAGAAACTACGGCGGCGATGTCGCCAAGATCCTGGCTGGCATTCAGTGCAAGCAGGAAGAGAGCGCAAAGCTGACTGACTTTTTGAGAGACATCGGGTATCCTTACAAAGAAGTTACGGATAGCGCGAGCTACAACATGTTCTTGCGGGATTGAAAGCCACACGACGCGTCCAGTCTTCCTGAACTCTGACCTACCATTTCTGGCAAGGCTGTGCTGTGCCACAACATGTTATCAGAGCTTGGAAATATTTCCAAGCACATGCCGCCCTTCAGCCCTTTGGTGGCTTCTTGGGTTCCGTACCGTATGTCTACATAATTATTTACTTCCCAACTGTTACTCACTCCACCCTTGCGCGACTGTTCCGTTATGTCAACTCGCCAAATGTTAATTCACACGGCCGAAACACGACAATTGGGAACATGTCACTTGGGACAGCAACCATGCAGGGTACGAACCTTTAGCCACTGAAACGTTTCCGCTTCACGACAATGACTCCATACTGCACAAGGCTGCTTATAATGGAGACATCGCTCAACTTGCTCTGTCACTTGTTGACATTGATTATGTTGACATCCAGAGTCACTATAGTTGTACCGCCCTTCAACTGGCAATCCGAAGTAACCAAGCCGAAGCGGTTAAAGCACTGCTATCGGCCGGTGTAAATCCTCAGCTTGAAGAAGATCTAGGACCTTGCTACCAGGTCTGTCTCGTGGCTGTCGACTCTGCGGCTTGGTTAGATCCAACAAGTCTTTGATCATCCTCACCGAATACGTAGTCAAGGTACCTGCGAGTGGATTACAACTGGCTGCTTCGCTCAACCATATCAACTGCATCAGGACTAATATCCAAAAGCTACTGAGGAGAAGCTTTTTCGACAAAACTTTGCTATCTGGTCGAAGAATGGCCATGGAAAGAGCTGCAACTTGTTGGCACGTGGAAACAATCGACATCTTTCTCACGCAAGTCGCTAGGTTTCCGGACGCAAAGCGCGAAGAGAATACGGATGCTCTGACACGTTCGTTGCTCAGCATTTTTGCCAACCCCGAGTGCCTTGACAGGTGCAGAGAGATTCGTGGCAACATTCGTACTTCCGCCTGACCAATGATGGAACAACCTGTCGCTGCTGGGGCTCGTACAAACCATGGATCGTTCATGGCCTCCTTCTTGTGTTCTCTCGTACGGCGGGAAACTGTTCAATTCTTACTGGACCATGCTCTGGATGTCAGGAGTACGGCCGAAGACGGAGGACCGCTTTTGTTCGACATCGTTGGCGACACCAATAGTGGCACATCGATGCTCGAAGCGCTCCTCGCAACCAGTGCAAGCACTACAACAACGGACACGTACCATAATATGCCTCTCCATGTCGCAAGTCACACGTTGTTTGCAGAAGTGCTCCTCCGACGTAGCGCAGACGTACATGCAAAGGATGAGCAAGGTCAGACACCATTACACACAGCGTGTGAACGCAGCAACGTTGAGCTAGCACGGTGGCTCATAGCGCAAGGGTCAGACGCCGATGAAGTTACAACGGTTGCTAGCTGGCCGCCGCTTCTCATTGCAGCAGGCGAATAGCCAGCTTTCACTATATCGATTCGCTCGCCCGTCTCGCAATCGTGGAACTACATGTGCACAATGGCACTAATGTCTAAACTACAGGATACAAACGCCCGACAGCCCTGCACCGAGCAGTGGACTCTGGTGAAGCCAAGGTTGTCCAATTTCTCCTTGCCAAGGGTGCGGATACGTGCGCTGTTGCTGCAAATTGCGAGATCGTTCTGCACGTGGCATGCTCACACTTAAGCTCTACCCATAATTGCTACTTTAATGAGGCGCCACAAGTATGTCTCATCATAGGAGAACTAATCAACCACGGTGCAGATCTAAATGGACGAGACCTCAAGGGCGACACAGCTCTCCACCGCTCTCCAAAGTATCACTATAGGGGTCCCGGTACCTGCAGCCCAGACTTGTTCAATGCGCTCTTGGAAAGGGGCGCAGACATGGACGTGATGAACAATGAGGGACAGACACCTGCTGAGCGACTCGACTGGATTAAATGGCTTTCCGACGACACTGGAGTGCTGCAAATCATACCTCCCAAACCATTTTTTACTAGTTTGCCAGTACGTGGAGGATGGATGGGACGGGGCGGAGGGCAGATGCGGACTATGCAAACTTGGTCAGCCAGTCTTTTCACACATGCCGGACGCAGGTACGATGTCCCAAAGAACTTCTGGATACTCTTCACTCCACGTTCTCGCGACCCCCACAAGACACACTCTGACGTTGCATCCCCATATTGTCGCAGTCTATTTTTGTCCAGGCTATTCTGCATCTGGAAGCACGTATTGGACCCTTTTGTTGCGGATTCGATCGACTTGTCAATTTGGTATGCCAAGTCCGTTCAGCTGCATGGCGCTTGGCTAATCGGGCTCGTTAAGGCTCGTAAACGCAGGTTAAAAACCCCTGACACGTCAGATACGAGCCTACCCACGTCATGTGGTACTTGGCGATGATGTGCAGATCCAACAATGCAAAAGCTAGGGGCAAACATATGGCATACTTGAAGAGGAGGATTTCCATCATCTTCATCAGTATCAGCCCTCGCTTTAATCAGTAATTGTATTTTTTTCTCATCACTATGAAGGCAACACTAGCATCTGTCTTTGCTTTGGCCACAGCTGCCTCGGCCCAAGTCAAGGGCTTCAACTATGGCGCTACCAACAACGACGGCTCCTGCAGAGGCTACAGCGACTTCGTTCGCTACTTCAACGACGCCAAATCGCTCTCCGGCGCATCAGGTTTCCAAGCCGCTCGTCTCTACACATCCATTCAGTGCGGTACCGCCGCAGCTCCCATCGAAGCTTTCCGCGCCGCCATCGACACCGACACCAAGATCCTCGTCGGTTTGTGGGCATCGGCTGGACGTGCCGTGTACGAGAACGAGTTGAATGCGCTACTCCAAGCATCCCGCGACCTCGGCAGCGCCTTCACAGACCGTATTGTAGGCATCAGCGTGGGCTCCGAGGACTTGTACCGCTCCTCTCCCCAGGGTGTAGCTAACAACGCTGGTGTCGGTGCTACCGGCGCTGAGATCGAAGGCTACATTGGCTGGATGCGTGACTGGATTCGTGGCACTGGACTCGAGAGCAAGCCTATCGGTCACGTCGACACATGGACAGCATGGGTCTTGCCTGAGAACCGCGGCGTAGCAAACACTGTTAACTGGCTCGGACATAACTCATTCCCGTACTTTGAGACGACCAAGGCCAACTCGATTGATGCCGCCGCTGAGAACTTCAGAACGGCTGTTGCACAGACCGAGGGTGTTGCAGGTGGAAAGGAAGTCTGGGTCACCGAAACTGGCTGGCCGCGTGTTGGACCGAACTCTCGCGATGCCGTTGCCAGCACAGAGAACAGCCAACGTTACTGGAAAGAGGTCGGCTGCAGCCTCTTTGGCAAGAGGAACACTTTCTGGTACACTCTTAAGGATGCAAACACTGCCCAGACCGACCTGAGCTTTGCGGTTACGCCGCTGGAGAACAACACTCCCTACTTCGATTTGACCTGTTAAACCCTAGCGATGGAGAATCAGCCGTCTTGGAGCTGTTCAAGACACATCACATCAAAACATCTTTAATAGAATTAGTCAAAAACTTCAAGCAATCTTATCGTCCTGCATTGTTAATATCGGTTAGGCCTTGGCCGAAGCCCGTGATACATCTATTTGCTGTAGTTTCAAGTCTTAGTTTGCCACCTTCGAACTATGCATCGTACTGCACAACTGCAACGGAAACCAGAGTACGCATGGTATCGACCCCGAATTGCTCACTAGCGATGACGACTTATCAAGCTGTCTTGCCGTCTGCTTCTTACTCCTGCCTGCTGATGTGCACAGTAGTCTCCACCCCCCGATCCACCCAATTGACAACCACCGCGCCGACGACCTCATCCCGCTTCACAAAAACACCCGGCACGCGCACATCACCCCAGATCTTCGTATCGACCGTGTTGACGCCGTACTTGCTGTTGGTCCCGTACTTTGTCTCGTCGGCGGCGTGGCTCCAGTCCGATGCCAACGGCCCGATGCTGACTTTGTCTTCCTCTTTCGTGTTGTTGTTCCCTGGCAGCCAGGTCACGCTTGTTAGACCGATCATCTTGGTGATGCGCATGTATACGCCTGGGATGTGTGTGGGGCGGTAGCCGGATCCGTCGTCTGGAGAGGGGAGAATGGAAGGCCTGGAGGGGGTGTCCTTCAGTTGGACAGGGGAGGCGTTGCTCGATGGAGTTTGCTGAGCCATGGATGTTGGTGTAGGTGAGAGGTAGGTATGAGCTTGAGACATGTCAACCCACAATTTGTAGCCGTTGACCGTCGCCCAGTTTGCTGATCACCTCACGAGAGCAGCGGTTTGTGATGATGCATTTGCGGTACAGCAAGCAGAAGGATACCTACATCACCCAGTGGACCAAAACGTCGTGGACTCCGCAACGTTATTAAACATGCCTTCACTTTACGTACTTATGACCACAGAAAGCCCTATATCAACACCATGGCCTCAACACGAGCTCGTTGAGCTGCAACAGAAAGTCTCGAAACCATCGTGGACTGTTGCGGAAGATACTTCGATCAACCTGTATCGACGCTCTTGGGGTAAGCATCCAGATACGCCCGACATGGAAAACGTCAACACCTTCGCAAAATTCTGCTTCAGGAACACTGGATATTGCATTGTAGATACGGGCGCGCTGCAGGACCGGGAAGCTGCACTTACAGATCTCAATGCAGCCATCAACGAGGCGGCAATGACGGCAGCCAGAGCCAGTGTGCCATTCTATCTGGTGAAGATGGCTGATGATGAAGGGGAAGACATCATCCGTGGTGTTACATGGGATAATGATGAGGAGCGGGTCTTGTCTCGATGGTATGTCGTTAAGGTCAAGCTTTAAAGCGGGAGACTGGGATCAGGATGTCAAATAGATTAATGTCGCAGTCGGCACTTTTTATGTTACATGTGGACCTTGTAATTCGCGTCTTTTGTCAGTTCACATCGCAAGGAGGCCAGAGTTATGCACTCGAAGCATACAAATCAGCCCTCATTATTCTCATTATTGAGCACCCATGAGACCGTAGGACGGCGATGAGGATAGGTGCCAACTCTGTGCTTCGGTAAGTAGGACGGTTCACGACAAGCGACGGCGCCGATAGATCAGATCAAGCTAATACTAATTTGGCCAAAATAAATTACCCCGACTGCAATCTCATTCCTCGACACCAACCCTGCATCTGCTGCCGCATGATGAAGAGGAATGCAGTACAACATTTGTTACAATTCGAATTTTGAGGTGTTGGCATAGTGTTGAGTCGCTCCAGGTCAATCGATATGCTCCTCGGGCACCCTGAACCCCGCTCTGCTCCATGCAGCTCGTCGCTATCGTCCACTGCCTAATGACGCAGGGCCGATAACGTCCCTACCAATACAATCCTATCCTCGAGCCTTCACCTCCCCCATCAAGTTATGATGCCAAGAATAGTGCCCATCCGCTATCAACATCCTACATCGTGACTCGTGGAGCATGTGCCGAAGCGATGCGGATGGTAGCACTAAGCGGATCAGTCTAGGAATAAAGCCATCCAAGTGCGTTCTCGAGGGGATTTCAGGAAAGTATATAATGTGTCGCCAAGCTGCCATCTTCCTCCATCTTTGAACCGCTGACAGCTTGTGCTTTTGACATGCGTATCTTTACCCTCACCTCCCTTTTTTTTGCGGTTTGTAGCAATGCTACACCACTGCTCTCCCGCCGGAATGCTACTACTGCAAGTGAACGGCTTGGGTTGACTTGGTTGGGAGGTAACAGCACACTCCCAAAAGTATTGTGAGTTTCATAAAGGGGATCGGCTGTTTTTGTAGCTGAAACACGCAGGGTTCTCTTCACCGGAGGCACCATCTCAAGCGGTTCAATTTACGGTGCTTTGGATGATACCCAGTACGGTGATCTGGGAATTACTGGAGAGCAGATCATAGCTCGCAACCTGTATCTGCTCAATAACACACAACTCGCTGTTTCCAATTGGACATCCGAGAGTGGCTCCACGGGTACCAACGATGCCTTGGTTATGAACATGACTCGGTTTGCTTATGATGCTTTGTGTTCGGAAGACAGCGATATTGTCGGCGCCGTGTACACCCATGGAACCAACTCGCTCGAAGAAACAGCCTTCCTCATGGACAGTCTCGTCAATTGCGGCAAACCTATCGTTGCCGTCGGCTCTATGCGACCCTGGACGTATCTCTCTTACGACGGAGATGCGAACTTTTTTGATGGTGTCAAACTGGCTGCAAGCCCAGAAGCACGAGACCGAGGCGTTATGGTTGCATTCAACGCCCGTATCATACCCGGTTACTGGGCGACCAAGTTATATTCTACGAACCCCGACGCTTTTGGTGCGACCGCTACAGGGGATCTTGGCCTCTTTATCAACAGTCTACCCATTTTCTACAATACACCATCACAACCTCTATACAAGCATTACTTTGACCTCTCCCTGGTATCCAACCACTCCTCACATCCCGGCCTTCCAAAAGTGGATATCCTCTACGCAGCACGAGAGTTCGACGGTAAGCTTGTACTCAACTCCCAGGCGAATAGCGCAGCGGGAGTAGTCATCGCTGGTACCGGCAACGGGGGAGTGCCAACCGGCCAGGATGAAATTGCCAAAGCGATGGAGACCGGATTGCAGGTTGTTGTTGGTACAAGGAGTCCGTTCGGTCCGAGCAGTCCTGACCTGGCGCCGTCGTACGCAAAGTCAGGTTTTGTACACGTCATTCAGGCTAGAATCATGCTGCAACTTGCGATTGCGAGCGGCATGAACATGAACCAGACTATTGAGTTGTTTGAGGGTAAATTCAGGAAGGCCATCGGGCTGCCGTGAAGTCCTGGGAGCTAGCAAGGACGCGATGCGTTGACCAAAGGTCTAGATCGGTTTGTTAATTAGCTACAGAATTCGTAGAAGTTGAGTCAAGATTGAAGATCATAGTCTTTCTATTCTGTCTATACATGCCACGGGGTCGGAAGCTACCTTTTGTCGACCCAAAGAACTAAGTCACGTGAGAGTAATTATATTGAATGGACTGTGTGGATGATCTCCACTAAATTGGCATAGTAAAAGGGAATCCAAAATGGAGCCGCACATCTTTTGATCGCCGAGAATAACCCATGAGCCTTGACTCACGCACGCAGAGTGTAATGGGTTCCGATGTTACTCAGACTACTTCCACCGTTGTCGATCAAGAAGCCATCGCCAATAGTCGCCATGAAGTAAGCGTAGCGGTGAATGTCGCTGGAAGCGTCAAGCCAAGGAAGTACCTCGTCCATGAAAGCCTTGATCTGTTCATCGCTGCCACGCGGCTTGAACTCGGTGATCCAGATCGGGCGGCCGTTGGCAACCTTTCGGGCGTCCTCGATATGCTTCTTGAAGTAGGCGGTATTGCTGGCGTCGTCGTACCTGTCCAACAGTAAGCACTGGCTCATGATATGGAAGACGTAAGGAAGGGTGAAAGTGAAGGCGAACAGTACTCACCAATGGATGTTCACGAAGTCGATGCTGCAACCTGTACAAGCGTCGATGAATGAAGAGAGATAGCTTAAGCCTCTCGGACCATTGGTAACAGCAGGCGAGCCCAGGTACATTTTCTCTTTGAGCGACTTCTGAGGCTCCATGTACTGCTTCCACGCAGCGACTGCAGTCCCAAGCTCCATGCATGAGCCACCCATGCCAGAACTGAGCAAATCAGTGTCGATTCCAGAACATCTAGGTTGAAAATACTTACTCGCAGTTGTCAGGCTCATTAAAGCCAAGGAGGTGAGTGGGCGCATCTTTGTTCGCGAACGCAGCGGCCCGGACGTCTCCATCCCACTTGCCAGTGTGATCGGGACGGTTGGAGTGCAACATGGGGACATATTCGTACCATGTGTTGGTGTCACCGTTGGAACGTGAATCCCAATTGTAAGTCTAAACATATGATTAGTCCGCGGCTACGAACAACAACGGCGGACTTACCCAGGTGACTTTGCTGCCACCAACGTCGAAGTACTTGATGTACTTGGCCTCGTTGTAGGGGGCTCCGCGGCGATGAGGACCTGCAGTCTCGGGTGCGGCGCGAGTGGTGAGCTTTAGAAGCGGGCTTGCGACCGTGAAGTTGAAGAGCGCAAGGCTCATGAAGATGAAAACGTGAAGTAAAGACATATTGACTCGACAGTGTACGCAGTAGACTGTGGAGTAGGTAGACGTCGGATTATGAGAGGTGTGAGGATTGTGGGTCGCTTTTGTGCGGAAGGACTGCATAGAGGTTGATGGTGAAGAGAAAGAGAGTGTGGATTGGGGGGAAAAGCAAGCAGGCAAAGAGCGGTATATATATGAGAACAGAACTTGCAGTGAAGGTGAGTGTGGTCACGCCATGCCTATCGCAAAGAACTTCGAGGTGAAGCTGGGGTCGCGAGATCTATGCCAAGCAATCTAGATCTGATTGAGCAGGGAAATAGTGCACCTTTCGTATGCCCTGACCGGGAAGAGGGCCATGTGAGAGGACTGTCGAAGTCAAGGTGAAGGCTGAAGTGACCATCGGCTCCCATTTGTCTATCCGCCGAGCCACATCAATACAGTCGGTAGGCTCAGCTAGTAGGTACAAGTCTGTGAAACGAAATGCTTGTAGTTGTGTAAGAGAGAGTCCTTTTAAACATTGACGGTGGCTGCGACCTGGTATCTATCAAAATGAACTCGTCTAGCGCCTCCAGTAGCAAGCGCAAATGATTTGTTGTATGGTCATGTGCATAACAGATTGCTTTGATCACTTGCACGCCGTCGCGGATGGAGGGCATACGTTTTCCTTTTGCTAACCAGACGTTTGATTTGGCCGTATAGTTTCCTTTCATCTTCATATCAACACTGCATACAATACCTAACATTGTGTTGATACTCAGAGGTCAGATCTATCTCCCATGTTGCCTCAAATTGGCCTCTCTGCACATACAGTTCTCGGGGTCAGACGTTATGTACAAGTAGGGCACATGCGTAATACACTTTCACTCGACACCTGAAGAGGCTGCATTACATTGCACAAACACGCAGAGTGAACATAACATCCTTCTCTTACTTCCAGTCAACTAGTCGCAGCAGCTGTACGACTTCGCCGTTACTTTGACACTATGGTACCACACGCAGCAATTCTAAGCATGGACACAGCCTTAGAGATATACGAAGATGATATCATACAGAACGAGTGTGGTATATGCCTGGAGATGATGGGTCTGCCGGCTAAGGAGTCTGAAGAGGATAGCGCGGCGATCAAAGAAGTGGCCAAAGCCAAGGTCTGTGGCCACTTCTTCCATCGCCCATGCATCGAATGCTGGTTCCGTACCAGCAAGGGACCACAGCGAAACTGCTGTCCAAACTGCCGAGCTGTGCTCTTTGGTACTCCCCTTTTCTCAACTTCCCAAGTGGATCAATCACGACGTGGCTATGAATCTGGGCAAGACGGGTCTTTACATGACCAGCACGGTGGTTCTTTACAGGACCTTCTGCTTGATCGTCCGCCATGGGCACGAAGTCGTCGTTCAATTGAAGAGCGTACAATTCCAACTCTAAATCGAGAAGGTGCTTTTACTGCAGCTGGCCGTGCAAATGCCACCAGGGAAACGATCTTCGGGACTGTATTCCCTGTTCATCGAGCAACAGATGTTGAGTTTCATCAGCGCCAGTACCTGTGCAACTGCCCGAGCGGGCGTTGTTCTCATACGCGATGACGGCTCGTGCAATGCTACGTGTGTTTTGTAGCAGGACAATGATCCTCAGACATCAGTAGACTAGATTCACGTTACAACTGAATGCCGGGTCTAGATGTTGGGCAACTGTAACCTTCACCGCCTCTTATCGAGGCTCTTTGTCGATCAATGAACTATGGCCGTTTTTCCTGCCAACCTACTCGAAACTCGATGCAATTCTTTTGTTTGGGCTTTGAACATGCTTTCACTACACAGAATCGACAAGCTCCTTTTGATCAAGCTACACAGTGCTCTTAGTCTGCGTCACAAAATTGTCGCAATGACCAACGTAAGCACTTGCACAATGTCTATTGATGGTCCAGCGTCTCTTTATCCGTTCATGTCGTCATTGAACCTGTTCAAACACAGATTTGTGAATCAGGCATATTATTACTCCGTTAGCTATATTCTGATGCTGCAGTAATCCTTAACGCGGTCTTTTTCATTTGTAAATGCCCAACTTCTTAGGCAGGAAAACACATCTCATACATCGTACCCAATAACATGGGTTTGCAAGGTTCCCGGAAAGCTGAAATCGTCTTAGCACGTAGTAAACGAACAGGCGAGAAGTATCCTGCTCGCATATCACATCTCTCTGGAGACCGTACCAAGTCTGCAGTCTTAGCACTGACACTCCACTATACTGATGATACACGCTCGTTAGCGTGTCGCTGCTTTAAAGCAGAGGAGCACACTATGGCACGCCCGATAGGTGACGAGGATAAGAACCTTGCAATCGCTATGACACGCTACATGGATAAGTTTGGCCTTGACACATGCCTTCAGCCAGAGTTCTGCCAGTACTACGAACAGCAGAAAATTGACTGGGCATTGAAAGGTGTGCATGCCGAACGATTTCACTACTCGAGGAAAGACAAGAGTGTTGTTTGTCGATGCGACAGACCCGAACATCTCAGTCTTCGCCGAGTCAACAGCCCTGAGATCCAGGAACTTTGTGCCGGGTTCTTTCAACTTAACACAACAAACGCTGAATGTACTCGAGAACAATGGCGTGAGCTAGATGTCGGACCTCCAGAATGTGTTGGAAGGCAGTCAGTCCCGAACCAGGAATTCGCTGCGCCGAAAACATCGCTCTCGAATGTAAGAGAAGATTCTTTCGAATATGACTCACCATCTATGGTGGAACTGATAAAGAGGCGTGAGGGACGTCCCCGAAGTTCTCGCGAGTATGTTTGGAGACCATCTTCAGGCTCTCGTACACGTCATTCAGCAAAATATTCTGGTATGGCTCACTCCAACAGCGGACTAAGCGGTGGTGAAGACATACCCAACGATGTATGGCGTGTGAGCCGGCCGTCTGTATACTTGGAACAGTACCGGACTGAATCACTTGTGAGTACGCCGCTTGGCTCCCCTGTCACCCCAGTCCGGCACAATGCAGACATTGTGCATAAAACACGAGAGGCTAGACCTCGAGGACTAGAATCCTTTACGGAAGCTCATAAGCAAAGCTCTGCCTCCAGTGCACGGCACGACTACGCATCCAGTCCGAGCTCGTCAGGGTTAGGTAGCCCCATCATGTTCACCAAAACCCCTTCTGCAGCGCTCTCTTACACGGTTGCGACCTTTCGACCGGATAATGAAATCGACGGTATGGAGTCAAGATCGAGCGAGGTATTGGAGTGTTCAGCATCGAGCAACAGCTCTCCAGCTGTCGCACCGGTGGCTGCGCTGCTTGATCCTAAGAGAACAGCAGAACTCGATTCTATTCCTACTCATCCTTGGAATTTGCCGCACCACTCGATAGCACTGCGAGAGCTGGAAGGAGATTCTTTCGGGCACGTCGTGGAGTTGACTGGTAGGAGATCTCCGGTTCAGCCAACATCATTTAAGACGGGGTCGCCTTCGCGCAGACTCACAAGTTTGATCGAGCAGCCCTTGCCGGACCCAAGACTACCAAGTCAAGAAGACTTCTTCCTTCGGCATGTCAGTATGCGCTCACGCGCTAACCCAGCGCCAGTTGGAATTTGCTCACTCTGTCAAAACTCTTACCACGCCCCAAACAAACACACCATTCAACTTCCTTGCGGACATCTTGTGCACCAGGAGTGTTTGGTGTCAAATTTTCGTAGATTCGACTACGAACTTGGTAATTGTCCTACTTGCGGCATAGCATTGTGCGAGCGGATACTTCAAGATCGGATTGACACAGATCGTGAAGCTATTTTTGGAATAAAGTTCACCAACCTCATGACTGAAGAGCGCATAGAGTTTTTACAGCGTGGCGAACACATCATTTGCTGGTCTGAAGAAGAAATGGCAATTGCCCAGCTACGTTTGCTCAAAGACTACGTTGATGCTCACGCAGACGAGCTCTATCGCCAATGGCGGCAGACACCTTCAGAGCCAGACTGGCGCATATTTGTCGTACTACCTGTAGTGCAGCTCTTTAAAGGTCGGAATCTGCCCAAGCGTATGTGTAGGTACTTCGCTGACCACGACACATTTTACGAGCTAGTGGTATGGGCGGAACTGGTGCGGCTGATGAACACTACTCGCAAGATGGTGAAGCAGATTCATGGTAAAGACACACCTTTTCCGCAACTGAAAGAGCTGCATAGGAGTCTCATGCTTGCTAAGGATCGCTACGAAATCGAGAAGGGGACGTGGTCGACAAATCGTTTTGGTATACTTGAGTGCGAGATGGTTGCGCAAGATGCGTTCAGCATGGCTATGAGTACTTGAGTTTGACCAGAGAAAAATATCAATCTCAATACAAGACATTTTGCGGAAAATCCCCCTTGGCCGTATCAATGTGTTGCACCAAGCGATTCCACATGTCCTTGACCAACGCAGTGCCTACCTTGTGCCGCGTTACTATTGTATGCTAATCAGATCTTTTCACTTCAGTTTCGACGATGGAGCAACTTTTCCATACAGTTGAAATTAGAAATTACTATTGCATACCCTTTGACTTGCACCAATCTCTTGGTGTCATCAGTCTAGCTCGAGTCTCGCTGACAAACGCCCCTGTGCATGGATGGGTTCAAATTCGTATCTTCCCTGTTTCCAGCCTGAATCCAGAAGCAGCGGTTTGAGCCCGCGGTTAAAGTTGAAAAGGCAAAGTGTGGCGTTTACGCATGCGATAGTTGCCAAAGTCAACGAGCAACCCGCAAACAGGAGCATCTCGTTTTTCAAGAGGGTACTTGATCGGGGGCTATGCGGAATGTCATTCAGAACCAGGATGCGACTTATCAGATACGCTATTTCACCAATTCTGAGGACCTATACAAGTATAAGCTGAGAATATTCGACACGACTGAACAGTACTTACGATTGCCGCTATAGCTCCGAGCTTGTGCTCTCGTTTCGTGAAGTAGATCGTCATTGCAACTTGGATCCAGAGTAAGGGAATGATGGCTATTGTTAAGGGGAACTCTGGTATCTCAAAGTGGACATCGACTAGACCATAGACAACGACAAAAGCGATCAGGAAGTAGACCTCTAGCTTGATTACGACCAAAAGTACCTTTTCATCGTTAACATGCAAGTGACACTGGAGAGATGTGAACATACTTGGTAAGTGAGGTATTTGCGTCGAACCGACAGACTTCCGCTAATGTGTCTGTATATAGCCCACGCAAACTCACGGTTGAGTCGGAAAGTGAGTAACCAGGACGATAGCATACACACGCCGACAATAATTGCTGATACTATGAGTGCTGCTTGGATCTTTGACCAAAAAGGCAGATTCGCGTCTACAAAAGGTCTGTCGCCCAGAGCGTAGCCGGTTCTCAGACGGTCAGCATTCTCAGATGTTTGCCCATAACGCATAACGGAGAAGACAAAGACACCAACGTTGAAGATGCATATTCCGAAAAGTTGCAGGTTATTCCTCGCTCGAAGTGCATCGAAAGCTAAGCCAGCCAGGTAGACATTGCCGAGGACGAACAGACCGAAATTTACTGGTACAACGTAGGAACTAGGGACCTGATATGCCACAGGATTGATCCAAGAGAAGTAACGTAGAAGCACAACCCTTATTGGTATCAGTTCCCCATCGATAGCATTACAACAAGAGTATCTGCTTACAGATCGAGTATTGTTGTGCCAATGGCTTGAGCGGCGGTGAACCCAAGAAATGCCCACTCGAATCCTGACCGGGGTCGGTACATAACCAAGCTGAAAAAGTACAGAAAATAGATCAGAAAGTAGTATGTAATTGAGAATGTTCAACAGATGCTTATAAAACGACAGCAGGCGCTGCGTCATTGAGTTTTTTTCGGCTTGTGCCTTTAGCGCGAAACGGTAGCTCATCGCGGTACGAAAATAGCAGCATCGCTTTTACGAGGGAGAAGGCACAGCGATGGATTGCATTTCCTCACGCAGTGAAACAGAGGCCTGCGAGAACGACAGGATTGCCTTTCGCACGAGGATATCAAGTGCCAGGAATCACGGCATGCATCTGGGCCATCTAGACCAATTTGACCCGGCAATTGCGGCACGTCATCTCGAAAAGTGGGGCATTTCCTCCCGTCTGCTTTGGCCTTGCAAAAGGTAACATTGCTCACAACTGCGCCTGCAAGTCCAACCCCCTCCTTGTGACTTTTTCATTGTCCCATGTACAAAATCGTGTTGTGAGTTCAAATTACATAACTTGGTCATCGGGTCACAAGAACGAGCAGGATCTGGGTGCTGGACAAAGCAGAGGAGCTTCCTGCAAAGCTTAGGGCTCCCTTGTCCTTATCCGTTTAGTAGTGGCTTGTCACAGATCTTGAAGCGCAGTACAAAGGTGACATGGTAAAAGATTCAATTCTTTCATTTCGTCTATTCGTTAAGAGTTGTGCTGAGCGGCTCATACTTTCACGGCACCCTTGTCACTTTCCGACCTGAGCGCAGGCGGAAATTCACGCGAGTCCCTCGCATCATCAGGTAGCTTTCCTTCAATACTGGTCCTTGCAGCCAACTGCTCCGCCGCACCAGGCGCGAAGTCACGATACTCGGCACTCGTTCCCAGTCTGAATCCGAGGTAGATGCACATCAGGAAAACCACACAAAGCATTGCGAACACGGTCCAGTTACCCATTGGATAGTTCGGACCGTCCGTCTTGGGGAACAAGAATGGAGCACTAATGCCACCGCAGTTGGAGATGGCAATGGTTACGCCAGTGGCCAGCGCTGTTGCCGTCGATCCTGACACTGTGGCGGTCCTGTGGGCGAGGAAGGGCATGACAGCTGAGTTTGTGCAAGCAATCAAGAACACCGCCACGTAACGGCCAATCCAGTTGGAAACCAAGGCCAAGATGAGGTATCCAGATCCAACCAGGGTTACGCCAGCAAGAACGTGACGAATGCGTTCTTTGGTGTAGTCAGAGTGTATGCAGTTTGTCAGGATGATGATCAAGCCGAATACATTTGGTGGCACTGTGAGAAGCTGCGCGGTGTAGCCTGCGAACCCTAGATTGGCGACGATGGTGGGCGAGAAGTAGGAAAATGCGTTCAAGCTGTTGACCATGAAGAAGTAGCTGATGGCGTATACCCAGAACAACGGATCCAAGAGCGTCTGCTTGGCGATCTTTGCGTTGAAGGTCTTGTCCTCTTTGTTGGGAGCGAACGGACCCATACGGGCGATGGCAAAGGCGCGCTCTTCTTCAGTGAAGAACTTGGCATCTTGCGGGTAGTTGGGCATCCAGATCCAAACGACGACACCGAACAGAACAGCGGGAATGCCAGTGAGGATGAAAAGCCATTGCCAGCCAGCAAGGTTTGCCTTGCCATTCAGGAAAGAAATGCCAGTAGCCAACAGTCCACTGAAAGCTCCAGCGACCGCAACCGAACCGGCAAAGATGGCGAGACGTGTGGCGCGCTCGGTGGGCTTGTACCAATAACACAAATACATGACGACTCCAGGGAAGAAGCCAGCCTCTGCAACACCAAGGAAGAAGCGGATAGCCAGAAGACCCTCGAAGCTCGAAACGGCGCAGGTGCAGATGGTGATGATACCCCAGCTGACCATGATACGACCAATCCACACTGAGGGCGAGAAGTATTTCATAGCAAAGTTGCTTGGGGCTTCGAAGATAACATATGGTACGAAGAAGACGGCGACGGCGATGTTGTACCGGTTACCGGTGAGGTCGAGCTCATTGACAATGTTGCTCGCCGGGGTATCGTTGTTGAGTGTGCGAGCATTTCCCAAATTGACCTGCAATGCCTGTCAGTAAACCGGACTGCGGTCTCAGCGAACTCTACTCACTCGATCCAGGAAGTTGATCAGGTACGAAATACAGATGAAGGGAAGGATCCACATGTCGATCTTGCGCACAACACGCCTCTCCATGGCCTTGTCATTGAGGTCCGGTTCATATGTTGTTCCAACAGCAATATCCTGTTCGACGTTGCCTTGGTCGGCGTGTTTGGCATCTGTGTTGGACATGATGGGCGGCGGTGTTGTTCCGCACGAATAGCAGGCTTCAGCGGTTCGATACAACAGAAACGAGAGATTGACCGTCGCGTGCGCACACCATTTGTTGACGAGCGACCATTGCTTTTTGAACTCTACATCCTGTCGCTACCATTTCTTTAGGATAGGGCAGTTGGACGAAACTATTGTCTGGTTGTAGATAACAAAGATACGAAGCCGAATAGGTAAGTTTCAACGCGACATCAACTCGGACCTTCTCCTCGCTGTTATCAACAGCTCGTGTGGAGAGTCGACCAATTGACGCCCATGGGGAAATGCGCCGTCCGACGTATGACAGACCGGGCCGACATCGGTTGGGAGCCAAGCCAAATCCGCTCTGCTCAAGGGCGGAGATCCAAGACACGAGTCCGCCTGCCCCACCAACATAATGAGTTTTCAGTCATATCAATTCGTCAAGGGCCAAGCCTTTCAGCATGTTATCTTGATGGCTCCTTCACGAGCGAGTTCTTCCGAACGTCCCACGCTCAGACGATAATCGAACGAGCCGGACTGTACTCGAGAGTGAAGGTCTCGTCATCCGCTCCAGACAATCATTTAGCTTCGAGGCTCTCAGACATCAAATTTTGGCCATTCAGACTGTGCTAGCGTCTGAGGACTTATTATGACAGGTATTCTGCGGCCCATGGCAAGCTGAGTTTCTGGCTGCAATGCCGACACCTGCGGTAGCTACTCTTTTCACAATATCATTTCTCTGAGTATGCCAGTGTTTGGGCCAGCGAAAATTTTGCTTTATAATCTAGTGTAAGAAGCAAGTGTAGAGTTATGTACAGAAGTAGTATAGAATATTACATTACGTTACAGAAAGAACATTACTTAGAAGAAATAAAGGTATTTAAAGATTGTTGTAAATTCTATAATAAGTTTTAAAGAACTATAAAGATTACCTATATAACTATAAACCTTGTAGGGTAACTGTACACCCTGTAGGGCAACTCTTATAGAATTTAAAAACGTGTGTAAAGACCTTAGCAGACTAAAACAAATGTGTAGAGACCTTTAATAGTTGTTAAGCTTGTCCTTAAGCTTTGTAAGGAGGTCTTGCATCTTTGCAAGAATGTAGTAGGTGCCTTTACAAGTATTAGTATAGGCTATAGAAAGTGTATAGAATAGTTAAATACTTACTACACTTCTTATAGACCTTAATAACCTCTTTAGAGACTTTACAGCCACGCTTGCAGAACTTACAAAGAGAGGTAGCAGCCTTATCTACTTTGTAATGTTAGCATAGAAGCCTGTAAAGGGGGTGTAAAGCCTATAACCTACGTTAAAAGAAGTAATAGATGCCTTTAGAGCTGTAGTAACAGTTTGCATAGGAGCCTTTAAGAAAGTCCTTAACTATAATGCACTCTCTAAAGGGACTAGACTAGTTCTTATAGGACTTGCAAGGATGTGTATAGGCTACACTAACTATATACACTAGTCTAGCCTTAACGTTTACAGAACAGCCTATATAGAGAGGTTAACAGAATCTGTAAAAGAGGCTAAAAGTAAACTATAAACACTAAAAGGGGGTACTTACTAACAGTTCTAAAGAAGCTGTAAAAGGTCTTATAGAACTTAATATTACAGATTATAAAGAGCTTTGTAAGGGCCTTATAGGCCTTAGAAAGAGCTTTCTTACAGATAGCTGCGCAGAGGCTATTATACGTAGGCAGGTTAGTTATAAAGTTCTTATTAGAGCTGTTACAGCTATTATTAGAGCTATGTTTAAACATTATTATAGAGGTGTTTATAGGCATGTTAGAGGCATTAGAGGCGTTGTAGAGAGTTGCAAGAGGCGTTGCAAAGAGGCTTATAGAGGGTGCAGAAGAAGAGAGCTAAAAATAAAAACCTAAAAAAACCTTACTTACCTAGGGGAGCAACCTGCCTTTATACTACTCCTACTAGAGCACTCTAGATAGTTACATAATAGTAGAAACGCTGTGCTAGTACCTAAGTAGAAGTATTAAATAGGCCTACACTCTCTATAACGTAACAATAGACTCTAATAGAAGTAGAAAGTAGGTAAAAGTAAAGGTAAAGGCAGCTTTATAACAAATTAAGTAAGTAGAAACACCTATAATTAGCTTATTAAGCGCATGTATAGACGCTTGTAGAAATAAGCAAAAGCGCAAGTGTAGTAAAGGTAGTAACTAATAATAAAAAAACAGAACAGGTACAAACAATTAGTAGAAAGCTAAGAGAAGGCTATTATAGAAGGAGAACCTCTAGGTATACAATATTTATAGTACTATAAGACGCTTCTTTAGCCTATAAGAAGTAAGGAAGTAACACTAAAAGACTTAAGAGAGTAGTAACGTGTAATATAGCAACATAGAGCTAACTATAAGTAAACACTTAGTAACAAAGATTAACTTCTATAGTGCTTAAGGACTGCCTTTGTAACTTGTTAATAGTTATAGCAAAGGATAACCTAACAAGAAACTGTGTACACTAGACTAAAAATAGAAGCTTACTATTAGTAGAAGTAAGTTTAATCTATAAGATTAACTGTAAGTAGCCTACAAACTTACTAAAAAGAATGTAGGCCTTAATACAGCATAGTTACACATAGGTAACAACTAATTAAGTGCTATTGCAAAGGCCTTAACTTAGGTAAAGATTGCATAAGAGCATTATAGGTGCACTAACCTTTAGTTGTAGCTATAAAGAAGAAAGAGATAGTAGCTCTAATAACTATAATAACTCTACTAGAGGCTAATCTTGCATAGCATTATCTTTAAGCATAGTAGTATTAACTGTAACAAGCTTTGTAACCTTGCCTAGCATAGCTACAAGTAATGTAGCGTTAATATTAGCTATAGTATTATTCTGCACAGCTAGAATTGCGCGCTTTCTAAGCGCTTAATAGTCTATAATAGCACGCACAAGAAGGTCTAAAAGGTAGATAGAGTTCTAAAAGGCGTGCTAGGTGTAGTATACACATACTTATTTAGGTATACTAATTACCTTATCTATAGGTAGAGTTAATAAAAACTAACTCTAGGCTATAAACTAAGTGTTATTCTAACCTAAAAGTACGCGCATGTTCTAACGTAGATATAGTATAGTTAAGTAAGGCTATATAAAAGTAGAAAACTAGAGGCAAGTATCTACTATAGTAGCTTGCTAACTATATTTAATAATAAGAAGGATCTGCGCAAAGTCCCTGCTAGCAATTAGAGAAAGACTACTAAATAGTAAAGAATAGTTACACACATTCTAAAGCATGTAGTAAACTGCTTTAAAGTAATACTAGTGCTGCATAGGCACTTTATTCTAGATAACAAGTGTAGCAGCCTGTAGTAGACGTTCTATAGAAGAATTAGAAGCTACAGAACAGACAGAATCCTTATAGATGTCTAGTAGGATCTAGAAACAGGAGTGTGTAGTCTAACTGCTAGGTAGTAATATAGCTGTAATACTAGAAGAGGCTACACACAGCACAATGCAGCTTTATAAGCAATAGTACACACACAAATAACGCTAGAGAAAGGTTTTCCTTATCTCTATAGGTCCTTAAACAAAGAAATAAGCTATGCTAGGCATGTTGCAAATAGCGTTAACTACTATATTAAATACAGCACGCTAGTTAGAGTTAAGGTATTTATGTGTTTTAAGGAATACTCTATCCTATTTAAGGGCCTTATAGTCTAGTTTAGCTGCAAAAAGTAGGTTGCTAGCCTATAAACCCTAGTTATGCTAGTAGAGGGGCAGCCTAAAGTCTACAAGCCCCTTATTTAACTTTGTAAGCATCCTCTATATAAGGAACAACCTATAGTTAAGGTACGCCTAGAGATTAAAGAAGATAGAAAGAGCAGCTACAGCCTTTAGAAGGTTGTTATATAGGTCCTCTTAGAATGTTGTCTATATTGCTATAGGGTCTATAAGGAGCCTGTTTAGTAGGGCAGAAATAAAAAAGTACTATAAGGCCTAACCTAAAGCAAAGATAACTACGTTATAGAAATAGGTAAGCTAGTTACTATTATGCGTAAGGAGACTACAGGCTGCAGCAGTAGCCTAAAAAGTAGAATAGACTTTGCTATTAATAGTGCACAGGTCTTTAAATAACCTAGGACCTTAAATAATAGTAAGCAGCAACTATAGGTAGTACTGCTCTTTTTGTAATAGATTGTAAAAGTACATGTAGCTAATTGCAGTACCCTATTAGCGCTTGTGCTAGGTCTAAGTAGCCTTATTAAACACAAATTAGGTAGGAAAATCCTAATAAACAAGGTTATAGCTAAGGGCAGAGGCTATATTATAGTTAAAAAACGCTGTAAGAGTGCTTACAGAATACTTAAGGCGTGCCTAAACCTCTACCTCTATTATAGTCTTAGGCTAAGAAACTAGTTACTAGTTTAGAAGGTGTACTGTAAGGTGCTTAACATGTAGGTACTTATTATGTATAAAGAACTTAAACAACCTCTATACTACCTTAGATAGACTAATATAATATCTATTTAAGTGCTACTAGACTTTATTGTCTTCTGCAACTGTTAGTAAGGCCTTGTTAGTGCTCTTATAGATGTACTTGTGTATATACTTAATTGCATAAATAGTTTTACACACCTTAGTATTAATATACGCCTAGTACTTAAGTAGGAAATATAGACTGTACAGTATAACCTAGGAGTTATCTAGTTCTACACAGCGCCCCTTACACTAGATAGTTAAAGTTTAGCTATTATTTTAACGCTAGTACTTAGAGTACCTATTCTTATAAACAACTGTAGTAGGACTGTACAGCTTTAGAAACTTCTTTAAGCACTGCAGTAGAAGCTTATTAGACTATGTAACTATGCAGAGAGCTGTAGAGTTGTGCTTACTACATAGCCTATAGAGCATAAACATCTATACAATGTTAGTAAGAAGCCTATTAGAATTTTCTTTCTCTATAGGGATTTCTGTATGTATATTCTAATTAATATATATAGAGTTAGTAAACGCCTTGCGTTTATTAGGTGTTAGGAATAGGAGCAGGTGCATGTGTAGTAGGCCTTATTTCTAGTACTTAATAGTGTAAACATAACTAAGGTGCACTCTAAACAAGCTACGCTAGACATTGCAAAGTAGTTCCTTAACCTTTAGCTAAAACGCATAGAAGATAAGGTTAGGCTTATTAAAACCTATCTCCTCTACGCAGAGCTTATAGTTAACTTCCTACTAGTATAAGCTTGTAGTAAAGGTAATAAACAGTGTAGAATATCTGTACTAATAGATAATAGCTATAAAGTCTTAGTAACACTAACTTACAAAGCAGGAACTACTAATATAAAATAAAAAAAGAACTGTTTAACAACTAATTTAAGCCTGTGTACTTTAGTTATCTAGATTACTATGTATAAGGGCATCTGCAACGCTGCTATATAGCTCTACTTAGATTATGCGCTAGTTCTTGCAGATAAAGGCAAGCTAGGCCTAATTGCAAATAGCCTATACATCTACAACGTACTGCTAAAAGAGCTAGTAAAACTAGAAAGAGACTATAGTTTGCCTAGAGCAAGAATGTAGGTAGTACTAATAGTACTACTACTACGTAACATGTTTCTACACACAACTACATTCCTAATTAAGCAGTATAAGGCTAGGAAACCACCTACAGTTACTTTAAGGGAATATTAAAATATAGTGCAAAGGCATGTATAATAGGTATACAGCGCTTATAGTATATAGTGTAGATAAGTTTTAAGCTATAAGCACTATAGGATAGAACATTTCTATAGTAGCAGCGTTAGAGAGAATAACTACAACCTTATTACTAGTAGGTATATTCTCCCTGCAACAGTCTGCACTAGTTTAAAGAGCAATAGTAAAGTTGCTTATAAGGACTACCTCTACTCTCTCTGTAGCAGCAGCTGCTGCTTAGTTTAGCTGTTCTTAAGCTATAAGGTACATTAATATGTATAGGTTACAGATCTTATGTAGCATTTGCGTAAGCCCCTAAAGAGTTATAAAATTAAGCTAGGTATTAAGCTACTAATAGGTTGCTGCAGTATACTATAGGTTATAAAAGTACAGCTGTGCATACTATAGCAGCTAGCCTTTAAAAGGCTTAATAGGCCTACTCTAATAGTATAAGGCACTGTGTATCTAGAAGACTTAAATGCTTAAACATAATCTGCAATCTTTTATAGAGCACTTTAAAGAGACAAATATAAAGGCAGAGTTGTAGGCGCATATATGCCTTTAAAACGCCTAAGTAAAAGGATTAAGATTATTAAGCAGCCTGTATAGGAAACGCAGAAGTAGCTAAAAGGCTAGAAGTTAAATATCCCTATTAAGGCAATAGAAGTTAAATAATAGAGTGCTTGCAGGCAAACTACTGCGCCTTTTCTCTACTTAATAGTATACCTTATATTAAGTGCACATAGTCTCTAGGGTTCTAATATTAAAATAGGTACTATTATAAGAGCGCTCTAAAAGAGGTATTAAAGAGCGCTGTGCAGCAATAGCAGAGGCATCTAGTAGTCTTATAAGGTCTTTAAACATATTATTGCTATATTTGTTACTTGTAGAGACATCTAATAGAACCTTAAGTTCTTTAAACGCATTATTGCTATATTTATTGCCTATAGAGGTAGATAGTATATAGCTACTAAGGTTAGGTGTGCTAGCGCTTAGAGTTAGGTTACAGCTTTTTAAATCTTCTAATTAAGGCCTCTATAAGGGGCTTAGCTAGATAAAAGAGAAGTTTCTTTAAGCGCGTGCGTAGGCAGAACAAGCCCTCTAGGAAATAACATTAGTAACTAGCAGCACACAACCTAGAAGTAAGGGAATAAATAGAACTATAGTCTAGATAGAGCTAGTAAAAGCCTTTTGTATAGTTGTAATAGAACTTTTTAGACGCCTTACATAGCTTGCAATAGGAGCAGTACACAAAGAATAATAGCTAGCTAATAATAGAATTAAAATCTAGTATTATAAGAAGGCAAGGCATGTTAGTAAACCTTTTTAAGGAAAGATAGAACTTATAAAGATGTTGCATAAATCTTATATAACCTATACAAGTGCCTGTATAGGTGTACAGGTGCAGGTATAGAACCTTAAAAAGAGTTTTCTAGTATTGCTAAACAGAAAAAGTAGCAGCCTAAGGGCAGTAAGGCAAGAGCAAAGCTTAACACTACAAGTGTATAGATAGAAAACAACAACTTTGTACAGCAACAGCAAGGCGTACAGGCAATATTAATGGCTAAAAATTGAATAGGAGGTAGAGGGTACCTAACAGAGTTGAATGGTGCCCCTTATGGGGCGTGCAGGCGCCTGCGGCGTGAGATGGTTTTGTCGTAATTATTATATAGATAGTCTGACAGTTGTTGACTTGATTAAAACGCTGAACCACGCCCCTCTCTGACGCTGCTTTCAGTGAACTCGATTGAATAGCACATCCAATTCCATCCTCTCGTACGCCTGCTTGATCAAACGAGCCTCTGCAGCCGTTCCATGCTCATCACATATACACATCATGTCTTCCAGTTCTTCTACATCTCTCTCTTCGCTTCTCGCGCAATCCATTAATGAATTGATGATGGCTTTGATCACGAAGAACTCTTGGGCGCTATACCGCGCGTAGGCTTCTCCTTGAGATGATGTGTACGCATTCAAGGCCTCCACCACGAAGAGGCTCCAATCGCCTGGATCGAGGCTGTCATCGGTGATCCAACCATCCGAGCACCATCTCGACCAAAGGTGATGGACGTGCTGGGAGATGGTCCCATGCGTGGTTTCGACTTGGTTGCGTTCAAGTTGTAGCCCTTCCCAGCCCTCAGGATCGTGAAGCAGCTCATTTGCATCAGGATGGTCGTCGTATTCGAATGGTTCAGGGCGTCTAAAGAATCTCTCACGGCAGAGTGGACAGGTAGCCCACGTACCCTGATCGCCCTCAAGCCAGGTTTGGAGACAAGCTGAGTGAAATGTGTGTCCGCATTCGGTGGTGATGTGCTGGTCTTCGGAGTCGCCGTGGACTGTCGTGCAGATCGGGCAGCTATCTTGCGAGTCGAGAGGAGAGCATCGAGAAACGCCGTACTCAAGGAAGGCGTCGGAAGGACCGTAGAGCGTGAATGTTGTGTGAGACATGGTAGTCGTTGTGATTTTGCGCGGGCAAGGTTTGAGTGTGCTTGTGTATAGAAGAGGTTACTGGGAAGCAGGCCTTGAACGCAATTTGTATGTCTGAATATTATAAAGGGTTTTTCGGTACCACATTATTGAAAACGCATCAACCATGGATCCTACAGCGTATCCGCCCGACAATGCAAACATGTGTGTGCAACACAACTCCTGAAGCGACTCCGTTGCAGATCTGCAACCAAATCGCGAATAATGAATTCCCATTGTTGTGTTGGCAGTTGATTGTCTTGACGCAGTTTGCGATTGTGCAGTGGCGCAACCTGTCTTCAACGTCGAGGTGGAAAAACTACATGTGGCTGATGTTGAGTTCTGCAAACGATCAATGGCGCACATTCAGTTTTCTAGTAGTTATAAGCGGCAGAAGTTCGGTTTTCCAAGCATGAAATACCTCGATTAGCATAGTCAATGTGTGAGGTCTTCATGAAATGTACCTCTGCAACGTACGTTGCATCCATCTTTGCTATCTCATTTAGTCCTTTCGCAATTGTATGCTACCTCGGCAGAAAGAGCAATTCTTGACTGGTTTCAAGAGTTGCTAGATGAGACCTTACATTGCATGTCTTGCTCGTGATGTGTCGATCACGCTTATATGTTTGACATAAGCCTCAGCCTCCGCCGCGCCACAGGTTACTCACTGGTTGTGGGGTCTCAGTATCAAAGTGGCTCAGCCGGTTACTTGCTTACTGTATTTACTGTACCGGTTTGCACCAGCCAGCCCAATATAGTACAATGTCAGCACCGGCCCACAGCAGGCGACGAACCAGCTCCGTCCTTGGTCGTTGGAATGCTATATTGAGAAAATGTGATCGAGGCTCGGTGCTGTGTGCTTATGCGTCGTAGTTAGCCTCTACCATCTGTCTTTGCATGTATCCAGGCAACCATTCAGGCGTTCTCTCAGCACGGCTGGTAGATGGGTATCGGGTCATCTTCCCATGTAACCATAACACGACCAAGACGTACTGCTCGCCTTGTTGAGATCCAGGTAGAAAGACTCCACTCTCGCTGTTTCCAAAAGCCATTTTACCTGCTTTTCGTTCACACATACAGCACCACACCACATCCCTCCCAAACTAACCAACCATCCGCAAATGAAGTTTCTACTCCTACTCTTCCTCGCCCTGATCGCCAGCGTCTCCGCAGCAGGCGGGGGTGGGGGCGGCGAGGGCGGCGGTGGAGGAGGAGGAAGTAAACCCGCCTCCCCGGCCCCGGCTGCACCCAAAGCACCCAGCTCACCTTCGAGTCCCAAAGTACCGGGTAGAAACGACTCACCAGAAGATGAGGCACCAGATGGTGATACACCAGACGACACATCTCCAGACATGATAGCGCCCCCCTGCCTCACGTACACTATCTACACGAACGCATCGGTGTGGAGTACGGAGGGCTGTGGGTCGGTTTGGACGACTGGGGTTACCTCTACAAGTCTAAGCGCAACGGGGACAGGGAGGTTCAACACCTCGACGGCGTTGAGATCGGCTACCAGGACGGCGCCCTATGCGGCGGCTTCTACGGGTGCTGCTGCTGCGGTGAGGGGTGTTGACTGGGGGGTTGCGTTGGTGAGTTGGTTTCTTGATTTTGGGTGATTGGTGCTGATTGTGTAGATTGCGTTTGTGGTTTCGGGGGTGCTGTTTGGGTGAGTGAGGTGTTTGGGTGAATGAGGTGTTTGGGTGAGTGAGGTGTTTGGGTGAGTGAGGTGTTTAAGTGAGTAAGGCGTCTGGGTGAGTGAGGTGTTTGGGTGAGTGAGGTGTTTAAGTGAGTAAGGCGTCTGGGTGAGTGAGGTGTTTGGGTGAGTGAGGTGTTTAGGTGAGTGAGGTGTTTGAGTGAAGGAGGTGTTTGGGTGAGTGAGGTATTTGGGTGAATGAGGTGTTTGGTGAAGGAGGTGTTTGGTGAAGGAGGTGTTTGGTGAAGGAGGTGTTTGGTGAAGGAGGTGTTTGGTGAAGGAGGTGTTTGGTGAAGGAGGTGTCTGGATAAATAAAGTATGGACGTGTTCGCTCCGGTCTCGGCACGGACAGGCCAAAACTTTGACGCGTGCCGGCTCCAGCATCAGCATCAGCATCAGCATCAGCACCAGCAACACCATGGCCGCGCGCACGCTAAGAATCGGTTCGTGGTGACGTAGCAGAGCATGCGTGTATTGCAGCAGCTAATTGAGCCAGGCCTCATCCCCGGCGACGGCATCGGCCGCGAAGTGATTCCAGCCGGACGGCGCATCCTGGAGGCGCTCCCATCGTCGTTTGGGCTGAAGTTCAGCTTCTCGCACCACGAGGCAGGATGGGAGACGTTCCAGAAGCAGGGCGTGGCGCTGCCTGAAGAGACGGTGGCAGCGCTGAAATCAGACTGCGACGGCGCCCTCTTCGGCGCCGTCTCGTCGCCCACGACGGCAACCAAAGGCTACTCGTCCCCCATCGTCGCCCTGCGCAAGCGCCTCCAGCTCTACGCCAACGTGCGCCCCGTCAAGTCCATCGCCAGCGCCACGCGGCCCGTCGACCTCGTCATCGTGCGCGAAAACACCGAAGACCTGTACGTCAAGGAGGAGAAGACGTACGCCGCGCCCGACGGCAGCAAGATCGCAGAGGCCATCAAGCGCATCTCCGAGACGGCCAGCTACAACATCTCCGCCATGGCCGGCGACATTGCACTCCGCCGCCAGCGCCTCCGCGACGCAGGCGCGACCTCGATCCACACCCGCCCCATGGTCACCGTCACCCACAAGAGCAACGTGCTCTCCCAGACCGACGGCCTCTTCCGCGAGACCGCCCGCCGCGCCCTCGCCGAGCACAAGTACCAGCTCGTGACCGTCGAGGAGCAGATTGTCGACTCCATGGTCTACAAGCTGTTCCGCCAGCCAGGCGACTACGACGTCATCGTCGCCCCGAACCTGTACGGTGACATTCTGTCTGATGGCGCCGCCGCCCTGGTGGGATCCCTGGGCCTGGTGCCCTCTGCGAATGTCGGCAAGCACTTTGTCATCGGCGAGCCCTGCCACGGCTCTGCGCCTGACATTGAGGGCCAGGGCATTGCGAACCCCATTGCCACCATCAGGTCCACCGCCTTGATGCTTGAATTCCAGGGCGAGGAGGAGGCCGCTGCCGCCATTTACGAGGCCGTCGATGCCTGTCTGGAGGAGGGGAGCTTGTTGAGCCCGGATCTGGGCGGCAAGGCCAAGACGAATGAGATTGTCGAGGATATCTGCAGGCGCTTGTAGGGTAGTGCTCGTTCTAGTTTGTGCGTGTAGTAGTACTTGCTCTATTTTATATCTCTAGTGTAGTGCTTGTTCTAGTTTGTGCATGTAGTAGTATCTGCTCTACTTTATATCTCTAGTGTAGTGCTTGCTCTTTATAACTGTGTAGTAGTAGTTACTCTATTTTACATCTACGGTGTAGTGCTTGCTCTTTATAACTGTGTAGTAGTAGTTACTCTATTTTACATCTACGGTGTAGTGCTTGCTCTTTATAACTGTGTAGTAGTAGTTACTCTATTTTACATCTACGGTGTAGTGCTTGCTCTTTATAACTGTGTAGTGGTAGTTACTCTACTTTACATCCATAGTGTAGTGCTTGCTCTTTACAACTGTCTACAAAACATAGACCTAGTGTGCTATCACCAGGCAACGTGAGCTCTTGAAATCTATTCCAAACTACTCTTCTCTCCCACATACCTCCCCTCCCACATAACCCCTCATAGCCCCTCCCAAACGCCTGCTGATGCCCCCAAACTCCCACCCAAGAAAACAGCCGAAGCCTATCCACCTCCACACCCTCAATCCAGATCATCCTCCTGTCCAGCCTTGTCCTCCTTTCCCTCCTTGTCATGCACAGCCTTCAGCTCCTCCTCAGGACTCTTGGCGCCCTCTGTCTTGCCTTGGTCCGTGGGCATGAGCTGGATGACGACAACAAACAGCTCCGTGTTGGTTTCGCGGTTCTTCAGCGTGTATCTGAGCGAGTGCGGTCTGGTTAGTTTTCAACTTTGGTCAGCCTGCCTCCACTTTGAAAACGACAGAAAGAAAAGGTGGCGCTAGACGTACCTCAACGGCTGCCCGTCCCAGTGCCCGATGATGCTGATGTTGGGCAGGCCATAGCCAATCTTCAGCGCAAACTCGTTGAAGTCGAGATAGGGATTGAAGAAGTCGCACTTGTACTCGCGCCCGGCTTCAAACGTAAAGTTCTTGCGGTTCGCCTCGGTGAGGAAGTACTTCTGCCGCTGCGAAGAGCCGGCGGGTATGTTCTTCTCCTTGCGCACCGCCTCGCCTGTCCCGTCGGCGCCCTCGGTGTACACAACCGCCTCACCCTCCTCGCCCGACGCCACATTCTCGTACCCGGCGTCGGCGGTGCCTGATGCAGCATCGGCCGTCGTCTTCTTGTCGCCGATACGTAGCACGTTGATGCTGGAGAGCAGCGCGCCGTACAGGTAGGGCTCATCGCCGTAGACGTCGCCATCCAGACCCGGGTCGATCCACCACTTGACGATGCCAAACGCCTTGTCGAACAGTGGCGGCAGGCGGTCGCGGATCGGGTGCTCAAAGTCGTTGCCGAAGACGAGCTTGTCGCCGGCCATGTCGTGCTTGGGGACAAAGGAGAAGGAGATGGAGTAGCGGTCGTACGGGTGCTGGGGCGTGGAGAAGTAGGGCGATGTCGAGGGCGAGCCTTTGGGGAGGCCTGATCGCGTTAGTCCCCAATATCTTCCACGCCATGTCCATGCATACCACGGTAGTCTTTGATGCGCATGTGCACCTTCGCGTCGATCAGGTCCGACGAGATGTGCACTGGCTTCTCCGTGTTGACGGGCACATCTTGGTGCTTCGATCGGTCGTACGTCGAGCCCGCCGTTACCCGCAGCTCGTACTGTTCATGCAGCGGCGCCATGGTCGTGTCAGTGGTAAGAGCAGAACACGTCGTGTCAGAGGTAAGAGCAGAACACGTCGTGTCAGAGGTAAGAGCAGAACACGTCGTGTCAGAGGTAAGAGCAGAACACGTCGTGTCAGAGGTAAGAGCAGAACACGTCGTGTCAGTGGTTAGATCAGAACACGTCGTGTCAGAGGTAAGAGCAGAACACGTCGTGTCAGTAAGCAAGATCAGAACAGGTGGTGTCGGCATCCAAACAAAAACGGGCAACAAGAACAATAAACTCCATCTCAACAATGAAAAGCGGGCGCTTTTCACGACTCGGCGTAGGAATGACGTGGGTCCACGTTTTTTTGACAGGGGCCCCGAGTCTAGCGCGGGGAAGCCACGATCGACACGTGCATCATGAGCTTGTCTTGCTTGAACCTCTCATCGCCAGCAGGCTTGCCCCAATAATCTCACACGTTCATCCCAAGCTGTAATAATATCATGATATCATGCTACCAACACATAACCCTGCAACACACCAACCACTGCCAACTACACCTTGATAAAGTCGTCAATGTTCACGCGCTGATAAAACGACACATGGCCAAACGTCTCCCAGTACTGCGCCAGTCGGTCGTGCGAGATGAGAATGAGCTGCGACGTCATATACGTGTCTGCTTGTGGTCAGCTACCATTTCTCACCACTTCACTCTTGTGACTTACCCTCTCGAAACCCCCTGGCAGCAATGTGGCCGACGCTTTTAACAATCCGTGCCCCCTTGAACATGTCCTCGCTCGCAATCCGAATCAGTCCATTAGGCCCAATGTCGGGCGCGATGAACGTGTACTCCCCGCGTGGAATGTTGGGGTCGCCCGTGAGCTTGATGGCTTCGATCCGACCCCGGTAGACGGCGTCTTCTTCGTCGTCCTTCGCAACGTCTTCCAAACCCCTGTCCTCTGAATCCACCATGGACCACCTATCTTCCCCGTCTTCGCCTTGCAGCGTCGCAACGCTATCCTCCAGATCGTCCGCAGTATCAAACAGCTCCTCGTCGTCAGAAGATACCGCCGCATCCGTCGGCGCTGTGCTCCAGCTCCCAGCGCTGCTCACACTCCCCTCCCTCTCTCGCGCTCTCATCGCCCACTCGGCTCTTTCTGGCAACGCTTGCGGCTCGTCGGGCTGCGTGATGAGCAGGAACTCGCACCCGTGCCCTGCATAATCCCCGCACCATATACCCTGCCATGGCTTCTGCCGAGTCGGTGTGTAGCTTTCCTCTGGGAGCGTGGCAAAGGTCGTGATGTCCTCGCCGATCCTCATGCTGACCCCGTTCGGTCGAGACGCAAACTCCATCCACTTTCGCAGGCGGAACGTGGACGTGGAGAGCTCTTGGATCCTCGCAGGCTTGTTTGCAGTGTGCCTGAACCCTGACGGCGACGTGTCGTTGCGCGTGCGAGCTGCACTGGGCAGAATGAGCGGCGGCCAGACCGGGGTCGCTGCGGTGATGATATCCTTGGGCCATGGTCGAGTCAGCATGAGTCGAGAGAATAGCCCTGCCGACGCCAACGGCGCCTCGTGGTACACATCCATGTGTATCTCATGCTGCAATCGGTCGCCGTAGACGCGCTCGTAAGAGTCTCCGTTGAGCCGTACAATCGGGGCGACCAAGTCGAGCTGAACTTTGGGATGGAAGGTGTGGATGATGGCTTCTGGGTTCCATTCCCACGACTGCATCACGGGCTGTCGTCGCTCAGCCACCAAAGTGTACGCCTCGATTGCATTGATCCTGTGGTCATAGCGCGCGATGAGCAACTTCCCAGTGTGCTGTGTGTCGGCGAACCAGATCTTGTTCTTGGCCAAGAACCAGTACGGGTGGTGTTGCTGGAACAACTCTCTCCATGTCAAGTTCTTGGGCTTTGGTACGGTGTGTCCTGGGACTTGCTCCTGCACGAACGGCTGCCACAGTGTGTCTTGCTTGGAGTGCTCGTGCAGTGCGCGGTTGACCAAGCTGGTCGTGATCAGGTCTGACAGGGAGAGGAAGGCAAGGATGTGCTGGACGATCTCTGCAGGCAACGCCAAGAGAGGTGGAGGTGCAGCATTCATAGTAGCTTCTGGCGCGTATCTGTTACTGTGGAGATTCCGCATGGTCGGAGAATCAAAGGCAAACCTATTGATCGCAAGCTGGTGGCGAGGTCCCGGCTACTATAAAGACAGCTTCCCCAGACCAGCGCGCTTAAAATCTTCCGTGGACGTTGCGTTCCTTGCTCCTACTCGCACAACCCCAAATACAACACCAAAGCATGTGCCTTGGTATGTGGTACCGTAGGGTTTCGGCAACACCGCGCTTTGGCTTGGTACGTCGTGCTTCGCAGTGGCACCTTCCCACCTGCGTCTAGCGGCCGGCGGGTGGGATTGGGATGGACGATGATAGGCCGCTATTCACGATCGAATCGTATTCGACAATCTCACAACTATCAAATACCTTCTCTTTTGGGGGCGTGCAATGTATAGAGCTGACAACGGCACTGCGATATCGGGGTGACGCGTGACTAGGTCGATGGACGGATTAGGAGCGCTGGTCCGTAGGGTGGCGGGTGGAGGGATGCGCAATAGATAGGAAGATGTCGCAATATGCTGCCGTCTGTGTATCAAAAGCTTGTGCGGCGTCTGTCACAGCGGAGAGGCAAGGCGCAGGTGACAAGGTCGAGATAGGATGCAAGATGACGGATGGAGCATTGCACGACATGCGGGTGCGCGGGTGCATTGACCCTCGCTAGTGAACGCCATGTGGGGAGCGTCGGGGCTTTCTATCAACGACCAACCTCACCTCCTTGCTGTCGCTACGTCCTTCCGGACTATCGATTTCGGCTGCTGTTACCCAGTGATCGACCTCTGCCTGACGGTTGAGCTTGCTCTCGCGACAACGTCGGGCGACTCGAGTTTCATGTCACGGCGTCCCGGTATCGGCGCCTGTTCAGGTAAAACCGGCAATTGACCACGCAACGATCGCCCTGCTACAAGTATGTATTGAACGCGCGGGTGTGCCGGGCTCGATCCTTCGCCCGCCACATGGCCAGCGGCAATAAAACCACAACGGCCTGGAACCTGGGGCCTAGTCGTCCCCACAGCGTCAATGCATTGTCAGTGCAACGTCACACCCTTCTTATCGAGTCGTGGTGCTCTACTCATCTGGAGACCCATCACACATTACAGATATCAAAAATATTCAGGCTTGTGGATTACAAACAAGCTCTCAGGTATCTAGTATGCACAGCTCTCTTTCGATATTCATACCCATGGACGCTTTTTCTGTGCCCAAGCCGGGTTCCTTCCTCCGATTGGCCGTGTGACTTCCATCTTTGAAACAACAGCCTTCTCTATCAAGCGTACTCACGTAGATTACCGATACCGCGCAAGATTCGCAGCATCGAAATCGAACACGGCTAGCTGCTCTTCGGTAAGAGGCTCACCAAAGTCAAAGTCATCCACTGGTGGTTCCTCGGCGACTGCCGGAACATCGCTGGCCTGTGGCTGTAGATTACCCACGCCTTCATGGGCATAAGAGTCGCAGTACCGCTGCCAGTCAGCCTTGGAGTATTCGAAACCTTGACGCAAAAGCTGCTCAGCTTCAGGCGAATGGTGCCGTGGTGGGACGATCTGATAAGCATACTGGAGCATGTTTCGCATCTCTGCGTCTACGGCTTCGTTGCCAGTGGCAAATGACTGCGGCAGTGAGCTGAGGTAAGATGCCTCAGACCGGGTTCTCGGGGCCTGCTGTGGGACTGGGTCGCTCACGGCGGCTCCCTGAAACATAGGCCTCGAAGCTAGAATGCGATCGAGCTCGCTATCTATGGTCTCAGGATCCCACAGCTCGAAGGGCGTTGGCATTACTTGCGCAGCAGACGGTGCTGGAGAAGCGTCCTGCAAGTCTGACGCAACAGCTGGTGTCGATGGACCTGCTAGTAGGATTGGCGAGCTCGCCATCTGAATTACCGTCTGGCCCGTTTCCAACGCTGACTGCACATTCCCAGTAGCGACCGATTCTGCCGGCCGCGCCACATCTTCTGTTGCACGAGAGTACAACGAATCTACAGTCGCCAATGCAGGTCTATTACCAGCCCGCCGTCTACCCACATAACTCGGATCTCCGTCTTCTAACAGCCTCTGCTGCTCAGCGCTCAGCAGCTGCCCTTTGTCTTTTAGAAAGTACGCCAAGTACCACTTCTTCAACATGGCGAAATCCGGGACTTCTTTCAGCGCTTCACGATATTGCGCATCGCGATAGAGGGCGTCGTGCTGGCGTAGTTGGCGCGGGTCTGTTCGTGTAAGGCTGGCTAGGAAGGAGGCCTGAGCGGCCGCGATATCGTCGGACATGCCTTGACGGCGAAATGTCGAAACCGGTGGCCGAGGACTGTAGCTCACGAACGGCGGAGAATCGTCGTCCTCAGTCGGGGAAGCAGGATAATAACGGCGAGGCCGCACAACAGCTTGCTGCTGTAAAACACGTTGCCTCACAACCCCCCTTTCCCCATTCCGCTTTCCCTTCTCTTCCTCAGCATCCACCCTTCTCTGCCTTTCCCTTTCCATCTTCCTCTCCATCTGCTCTTTAAACAGCGCAGGCTGATGCTTCTCCCTCAGCCTCAAGCATACCCAATTCTCCCACTCTTTGTGCGCCATATCCAGCATCCCCGTATCAATCAGCCGCTCGACTTGCTTCTTCCATATCACCTTGCTCTTCTTGATCGCCTCGCGCTTGGCATGCTTCGACAACCCCGTTTTACAGCACTCTAGCGGCGGCTGCCGGTTTACGTGCGCGCAGGCGTAGTTGCCATTTGGCATGACTTCGAAGTCGGAGAGTTTGTCAAAAGGGGGTTCGGGCACCGCTACTAAATCACCCTCCAATCGTGCTTGGCGTGGGTTTGCCGAGAGCGACGAACTAGCAGTGGTATCGTCGTTGAGTCTGCGCTTCTTCGTCGGTGACGTCGTGTGACCGAACTCTTTCTGCCAGGCCGCGAGCTTCTGGTACCACGGCGCGGTGCTATGTTTGAGCCTGCCATGCTCGGGGATGCCAAGACTCTTGGAGTATTGTTCATCGTACCAAACGTCTATTTCCCCTTTGTTCGTATCGTAGGTGGTTCGTGAGTTGGCTTTCAGATTCGCTTTGTTGGGTTCGAAGGGTGTGCGTGGTCGCTTTGATCCAGCACTCCGAGTTCCCAATCCCGAACCATCCACTTCACCATCCGAATCAGCAACCCCCGTCAAATCCACAACCTCAATCTTACCCCTTCCTCCCTGCCCTCGCTTATCTAGTCCAGCGCTCGTCCTTTCCACACCGTCCTGCCTACCAGTCATCTGCACCTGCCCACCATCTCCCACATGCCCAATACCTCCTTCGCGTTTACTTCGCTTCCGCGCCTCAGGCCCAGCCTGCTCGATACTAACGCGTTTTCGCGACGGAGCAGCGATTCGCGATGAAGGAGTCTCTCGCAATGAAAACCCATCTTGCGCCTCATCATCCTGTGAAGAACTAGCCATCGCACACCGAAACCCACTATCTATGTTCAGATGAGTAGAGAAGCAAGAGCGTGTTTTACAGCACGTTACGGATTGGGAAATTCACATTGTGAGGCGGTGGTGCGAGGGGGGGTTCACTGTACTGGTTCACAGTATCCTATAGTACCTACAGTGCAGTGCAGTGCATTGCATTGCAGTGCAGCACAGTATCAAAAGTCGCACAGTGCGTAGCCAGTGAATGCTCGATCATACAGTGCATGATACTGGTCACTAGATTAGAATCATAGTATGTACATAGTACCCATACACATAGCTCCAAGTTTCACTTGCACTGAGTAAGTGCAGATTACATAGTGCTGGAGCATTGAAAGGGTAAACTGACTACACAGTAAACACTTGTGATTCGCTGAACTTTTATTGTGTACTAAATGACTGTGCGTAGTTCTGGATTTCGCTTACACAGAGTACATTGCAAAGCATGTTATGCTGGCTGATGAAAGGTAGGTTATACAGTACAAGACAGTGTTCGCTGATATTGTGATTGTATGGTCGTGGGGTATTCCAAGCTGTGCTTGGAACTCTTCTGTTTGATATGTATTCGTCTGTGAGATGATGGAGGTGGAGAGATGTGTTTTGATGATCAGGTACAGGGCATTGTTGGATTGGGGTAGGCTGTTTCACACTCGACCAAGGCTATATAGTCGAGAAGAAGGACCTGTGTAATGGCTGATATTCTTCGGGGGAAATTCAGATAAACTCAGAAGCCTGATTTTATTCCAGACGGCAGGCACTGTAGGTATTTCAATATACATAATGGGTTTACAATCCAGCTGCACACCCTCGTCTCTCAATTACCACCTATCCGCTGCAAGGCCTGCATAGAACCACACATCCACCTCATCGCCCTTGGGAGCACTCTCTCCCTCGTCGCCGTTCTGACTGCTGCTCTCATCATCAGTCTTGACTTTCTTACCCGCCAGCCTCTTCGCAATTTCATTCGCCTCTAGTAGACTGACCAACTTCCTCTTCGTACCTCTGCCAGCCTTTCTCTCGAACTCCTTACACACCTCCCATACCTTCTCTGTCGGGACCTGCTTGATTTTGATCTCCTCGACAAAAGACTCTGGCTTCCTCTCCAGGATGTCGCTCGTCGGCTCCTGGTAGGCCCATCTGCTTCTTTGCTCTTGGCACACAACAGGTGGGCCTTTGAAAACGTTTTGCGCAAGATGCGCATCCTCGGCCATCTCGTACGGCGTTCTACCGGACGCGTTCTCGCGGCACAAGAGCTCAGGGCGGCAGGAAAGCATTATGCGGAGGAGGTGGTCCGCGCCGTACCGGACTGCGGCATGAAGAGGGGTATCGCCTTCCCCGTTCACGAGACCGAGATCGGAACCGTTGCTGGAGTCGAGGATAATCCGTAAGGTTTCTTCTTGCACTTTTGTCACGGAGTCAGGTCGTTCATTGTCATTTCGGTAGTGGTTGCGGCGGCGACTGTAGCCAGAGCTGTAGTAGTTATTCTTTATGGCAGTATACATCCATTTGGCGAGGGGCGTAGCTGCGCCTGGTGCAGAAGTGACTCGCTCGGTGACCATGCCTGAGATGAGTCGAGAATCGATGAGATTGAGGAGTTCGCGAAGTGTTGCACGGCCGTTGTCGCTAGCAATCAGGTTGGGGTTGAGCGCGGAATGGAACAGATTGTCGCCTTCATGGTTGCGGCTGGTCTGGTCACCGCCAGCTTCAATGAGAATCTTTGCCATCTCCACTCGATGCAGAGAGAAGGCTAATTGCAAAGGCGTGAGGCCGGCAGCAGACTTGTGGTTGATTGAGTCTGGCTGTGTTTCGCAGAGATGTTTGAGTAGCTCCAAAGAATCGGCGTTGGTCTTGCCGAGGACTACGACGTGGATGAGTAGTTTGGAACGAAGGTTCAGCCACTTGCTGATAGAAGCTTGCAGACCGCCTTTCGCCTTGGCAAGACTCTGGATCCGAATATCCTTCTTATTGTTCTCAGCAAATTCGATGTAGGCATGGGTGGCGGCGTCACTGAGGAACCATTCGATGCTGTCGAGATTCGTAAGACGCGCTGCATGTAGCAGTGGCGGGTGCTCCTCCCGTGATGGTTCGCATTGTGTGTCTCGTCCAGCAGCAGCCCAATCCGCTCGTTTCTTTCCGTGGACGGACAAGCCCTGGTAATACTTCGGCTTCTTGTTGATCTCTACGCCGCTCTTCTTGACAAGGTCGTCTAGCGGGATACCGGCACCGGTGCGCTTGACAATATCCCTTAGCAGCTGCACTTTGCCTAACTGGATTGCGTAGAAGAAGTCCTGCTCGCTGAAGCTATAAAATCTCGATGCAGGCTCGTCGTCAGTCCTTTGTCGGCGGATGGTATACTCTTCGCCGGCGTTGATGAGAAACTGAAGCAGGCTTGCATCATCTAGAAGAATTGCCATTTGGAACAGATTGCCGGGCTTCGCCACCTGTGGGTAGTTCTCATGGACGATTGGCTGGCTCACTCTGTATATTCGCCCGGTCACAGCATCCTTAAGAAGCTTTCGCGGTGCTCTGATGCCTAGTGACCTTCTGTGACGGTATCCCGAATCGCTTCGAAAGGAAGAATAGTCAAGCTGACTGGTAGAAGTGTCGTCTTCCTCCAAGAACCGAGACACTGGACAAGACCATGCGAGCATGGCAAGCGCAGTCACCCTGCTTTTGACCTGGCTTTGCACCTCCCCAATGTTTTCAACCGTAAACTTGTCATCAACGATTTCGTGGAAGATTTGAAACCCGTCCTCTTCGCCGTTACGAGACGTATCGTCTTCACTGTCCGAGTCTTCTGCCTGTAGAGTGTATTTGGACTGGCCAGACTTCTCTACAGGAGCAAATTGAACATGTGCAATCTCGAGCAGAGCCTTAGCCAAGTCAAGATGCTTTCGCAAAACTGCAATCGAGAAGGGCGAAAATCCGCTGGTGTCTTGGACGGCAATCTTCAGTGGCGTCTGGTTTTCAGCCCACACAGAAAGAGTAAGCTCTTTCACTATAGCTAGATCAGCATCCCAGCAGGCTTGGAAGAGCTTAAGGTACGCCTCGCGTTGCTCGTTTGTCAAATCGGGAAGATTAAAGTTAAGTTTGGGCGTCCATGGTTTAGGAGGATCCGGTTTGTAACCAGACTGGTGCTGATTTCGGTTCGCATCAAGGTTGATGTCAGGGTAGAGCTCTTCGAAGGTCTTGGCGCCCCTCTCTAGCAGTCCAGACTCAAGAGATTTGTAGTCGGCAAGTAAAGTCTGGACTTCAGCCAGCTTCTCTTTCCAGCCATCGGCTTCCTTAGGCATGGCCTTCGCAGCTTCTTCATACTTCTTCACATCTTCCTCGTACACACGCTTGGCAGCCTGTAGCTGCTTCAGGGTTGACCAATGTGCGTAAGTCCCAGGAGAGAGACCATCAAGATAGTGCGCATCCTCCTCCAAAGGGACTGGGGCGAATATGTGAGTACGTGTGTTACCGAACATGTTAGGCGTCGTGACAGATTTGTCTTGTTGCTCCTTGTCGATCCACTGTCGCAGAATCTTGATCTTCTCACGAGTGGTGTCCAACAAGCTGTGAGCGCTCTCATAACCGCCAATTCTCCCGTCGTGCACAGCACGCCAGGCGCCCCCGTTCAGGCAATTGACATCGGCACCGGCATCGAGAAGCTTGAATACAACAGATGGTAGCTCGTTTGCAACAGCTGTGTGCACTGGTTGTTGGAAGCTTGTTTGGAACATCTTCTCGTTGTGCTCGGACATTCCGTAAGCTTCCCATTTGGTCTTGTACGAGCTCATGTAAACTCCAAAGTCGATTTGCGGCTGGGCACCAAGCTCAAGTAGGGCATCGATGCTCTTGACGTCTCCGTGTTCGATTGCAGATTGAAGAGCAGACGTGGCGCTTGGACTGTGTTGGTATCCAGACATGTGCAAGTGGTTCACTGCGCGCTTTGCTGCAGGTAGATTTGCTGAGATCATGGTGCTTAACAATGCTGCGTTCTTGGCTGCGAAGTAATGCAGTGCAGTGATGTTGTCCACGTCTGCTTGTGCGGGCGATGCCCCTAGAGCGATCAGTGCTTGCGTCATCTCATCGGCCTTTTGTGGCGGGAGCTGCAAAGCGAGGACAAGAGGGAGAATTGCTGCACGGGGAGACTTGTCGTGTTCGTGCACGAGTTTGACCGGCAAAAGGACGTCTGCACCAAAGTCCTGAACAAGCAACTTGACCACCTCCACATGTCCGTTCGTAATGGCAAGGTGAAGAGGAGAAGCTGGAGTGTCCCAGGCTAGTACGTTGACGTCGTACACATCAGGGTCGTCTTCGTTCTCATCAATAGGCATGTTGTTCTCTTCCGGTTGTTGTTTGCCTCGGATGTTCACGATGGAACCTTCTGTTGTGGCATCAGCGTGCTCATCTTCGTCTTCATCAAGCATGTCGATGTCATCGTCGCTGTGAGTGGCTTCTGCATCTGCCATCTGAGAATCGGCTGGGACAGTAGATTGGTCGGTTCCGTCATCCACTTTGTGCTGCTTGCGTTTGGCATCCTCCTTCTCTGCCTCTTTTTCCTCGTTGGCTTCGCTCTTGACAAGGATTGCTTTGACGGTCGCAGCTTCGCCCCGCATGGCGGCAAGATGTAAAGCAGTTCTGCCATCGATCATACGGGCCACAATGCGAGCACCAGCGTCGATGAGGGTTTGAACGACTTCGGGCGTCGAGCTCATGACAGCGAGCTGGAGTGGCGTGCGGCCAGTGTAATCTCGTTCGTTGGGATCCGCACCTTCCTGGCTCAACCAGTCTTGGACATGGTCGACATCGCCGTCGACAATAGCTTGACAAAGCCTGGCTGTATTTCCGACATAGGCCATCTCCGTCCAGTCATCATCGGTCAGAGGATGGAAAGAGCCAATTGTCTGTCGGCCCGGGTCGTCTTTGATGAAAGTGAGGTCGTCAGATACGTATATCTTGTTCTCAACTTCTGCAATTGCCTCATCTTCGGGCGTTGCAGGCTTGGGACAGTAGCCACAGCAGTCAGCGATAACGTCAGTAGCATTACCAAAGAATGCTGGGTGACGATGCAATGTGGTCTCGCGGTCTTTTGGTCGGTTCCACTCTGCGTTGAGTAGGAGGTCCTTTGCGTAAAGGAGACGTTCGATCTTTCTAGCATGGAATTTGGGTCCGTAGGGGACCGTGAATGTGTGGTAGTCGCTGACTTCGTCTGACTCGATCCAATCAGGGACCTCGTCGTCGTGATCATCTTTGACGTTTCCGTTCAGTTTGTGCTTACGCGTGTTCCATCGGTCGATGGCTGGTCTGTAGCATTTGTCAGTGGTGGAAGATGGAAGTGATTAGAAGCACTCACCTGCCACGCTCCGCCCTTCGCTGGTCCACATAAGAGTCTCGATCTGTTGTGCTAGGCAGCTTCTCAAGTACTAGCAAACGAGCAAGGCCAAGTGTTCTGCCGAATGATCGCTCGAAGATGGTTGGGTCGATACGCGAACGGTCCAAGAGGGGCCAGTAAACCTCGAATCCGCGGTGAGAATACTTGGAAAGGCGATTCTCATACGAGGGCGAGCGCCGTGTGAGGTCAATGGTGTTGACCTGTGTCATGTATGCGGCGACTGCACGTGGGCTTGCGTAAACCTGCTTTCCATCGTAGGCAGCGCATGAGCAGTCAACGTCGAAGCCCGTAAGGATTTCGGAGACCGACCGATAGATACGAAGCACAATTTGAACGTGTCGTGTAGGATACTGTGAGGCTATGGTGATTGCGTTCTTTGTGCGGATTGTAGTTGTTTCCGTCAAAATGGAGTCTCGGATGCGTTGTTCAATTTGCTTGATCTTTTCCACCGCCTGCTCTTCGGTCAGATCGTACAAGAAAAGATCTACGTCCGACGCAGGTGCGAGCTTCTGATGATAGTATTCGCGAAGAGCGCGTTTCGAGGTGTTGTGCTCTGCTGGGACCGGAAGGAGTGACGTGACCACAGCGCTGCCGGCCACGACGACATTCGACCAATCCATGTCCACCAACGCTGACTCGGAAAACAACTGAAAGTTTGTCTGGAACTCTTTGAGGGATTGCACGATTGCTGGTGCGCCATCGATTTTGCGGTCGGAGGCTTTCAAGGGCATCAGGAAGCGCTGGCGTTCCTCTTCAGATTCGGTGGCTAAATTACGAGCTCGAATCTTGACATCCCGTTCCTTCCCTGTGAAAAGAGGGACAGTGTTCGACTTCTTAATGGCCGGATGAAATGGCTGTTGAGCAAAGACCTCGCGGAGTTTTGCATCGTACTCTTTGTAGGGAGCAAGCAGCTCGGGCATCGATGTGCTTGGGTGCTTCGAGACGTGCGAAAGCCAATCTGCATGCTCGACAGGAAGCTTGGGTAGAGCAATTGGCTCCATGTTCTGGTTTTTGGTCGACATCTCTTTGAAAGACATTTGCGGAGCAGCAATGGGAAGATAATGACGAACGGTAGATGAGAGGGTAAGGTTTGCTGAGGGTATGAAGCGTGAAAGCAAAGCAGCACCGACAATACTTATAACTACCCACCACCTCATTAGAAGCAGTCGAGTCTTCCTCGCATCAGCCTACACAACGTTTGAGGTGCCTCCAAAGACGGAAGGAAAGGGGATTGCAGCCTTGTTGGACCCACACAAAAGCGACCAGTTAGGCAGGCACCAATCATAGCACTGAAAATTGCCAAGATTTGTTGCCACCTGGAGGCAAGTGGGACGCCTGAACCAGTAGCTCTAGAACGGCTGAAGACGATGGTGGAGAATCAGCGCATTATTGGGTCATGACTGCTCTGGTAAACTTATCCTCGTTCCGTGCAGAGGGTAATCGGGACCTCGCCTTGAACAAGTAGAACCTTCGATTTATCCTGGGGTGATACCTACGATATGAAACTCCAAACGCTCGTTCATCCATCAGCCAGTGGCCATCAATCTTACATGAAGAAGAAATAGGACAAAAATCGAAGAGGGACGTAATCGCAGCTGTGGCCTGGCGAAACCAATGAAGAATGGGAGCTCAGCGCTTCCTCTTCTTGGGCTTCTCTTCCTCATCTTCCAACGTGCCCTCCTTGTCTTTCTTCGCTGCTTTCTTCTCCAGCTCATCCCAGTCTTCGCCTTCGGAGAACTCGTCTTCTGAACCCTCGTCACTCATCTCTTCGGACGCGTTCTCGTCAAAGTCGCTCTCTTCAGACGACTCATCCGAGATGGCGAGTTCAGACTCTGAGACCTCGAAAGCAGACTCTTCCTCTTCCTCGTCGCCATCTTCGTCGTCCGACTCAGTCGACAAGAAGGACCAACCGCCGTCAGCAAAGAACTGATGTGGGTCGGAGGTGACGGTCTTCATGATGGTAGCCCAGTTCAAGTTGAGCGGACCCTCGCTGAAAGGAATGTCGACAGAGTCTAGCCAGTCCTTGACCGGGTCAAGCGACTCGACAGGGATAGTGTTGATGTGAACGGGAGGGCGGTTGTAGTCCTTGAAAACAACAACCATATCGAAGTTTCGAAGACCGAACTGCACACGCTCGAGATGAACAATCTCGATCTCGGAGAGCGTGAGACATGTGAAAGGTGGTTCGGTGAGCTGGACCAGGCAGTCGGTCGTCGGCTGAACAAGCACGGACGATCGAGATGGGACACCGTTGAAACCAAGCTCGCGGTATGGAATGTCGACGCTGACGTTCTCGTTGCGCGCAGCATCAGCAATCTTCTCGGCGAAGTTCTTGAACTCCTTGTCGAGCGCTGCTCGTCGCCTACGCTCTTCCTGCTCCTGCTCGAACTCTTCCTCATCACCGAACTTGTGGCGACGCTTGCGGTTGCCTGTGTCGTCGAACTGCATTTCTGTAGCTTCGCGCACGAACTGAACATCCTTGGTCTTCTTCTTGCCCAACATGATGGGGTTCTTGAGATGGACGTGAATGATGACAATGAGTTCATGTTGTGACGGCTGGAAGAACAAGTGCTTCATGTTGCTGAAGAGCACATCGATCCTCGCACTACCACCGCCATGAATGTAGCGCAGACCGTTTTGGTGAATCTCAACGCTACCCGGAATACGCTTGCCGTCGAGTGCGGGTCTGATGAAGATGAGGTCGAGGTTGAAGGGCTTGCGAGTCTTGAGAGGAACAAGCTTGTCCTGCTCGACGACATCCTCCATCTGCTTCTTCTCTTGGTCTCGTCGTACCACCTCCTTCTTCAACTCGGTGATGTCCTTTGTGACCTGGTCAATGCGCTCGATGTCCTGGGAACGGAAAGTCAGACTGCGGATGAAGTGAGCATTGGGGTCCTCGAAAGGCTGGTCATCCTTTCGCCCAACACCCTGTCCTGGAGAAAGGAAGTTGATACGAAGAGATGTGACGTCAGCTTCGGGTGTGTGGGAAGCATTCTTGATGGTGTGGATGTGGAAGGGGACCGGTCGACCCATGATTGGGAGAATGACTGTCTGGCTCTTCTTGTCGACCACAATCTCCAGGTTGGCAACAGAATTGGGTAGCTGGTTGTCGCGCTTGTAAGACTCGAAGCGCTTGAACTTCTTCTCCTCCGTGCCATTGAGGGACTTTGCGCCTTCGCTGTACTGCTCCAGACCTTGCTGCTGCTTCTTCTGGTGCAACTCGCGCTGATGCTGCCGTCTCTGTTCCTCCTTTTCTGCATCCTGGTTCGTTGTCCGCTCGTGTCGTGTGCGTGTCTTGGTGATGTTGGTCTGCGCAATGGCCGGCGCGCGCTCTTTCTTCACTTTCGGCTTGGCCTCCTCCTCATCTTCGTCGAAGAAGAACGAGACAGCGTCCAGGTCAGAGGTGGTGTCCTTTGTGAAGACGGACGCATCGCCCTGTCCAACACGAACCGTGTCGACCAGGACCAGCGAGTACGTCTTGCTCTTCTTGTCCTGGGGCTTGCTGTTCTCCAGATCCTGCAGACCAGTCTGGACGACAATGGTCATACCGTCCTTGAGGACGCGCACATTCTTGCCGCTCAAAAGCAGCGAGTTGTCCTTGTTCTCGGTTCCCACACCGTAGCCAACATTCTTGGGGAAGTGCTTCTCCCACTCGGGCTTCTTCGATTTCAGGTGCGAGAGGGCCTTGTTGTAGACGTCCTTTGCAACGGCGCCGTCCTTGATCGACTTGATGACGAGGTCGTGGATGGCCAACAGCAGCTTGTAGGCCGTCTCCTGCTCCTTGTTGGGCCCGACCATGTAGGTTCGTCCGACCATGGCGCCGTAGGTCTGGTAGCGCAGACCAAGGACTGAGATGATGACACCGGCGTGCAGGTTGTTCTCGTCGGGCTCGGCGGCGAATTTGAGGTCGTAGGCGCCGCCGCTCTGGATTGTGGGCTGCAGGCACCAGTCGAGCTGCATCGCGTCGAAGTTCTTGGAGACCTTTTGCTTCTCAAAGAACTTTGCGTCGTCGATCTTGTTGGCGACCTTGTCGGCCAGGGCTCGGTGCGTGATCTTCTTCTCGGAGTCGAGTATGTCGGACATTTCCTCGACGAAGTAGTTGGTCATGAGGGCGCTGGATGCGCGCGAGGCATCGCGGATAGTGCGCTGTGCATGTCAGCTCAGCTCATGTCGTGACACCACTGTCGTTGCTGCTGCCTACCAGCTCCTTCTCGTCCTTGACGGACAGGGCAGCCTGGGAGAGAATGGGCGCCAGATCGACCTGGTCTTCCTCCTTGATGCCGGCGTCGGCGAAGGCAGCCTTCCACTCGTCTGCGAAGCCGCCGGTGGAGCTGTCCTTTTTCAGCACGGCCACCTTCTTTCCAGCGCTCTTGAGCGTCTCGAGGCAAGTCTGGAACTGCTTCTTGTTCTCCTCGGCGTCCTTGCCGCGGACGAGAATCTCAATGGGCACCTTGCCACCCTTCAGCGGCTCGAGGTACGAGGCTGCATGCTCTGTTAGCGCCTTGTCTTGGTCGTGTGCGAAGGCCTGGATGACGCACCCTTTTTCTTTGTTGTGACGATCTGGAGGAGGTCGGGGGTGAGGATGAAGAGCGTCGCAGGGAACTCGTAGCCCAGAAGCCATAGCTGTGTGTCTGTTGTGAGCTGTGTTTCTGCCAGATTCGCCGTCTTGGCCTCACCTGGAAAGCGGCGGGCTTCAAGTAGCTGCCTGGCTCGCTGGCCTTACCGACGACCGTGGCCATGGAGCTGGCGCCCTGGAAGACGGCATCGCCAGCGCGCTTGTCGGCCTTCCACTTTGCGACAAAGTTGCCCAGACGGTCGTGGAAGAGCTGCTTGTCGATGACGATGTCGTCGGCCATGGTTGCAAAAGGCGGGCGCGGGGGCCTCTGGCGGGTGCACGGCGGTTGGCGTTGGTGGTGAGGGCGAGAGGGCGAGGGGCGAGGAGAGAAGACGGCCGTCATCGAGCGTAATGGATAAACGCGTTGCAGTCGCGCCAAGGCAACCGCGACCGGTCCAAGCTTCCCACGCGGAGAGAGAGGACCCACCTTGAATCCACCGCCTGGGCGCATTCAACATGTTATGAAAGTAATTCGGTACAACGCTGTCTGACCGCATCTTAAGCTGCATCCCATCCATCTGAAGGCGCTTGTTGTTCTCACCAACCCATCTCATCCATCTTTCCCCCGTATAGCTACAACATCGACTGGTGACGGCCCCACGTGCAGCAGCTCCTTCACCTCACTTAAACCCACCCTCAGCAGGGCTCAGCTCCTTCACCTCACTCGAACCCACCCTCTGCAGGGCTCAGCTCCTTCACCTCACTCGAACCCACCCTCCGCAGGGCTCAGCTCCTTCACCTCACTCAAACCCACCCTCTGCAGGGCTCAGCTCCTTCACCTCACTCGAACCCACCCTCCGCAGGGCTCAGCTCCTTCACCTCACTCAAACCCACCCTCTGCAGGGCTCAGCTCCTTCACCTCACTCGAACCCACCCTCCGCAGGGCTCAGCTCCTTCACCTCACTCAAACCCACCCTCCGCAGGGCTCAGCTCCTTCACCTCACTCCAAACCCACCTCAGCAGAGCGCAGGCACCCTCTCACCTCCCCACTATGCGATGACAGCCAGTCCCAGTGCCCATGGACGCACTGGAGTCCTCCCGGTCACTCTCCACAACGACAAGCCCAAGCCCAAGCCCAACGATGAGCTGGAGCCGCAGAAACCCAACAAGGCCCCCGCCACGGGCGTGCAGGCGGCCGGCATGCGCGCGGTAGCAGCCCGCATGGTGGCCTTCTACTTCCGCGCGCCCGTCAAGGCCTTCTTCCGTGGCAGAATCGACTACATGGGCTATGCGCGAGCCATCAACCCCCACATCGCCGCCCAGGCCCGCTGGAGCTGGAGGATGACGACGCCCGCCATCCTCGCCCACGCCGTACGCACCGAAGGCTGGGCCTTCATACCGAACCAGGTCCTGCCGCCATTGCTGGCCAACACGTGCATAGGCGCAGTCCTGTACACCGTCTACCTGCACAGCCTGTCGAGTCTCCACGAGCCGAGCTCCTACCAGACGAAGCGCGTATACCCCCCGCCATCCCCCTCGACCACCTTCACCGCCGGCCTGATTGCAGGCGGCTTCCAGTCTGTCGTCGCCGCGCCCTTTGACGCCTTGCAGACACGCTTCCGCACCGCAGACATCCTCGACGGCAAGTACAAGACCATGTGGCACTACGCCGGCCACAAGCTCCGCTCCATCGGCGTGCAGGGCATCTTCGCCGGCTGGTCGCTGTCGCTCTGCAAAGACGCCCTTGGTGCCGCTGTCTTCTTCAGCGCCTTTGAGACGGTCAAGAGCCAAGCGTACTACAACTTCGTCACCTGGCACTACGGCGCCCGCACCCGCGACTCCATCCTCGACACCGCCCCGCTGAGCCTCGACGAGCACCACGACCACGACACCCGGCCCCTCATCAAACCGCACTTCGCCCTCGAGCCCACCTTCCTCCTCCTCGCCGGCATCTCCGCAGGCGTGTCCAGCCAAATCATCCAGCACCCGCTCACCGAGATCCAAGACGTCCACTACCGCCGCCTCGAAGCGCTCGACTTCCAAGCGCACCAAGAATCCCGCCCGGGCCAGGTCATGCGCCGCTACTACCACGCCTACGAGCAGACCTTCGCCCAATGCCAGACGCTCGCCAAGCGCGCCGGCGGGTGGAGAAAGTACCTGTACAAGGACTTCTGGAGCAGCACCATCAGGCAAGTACCCAGCACCAGCGCAGGCCTGATTGTCTTCGAGCTCGTGCGGCGCAAGTACTCGTTTGAGAACGATGAGGAGGTAACCATCGATCGCGTAGACAAGAAGATTCTCCTACGATGAATGTCAACTGTTGCATTTGTATATAGATTGGACATGGTAGATACCCTGCACACCCCATCCATTGTTCCATCCCACAATCCCACTTACCACAATACGTAACCCATTTTATCATGCACTCACTAAACATACCATATCTATCCCATCCCCCACACAACCACTTCCCAGGGGGTGTAGCATGGAGTAAGGTCAGTGAGGTGAAGTGCGAGTGCGAAGGGTTGGGGACGGGATCTATTGTAACATCGACACGCATGATGTGCTGGTGGAGAGGTCGGGGGGTTTGTAGCTGTGGTGAATACAAACACATTCCTCGCAAAGACGAACAATTACTACAAATTCTATGGCATAGTGTTGTACTGCATCATTGTAGGCAACTCACTTCCATCACTACTTGAACTGATATTTCACCCGTGAATGCGTCAGTTGAATTCAACTTTGAACTTTGAATGGTAACTAAAGAACCACCTCCCTTCCTTCGTCTACTTCTTCCTCACTAATTCTACAACCCACTGCTACAGTGTACAAGAGAATCAAGCGCTGGTGCTCACCGTACCTCAGCCCGAGCGCGGGCGCGAACGTGTTCTGGTTACGGTGCTGGTGCGTCGTTCTGTTACGATGGAGGTTACTAGCACGGTTGTCGTGGGGGCTGTGCTACTGCTGCTGCTGCTGGAGGGGGTGTCTGGGGTGGTAGTGTTGGAAGGGGATGGGGTATCCGAGCCTGGTGTGACTTTCGGTGTGCTGGGAGTAGATTGAGGAGTGCTGACATAGGATTAGATAAATCGTGATTGCTTGCGCGTCCTTCAACTCACCTCGATACGTGTTCTAAATGTCTTGTGATTGTCACTGTAGATGCTGCGTCTTGGGTAGTCGACCCTGGATCTACCATCGTCCTCGTAACCGTACTGGTGCTCTCGACCTCGACCTCCGTCTCCAGTCTAAGCGTCTTGGAGAGGCTGATAAACTCCGTCGTACTGTTGATATACGAGGTGCTGGAATCGAATATCAGCGCGCCAGGCCCTGATACCGTCTTTGAGAAGGTTACGGGGAACGACGTCGTGACTGTCGAGGTCACGACCACAATCTCCCATACTTCTTGGTACCGCTGGCATTTCATGCTACCGTCGTCCAGGACTGTGCATACTTTCACGTCGACGTCCGAGGGCGCTTCGCCTGCTGTTAGGGATTGCCAGGGTGCGAGCCAGTAGGTCATCAGCCTACGCACCGTCGGGGCGGGTGTGATGAGGGCGGAGAAGCTGGTTGTGGTGGGCGTGGGTGTGGGTGTTTCCAGGGTGTAGCCGCATTCGCTGGAGAAGGTAATTTCTTGGTCGCATTCTGATACTGTGATCTTTGACGCTAGGCCAGTGAGGGTCGTTGCGCAGACGGTCGTGGTGGTGGTTGAGTACTCCACACCGCAGCTGCTTGATCCGGACACATATTGAGTCACGTTTGCTGAGCCGTTGAAGAATGGTGCTCCTGGGACGGAAGCAAAGTACAGCGCGGGCCCGAGGCACCAGGTCGCTTCAGGGATGTAGGATGTGACCACCTGGCTAATTGATGTGACTTCTACTGGAGCAGCATCTGAAGACGGGTAGATTACAGTCAGGGTGCTAACAGGAGGAGGGGGTAGAGGTAGGGTGGTTGTGACGACGCTAGTGGCTGTTGTCGTGGCTGTGGTCGTGGATATGTCAGTGATGGTAAAGTTCACAGTGGCTGTGACTGCGGCTGCAGCAGGCGGCGGCTCGACTCCTGTAACGTTGTAGACTTGGTGAGGGAGCTGCTGTACAGCTGCGAATGAGCGTGGTAGATGGGAAATGACAGAGGTGATGCCGAGAAGTAGGAAAATTGACGGCATCGCGGTTGCTATTGTAAGGAATGAGTGTGCAAAGCGAAAAGAAGGAGATAAGGAACGACGAAGTATAGTAGCTGGGTCGGCGCAGGAGGGCCAGTTGTCGTGGTTTTGAGTGGAATGAGAAACTTGCGTAGCACATCATCCCTTACTTGTTGATTGCGTGGCATTCATGTGTCATACAAGACCTCGCATTAATTTCAGACTTTGATTTCGTCTCGAATCCACTCAGCTGGGCCATTGAGCCTCTTGCTTGCGTACCAGCTGTGATGAGACCTTGCTCGCATGTAAGGTACGGAGCTCGAGTGATGCAGGACCAGAACGATGTTTCAGTATGTGGTACCAACAGGCATCTTCGCAATATACACAGAAGTAGCTAGTGAATAGGAACCTCTTCTAAGGGAGTGTATTGATGTTGATAGAGATCTCAACCTGGAGATTGAGACGTGAAGGTGTGAGAGGAAGACGTCGTGATAGGCTCCACTTTTCCCCGCTCCCGGGCCTTTCAACGTCATCTTGCACCATAACATCGATGTGCACAATCTTCATGTCCACAGATCAATTCGCCGTCGGATGGTACGATCCGTACTTACTTGGAGAGAGTAGCCCTGAGATCCTGAACAAAATTCTCTTCTTGCTGTTTGACTGGGAAACTCAAGGTCGAGCTCATGATCAAGTGCCGAGCTGTGCTACCGAGTCGAATACATAGATCTCAAGAGTCATACTGAACATCGCTTTTCATCGTTCTACTTGACACCTTTTCCGTTGTATCTGCTTCAAAAGACAACATGGCATCCCCACAACCCATCAGACTTGCCGTTCTAGACGACTACCACAACATCGCGCTCCAGCACTTCTCACACCTCCTCAATTCCGAAGTGCAAATCACAGTCTTCAACGACACGCTCCCATCCTACACGCACCCCAACACCAGCGATGCCGAGCGACAAACCCTCGTCGAACGCCTGCGCCCCTTTCCCGTTCTTGTCACAATGCGGGAACGGACCGCCTTCCCAGGGGCACTACTCCGCCAGCTTCCGAACCTCAAGACTATCTTCGCGACCGGTGGTAAGTTGGAGAGTTGGGATCTCGAAACGATGAAAGAGCTGGGTATTACTGTCTGCGCCGCGCCGGGCAAAGGTCGGACGGACGGCAAGGGAAGCGGACAGTCCCCGCGATCACTGCCGGTGAAGCAGGGTGGTGGGCATCCGACAACGCAGCATGTGTGGGCGTTGATTCTAGCACTGGCACGAAACGTGGCTGCTGATGATGCCGTCGTGAAGGGCAAGGGTGGACCGAAGGGGTGGCAGACTGGGCTGGCGATGGGCTTGCAGGGAAAGACGCTAGGGTTGGTGGGACTGGGAAGAATAGGGTCGCACGTGGCAAGGGTGGGTGTGCTTGCTTTTGGCATGAAAGTTGTCTGCTGGAGTACGAATCTCTCGCAGGAGAAGGCGGATCAGCTTGCTGAAGAAGTCGGGCTACCGGTCACGGGAGGAGGAATGATGGCTGACGATGAGAAAACATTCAAAGTGGTCAGCAAAGAGGAGGTGTTCAAGACGGCAGACGTAGTCTCCCTGCATTACGTGCTTAGTGAGCGTTCACGTGGCATTGTGAGTACAAGAGAGTTGAATTGGATGAAGCCATCTGGACTCCTCGTGAACACATCGCGCGGCCCTCTGGTAGACGAAGCAGCGCTCCTTGACAGATTGCGTAAGGGTCGCATAGGCGGTGCTGCACTCGACGTATTTGACATTGAACCGCTGCCAGCGGACAGCCCTTGGCGGAACGAAGACTGGGATGCAGAGGGGAAGAGCAGAGTTTTGTTGACACCACACATGGGCTACGTAGAGGAAGGAACTATGACGATATGGTATGAGGAGATTGCAGAGAACCTGGAGAGGTTCGTGCAGGGGAGAGAGTTACTTTACGTCATTTTGTAGCTGTGCTATCTCTTCAGTGTTAGACCCTGTTACCCAAAACAACTGTATGTTGATACACCGACAAGTACCCCATTGTATGGCTATCTTTGACCATGTGTTGTCGGGCTGACAGGGGAGATTTAGAGGTGCTGGGAAAATACAACTTTAGCAGGACGAGAGAAAGGGTAGCACAGAGGATTGATGTTGAATCGAGAGACAGCAGGCCAAAGCTGGTGATGGCCGTTGCTCACGATGAGTCGAAAGACATGGGGGCCAGGAAGTGCTCGTTTTGAGGGACGATGCTGACAGTGAGGGTGATGTGGGAGAGATGTTACCGTGGCTGAGAGATGTTACAATAGACAAGAAGCAACACGCAACAAGACCAGTTGGACAGAGCGGACGTGTTTCCGAGGTGCCCAAGGTGCCCAAGGTGCCAAGGTGATGTGGAGCGAGGACAGGCGGGATTGATGATGTCAAGAGAGGTGGGCTGTTGTTGGCCAGTGATGGTTGATGATGGACGGCCGCTGGGCATGGGATGTTGTGGGCCAAGCGAGGAAATGAGGGCGCCGGCTAGCACGGGACTAGGCTTCATCTCGCGTGCGCCGTGCAGCGAGGCCTCTGTTGGTGCTGCGCAGTCGTCCCACCACGATGCGATGGGGTTTCGCGTCTCCACCAACATGGTGCGATTCACGCCGCTGCGCCTGCTGTGCGCAGCCGTGATCTTGTGCATCCTCTACGTGTCCTCGTCGCTGCGCGAGCTGGTCCCGTACGTCGAGCGTGGCTATGACATGCACACGCGGCCGAGCGCTGAGCGGCCAGGGCAGGTCAAGATAGACTTTGGAGAGGAATGTTCGCCCTTCAGCGCCGGCGTCATGGAGCATGTCACCATTGTCCTGAAGATTGGCGCCGGCGAGGCGGCCACCAAGCTGGCCGCCTACCTGAACCGCCTCGGCCGCTGCAAGCAGGACCTGCTCATCTTCTCGGACCGCAAGGCCAGCTTCCAGGGCTTCGACATCGTCGACGCCCTCTCCCACCTGCGCCCCGAGTACAGGTGGGCCAACCGCGACTTCGACGTATACGACAGCATACAGGCCGCCAACCAGACAGCAGACAAGCCGCCAGATGGCTGGAAGTTGGACAAGTACAAGTTCCTGCCCATGATGGAATGGACCTCGTACCTGCGCCCCGACTCGCAATGGTACCTCTTCATCGAGACAGACACATACGTCAACTACGACAACCTCTACCGCTTCCTCACCCACTTCAATCCCAAGTCGGCCCACTACTTTGGCTCCCCCGTGTGGCCCAAGAAAAAGGCGCCCTTTGCCCACGGCGGCAGCGGTTTCGTCCTGTCGCGCGGCGCCCTCAACAAACTCATGGCACGTGGCAGAATGTTCGCCGAGAACCACCACTTCCCTGGTACACACTTCTTCGGCGAAAAGGCCGCCGAGTCGTGCTGCGGCGACGAGCTGCTGGCCCAGGTCCTGAAGAAAAGTGGTGTGCCCCTGCGTGGCTACTGGCCAATGTTCAACGGCGACAAGCCACCCACCATACGCTTTGGACCCGAGCAATGGTGCGATGCCATCATGACCATGCACCACCTGCACCAAGAGGACTTCACTGGCCTCTCGCAGTGGGAGCAGGCTCGAAGGCACCCAGAACGTCCTCTGATGTTTGAAGAGTTATTCACCCTCGTCGAGCCTCGGCTCCAGGGGAAAGCTGAAGATTGGACCAACGTATCAGACGATGTCATCCACAAAAAGGGCATGCCCATCAAATCCTTCGACAACTGCGAGAGAGCTTGTCTGAAAGACAGCAAGTGCATGCAATACGAACACACCGGTACCGAGTGTAGATTGTCGCACACCATTCGGCTCGGCGAACAACGACTCCCACGAGAAGACGAAAAGTACACCTCAGGCTGGATGCTGGGCCGGATAAAAGATTTCAAAAAGGCAAACTCTCCTTGTCAAGGCGCACACTTCCTTCACTCCAACCCCTGAGTGGATCCCCCATGATCATGACTATGACATGACTTTTCTTTTAACGATGCACGACTTACTGCATGGAAGGCGTTTGATACCCATGGGTTCGCAGAGGACGCTGCTTTATGCAGAGACTGGCGCTTACTTTATTTTCGACTCGGCATTTTGCTGCAGCTCACCCATCACAGCGAGCAGAAGTCATACATTACACGGCCTCGGCTGCACATCAGCTCAAGATCCTCAGCACCTATAGAGGCTGCTCCAGCATGTACGCAACTTGTTCTTTGCCTTGGACATTACCCACGAACACCCATGTTCAAACCAACACACTCTAATGATAATGTAGACAATTCAATCTCACCAGAGCACCACGCGTATCGCATCACTGTCTGGTCGTGCTTCTTGTTTTCAACAATGGCTTTCCTAGCGGAATTAAAAATCGATGAGTCGCAAAGACTCACGGTAGGCAGCTCCTCGATATGGCGTAGCGCTGGTGGGGCAAGTGCATCCTTCCCGCTCCCAGAGCTATAGGTACCTTAACTTCTGCCTGTCGCCTGATAATCTGACTGTGCACCTCAATACACCTCTCACGACTTCGCGCTCACGAACCTCCTCCGAGCAGGCTGCAAAAATCAGGATGGATTCCCAACTCGAAGGTTTCATCAGAATCCCTGTCGCCGAAGGCAGCTTCCAGACCTTGCCGGTCGACCAGGCAAAGAGGCTCGCAGACTCAGAAATCAATATTGAGCTTGCCGAAGAAAAGGATGCTTACAGGATCGTGAGTCGTCGAAATGGTCCACATGTCTGAAAGGTTCTAACGCCGCTACCAGGCTGAGGGTCTTTATACGTGCTTCCCCGAATCCTGGTGGAACAAAAAGGAGCCCCTCCATCTTCGCCCAGCTACTAATGAAATTCGAATCCAGCGTCTGGCGAAGAGACTCCAGCCGTCCTTTTCTCAACCAGGCATGCACTGGATTAAAGCCGTTCATGTACCAACATCGACTATAATCGGTGCAGCAGGCTGGGCCGGCCCCACACTGCCCATCCACAATGTATTTCGCCGATCTGCCATGACATTTTACGGGTGGCAAGAGAAGTTGCGGTGGTCTGATTCTGACATTGACGAGCTGTTCGCCCATACCGACGAACAAGCATGGAGCGGGAATTTCGCCAAAGACGACGACACCCGTCGCGGAATCCTGAAGGGAGAACCGCACTGGTATCTCGCGCCACTGATTACATGGCCGGAATGGCAGGGGCGCGGTGTTGGAAAGAAGCTGTTGAGCTGGGCAACTGAACAGGCCGATGCACAGGATCCGCCGACGCCAATGTACCTAGAGAGCGCGCCAACAGCGAGGGCAGTGTATATGCACGTTGGGTTTGAGCCGCAGGGAGACGTAAACTTCGTGCGCAGAGGGCCCAGGGTGGTCAGGGGCTTGGAGGCGGGGAAAGAGGGAAAGGGGGGCAAGATGGAGGAGAAGGTAGAGGAGGTTGATGTTGAAACCGTAGCTAAGGAGATGGAGGCGAACATGGCTCCTTGAACATTGCAGTAGATGTTCTGAATAATCCTCGTTCTTTGAAACTGCGCCACTCGCTGATGCCAGAATAAGATCCCGTGTGGCTATCGATCAGGCTGGGAAAAGAGCTGCAAAAAGTGGCGTAAGAACCATTCACACTCGAGAGGGGTGCAGCTGCAGTACGGATTGGCCAAGCAAACCTGATGTTGAAGGTGTTGCATGAGGCTGAGGCTTGGTGATGTGGTAGCCGCTGATTGGGCGCTTAGCCCAGCGAGAGCACTTCCAGCGTGATCCCACGGTGAAGTGATCGCTCCGTCACAAATGCGGCGCAACTAGCTACTTATGTTACTTCCTAGCTAACCTAGCTTTCTACTTTTCTCCCTTGTTGTCTTGACCTACAGTGTTTGTAGAATTTGACACTTCTAGTATACTTCATCACTCCAAATTAGAACCCTTAAGATGTTCCCTACGCAAGCACTAACGCCCTCTTCGCAACTGCATCTCTGCGATAAGTGCGCACGTCAGTTCGCTACTCGCAAGCAAACCTGATGTTGAAGGTGTTGCATGAGGCTGAGGCTTGGTGATGTGGTAGCCGCTGATTGGGCGCTTAGCCCAGCGAGAGCGCTTCTAGCGTGATCCCACGGTGAAGTGATCGCTCCGTCACAAATGCGGCGCAACTAGCTACTTATGTTACTTCCTAGCCAACCTAACTTTCTGCTTTTCTCCCCTGTTGTCTTGACCTACAGTGTTTGTAGAATTTGACACTTCCAGTATACTTCATCACTCCAAATTAGAACCCTCGAGATGTTCCCTACGCAAGCACCAACGCCCTCTTCGCAACCGCATCTCTGCGATAAGTGCGCACGTCAGTTCGCTACTCGTAAGGCACTGAAGGATCACAGCTGGTCTACAGGTCATGTCTTTCCCTGCACTGCCCCTAGGTGCAAGAAAGCATTCCTTTCGACTGCCGCACTCCAAGCCCATCTATCTTCGGCAGCGCACCGTTCTCCGGTCCCTACCTTAATAAAAACAGCTCCAGTAAACGATGGGGCCGTTGCGGCTTCTGGCCCTGGATGTGGCAGCACGTTGGGGAATCAAGATGTGCAGTTGTTCAAGTGCACAGTGTCGGGTTGTGGCAAATCTTTTAACAGTAAAACCTCGCGTAGGCAACACCTGAACTCTTCCATTCATAGAGGTTTCCTGCGGGCGAAGGATAAGTCTGTGATGATGTGTGGGGAGGCACAGAACGGTGTCAAGACTGGTGCTACCGGCGGATTGTTAGGAGCAAGCGATGCTGGGAAAGCCCGACAACCTACACAGCTCAAGATTACGAAACCAATGGCTGTCACGACCACTGGAATTCACTCTGCTGTTGTTACGGAGCAGGAAGCATCAAGCGTTCAAAGCACCGCAGTCCCAGAGAAGAACGTTAACGCAACGAAAGGCAAACAAAAGCCGATTTCTGCAAGTCAAAAAGCACCAGGACTACCCTCAACCCAACGACCAACTTCTCTTGCACACACAGCCCAAGTTGACTCACGATGGTCGGTCATTCCTGCAGTACAGTACGCCTCCGCCATGACAGCGCTCGACAGTCGCGTCACAAAGACTGTCACGAACAAAACTACAGCCAAGTTCTCTACCATAGGGCTTACGACTGCACCAGCCCACAGCACAACTGTGCACAGGAGACATGCAGTAGCACTCGACTGCGAAATGGTACGCATCAGCTCCAACGTCTCCGAACTAGCCCGCATCTCCGCCATCGACTACCTAACCGGCGAAATCTTGATCGATACCCTTGTCCAGCCCCTCCACCACGTCACAGACTGGCGCACACAGTGGAGCGGCGTAACAGCACAAGCGATGAACGCAGCAGTCAAATCCGGCATTGCATTGAAAGGCGCCCCAGAAGCCCGAACCAAACTATTCGAGTACATCGACACGGAAACCATACTGGTCGGACACGCACTCCACCACGACCTAGCCGCGCTGGGCATCCACCACCAGAGAACCGTCGACTCTGCAATGCTGGCGCAGAAAGCGGTAGCCATGGGCGCGAGGAAGCAATGGGGACTCAAAGCGCTATGTAAAGAGTTACTTAAACTCACAGTCCAGGACCATGGAAACGCGGGCCATGACTCCGTGGAAGATGCGTTCGCGGCGCGCGAAGTAGTGTTATGGTGTCTGCAGAACCCTACAGAGTTGAAAGCGTGGGGTAAGAGGAAGAAGACGGAAATACTAGCAGAAGATAGAATCAGGAAGGCTAAAAAGAACGCCAGGGAGCCCGCACGAGCTTCTCGGCTCGTCTATGACTATTCGGATGAGTTTGATTACTCGGATGGCTCTGAGGTTCCTTATCTGAGCTTGGAGGAGTTCAATGAGATGTGCGGGTACCCGAGTTGGTATGATAACTGGTCTGACTGAGTAAATAATGTCTGTTTTCCTCTCTACAGAATCGGAGGAAATGTTGGTGGAGCTTCTTCGCTGATTTGTTGGTTTTCAAGGGGTTTGCGGCGTTTGCGGGTTTTGAGGCTTGAGCGGGATCCGCGGTTTTTGCGGGTTCTGTAGAGCAAACTGATTGTATTTAAGACGGCATATAGTCTGGTCGTGTTGATTGCACTGTCTTTCATCGTTGATTGTAGAAGGCTGAATGCCATTGATTTGATTCGCACCTTTCACACCATGGCTCCTTTAAGCGAAATAAGCAAAATGCTGGTTGGCCAGGCTTTTGGCAGGGCCTGGATCCCGGAAATGGATCTATCTGACAAGACCATTATCGTGACGGGTGCCAACACTGGTTTGGGATTGGAGTGCGTGAAGCACCTGTAAGTCCAAACCCCACACTTGCCACGCCTACTTAAACTGACGACCACCAATTCAGAGCACGTCTCCACGCATCCCACCTCATCCTGGCTTGCAGAGATATCCAGAAAGGCCAGGCAGCAATAAAAGCAGTGACCCAAGAGACCGCCTGTCGCGATGCCACGAAACTCGACGTCTGGGACCTCGATCTATCCTCCTACGCGAGCGTCGTCGCGTTCGGAAAACGTGTCTGCGCCACCCTGCCGCGTCTCGATGCGTTTATAGCAAATGCGGGTATGGAAGTGCAAACCTTCCAGATCGCCGAGAACATCGAAAAACATCTGACAGTCAACGTCGTGTCGACATTCATGTCTGCTATCGCCGTTCTCCCCGCACTACGCAGAACGTCAAAAGACTGCAATGTCCAAACTACCCTGACGTTTTGCGGGTCCATGTACCACATCTTCGGCCCAGATGGAGAGTTCGATGCCGGTCTAGCTGAGGATGTGGATATGTTCGACGAACTCAGCGATCCTAGTCGTACGGATATCGTCTGGAGATACGCGCTCAGCAAACTCATGGTGCACCAGTGCTTCCGCGAATTGGCTACGTGTCTTGAAAGCAGCGCTTCGAAAGATGGTTCGCGAGTCGTTGCTAATATAGTCAACCCGGGATGGTGCGGGACTGAGCTATCGCGCGCTAAGCCCTCGAATGTAGGGGAGAAGATCTGCTTTGCGCTGATGGGGTGGACGGCCGAGAAAGGCAGTAGAGTCTATGTTCATGCTTTGGCGGCGGGAGAGGAGAGCCATGGGAGGTACTTGTCTGAGTGTCAGTACAAGCTCGAGTCGCAGTATGTGCGCAGTGAGAGGGGGAGGCAGATACAGAAGAAGATGTGGAGGGATTTGGTGGATAGGATTCGAGAAGTAGTTCCCGAGGTAGCGGCTTTGCTCTCATGAGAAGTTGTGCTTTTTGGTAATTAGATGTTTTTGTATTGAGAGTCTAGGCATATATTCACGTAGTAGTGTTGACCATGTCTTGAAGAAAGGAATCCCAAGCGAGCCATGGCATGTTATCGTAGTCCAGATCAGGTCCTTGATTTGCTTGACAGAAGTCGCCCATGAATGTACCTGTTGCTTGTGCTTCGACGTCCCAATTGGTCATATCAAACACGTCGTTCTCAATTGACGAAGCGGGATCTAATAATTGTGTTAGTTCTTTCGAATAGTCATGTGTGGCGAGAGTCGGCTTTCGGACGTCTTGCGTTGGCTCCGGATCTAGCCTCTGATTGATTCGTTGCACTCGACGCATAAGTCTCGCGATTGGCTTCCATAGCATGCCCGATTGGGAATCAGCTACGATCTGTGCGTAATAGCGAAAACTCTTTACTGCTACAGCGTAGGCCCGATCAAATAATGGTTCTCGTGGCCTTACGAGCAACTCTGCTAGTAGAACAGCAAGCGCGTGCCACTGGATCCAGTTCTTCCAGGCCCAAAGACTAAGTTCAGGTGGTGAGGCTTGCATGTGCTGTTCAAGCACTTCGGTCGCAGCGTGCATTATGTTGTAATCATCCCATGGGGGAACAGTGTCGGTAGGCTGGCGGTAAGGTGGCCTTCGGAGCAGGAGCTCCAGACTAACATGTATCTTTTTGCCTGAGATCTTGAGAAGTGTTTCTAGCGGGGTTGAGGACCTGCCCATTCTAACACGCATCTGTTCAATGTAAATCCCAAAGTTTGCCACGAGCTGCAGTCTCTTCGACCAGCTGTCGTAGGGATTTTCATTGCCAAGTGATAACTCGTACATCTGTCTCTGGCATAGCATCGCCTCATAGATCATGGCAGAATGAGTCATGTCTGTAACTTCTGATCTTGAAGCTGCAAAAATACCGTTTACTGGTGACATGTCACTATCGTTGATGTTGGATGGAGGTTCGTGGAAGGCGCTGCGAGGCAATATAGGTATCGTGCCACGATCGAGGGCGGAGTGGGTGTCCAGGATGCCAACGACATATAGCAATCTTCGCCGAATCTCTAGGTCGAAGATAGAAAAGCTTTTGATATCTTCGCTTCCCAATCCCAAGGCAGTAGTTGCTCTGACGGCAACGGCGACCAAGGTCCAGGTAGTCGCACTGTTCAGACACGTTCTTAGTCCAATCTACACATCAAGCGTCAGCGCTGAAACTGTGTCGATTGTTTCGTTTCGTGAGACTGGAACGTACAAGATAAATGACAAAAGCTTGGAGCGTGGTTACACTTGGATGTCGTAATAGATCCGATTCTGCTAAGAAGCATTCTGCAGCCAATCTGTACGTCCTGAGCAAGTTCGACCGATCACCAAGACCCAGTTCAAGCGCTTCACCATCTGTGATGGTGCATAAGGCCATAAAGTAGATCGTATACTCTAACGCCTGATTAGAAAATATGGGTGCGCGTTCTGTGCGGTTTGCTTCGACGAGAGCAATGGTCGTAGGCCAATGGACAACCTTGTAAACAGTATCTACGCGAGCTCTGTACAGGTCGAGAAGCTTCCTGCTCTCACTGGCCGAAGGAACAGGTCGATTGTGATGTTCCTGCATTCTAATGTTTGGAAACAATAACACCGTACCCATACAGAAAGCCCCATCTCTTTGTTCAGGTGTGTTAACATGTGCAGTCGTGGTATCCTCAGTCTCATCTTCTGAGTCTTCTAAAACCTCGCGAAGACCGGAGATTCCTTCGGACAGGGCAGTCCAGAACTCGGGAGCAACAAATTGGGCGTCATGCGCGTCAGAGGTTGAGACAGTGCCCATGCTGCCTGCGTGGGTAGATGAGGATGTGCTGCTCTGATACAGGCATGGTTAGAACAGCGATTTGGGACATCAGTTCAAATGCAGTACCTCAGCATGCTGCTCCAGCAGTCTCTCTAGTTTTGCGACACGGTTCTCAAGTGTCTGTTTTTGCGTTCGAGTCTTTCCAGTTTTTCCTCGTGGGAGACGTGCACGTTGCACGGTCTGACAACTGAGGGCTGCATTGCGGCAAGCTGAACATGGTGCACCTTTGTCGCATCGAAGCTTTCTCTGCTTGCATTGCTGACAAGCGAGACGCGGTGCTACATTCATAGCTGGAGAGCCGGAGCAGGTGGAATAGCGCATAGAGGCATACTCTAAAGCAAAACTGCAACGGTAGTGAAATTTATCGAAGTTGATGCTGACCAGAACGAGATTACAGGTGTTGAACTTTGAGATACTAGCCCCACCATACGCGCTGTTTTGATTCGTTGACGTCATCGCCTACAATTATCACGAGAATGGGATCTAAACTACGGCCTATGCAAGATCGCTGGCATATCATGGCGTATTGTATCTTGGAGCTATTTTTACCTCTTCTTCTCCAATGTCGGAACTCTGTGGTACTTCTTGTAGTACCAATTGTACGCGTATCATGCAGCCTGTTCTAACTAGTACACTGTCATCTACAAATCTTTCTTCGAGCAGACGTTCCCGTGCCCATGAAGATGATCGAAAGCTCTCAAGAGGCCAAACAGATGCGCGATACCCGCGCAGATCACTAGACAATGCATGATCTGATGACTTGCACCCCAAATGTCACAGCGATAGGGAAACCATTTCTCAGGAATCTAGCACAGTTTAAAATCAGTATGTCTTCTTTATGGTATCGGGTGACACGCGAGCTGGGAGCTTACCCGTAATGCATACAACGCGCCACCGGTAAGGTTGAACGTTGTCATCAAAGCCATCCAGTCCAGGCTCATCCTCCGCATCTGTTTCTCCCAGCCGAACCTTATCAGTCCATGGGCTATTGGGATAATGAAGGAAAGCCCAAGACCAGCATACATGGCGGCGCGATACGGACGATATCTCGGACGCCGGAATGCTGGATGTAGGGTTGCATACACACAACAAGCTGCCAACACTGAGGCTAAGGTGTAATAGGTTTGCTGAAGGGATGGTGCGCAGTAGAAGCCATAGTATACGCATGGAATGGTTGACCCCCACATAAGGATAACAATACCGAGCTGTGGTCTTTAGATGGAATTTTGCTTGCATATCGTGGAAGTTGGTTCACGTACGTAGTCCAACTGATTCCCAAGCACATGGACGCCCTCGCTGTGGTTATTGAAGATATGGAAACTACACGTCTGGTGAGTATGACTGGCAGTGATATGGTACCTGAAATCTTACCTCGCTGATAGTGCGAAGCATGTAGCAACACCAAAGAAGAAAGTGGAGAAAACAACAATGTCTCCAGTTGATGCTGTTTCATACCTTGGCCACAAGGTATTATAAACGGGTACAGAGGAAGAAGGAAAAACAATGCAGAGCCCACAAGATGTGAGAATATGTTCACTGCTTACTGTCACTCACGCGCGGCGCTACCCGTCAAAGTTGACTCTTACCTGTCTCGTTGTGGAGACTGACAATACTTCTAATCGATTGTCGATACGATTGCGAAACTGTCCTACATGTTACATTGTTAAATCTATCGTACGTGACAGCTCATTGAAACCTGTACCTATACCCGGAGAGAATATATTCATTGTCCCTTGCTATAATCAATTCTTGCCCTCGAAAGGCTTCGTTGAACTCACTGGTACCACGCAGCTTAGGCTGCCGTTAGTATGCACTGTGTTTGACAAGATCACAAAGACTTACGTAGTCCATCCCAAGATAGCAGAACAGATCCCTCACCTGTCTTCTCCAGCCCTCTCCGTAACTTTTCCCCAGCAGGTCTGTTGCATGCTGAGTTCACTCGCAAGGTATCGCATACGTTCTGCTCTGCCATCGTAGTAGCGCTCAACTGCCGCGACTAGACACGAATTTTCTGCATAAATCTGGTGAAAAACATGTCTACGAAAGGAGGTTGGTCACGTTCAAGAAGGAGTAGTTAGCCTCTGAGCTGCCAACACACAAAGAAGTATCGAAAGTGCTGGAGACCCTTTCATACCTCTTTGTCGCAACGAAAAACGCGAGATGGTTCTGGTTAGTAGTTCCATATGCTACGGAACTCTTCATCTCGCAGGCTAGGACCAATTTTTCGGCACTGATAACATTACCTTATTGTGTGTACTATATGATACATGTCACAGAATATACGCTTATATACTAGCTGGAATTAGCAGGTAGAATATGGTCATATTTTGCCTCTATTTTAGCTGCGACAATACAAGCTACATTGTAAGTCGAAATGATTTAGTGATCGGGGCTTTTGTAAGTATCCGAAGGGTGCCTTCTGATGTGTATAATACACCGGCATGGTCGCAAGTGTTTCCACATTTGTGAGTCAGGATATATTTCAGTCCTTGTGTGGCTACCATGTAAGACGTGCTAGAGCCCACAGCGGTGGCGCCGCTTGACTATGCAGAAGCATGTAGAGCCTTTACGGAGTACTTTCATGGTACCTCATGCGTTGTAGGCTTGTTCCAACATTGTATTGGTAATGAATAGGTGAGAGCAAGAAGGATGAGATTGTCTTTGTCGATATCCTCGTGCACGTGATGACGCGATTTCGCGATTCTCTTGGCAAAGCTTGGATTCATCTTTTCCCCACCTCCATACGAGAGCGCGTTGCAATGGCAGACCTACCACAAGCTGGCAACACCTCGGACGCGAGAGGACCCTCCGAAGCGTCCTCAAAGACCTCTACACCCTCCTCGCCGCATGTGTCCTACTACTCAGTATGGCGCACATCCGCCCATCTCTACCTCCCACTCGTCACCGTCTTCCTCCTCATCACGCTGGGCACCTCGTTAGGGATCAACTTCCTTTGCGTTTTCCTGTCCGCTATCCCAACATATTGGCTCGGCTCCCTTCTCTACCCCGCAGACCGCCCCGAGCCGACACCTGAACAGACCATTCGCTTCACGCGCAAGAACGATTTCTACCGTGCGGCGGTGCTCGTCACGTATCGCTGGCTGTTTGGCAGGTCCTTCGACCTCCCTATTCTCATCGCCGACTTCTTCCTGAGCTATGGTCTCGGTCCTCTCATCGGCGAGCGGCCCGCAGGAACAAAACAGCGACGCAGCGAGTTTGGCGTTGCGCTGCTCTGGATGGCAGGAAGTGGGATGTTGATGCAATATGCTCCATCTGCGCTAAGCTATTGGGTCACCATAGCAGACAGGACGGTATGGAGGGCGGTATACATTGCGTTAGTCGATGACGTGGTGGGTGTGCTGTCAAGACCGAACGTGAAGACGTGGAAGGGTAAGGTCACGCTCGTTCTGACCCAGGCACTTACCATCACGTTCATCAGTTGGATGTTGCTGTCGTGGATGAGAGATGCGCTGCTGGAATTGGCAGTGGACGACGACCTCAAGGTTGCGCTTGCCTCGATGGGAATCCAACAAGGTTCTATGGAAGAACAAGGCGACATTGAAGATTTGGTGTGAGCCACTGAGCAGAGCTGCTGAGAAATGTCCGTCGTAAGCAACTCTGTGCGCATATGATCTTATAGAATAATAACAATACGAGCAAGACGCTGTCCATCATGTCTATAAACATACGAGTTTACCCTAATTTGACGGATCATATATGCACGCGTGCTATTCTAACCTGCAGTTTCGTTTTTCTGTCCTTGTGCTGACTACTGTCATGCTCTACTACACCGCCAATCTCAAATCCGCGCCCACCAACTGCAATCGGCGCGCCACCTGTATATCATCGACATCACAAGCCGCATTACTCTGTGATCGCATAAATCTCAGCTTTTAGGTACGTACTATGCAGCTATCGACAAGTCCCGCCCTCTGATGAAGTGCAGAAGAGCCCAACAATGGTGTATTTCGAACAACGCATCGTCCTGCCGGCTGAAGTATACCTATGCTTCTACACCTTCGCCTTCGTCCTTTTGCTGTTAGCGCTCAGTATCATCGCGTTATCCTGGATTTTATGGACGAAGAGTCCCTCGCATGCGCTTGTGCGTTGCGATTGCCAGCGGGTTGAAGCAAGAAAGCAGCAATAGTCTCCGGGTTCCGAAAGTCGCCAGTGGAGGAGTTTCCATGAGAATTGCAGGACGAGCATGGTCACCATGTTCGATTTCACGCGTCGAGAGCCAGAATCTATGCGAACACATTCTACTCACCAGCATTGGCATTGCACTCTAAATGTTCTGGGCGTCCCGCCGTTGTGTTGTGGACCTCATCTCTGGCGCTAGAGAGCTTCCGCGTGTCGTGCATGGACCCTGTCTCGCCACCTCCTTGGGTCTTCCCCACTGATGTTTCGACCGTAGATGTCTTTCACACCGCAGCCCGCAACTTCCTGTCTGTTCTGACGCGCAGCTTCACTCTCTTCGCTTTCTATTTCCCGTCCAGTTTGCCGCTGTCTCGGCTAGCCATTGGCTTGCGCATAGTCGGACCTGAAGCTGCCAATTTTCACCTGTACATACGTTTTTACCCATTGTATCTTATCAGATTGGATTATGGGCAAGCTCCACTTTCCACCGGCTGCCGACCTTACAAGTCCCGATCGGCTAGTCTTGGGTCATCTCCAAAAGGACTACGAGCAGTTTGACTCAGGATCGAAGAACGTGCCTGTCGATGCTGCAGAAGACTCTGACGATTCTGCTACTAAACGCACAGAGTTTGTCTCGCCTTCACCGGAGGGTTAGTAGTCCAGCTAGCTCTACAAGACACTACATTAAGCAGTGCCACCAGAGATTTGACTAACGCGGAGCAGACACTCAAGATGGCGAGCAACAGACTGTGACATACCTGAAGAACTTCAACAATCCCAAGTCAGACATCTTCGAGACCACAGTATTCAGCTCCGTGGATCTCCACGACATCAAGGACCCGTTCCTGCGGAAATGGATCATCGATCCATATGTACGTTGGGCAAAGGGCATTGTCCGCGCTGAGACCGATGTGATCATGATCACGCATCTTCTCACTTACCTTTGCACCAGCATACCGTCGGCGCTGTACTTGTTCTACAACTTCCATTGGTGGCACGGCGTTCTTCATTCAGCCGTCCAACTCTACTACATGGGCCCGTACACACTCCTGATGCACCAGCACATCCACATGAGGGGTATATTGAACAAGAAATATGCTCTTGTTGATACTCTCTTCCCCTATATGTTTGATCCGCTAATGGGACACACCTGGAACTCGTATTTCTTTCACCACGTCAAACACCACCACATCGAGGGCAACGGACCGAACGACCTTTCTTCGACGGTCCGTTACCAACGCGACAGCGTGTTGCACTTCCTCCACTATGTCGGGCGCTTCTACCTTCTAGTGTGGTTCGATCTGCCGCGCTACTTTCTCCGCAACAATAAGACCAACCTTGCGCTCAAAGCTGGCGGCTGCGAAATCGCGAATTACATCTTTTTGTACACCATATACAGATTTGTCAACTCCAAGGCCACTATCTTTGTCTTCCTAGTCCCACTAGCTCTCATGCGCATCGCGCTCATGACCGGCAACTGGGGACAGCACGCTTTTGTCGACGAGGTTGAGCCAGACTCCGACTTCAGGTCAAGTATCACGCTCATTGACGCACCCGTTAGTTTCCGTTTCTTCAGAGGTTCCAGAGTTATTCATCGATGCTAACGTCCGACAGAGCAACCGCTACTGCTACAACGACGGCTACCACACCTCTCATCACCTAAATCCGCTTCGTCATTGGCGCGACCATCCTGCCGCCTTCCTTGCGCAAAAGAAGCAGTACTCGGATGAGCACGCCCTTGTGTTCTACAATATCGACTATTTCATGCTGACCATTACGCTACTGAGCAAGAACTACGAACACCTAGCGCGCTGCTTGGTGCCGATGGGTGACCAGATGAAGTTGAGCTTTGAGGAGAAGGTTGAGATGTTGAAGCGCAAGACGAGGAAGTTTAGCGAAGAAGAGATCGCGGAGAAGTGGGGGAAACAGTATGCTAAGCTGAAGTGAGCACGAGGTCAGAGGCGAGCTTAGAACAGTGACACGATAGTCCTACTCGAATGAAAAACCTAGGTTCTATAACAGCCCGATGCCCACAGTCGACTTTCATGTATAAAGTATTGATGCATTCGATAGCGCTGCGGACACACATCGGTAGACGAAATCGTGCTGGCCATTCTTTCCTCTTCACAGAAACCTGCCGTCTTGGCACGCCTGCCAACTCCATCAAACCATTGTTATGGAAGACGTCAGAACTCACATTTTCTAGTTGCATCGCACGCGCAGCTCCTTTCTTCATCAATAGTCATTTCAATCATGCCAGTAGAGCACAGTCTACCATTCCAGCGCAGCCTCTTCATCGCAACTCCCAAAGCAATACACTTGCGCTCACAGACCGGTAGTAGACTCCTGTTCGAGTGTGAAAGCGCCGGTGGCATTATCACAGCCCGAGCTTCCACAAACAACAGCAGCTTACTAGCTGTCGCGGACAGTCAGGTTGTCATTCTGTCCGATACTGCAAGAGAACGGAAGCAGAAGCTCAAGTTGAAAGCCGGAGACGTGAGTAAGTCTGATGAGATGGTTTCATTCTCCAGGCTGACCCTCCTTCAGGCTCGGCCACGCTTGCTACTATTCTCCCCGGACTCATGTACCTTCTTCTTCACCACCACACTCAACACAAGCGTTCAAGCATACTCGCTACCTACTGCCGACCTACTTCCCCCATCACCCCCTCACCCTTCGCCACCAAACGTTCTGGCTGTATCGCACAACGGGCGTATCCTGCTCTCAGCCTCTCCCTCGCCACCCACCATACTGCTGTCCGACCGCCGGTGGGGTGGCAGCGCGCCCGCCTACATACAGCCCACAGATACGCCATCAGCTGCCAGCTTTGCGGCCTTCCAGACAGCAGATAGTCTCCTAAACCCTTCGTATACGCACCTGGTACTCGGCTTCCAAGACGGTACACTGGCGATCTATCGAGTTTCACTGCCGTCGATCTCTCACCTCGACAAGTCTCTACCAGTCAATCAGCACCTATCGGTCCAGCTTCGAACAATCCAAGTTGGTGTCATAAAAAAACTTCACAAAGCTACGACGGGTGGCATCACAGCTGCTGCTTTTGTACCTGGCTTCGCATCACGAGTCGTCAGTATTGGACACGATGGACGGTGCAGGCTTGTTGACTTTGAAGATGGCGGCAAGGTACTCAGGACTTAGCACGTCCCAGGACCAGCGACTTCACTTTCCATCACCGCAAGCGTGTTCGTCATTTCGAGGGATCAGGGGAACGGCCCTGTGCTATTCGGTGGCGACGCAACAGTTGATCATACGGCGGCACGTGGAGGTTCGTATTCTTAACATCTAACAGAAATCCGACTAACATTCTAGGCACTGAAATCTTCGTTGCGATAGGTACTCAAGCTGGGACCGTTTCGATCTTCGACATTCTTGGACTGCTTGTGCACGAAGTTGCTATGAGCGTGCCCATCATGTCAATTGAATGGGTGGGCGACATGTCTGGGCCTTCAACGATTCTTGATCGCAGCCCCTCTTTGTGTCCAGAACCGGGTCTCTTAATCGAATCGCTGATGGAGCAGGTTGGCGGCATCGAAGAAATCCGACCGCCGGGCACTGTGGAGGAAGATGCAGCTCAATGCCCAAAAGGCTCGCTCAACCGCATTGCTGGCAGACGGCCAACGGTGTCGTTTTCTAACAAGTTTGACGAACAAAGTCCAGCAGTGGACCAATCACCAAATGCCTCGCAAGCTTTGCTTCCACAAGATCCTCGAACGAAGCAACAGCCCAGAACAAATGCCTTTACCCGGTCGCAGTTGGAGGCAGCTGAACCCAACAAACTACCCAATCTGGCGAAGCTTTCACCCCAACTTGATCTCGCTGCTCAAGATGCTCGTAAATGGCCCCAAGTCCGAAAGGCTCCACTGATTGCATCCCACTGCGCACGACGCTTCCTAGCGTCTCATGCCTCGTCTCACTCATCACATAAAGACCCATCGTCCGAGCAAAACTTCTTCACTCCCCCTTCTACTAGACATCCTTCGACTAGACATCCCTCGACCCGCGAAGATAGAAGTAAAGGCAAAGCTGGTGAGAGCAACAACGGTCAGCCAATGTCTACTGCTGAAAAGGCTTTGGTGTTCCAAACAGACTCAGAAAGCAACAGCTCGTTGGAGAGTCCCCACCAGGTCGCGCGCTCAGCAGGGAGATACAAGCCAGACATAGCGGGAAGATCTCAACCTTTGGCAGCTGCGAACCACAAGCTTCTCCACGTCAAATCTCTATTCCTGTCAGGGCGTCGGCCTTCGCACGATGTGCCTAGCACCATCAGCTTGCAGTCGAGTACAAAGCGCCACCGGGCAGATGTCGATAAGCCAACTTCGAGCAGTCGCAAAAGGAAGCCTGTGAATGTACCCGTAGTAGAGACCCCATCATCGCACGGCTTCTCGAGCAGCCTCTACTCTCGCCCCAAGTCTCGTGTATTTCGTAGTCATTCGAAGGCGATGGATGGTGGGATAGATGTTAACCAAAATCTTGTCTGCGGGCGCAGGAAGAGTTCCAGCTTCGAAAACGGTCTGCACGCGATAGAAGCTCTGGAGGAACAACAGTACAGTACTGTGAAGAGGGCCGATGTGTGGACCGGCGGTGAGCGCGAGGAGATCAGCCGTCTACGCGACGATAATGCAGTGCTGAAGAAGCAAATCTCCGACCTCCGAGGCGAGTTTCGCATGCTGAGAGAGGTGCTATTGCAGGCCGAGTCGATTCGGCGATGGCGTGAAATCGAGTGTAGTTCGTAGCCTTGGAAACAATACCTCCAAACACCTCAATTCACATCCACCTCTTAACATTCCAAAACCCCTTCCTCTCCTTCTGCCCCTCAAACCCAAACTTATCCAACGCCATACTACTCCCCCTCGCCCCCGTCATCCCCATCTCCTCATCCGTCACCGGCCTCCCCCAACTCGCCCTCCCGCCCTTCTCCAACGCCCTCAACGCCCTCTTCCTCTCCTTCCTCGCCGCTCGAACCCCCTTCCCCGTCGCATCACCACCACCAAACGACAAGCCGGACAACTCCTCTTCCTCAACCAAAATATGCGCAATCCGGTACGAGAAGTAGGTTTGTAATCCCAGTAGTAGCAGGATCAGGATGAGTAGGAGTAGGATGCCGAAGGTGAGGAAGAGGAAGAGGATTGTTTCTTCTGAGGGGGCGGTGGGGGAGGGGGAGGGGGAGCCCATGGTTGGGGTGGGTGGTTTGTTTGTTTGCGTTGTTGTGTTGTGGTGGTGTGGTGGGGGTTCGCGGGCGCTGGTGGGTGGTGTGGTATGGTGTAGTGTGGTGCCGATGTTGGTGTTGGTGTTGGTGTGGTGTGTAGCGTCCGTGATGGAGGTAGATAGATAGATACCAACTCAACTCAACTCAACTCAACTCAACACACCGACCATCCACATACATAACTAAAGCAAAGTGGACTCAGCAACACTACGTATGTACGTCCTCTGAGATGAAAACCACGGACCGCCCCGCACCGACACACCATGAGACACGTCAGCGTGTATCACATTTCACCCACCCACCCACCCGTCAGAAGAGAAGCCGTGACGCGTTTCGCCCTTGTTTCAGATTGAAATGCTCATGCTCATGCTCATGCTCTGCGTATCTGCCCATGGTCCCTGTCCCAGGTTCCCGATCTTCCAGAACGACAGCTCTGTTTGGGAGATCGGTGATGAGGAGGGAGGTCGGGATAGCGATAGCGATAGCGATACTAGTTAGTAGTGATTATCATCACTCACTCACGATTGCTGGTATTGATGATGTTCCACGAGGTCATGGTTGGAGAAGATATATGTAACCCTAGGGCAAACGAATAGGCTACTAGGGGTTAAAGCACGTTACTTAGCTGTAAGAGGAATGGGAATAGTTAATGTAAACTAGGTAACTGTTAACGTTTCCTACAAAACAGGGAGGGTTCCTATCCTTGGTTAAGCTGCTGGACTAGTACTGTGTTTAGTTGGATGCAAACTCTTCGAAAATTGACACAGTGTACGACGCGAGGTAGAGCGAAGATAGGGTTCAAGATAAATGAATAGAATTATCACTATCCTACTCTACTGTGCCGTGTTGAGGACTAGAGACAAAGACGCGTCTGTCGGTTCGTACTGTATCCTACCCTATCCTACCTTTCCTACCCTACCAATACACGCCGCGCTATGCAAAGAAAGAGAAAACAAAATGTACCTGCCACTGCGACTATCGTACCATGTAGCCACGGTACTGTAGCGAACAAACGCTATCGTCAAGTTGGGTGAAGAGGGGTAGGTATCCAAACCGTTGTGAAGATATTGAAGACAAATTGATCCAAGAGAAAAAGTGCTGAACGTCAACGCGCACACTCCGACGCGAAACGTTTACGCAGCCTCGCCAACCTCGGCGCCGTCGATTTCCTCCTCGACGTTCTCGTCCACTCCAAACCCGCTGTCCCACTGCCTCTTGGCGACCTTCTTGATGCCCTTGCTCTTCTTGCCCACCTTGACCTTCTCGCTGATCCTGCCCACCTTGCCGGTTGCGACGCGGTGCAGGTCTACGCCCTTGGTCTTGACCTCGAGGCCCTGGATCTTCATGGCGCGCACGGCGGCGACGGCACTGGCGCCGCGGTTCTTGAGGTCCTCGGCGAGTGCCTCGTTCTGCTCTTGCAGGACGCGCTGCTGCAGCGTCATGCGGTCGATGGTTTCGCGAGTGTCTTGCTCGAACTTGGCGAATTCCTTGACGACGTCCAGACGCGCGGCTTCGACTTGGACCAGCTTCTCTGCGCGGTCGTCGACCAAGACCTGCAGCTCTTCGATCTGGAGGTCCTTGTCGGAGAGGATGGTCTCGTGCTCGGTGGTGCGCGTTGCGGCCTGGTTCTGCAGTTCGGAGATGGTGTCTTGTTGAGCTGCGATGACAACCTTCAAGGCACCGGTCTCGTCGGCGTGCGAGTTGGTGATGTTCAGCAGCTCAACTGCCTCACGGCCAACGCGGTCAGACAGCGACTCGTTCTCCCTACGATATGCCTCGTTGTCCGCTTGCGCTTCGGCAAGGTCTCGCTCGAGGCTCTCGATGTTGGCGTTGAGTGTGGTGCTCTCTTGCTCGTAGTTCTGCTCGGCCTCAACAAGGCGCTCGGCAAGGCGCTGAACCTCAGCCTGCTTGCGAGCATTCTCGTTGGTGAGATCTGTGATCTGTGCCTCGAGAGAAGTGATCTCTGAGCTGGTCGAGCTCTCGAGCGCGGCGCGCTTCGCCTCTGATTCGACGAGGTCGTTGTTGATGTTGTTGACCTGGATCTCGCGGTCCTCCTCAAGCTGGTCGCGAGCCTCGGTCATCTTGGCGAGGTCCGCCTCAGAGGCTGCAAGAGTCTCCCGGAGTGTCGCGAGTTGCTTCTCCAGATCAGCGATAGCTTGCTGGGCACCCTCGCGCAGCTCCTGCTCGGTGGCCAGCTGCTCGGTGAGCTCCTCTTCACGCTCTTGAGCAGCAGCGGTCAGGTCGGCAATCTCCTGCTCCTTCTCTTGCTGGATCTGGAAGAGCTTGGATCGCAGCTCATTGGCCTGGACACCAAGCTGGTGGACACGGTCTTCAAGGCCCTCGATCTGGCTGTTGGCCTCGTCCAGGGCGGCCTCCGTGGTCTCGCGCTGCTCGCGCTCGGCGATGATGTTGGCCTTGGCAGCCTCGAGCTGCTCCGTGAGATCCGCAATGGTCTCGGTGAGGTTCTCGATGGTGTTGGTGTGCTGGTATACGAGGTCGACCTGCTCGTCACGCTCAGTCTCAGCGGTAGCACGGGCTGCCGTCTCGAGAGCAAGCTTCTCGCGCAGGTCTGCCAGCGTCGTATCGATCGCTCCAAAGTCGGCTTCCATCTGGTCAACGCGACCTTGCAGCTCCTCGATGAAATCGGTCTTCTGAGCAGCCTCATCCTCGGCAGTCTCACGACCCTCGCGCTCTGCACCGAGCTGAGCCTCAAGATCTGCGACAATGTCCGCATGCTCTCCCTCCATGCGCGCAATGCGCTCTTGGTATTCAGTCTCGACCTCGGCGGTCGTGCGGGTGAGCTTGTCGAGATCGGTGCGGTAGGTGTCGAGCGCTTCGCGGAGGCGTTCGAGGTCGGTGTCCTTGTTGTCAACCTGCTCGACCAAGGTGTCGTTCTGCAGGTCTTTCTGTCTCAGCTCGGCCTCCTGGTCTTCTGTCAGATCTGTCAAAGTCTGGACACGCTCCTCGAGGTCGACAATGGTGCGCTGCTTCTCCTCGTTGCTCTTGTCGAGCATGTAGACCTTCTTGTCGAGCTCCGCCTTGCGCTCCTCAGCCTCGCCGAGCAAGTCCAGGACGCCTTCGTACTGGCGGCGCAGCAGGACTTGGGTGTGCTGCGAGGTGGCGGCAAGCTCGGTCTTCTCGCGCAGCTCGTAGAAGATGCCGCTGAAAAGTTTGGGGATCTTGTGGAGAAGTTGTTCGTTGGTGATGCCCTCGGTCTCGTTGGGGAAGAACTTGTCGACGGCAGCGCGGAGGTCACCGAAGCCGTTGCGCATGGCGACCAGGACCTCGCGAGTATCAGACCCCTTCTCGAGGAAGCCGAGGTTCTGCAGCTCAATCGTGATGACACGCAGAGCACCGACGGACTCAGCGACGCGGACCGTCAGTTGTTGGATTTCGCGCTCGTATCGCTCGACAGCCTGGTCGGAGATGGTGTCGGGCACGGCGTCGTCGTCGTCATGCAGCGTGTCGACGTGCAGCTGGCTGATGGTGGGCAGCTGCTCGAGTGTGACCTCCTGGGAGAGCTCCAGCACGCGTGAGGCAAAACGTCCATTCGGCGCGTCCTCCATCTCCAGGTCTTGGGACAGGTGAAGATGCTCGGGGTGGACGAGGATGAGCTCGTCTTCCTCGTCGTCTTCGTACTCGAAAGGCTCGGCCGAGCTATCGAGCCCACGGCTGAGATCGCGGTCGCTGGTGCCCATGTAGGCGTCGGTGTTGCGGAGCTCGTCGAGCTCCTTGCGTGCATCTTCTAGCTGCTGGGCGAGGTCGTCGTGGTCGGCGTCGCTCATCTGGATGTTACCCATGCGGCTCGCCTCGAGACGGAACTCGAGGTCCTTGATCTTGTCGTCGCGCTTCTTCAGCTCGCGGCGCAGCTCCAGCAGCTGCTTCTTGCCGCGCTTCCTGTCGTCCTCGATGTCGTTGACCTCCTGGCTGAGATGGCTGCGGCGGAGGCGGCGGCGAGTGCGGCCGTCGAGCACAGCGGTGAGGGGCGCGTACTGGAAGCGGTGGCCGTTGAGGTCGGCATCGTCGACGCGCTCAATGTGCAGCTGGGCGGGCATGGACATGCGCTCGCGGCGGCGGCTGGCGAACTTGCCGCGGGCGGCACCGAGGCGGTCGAGATGCGGTGTCAGGCCTGCGAGAGGCTGTGTGGAGGGCCCGGCAAGGAAGTCGTCGTCGTCCTGGTCATCCTGGGCGGTCACGACAGGCTCCGAGAAGCGGCGTGTGCGGCGTACAATGGGCGAGGACTGGACTTGGGTGGGCATGGCGTCGGTATGCTGGATGCGCGTGACGGACTGCCTGAACTCGGCTTCTAGCTGTGAGGCGCCGTCGTCGCCGTCGTCGTCGTCGTCTTCTTCGGCCTCCTCGACGATGGTCTGCACGCGCTTTGTGCGCTTGGTCTGCGACGCGAGGGGCGAGGCAGCGCGCTTGCTTGTGGTGAGTGTGGCGTCCTCCTGGCTGCTCTGCACGCTCTGGCTGCTCTTCGACGGGCGACCCCGCCTGCGTCGTGGCGCGTCACCAGGACCCTCGTGGTGGTGCTCGCTGGGCAGGCCGCTAAGACGAGCCATGGCAGCGGATTGTGTCGTGTCGTGCGTGTCGTACGTGTAGTGTCGTGTCGTGCGTGTCGTACGTGTAGTGTCGTGTAGTAACGTGTCGTCTTGGGTGAGGTCAGCCCAGCAGCTCCAACAAACCACAGCGCTGACGCATCAGAAAAACTCACCTATCCAAGAGAACCAAAAAAGAGGTGACAGCTGCAGATGGATCGATCGTCAAGCGCCCCGTGATGCAATCGTATCCTGGCCCAAGCGTTTCCTCGTTGGCTTGACGGTGAGGAGTGGAGTGGGGAACGGCTTCTGCGGCAGCGACAATGGCAGGGCAGCTGGTCGACAAGGTTTTGTAAGGAAAGGGCACAGAGGGGCTGTCACGTCGACTTCACCGGGCGGGCTGCTGCTGAATTGCGGTGGCTGGGCTGGGCGTGGAGAGCTTTTCGCTACGTCAACGTGCACCACCAACCAAACCAGCATCTCTGTCGTCTCACGCAGGGGTCGAGACGCGTCGCTTCGTGACCGCGTTTTCGTGTCTGGATGCTTGCATCAAGATAACCACCCCGTCAAGCAATGCTGCAGACATGTTTTTCTTTCTTCACCGTTGCAGCAGCTTTGCAGCGCACACAATGGGCTTGTTGACGCGTGCGACGTCATCATAACGCGCTGCGAAAACATGCTAAAGTCCGTTTGACAGCTGCGCCTGCGCCAATCAGAAGCGACCACTCTCAATCCAGGCACACGTCCTCGTCTGCAAGGGGCAGCCTGCCACAGCGGAGATGAATCTCATCCACATGACCATCTTTTTCATTTCAACGCGGGACAGATCCAGTTCACCGCGAAAAGTCGCTTTTCTTTCGCCACATTCCTCATGCATGCGCACATCGACGGCACGCTCGTCATGTCTAGAACGCCTCACACGCGTTGAGTTCCACATGTTTCTCCAGCAACGTGACGTGACAAACAACGACGTCAATGGCAGCAAACGCTACGCGCACGACTGTCTGCTATCGATTCTACTTCTTCAGCAAAAAGTCGCTCTTCACCAAAAAGCCCTTTGTCGCACTCGCAACGCCGTACAGCCCGCCCAACGGCCAGGTATCCCAGAACCGCTTGTGCGCCCACTCGCCCCAGCCTTCTCTCCTCTCCACAACCTCCTCTCCCCCCGCAACACCTTGAAGATCGACCTTGACCTTGTCATACACCGACGGCAGACTCTCGGCGTGATACTTCCTCCTCAAACCAACGTACTTGTCCTCATCGTAGATATCCCAGAATTCTTGCTCCGTGTAGTACGCGTGCGCATACAGACACTTCATACCGCCCAGCTCGGTAACCTTTTGTTCAAAATCACGGTTCAACTTGATAAACGCGTGGGCGTCCTTGGGACCCATATCCCAGATGCCCACGTCGAGGAGTATGTCGTCAGTGATGTTGTTCCCCTGCGAGAAGCTACGTTCGTCTCGCGGCGCAGACTTTACGGGACAGAGCCACAGCGGCCAGATGCCCGTTCTCTCATCCGTCCATTCGACAAACTCAGTCGCGCAAGAGTACGGCACGGCAAAGTCTTGGATGATGGTCTGTGCCGCGATCCCAGACCGGTGCAGAGCGTGCACCATGGTGCGGCTGTACATGAACGGGTCGAGCAAGTAGCGCGTCACCGCGTTGAAGGGCGTGATGAAGTACTTGAACGCCCGCAGTCCGGACCAGAAGACGCCGCGGTCGTAGCGGAAGAGGTACGTTTGGATAGGGATGCTTTCTTTGTAGCTGGTTTGGGACGTCTCTTGGGCAGTCTGCTTGAGTACAGACTCGGCGTGCATATAAAACCACGGGTCTGAGGCGCGATCGAACCGTTGCATCCGTCCAGGAATAGTCTGGTTGGTGAGACGTCCGATCATGATGACCCCGCTGGTCAACGAGTAGAGGATGCCGTCCATGTACGCGACGTCCGGCTGGTTTTGGTGTTGTCGTAACTGCTCGACAGCCTCTTCCGTACTCCTGACTGGAATGTACTCCAGCTCAACGTAGCGTTTTGCATCAATCAGCTCCATCTCTACCAAAGTGATGACACCAAGACTGCCGCAGCTTCCGGCTGCTGTGAAGAACAGCTCTCGGTGCTCTTCTGCTGAGGCCCAAACCACATCTCCGTTTCCTAAAACAATCTCGGCTCCTCTGATCGTGCGGTCAAAGAGGCCATATCGGAAAGAGCTGCTCTCTCCGCTGGTTCCTGCAAAGCTGAATGGAGAGTGTTTGATTAGCAAGATTTCAAGTATGGTTGCGTCCACATGAAGAGCCATGTTCATTCGAAAGACGCGACTCTCAAGACTTCTCCACTTACCCACCGCCTACTGTAATGTTGGGTAGCTCCATGACAACCTTGGGCAATAGCCCATGAGCAAGCGTAGCTTCCACCAGCTTATCCATAGGCACATTGGGCTCGACAAGAACCGTCTTTTCCACTTCGTTGAACTTGAGAACGTGATTCAGCGAGCTGACGTCGATGATCTGGTTTCGTTGGCGAGGCGAGTGCCGCGTCGACAACGTAGAGCCATGGTATATCCGGAACGGTGTCTTCGATGCACTGAACTGCCTGACCTGCGATGCGAGCGTTGCAACCGTCTCATTATGTTCTTCCATCCCTTCTGACTGTTGATGCTGCTCGGTTGTTGATAACAGCAAGGGATACGTATGAGGAAGGGGGATGAAGATACGCGTCGTCTTGGTACGTTGATGTCTCGAATAAGCGCGCAGGGCTGAGCCTTCTCCACATCCCAAGCTATCGAACCTTCTTCCTTCCGTCTGACTGCGGAAGTTCGGCTGCGTATTAAGGCGTATTCGAGCGTGTTGGTACAGTTGAAACGCGTCCAGTGGGCCTCTCCATCTCGTATCGCAAATTGACTGCGATTCCTATACATTCACATCACAACCCCAACGAGACAGCGGCAATCCTGCAACTCTCATTACGACGTGTTTTCGAAGCGCATTCGCACCTTCGAGTGAGCTGTTCGGAAGACCCGGAACGGAAACCCCGCTAAGATCGGTGACGTATGCCGACAAGACTCAACAGCCTCAATCCACTTTGTCGGGCATCGATAGCGAATCGCGCGAATATTCACATCCAAACTGCAAGGAAAGACAACAAGTTGGGGAGGAACTCACGCGGAGTATTACTTCTCTCCGTGCACCGCGCTACAAGTACGATCCACTAGCGTGGACGAGCCGTCAATCACCAGCCACCAATCAACAAGCCACCCAATACAGGATCGTAGAGAGCATTATCTCTCCATTTTAAACAGCAATATCAACATCTACATCCGGTAATTCAAAATGGGCAGAACAATGCCCGAGCAAACTGCCCACGACCGCCGCGTCTCAACACTGCGCTCCCGCATCACGCACTTTCACACCACAAACACCCCCTTCCGCATCTACCACGGCAGCACAAACTCTACACGGCATGCTTCTTTCGATCCATCTGCTATCATCGACGTCTCGTCCTTCAACAACATCCTCTCCATTGATGCCTCCACCCAAACCGCCCTAGTTGAGCCAAACGTGCCAATGGATGCTCTCGTTGCAGCGACCACGACGCAGGGGTTCTTACCGCCAGTCGTGATGGAGTTTCCTGGCATCACTGTCGGTGGGGGGTTTGTAGGGACTGCGGGGGAGAGTAGCAGTTTCAAGTACGGATTCTTTGACCGGACGGTTGTGCGGGCGGAGGTCGTGCTTGCTGACGGTTCACTCGTGTCTTGCTCATCGACTGAGAATGCTGAGCTTTTCGAGGGACTAAGAGGAAGTTTCGGCACACTGGGCGTGCTGGCACTGGTCGAAATTCGTCTTGTACCGTTGAAGAGTTGGGTGGAGGTTACATACTACCCTACGAAAAGCGCTGGTGAAGCGATGAAGGTCCTGCAGAGAGAGACTGGAAGGGACAGCAATGATTATGTGGATGGCGTGCTGTTCGCGAAGAAGAATGGGGTGGTGATTTCCGGTCGTCTGGTCGCTGAGCCTTCGTCTCCTCGTATACCGGTCCGCCGCTTCTCGCGCCCTTGGGATGAGTGGTTCTGGATCCACGCCTGCAGTCTCACCTCCTCCCTCGAACCCACCACTGAGCTCGTTCCGATCGAAGACTATCTCTTCCGATACGACCGCGGCGCGTTCTGGATGGGTATGTACGCATACCACCACTTCTTCGTCCCCTTCTGGTACATCTTCCGCGTGCTTCTCGACTACTTCATGCACACAAGAATCATGTACCACGCGCTGCACGCGTCAGGATACACGGACCGGTACATCATCCAGGACATTGCCTTCCCAGCCGGGAATGCAGAGGCGTTTGTCAACTACATAGACCAAAAATTCGGTATCTACCCGCTGTGGCTTTGTCCGCTGCGGAAGGACGGCCGGGTATCGATGGGCCATCCAAGAGAATTCGAAGGACCTGTAGGCGGGAAAGCGCAAAGTAGTGGAGTATACGAAGGCAAGTACATCAACGTTGGAGTTTGGGGTCCCTATCCATCGTCCGAAACCGAGTACGTTCGCGCAAACCGCGAACTAGAAAAAAAGATCACAGAGCTCGGTGGACTGAAATGGCTCTACTCAAGGGTCTTCTACACCGAAGACGAGTGGTGGCAGTTGTACGACAAAGAAACGTACGAAACGTTGAGGAGAAAGTTCGGTGCCACGAGACTGCCGTCCATCTGGGAAAAGGTTGGAGATCGAGGGGCGAAGAGAGAGGACTTCGGTACCGGTGTCAAGGGGCTGTTGAAGCGTGTGATCAAGAGTAATGCGTTACTGAGCGGGTTCTATGGAATCTACAAGGCGGTGAGAGGCGGTGATTACATGCTGAAGAAGAAGTCAGCTTAGCTGTACTTGATTGAGGCAATCCCCGTCATTGCCCATCCTATCAAGGTTGTTCATTATCTTCGCACGATCAAGCCTGCTGGAGGATTTCGTAGATGATCGCGTTCGCATGCTTCTGTCTCTGGTGGGGTGGTACAGAGCAGAGACAACCACGCGTATGCTTGATACGCGAGATCGTACGCGTGGTCGTGCGACCTTGTGGCACATCTGAGCGCGGGAACATGCGTTTTAGTTGATTGGAGGAATCAGCTGGTAGTACGGTTGCTGTATGGAGCTGTACAAACTATGGAGCAAGCACGAGATGTTGTGAGCTGGTACTGTTGGACAAACAAGTCGCGGCAGGTTTGGTAGACCAATCATCGAAATGCAACGACAAATGCAGGTGCGGGTCAACAAAAGGCCAGCCTCGTTCTTTTCAGGCCTGCCGGCTCCACACTTCCCCTGTGAACATCATTGCGGCGCCTTGTACGCTTCCGGGCGGAAGATCGACTGGTGTTCTATCAGCTTGACGCTTCGAGGAGTCGTTGCCACCGCTGAACGGATCATGACGTTTACGGCAACAGCACCTCCGAGAGCCTCGACGATTCCAAATGGCGGGTAGGCGGCGATCGTCATCAATACCATGGTTCAGCCCACCGACAACAAAGATCTATCGAGAGGACCCCTTAATTTTGAAAGAGTGCGCGCTTTGTTCTGCTGCAACCCTCGCCAGTGTCAAAGCCCAGCCGACAGCTGCCGTACCCAGTAGCAGCGCAGCGTTGTCTTCGACAGGGAACATCCCGTCACGCAGGAAGCTGTGCGCCCTAAAGCAACAGTAACAAAACTCCACTCTGGATGCTCCTCCAAGGCAACATCACGATAATTGATAACTGCAAGGCAGGGCGAGGCGCCAATGAGGAGCAAGACGGGCATGACGCAACGTCAACGGGCCCGAATGCCGTGACAAGCAACACAACCAAGGCACCTTTCATCATCCTTCAAAGTATGCGTCTGGATGAGCCGTACGCCAAAACACAACCTCACCATATTCATGGACGTAGCCAGGTAACTATCGGTGCCAGTATAATGCTAGCGGACACCGAACGCATAATTATTGGAGTTAGCAGCGTCACTAAACCGCCTGGGGCTAAAATATGATGCCATTTCTCCAGCTTCCCCGATCCACCGGCCAGGTTTGGATGATCAAGCGCAAGCAATGTGACGAAACAGCTCTCTCTGGGATCAACGAGAGAATTCGTGATGCTGATCTTGGGGAAGGATCAGCAGCAGCAGCAGACAGCCTTCGGCACTGCTCGGCACATGCTCAATCGGTTGCACAATATCCGTTCGGACGACGTGATTACTGCAAAGCACAAGGTGAACGATGTTACGCGCCGAGCCGCAGCGACCCCAGTTAGATCCCATTCCAAATGGGGCGCTTTCACCAGCCTCGAAAGCAGCCGACTCACAGTGAAGGCGCCTTGACCGTGCGTACTAGTCACCTTCGGGCCCAAGCTGGGTTGTATTTCAATTAGCTGCAGCTGACTTTACCTCCAGTACCTGACTATCTGACTACTATATACAATGACACATTGCTGACGCCAGCACGCTCGGTCAACGGTATTGTTAAAGGTCTGTTCTGTCCACTCTTTTCTTCTGTTGTTCAACACCTTCGGAACGACGTAAACAATGGCACCTACCATGAAGGCATTCACAGCTTCGCTCTTTGCTGGCTACGCAGTCGCAAAGCAGTGCCAGACTCTCAGCATTCCCGTTGATATTTCCTCCCGACAAGGTCTCTTCAAGGAGGCTCCCGTTGAGAGCAATCTCGAGGTCAGCGCCTTCGCGACTCGTTTCAACAAATTCCAACGCAACTACACCGCCGAGCTCCTCACGGGCTACCAGACGTTCCAGAAGAGCATCTCAATCTCTGCTCAGTACTGCACACCCGACGGCGGCAGCAATGGGACTGTCCAGGTCCTCACCCATGGTATCGGGTTTGACAAGACGTAAGTTCTCCCTTTCCCCTCACGCCATTCGCCTCAATTGACATCATACTAGCTACTGGGACCTACCTTACGACAACTACAACTACAGCTATGTTAACGTAGCCACGGCTTCTGGTTACAGCACCCTCGCTATCGACCGTTTCGGCATTGGCAACTCCACTCACGGTGATCCCTTCAACGAGATCCAGGCTCAGGCTGAGGTCGAGGCCCTCAATGAGGTCACCAAGCAGCTTCGCGCTGGCTCTATTTCTGAGATTAACTGCTCTTACGACAAGGTCATCCATGTTGGCCACTCCTTCGGCTCAGTCCAGTCCTACTGGCTTTCTGCTCTATACCCCAACAACACTGACGGTGTTGTCCTCACTGGCTACTCGACTGCTGGCCAATTCCTTCCCTATATTGTCGCTGGCTGGAATCTTCACAGCGCCCGATTGAACCAGCCGTTCCGCCTCGGTAACGTCTCTGCCACTGGCGTCCAGACTCTTGCCCAGCAATACGGCGTTCAGGGAGATATCGTCCCTGGTCTGACTGCCATCCTCAACAAGATTGGCGCCAACGTTGACACTGATGAAGTCTGGAACTACGTTGCTTCTACCGAGGTCAACGACTTGATCAACGGTTACAACAGCACCGTGTTCCAGTACAACTATCCCTCTGGATACCTCACATCTTCGGCTCTCACCGCCCTCCAGTACGCCTTCCTCTTCCCTGACATGTTCGACGTTGGCCTCGCAGTCGAGGGCGAGAAGACCAAGCAGCCCGTCACTACCGGTGAACTCTTGACCATTGGAAGTGCACCTATGATGTCTCCATTCACCGGACCTGCTCTCGTCATCACCGGCGAGCACGACGTTCCTTTCTGCGGCGGTAACTGCTACGGCATGGTCCCGAACATGACTGCTGCCAACATTCCCGCTGGTGTCAAGGCCACCTTCCCTGCTGCGTCTGCCTTCGAGGCTCACATCCAGCCCAGCACTGGCCATGGGCTCAACTTCCACTACAATGCCACTGCTGGATACCAGGTCATTCAGGACTTCTTGGCCAGCAACGGCCTCGCTGCATAGATGTATGCTGGAACATAGGTGGAAAGAAGTAGATACACTGCGTGTGTACCACAAATAATGTGATCACCTAATGACAAACACACCACAACGCCTGGCTCGCATGCATGTGTGACGTAATCTCTGGTTCTGCTGACTGATGTATGCTAAGCTAGCCATTGCCCGCCGTAAAGCCCCACTCTGCACCATCTCAGTCAACAGCATCGATATCTTCTCAAGTGAAATATCCGGATTTCGCCCTGACTCCCTGCGACCCTGAAGCTCTTTCCATCTGTCCATATAACGCTTGTCGATCCTGCTGCTATCATGGACCAGATTAAGACAAGCGCGAAATGAACGGGATTCTCCGCGCTTGAAAATCATCAATCAGCCATAACATAACCGAGTTGCTAAATCATTTCAAGAACATTTCGCCGAGCTCAACATCTGTGACCTGCATTGAGAACACGCGATTCTTCCTGCTTTGCGACTAGTTACGGTGATTAGATGCTGATGAATAAGAGGGGGTTGCTTACGTGCATACGAAGAGTATCCGCTAGGCTTGTGTAGCGAGGCTTTACTAAGCGAGACGACCTGCATAGGTGTTCTTGAGGTTATAGATGCTTGGTGTACAGTCATGGCTTATCAACGACTGCATTAGGTGCAGGGTGTCGTATTCGTGTCTTGCCTTGCTCGCCTCAGAGCCAATAGCGCAGTTGTTGGCGAAACGGTGAATCCGCAACGGCTCTGCTAACCGACTGTTGCACGACGTTCCCATGCGAGAGGACGCCAGGTGAGGACAGGTTTGCTGGGCCTTGGGCTTTCGGTGGTTGGTAAGGGCTTTGGAATCATCGTGAAGACACCGTGCTCGCGAGCTGTGAGACCCACGGTGCAATCTTCCTGCATCTCTACCCAATCAGACGATTGTGGCGTCGCACGAACAAGCTCACGTAGACGAATACGCTGAGCATTGCCGACACGAAGACGGTTTTGCAGCATGGCTGGTTTTCGTAAGACTGAAGGGTTGAGATGAATCGATGAGAGGAGTAGCTGGGGACGTATAAAGAGTGCTTCCTGCGGCTGCCTGGGAGTTGTCATACATTCCCAGCACATCACCTCGACAGACAAGCTCAACAGTCTGCACAAAAACCTTCAAGATGAAGTTCGGAACTAGCATTGCACTCTTAGCTGCCAGCCTCTTCAGCGCCGTCCGTGGTGATGGTATGCTTCTACATCGTCCAGCCATAATTGAAGAAGATCTAACAGTCGTTAGCTGTACCATGGGAGCGCATCGACAAAAACAACTCAGTTCGTTTTCACTTCCGCCATAACCAGGTGAATAAGAGGAGTGTTGACCAGTGTTTCAGCTTCTACTCATCCTCGATCTTCAAGTCGGGCTCTACCAACTTGCTCGGGACTGGGATCCCACCCTTTACAAAGAGAACATCATGGCTCACGCCGAGCTCGGCAAGCTTTTCAACCTGCCAGTCATCATGACCACTTCTGCCGACACTGGCCCCAATGGCCCTCTTCCCAAGGAGATGCTCGAGATGTATCCCAACGCACCTCTGATCCGCCGTCAAGGCGAGGTCAAGTACGACGCCCCGATCTTCTTCAAGTCAGCAGCTAACCACCACCAGCGCTTGGGATAACCCCGAGTTCCGCGCCGCCGTCGAAGCCTCCGGCAAAAAGCAAATCATCGTCGCCGGAATCGTCACTGACGTCTGCACCGCATTCCTCGCCCTCTCTCTGCGCGCCGAAGGCTACTCCGTCTTCGCCAATATTGAAGGATCCGGCACTACCACGCAGCTAATCCGCGACACCGCCAATTCGCGCATGGAGAAAGCCGGCGTCCAGCTCGTCAGTCTGTTTTCCATCGTCTGTGACCTCATGCGCGATTGGCGCGCGACTCCTGGTGCTGGCGAGGTTCTTCCGTTCCTGGATAAGTACTTGCCTGTTTATGGTATGCTGGCTAGAGGCCATGCTGCGGCTATCGAGAATGGAACGCTGATTCCTGGTGAGGCGGGGTTGATCACGGGACAGAACGGCACTGTTCTGATCTAGAGAGTTGGGAGGTGAAATCGGTCGAGAAGGGGTGATGAGTTAAAATTGCGCGCTGTATGGACGATTTGGTCGTGACTGTAATGGTTGAGGATGGTGGGAAGGTTCGTGTACGCAAAAGATAGGAGGTAGTTGAGAAATCAACAGGAGCTCATCAGATCCAAGCGACGTGTTCAACATTATTTTGGGAAGTGCTGACACACCTCCATACCAACTTCCGCATCACAGCACTCCTCTTCAAAGTTCATCTGTCGATTTTTTCTATCGTGTCCACTAGATCAATCCCAGATCCCACCCCCAACACCACCCCCACAACCGACTTTCCCTCAACACCATCTCTCTTACAGCAAGTTCAGTCGGTACAAACCACTTGGCGTGGCACAGCGGACACCCATCTCCGCCTCCCCTCACGTGGTCCACAAGACACTTCGCGCCAACGATATGGCTACAATCTGGATCCCTGACACGTACTGCAGGCTCGCAGTACGCGAGGTCAGAGCACGTATGTCTCGTGTTGAAGTAGTGGCATGTGGTTTTGTAGTTGCACATGGGTCGCGAACATACTGAGCAGTCAGCTCTGTGACCGGTGTGGGTGAGGTAGAGGATCGGGTAGGGTTCTATACTGCCTGCGAGGAAGGCGGCGAGAGTGGGGAGTTCGCGTCTTAGCATTTTGAGGAGTGACAGGGTATATGTTCAGGGGTGGTTTGACCTTGAGACGAAGTAAATCTGCTACAGTCCTGAGATCTACTGTCAGTTGGGTTATGAGTGGTATCACATTGATGTATGTTGGTACTAGTAGCGGTACGACTGACGTGCGTATATCAACGAAGCGACGCATTCTTCTGTCTGCTGTCAATGGCGACGCAATGTTAACGTGTACTTGTTGCACAAGCATCACCATTTCTCGTCGTGAGCTTACCTTCACAGCACATATCGGGGTGAAGAAGGAATAATTGAAATACGCATTGAAGCGCAATTCCCCTAGTCAAAAGTCTCCAGACGTTTGCCTCTCCCCACAATCTCGATGTGCTGACTGACAACCCTGGACCTAACAACCAAGATGCCTAATCGTATTCCAGATTTCCAGATCGCAAACTTCCTCACTACAAACACTACGGCTTTGCAGCTCACTCAACTTTCCGCCGCCGGTGTAGAACGCGAGTGCTCTATCTGCCACAACTCCTACGCTGACCCGCCGCAGAACTACGTGCATCCAGATCTACCAGAAGGCGAAGATGAGTACCCTGTACAGATCCGCAACCGCGGTTCGTGCAAGCACGTTTTCGGTCGCCGCTGCTTGGAGCACCACATACGCGGCGGCAATCCGTGGAGCCATACCTGTCCTATGTGTCGAACGGAGTGGTTCCCTGCTCCAAACGCTGCGAGGCGCCAGATGCTGAACGAAGTTGAATGGACGTTGAATCACTTGGCATCGTTGCATGTGGATGATGATCGGGCGAGGCGGGAGCTGGGAGAGGCAGAAATAGCTTTGGAAAGGATTAGGGAGGCACTATATGAGTCGCGGTGGATTTAAGCGCGCCTGAGAGCGCGTACGCAATGACGTAGTTCCTTTGCGGGCTGTATTGCATTTCCCGGTGGTTGTGTGTCTGTCATGAAGTTGGGGCTGATACAGAAGCGCATTCATCATGCTGATATGCGTCTATCGTGCCCTTGAAATCATTGTATTTAAGGAGGGAAAGAACAGGTGCGAAGGCGCGTCCACGGCTTCGTGTTCAATCTAGTCTACTTTCGGTCTTAGCGCAGAAACTTTCCTCTCTCGCAGCTCGACGCGCATTGTCATCCCTACACCACTCATCTTGTATCTGCAACGTTCAGCTGTCGTATAGCTTGACTAAGAACCAATTGATAAAACCACTCGTTATTCTGCATAGACTGAGCAGGGACTCGCGTGCATTTCTGCTACTGAAGAAACTTTGCTCCTCCAATCAGAAACGCCGAAACAGAACATATCGCAGATATGGGAGACTTCAAGGCTGCAACGGACCGCTTTTTGGATTGGTTTAAATCTGTTGGAGGTGAATTCAGAGACGATCTCATCGAGATTCAAGACTTGAGGTCGCAAGGCGCAGGTAGAGGCATTGGTACGTCCATACAATTGTTGCAGGATTGCACGAAACTAAAACAGGATAAGTGGCGACAAAAGACATACCACAAGACTGTATTATGTTCACAATACCTCGCTCCGCGATTATCAACGTTGAGACCTCAGACCTTCCTAAGAAGTTACCAAAGATCTTCGAGACTGTATTCGAAGAAGAGGATGAAGACAGCGAGCCACTCGACCCATGGGAATCCCTGATCTTGATCATGCTATACGAACACCTGCAAGGCGAGGCTTCTCGCTGGAAGCCTTACCTAGATGTTCTACCAACCACCTTCGACACGCCCATGTTCTGGTCTGAAGCTGAACTGAGAGAGCTAAACGCGACCGTTTTGACACAGGAAAAGATCGGAAAGCAAGCCAGTGATGAAAAATTGAGCTCTCGTATCGTCCCTGTAGTCTTACAGAACCCTTCGGTTTTTTACCCAGCGGGCAGAGATCATCTCAATGAAGAAGAATTGCTGAGCCTAGCACATCGGATGGGCAGTACTATCATGGCGTATGCATTCGACCTGGATAACAAAGAAGATGACTCCGAAGAAGAGGAGGACGGCTGGGTGGTAGACAAAGATGCGCAAACGATGCTGGGCATGGTACCCATGGCCGATATCCTGAACGCCAACGCCGATTTTAACGTAAGTCCCGATACTGGTTGACGATTTGAATATACGCTGATTACGTTGCTCAAGGCTCATGTCAATCATGGCGATAGCCTCGAGGTCACCAGTCTTCGTCCTGACGTCAAAGCTGGAACCGAGATCTTGAACTATTACGGAGCCATGCCCTCATCCGAAGTACTGAGACGTTACGGATATGTCACGCCGGAATACCGCAGATACGATGAAGTCGAGGTCTCTCGTGTGGCTGTCGCAAAAGCCTTGGCGACCGCAACGGGCTTGTCGCCGTCTGATCTGGCTGCAATGGTGAGTGATTCTGTCAGAGTGTTGCAAAGAACCTAATAATAATGCGATACTAGGGCGTCGAGATCGACACAGAAGAGAATGAGGAGCCTTTCATCATTGAACGAGAGTCCGGCGCACCTAACGAGGAGGGCCTGCTAGTGGAAGAAGCTAAATTGAGTGAGTTTCCAGAGCTGGAAGAAGAGCTCAGGGATGCTTTGAAGATTATCAAGAAGCACAAACCAGAGACCGTTGCAGACAAAAGAAAGCGGGATGAGATTGCGAACACAGTCCTTAAGCAAATCTTGACCGACAAGCTAGCCGAATTTCCCACATCGGTTCAAGAGGACAAAGCATTGCTGCAGAAGTCTGACCTCACAAACCGACACCGTATGGCTGTTGAGGTCAGGCTGGGGGAGAAATTGCTGCTTGAAGAATCTCTCGCCATGCTGAGGAAAAGGGGAGCGGCAGTTGGCAAGGAAGATGAGGGTCGTCCAGCAAAAAGGATGAAGAGTCGGGCGTAAGTTCGTGTGCAGACAGAGGACGCCCAAGAAGTGATAGGGCCGATGGGAATGATCAGTCTTCTGAGGATTGACGCTGGCCATAAAATTCCTCCAACGCTTTTCCAACCTCTTCGATGGTTTTTCCCACCTCACTACTTCCCTCGTTCATCTTGAGATGCCGGTACAGTTGTTCTGTGAATTTGGCAAGCTCCTGCGATGGAATATGTCGTAATGTATGCGCTTGACCGGACTCGTTCTGTGGGCTTCTGGGCCTGTTGCGACTTTCACCGCTCGCTGCAGACGATCGCAAACGTGCAATTCTTTGGCTGCGTCGTGGCGGGCGCGTCGGAAGACTTTGCTGTACGCCTTGGACTGGACGTTCGTATTCGCTAAACCACGGTTGACGGCAGAGAGGACATTGTTTTCTCCAAGGCCCTGAGGATCTGAGGTGGGCTTCTAGGCAGCGCCGGCCGAAAATATGACCACAACATGGCTTTGTACCGGAGGTGTCGGCTATCAGCTCCACGCGCACTGCAAACTCCCCTTCCTGGTCTTCATGAGCGGAGCCATATGGTGGTGGCTCAATATATGCTTCAAAGCAAATGTTGCACCCTCGATCGCCCAGTGCGAGATATGATAGCGATACAGGAGTCGTGAAAAGGGCGCCTTGCATTGTTGTATGGTATCTTGCTCTGAAGGTTCGAGAGTAATTTGTAGGTTTGTGGATGGAAATAGCGCCGATGGCTCGATGTTGGGAACGTAGTCACATTGTGCGCGCATTGAAGGCGGTACCGATCGTTCGACAACTTCATCGTTACCAAACTTAGCGCACCACGTTTTGCGATATGACACAAGACCAGCAAAATGCACTGCAAACCAAAACCGGTCACAGCTTGCCAAATCATGAACACACAGCCAGCAGTGTGCAGAAGGAACTGTACCTCGACAGTTTCAAAGCTCGATAGCAGACTACATAGCTCAGCACCTACTGCCCTTACTTAGGGCCCTGCTTCTAGTTCTTTGACTGCTAGCTTCCACGTGGCTTCAATGTCGTTATTGTAAATCCACGACATATCTGCACCACCATCCGAAATGATCTTGTTGGCTACTCGTTCGTCAAACGAGGGATTGCCGATAGTTTGCAGATTCTTTGCCCGCCGCGCTGCCTCAGATGCCAAATGCGCATACATGCGTGCATAGTACGATAATCGGATTTGATCGAAGAGTGGCAGCGCCTTGCCGAGATCGTTATCGTAGTGGGCCAGCGCCTGAGCCAGAATCCAACCATCTTCCATAGCAAAGCCAGCACCAGACCCAAAAGCTCCTGATAGGGCATGAGATGAGTCGCCAACAAGAACAATCTTGTTGTTCCATGCTACGAGCGTCTCCAGCTCAGGACCTGCAAAAGCAGCAAACTCACGCCAGCCGCCCTGAGGTACACGCGCTAGCGCCTCTCGAATTTGAGGAAGATACTCCTACGCCTGTGTCAGCGTTTGTTCTTTGCGATTGGCAAGCTCCATACTGTGAAGTGTGATTCCACGTGCGCATTGTCAACCGGCACGCCCCAGCTGACCTTGCTGGCGCTGTGGATTGCTGGATCATGCCACGCTCTCGCAGCAATCTCCCACAGCCCTTCACCTACGGGTGAGAAGTAGACGTGGGTAGTTGGTGTATGCCACCAACCTGTGATCTCAAACCGTGGATCCAGATCCTTCACATCGTCCCAGGCCAGCAGCGTGCGCCAGATGGTAGTACCTGTGAACTTGATCTCATAGTCCGGCCATGCGGCATCACGAACCGCCTGCCTATGTATTAGCCAAAGAATCTCATCAAAGCAGGGCCGACACACCGAACGGATGCCGTCGGCACCAACCACAAGATCAGCAATTGTAGTGGTGCCGTCTTTGAAGTGCAACTGTACACCTGCATCGCCTAGATCGACTACATGCGCCAACTTCTTCGATAACTGGATCATCCCAGGCTGGATAGAAGAGAGCAGTGTAGACTGCAACTTGGTTCTTTGTGTTCGGATGGGTGCGCGCCCAGAGTCTGATTTCGGCTTCTCGCGGCGATGCAGCTCCTCGCCCGATCGTCCATTTCTATCTCTCCGATTCAGCAACTCATATTGCATCGATGGAGCGCAAGTTCACTTACAGATTCAATATCGTCCACGTTGGGTGACCACTGTTTAAAGCATCGGCTACGCCTAGCAGCTCTAGTACTTTCCAAGAATTCGGCCCAATACTTATCCCCGCACCAACCTCGCGCAAAACACTTGCCTGCTCGTATATGGTAACGTCGATGTTAGGTATCTTTGAGAGTGCGATCGCCGTTCCTAGGCCGCCAGGCCCGCCCCCTACTATAGCTACCTTCAAAGGTATAGGCGTCAGTTTAACAGTCATCGCAAGATACCACCCCAAGTTCAGTGCTGAGGAACACTTGGTTCGACATATTATCGACCGCGCGGAATTGTTGCATGTCGTTGACAAAGCACTCTGTCGTCAATTGTCACGCAAATGATGTGCGAGACATGGATTTGGTGGGTCCAGAAACCGAATCAGGAAAGCGCATCCTGGACAGGCTCCGAAAACGAAGCTTCAATCTCACATCGTTAACATTGACTTCAACTATGATATGAGTGCTGTTTGTTGACGAGGTTCCAGTTTGAACCTTCTAGGTGCTCATGCCGGCTAATCACCGCTCTCTTAATCCTGGCCTTCATCAACCGCCACTCATCGCTTTCTACATGTAAGTCTGTCCGTTTCTACATAGAACTGGGGTGTCTATGAGCTTACGTTTTCAATTTGCCATGCTCTTTCTAGGCAATTGTCATATGTTTTCGGAAAAAAGACCACAGACCACCAGCCTATCTTTCATGAACAGTAACCACAGTAATCTCAAGGCGTGCTCCTCGAGTTAGACTCAGTGTAAATTTTCAGTCGTGGTTCGTGGCTTGTGAAAGCTTAGGTGTTCTCTCAAACACACTTTCACCTTCACCTTGAATCTAAGGTGCAGCTTTAGCGAGCGCCTTCCTACACACAATGACTTTCGCCGTATTACCACTGCCAAGCCACTATCAACTATCAGAGTCTCAAGACCAAGGCCACGATGCGCCGAAAAAACAACACGAATACCTCCTCACAAGCTCTAGCTGATGCAGCTCTGGCCTACCTGCCACCATCCTTAGAGCCCGCCATACCTCCCCCACCACCAGATGTTGAAGCCTCTCCAACTCAAAGAGCACTCGCCAGCTTCTACGCACATCAACGTGCGAAACCAGGTACAGATTCCAGCACTGATCCGGCTATCAAAGCAGAAATTGAGCACGCCTCGCCATCTCTACCTTCACTGCTCCAGTATGTCGACCATGTCCTCATGCAGGATAAAGCTCGCCACGACCACCCGCCTCAGGCAGGACGAAGATGCATAATCTGCAACTTGCAATGGGACAAACCCAGCGTCCCCTCAACATTCTTTCCTTTGTCGCCCTGCAACCACTGGGTCCACTATCGCTGTCTAATCTGGCTTGCTACGGGCGACGGTCCACACCGAGACAAGTGTTATGCATGCAACACACCTCTGTACGAGTGGGATGGCATTAGTGCGCTCACGCTTGCCACACGCAGAAGCTTGCCCATGGGCCACAGTCGAATCACGACATCGAGTTCGGATACAGACGTCGCCGTCGTTTCTGATAAAGACGTCTATGAACAAGAATGTTTGTTCATCGATGACACGATTGCTCACCGATTTTTCGGCCAGCTGACAAGAATGACCGGGTTTTCCGATAACTCTCCCGACCTGGTGCAGTGCTACGACGACGTGCTCAACGATCTGAGTGCGATGGGTCGCCCACAATCAAAATGGCTGAGGTGGAACACATATAACGGCTGTCTACTGTTCAGCATGCTGGTCGCAATCAAGATGAGGAGGTTCCTGCTAGAGTACCATGGCCTTATTGTGCGGACCGAAGCGTGGACGGCTTGGGAGGATGGGTGTCGGTCGCTGCAGAAGAGAATACTGGAAGATGTACACATGGATAGAGGAAGTGGCTTACCCAATTAGTAATTATCTGTAGAAGATTTCAACATGTCCAGCTTGTGGGTAAGCTGACTATGACTTGCCTTGGATTGCACGCTTTATGATGTATAAACTAACGCTTATTGTTTCACCCTGTTTTCGTTCTGTTAAGTTTTCTACCTATTGATATGACGTCAGAGATCTGTTCCCAATCCGCAACCGTAAAGGGAAGGTTGTTTCATTGCTGACACGAGATCCCGCACCGGTCTCTCTAAAGCGGTTAAATCTCTTTGCATAGCCTATTACACCGACTCCTTGCTGCTCTTCTGTCCACATGGATTGCTCATAACGAGCCGTCTCGTGCCTTGTTCGTGGGCAGCATGTCTCTTTCTTCGTTGTGCTGTCGCCACCGATCTTGTGTAACTAGGAGCTTGGCGACTACCGTTCTCGATCCGTCCTCTTTCTGTCCTGATTCGTTAAAGCCTTGTATTCTCTCCAGCACACTTATTCAATCGTCTCCTGCGTGCACGCTTACTTATTGTAAATGTAAATCAACGATTGGAAGAATTTGATCTGTCGTGGTGTTGCATCAAGGTCGACCTGGCTCCCTTCATTAGTTCCGCCTTACCGTGTCTGTGCGCGCAACGCCCGGAGTCGCGCAACGCCCAGAAACCACCTTAACGCTCAAAAATAGATAAGGTTGTACAACCACCTACAATAGCTATTATTACAGGATCTTGTAGTGTAGTAGTAATTAATTGCTTACAAAAAAGATGTACTATTTGAATTTTGCTAGTAACTTGACGTTGCGGCCACGTGATGTGGTTTTAAGTAGAGGAGCTAGAGACAGCAATAGGGGACTACAACTACCAACATAATCCCTAGAACTATATTTTTAACGCTTTTTTAGCTAGATTGCTTGTAAAGCTTTCCTCTTACCCTTTTAAGGCAATTATATAGCTTTTACAGCGTTGCGTTCTTGTTGTTAACGCTGCTTTTTAGCTTAACGTTTAGCTCTCTAAATTGCTGTGTTAGCCTTCTCCTTCTCACGCACTACCTTGGCTGCCTCTCGCGCTACACGCCTCTCCTCCTTCTTCTTCTCCTTAACCAGCTTCTTAGCGTGTGCAAGCTCCTTCCTATTAATTTTCTTAAGCTCCTCCTCTATCTCTAGGCGCTTAAACATGTTATGGCGTTTCTTAGCTTCACGCTGCTTGCTAGGGGACTAAAACACAGCACTACTGTAGTACTCCTGCTATTGTTAAAGGTCTAGCTTTTTAGGCTTTTTGCTCTGCCTCTTCTTAATGTCTAGTGCTTTTTTAAGACCCTGTACGTCATCGTGGAGTATACTGTTTTAGATTAAGATGCTAGTGTTTAGGCTAGCGAAAATTTTGCTTTATAATCTAGTGTAAGAAGCAAGTGCAGAGTTGTGTACAGAAGTAGTATAGAACATTACATTACATTACAGAAAGAACATTACTTAAGAGAAACAAAGGTATTTAAAGATTATTGTAAATTCTATAATAAGTCCTAAAGGACTGTAAAGATTACTTATATAACTATAAACCCTGTAGGGTAACTATATACTCTATAGAGCAACTCTTACAGGATTTAGGAACATGTGTAAAGACCTTAGCAGACTAAAACAAACATATAGAGACCCTTAATAGTTATTAAGCTTGTTTTTAAGCTCTATAATAAGGTCTTGCATCTCTATAAGGATGTAGTAGGTGCCTTTACAAGTATTAGTACAGGCTGTAGAGAGTGTATAGAATAGTTAAATACTTACTACACTTTTTGCAAACTTTAACAACCTTTTTAAAAGCCTTGCAGCCACGCTTGCAGGACTTATAAAGAGAGGTAGTAGTCTTATCTACTTTATAACATTAGCACAAAAGCCTATAAAAGGGGTGTAAAGCCTATAACCTACATTAGAAGAAGTAATAAATGCCTTTAGAGCTGTAGTAACAGTTTGCACAGAAGCCTTTAAGGAAGTCTTTAACTATAACGCACTCCCTAAAGAGACTAGACTAGTTCTTGCAGAACTTGCAGGAATGTGCATAGGCTACACTAACTATGTACACTAGTCTAGCTTTAACATTTATAGAACAGCCTATACAGAGAAGTTAACAAAATCTATAAAAAGAGCTAAAAGTAGACTACAAACACTAAAGAGGGGTACTTACTAACAGTTCTAAAGAGGCTGTAAAAGGTCTTACAGAACTTAATATTGCAGATTATAGGAAGCTCTGCAAGGGCCTTATAGGCCTTAAAAGAAGCTTCTTTACAGATAGCTGCGCAGAGGCTATTAAACGTAGGCAGGTTAGTTATAAAGTCCTTGTTAGAGCTGTTACAGCTATTGTTAGAGCTATATTTAAACATTATTGCAAAGGTGTTTACAGGCGTGTTAGAAGCGTTAGAAGCGTTGCAAAGAGTTGCAAGGGGCGTTGCAAAGAGGCTTATAGAGAGTACAAGAAAAGAGAGCTAAAAATAGAAACCTAAAAAAAACTCACTTACCTAGGGGGGCGACCTGCCTTTATACTACTTCTACTAGAGCACCCTAGATAGTTATATAATAGCAGAAACGCTGTACTAGTACCTAAGTAGAAGTATTAAACAGGCCTACACTCTTTGTAACGTAACAATAAACTCTAATAAAAGCAGAAAGTAGGTAAAAGTAAAGGTAAAGGCAGCTTTGCAATAGATTAAGTAAGTAGAAACACTTGTAATTAGCTTATTAAGCGCACATGCAGACACTTATAGAAATAAGTAGAAGTACAAGTATAGTAAAGGTAGTAACTAATAATAAAAGAATAGAACAGGTATAAATAATTAGTAGAGAGCTAAGAGAAGACTATTACAGAAAGAGAACCTCTAGGTATATAATATTTATAGTACTACAAGACACTTCTTTAGCCTATAAGAAGTAAGGGAGTAACACTAAAAGACCTAAGAGAGTAGTAACGCGTAACATAGCAACATAGAGCTAACTATAAGTAAACACTTAGTAACAAAGATTAACCCTTATAGTGCTTAAAGACTGCCTCTATAACTTATTAATAGTTATAGCAAAGGATAACCTAATAAGGAACTATGTGCACTAGACTAAAAATAGAAGCTTACTATTAGTAGAAGTAAGTTTAATCTATAAGATTAACTGTAAGTAGCCTACAAACTTGCTAGAAAGGATATAGGCCTTAATACAGCGTAGTTACACATAGGTAACAACTAATTAAGTGCTATTACAAAGGCCTTAACTTAGGTAAAGATTATGCAAGAGCATTATAGGTGCACTAATCTTTAGTTGTAGCTATAAAGGAGGAAGAGACGTAGCTCTAATAACTATAACAACTTTACTAGAGGCTAATCTTGCATAGCATTATCTTTAAGCATAGTAGTATTAACTGCAATAAGCTCTATAACCTTGCCTAGCATAGCTGCAAGCAACATAGTGTTAATATTAGCTATAGCATTGTTCTGCACAGCTAGAATTACGTGCTCTCTAAGCGCTTAATAGTCTATAACAGCACACGTAAGAAGGTCTAGAGAGTAGACAAAGTTCTAAAAGGCGTGCTAGGTGTAGTATACATATACCTATTTAGGTATACTAATTGCCCTATCTATAGGTAGAGTTAATAAAGACTAACTCTAGGCTACAAACTAAGTGTTATTCTAACCTAAAAGTACGCGCATGTTCTAATATAGATATAGTATAGTTAGGTAAAGCTATATAAGAGTAGAGAACTAGAGGCAAGTATCTACTATAGCAGCTTGCTAACTATATTTAACAACAGAAAGGATCTGCGCAAAGTCCCTGCTAGCAATTAAAAGAAGACTACTAAATAGTAAAGAATAGTTACATACATCCTAAAGCATACAGTAAACTGCTTTAAAGTAATACTAGTGCTGCATAGGCACTTTATTCTAGATAACAAGTGTAGCGGCCTGTAGTAGACGTTTTATAGAAGAATTAAGAGCTACAGAATAGACAGAATCCTTATAAATGTCTAGTAGAATCTAGAAATAAGAGTATGTAGTCTAACTACTAGGTAGTAATATAGCTATAATACTAGAGGAGGCTACGCATAGTATAATGCAGCTTTGTAAGCAATAGTACACACATAAACAACACTAGAGAAAGGTTTTCCTTATCCTTATAGGTCCTTAAACAAAGAAATAAGCTATGCTAAGTATATTGCAAATAGCGTTAACTACTATATTAAATACAGCACGCTAGTTAGAGTTAAGGTTTTTATGTGTGTTAAGAAATACCTTATCCTATTTAAGAGCCTTATAGTCTAGTTTAGCTGCAAGGAGTAGGTTGCTAGCCTACAAACCCTAGTTGTGCTAGTAAAGGAGCAGCCTAAAGTCTGTAAGCCCCTTATTTAACTTTGCAAGCATCCCCTGCACAAGGAACAACCTATAGTTAAGATACGCCTAGAGATTAGAGAAGATAGAAAGGGTAGCTATAGCCTCTAGAAGGTTGTTACATAGGTCTTCTTAGAATGTTATCTATATTGCTACAGAGTCTGTAAGGGGCCTGTTTAGCAGAGCAGAAACAAAAAAGTACTATAGAGCCTAACTTAAAGCAAAGATAACTATGTTATAGAAATAGGCAAGCTAGTTACTATTGTGCGCAAGGAGACTACAGGCTGTAGCAGCAGCCTAAAAAGTAAGATAGACTTCGCTATTAATAGTACACAGGTCTTTAAACAACCTAGGACCTTAAACAATAGTAAGCAGCAACTATAGGTAGTACTGCTCCCTCTGTAATAGATTGCAAAAGTATATGTAGCTAATTACAGTACCCTATTAGCACTTGTGCTAGGTCTAAGTAGCCTTGTTAAACACAAATTAAGTAGGGAAATCCTAATAGACAAGGTTATAGCTAAAGGTAAAGACTATATTATAGTTAAAAAACACTATAAGAGTACTTATAGAATGCTTAAAGCGTGCCTAAACCTCTACCTCTATTACAGTCTTAGGCTAAGAAACTAGTTGCTAGTCTAAAAGGTGTACTGCAAGGTGCTTAATATGTAGGTACTTATTATGTACAAGGAACTTAAACAACCTCTATACTACCTTAGATAGACTAATATAACGTCTATTTAAGTGCTGCTAGACTTTGTTATCTTCTATAACTATTAGTAAGGCCTTGTTAGTGCCCTTATAGATGTACTTGTGTATATACTTAATTACATAAATAGTTTTATATACCTTAGTATTAATGTGCGCCTAGTACTTAAGCAGGAGATATAGACTATATAGCATAACCTAGGAGTTATCTAGTTCTACACAGCGCCCCTTACACTAGACAGTTAAGGTTTAGCTATTATTTTAACGCTAGTACTTAGAGTACCTATCCTTATAAATAACTGTAGTAGAACTATACAGCTTTAGAAACTTCTTTAAGCACTATAGCAGAAGCCTATTAGACTATGCAACTATGCAGGAAGCTGTAGAGTTATGTTTACTACATAGCCTATAGAGCATAAACATCTATACAATATTAGTAAGAAGCCTGTTAAAATCCTTCTCCTCTATAGGAATCTCTGCATGTATGTTCTAATTAATATATATAGGGTTAGTAAACGCCTTACGTTTATTAGGTGTTAGGAACAAGAGCAGGTGCATGTATAGTAGGCCTTATTTCTAGTACTTAATAGTGTAAACATAACTAAGGTGCACTCTAAACAGGCTACGCTAAACATTGTAAAGTAGTTCCTTAACCTTTAGCTAAAACGCATAGGAGATAAGGTTAGGCCTATTAAAACCTATCTCTCCTATACAGAGCTTACAGTTAACTTCCTACTAGTATAAGCTTGCAGTAAAGGTAATAAATAGTATAGAACATTTGTACTAACAGACAATAGCTATAGAGTCTTAGTAACACTAACTTATAAAGCAGGAACTGCTAATATAGAACAAAAGAAGAACTATTTAATAACTAATTTAAGCCTACGCGCCTTAGTTATCTAGATTGCTACGTATAAGGGCATCTACAACGCTGCTATACAGCTCTGCTTAGATTATGCACTAGTTCTTGTAGATAAAGGCAAGCTAGGCCTAATTACAAATAGCCTATATATCTACAACATACTGCTAAAAGAGCTAGTAAAACTAGAAAGAGACTGTAGTTTGCCTAGAGCAAGGATATAGGTAGTACTAATAGTACTACTACTACGTAACGTGTTCCTGCACATAACTACATTCCTAATTAAGCAGCGCAAGGCTAGGGGACTACCTATAGTTACCTTAAAAGAATATTAAAACATAGTGCAAAGGCATGTATAATAGGTATATAGCACTTACAGTATACAGCGTAAATAAGTTTTAAGCTATAAGCACTATAGAATAGAATGTTTCTACAGCAGCAGTGTTAGAGAGGATAACTGCAATCTTGTTACTAGTAGGTATATTCTCTCTGCAATAGTCTGCACTAGTCTAAAGGGCAATAGTAAGGTTGCTTATAAGGACTACCTCTACCCTCTCTATAGTAGCAGCTACTGCCTAGTTTAGCTGTTCCTAAGCTGTAAGGTATATTAATATATATAAGTTATAGATCTTATGCAGTATCTGCATAAGCCTCTAAAGAGTTGTAAGATTAAGCTAGGTATTAAGCTGCTAATAGGTTGCTGTAGTATACTATAGGTTGTAAAAGTACAGCTATATATACTATAGCAGCTAGCCTTTAAAAGGCTTAATAGGCCTACTCTAATAGTATAAGGCACTGTATATCTAGAAAACCTAAATGCCTAAACGTAATCCGCAATCTTCTATAGAGCACTTTAAAGAGACAAACACAAAGGCAGAGTTGTAGGCACATATATGCCTTTAAAACACCTAGGCAAAAGGATTAAGATTGTTAAGCAGCCTGTACAGGAAACGTAGAAGTAGCTAAAAGGCTAGAAGTTAAATATCCCTATTAAGGCAATAGGAGTTAAATAATAGGGCGCTTATAGGCAAACTACTATGCCTTTCCTCTACCTAATAGTATGCCTTACATTAAGTGCACATAGTCTCTAGAGTTCTAATATTAAAATAGGTACTATTGTAGGGGCGCTCTAAAAGAGGTATTAAAGAGCGCTGTGCAGCAATAGCAAAGAGATCTAGTAGTTCTATAAGGTCTTTAAACACATTATTGCTATATTTATTGCCTATAAAGACATCTAGTAGAACCTTAAGTTCTTTAAACACATTATTACTATATTTATTGCCTATAGAGGTAGATAGTATATAGCTGCTAAGGTTAGGTGTGCTAGCGCTTAGAGTTAGGTTACAGCTTTCTAAATCTTCTAATTAAGGCCTCTGTAAGGGGCTTAGCTAGATAGGAAAGGAGTTTCTTTAAGCGCGTGCGTAGGCAGAACAAGCCTCCTAGAGAATAACATTAGTAACTAGCAGCACACAACCTAGAAGTAAGAGAATAAATAGAACTGCAGTCTAAATAGGGCTAGTAAAAGCCTCCTATATAGTTGTAATAGAACTTTTTAGACGCCTTGCATAGCTTGCAATAAGAGCAGTACACAAGAAATAACAGCTAGCTAATAATAGGATTAAAATCTAGTGTTATAAGAAGGCAAGGCATGTTAGTATACCTTTTTAAGAAAAGATAAGACCTATAAAGACATTGCATAAACCTTGCATAACCTATATAAGTGCCTATATAAGTGTACAGGTACAGGTATAGAACTCTAAAAAGAGTTTTCTAGTATTGCTAGACAGAAAAGGTAGCAGCCTAAGAGCAGTAAGGTAAGAGTAGAGCTTAACACTACAAGTGTATAAACAGAAAATAACAACTTTGCACAGCAATAGCAAGGCGTATAAGCAATATTAATAGCTAAAAATTAAATAAGAGGTAGAGAGTACCTAATAGAGTTGAATAGTGCCTCTTATAGAGCGTGCAGGCGCCTACAGCGCAAGATAGTTTTGTTATAATTATTATATATAGATGTAGTAGAGTAAGCGCCTTAGCTTCTTCGCCTCCTTACTACGCTTATTCTTTACTGCTAACCTAATAAGTAACTGTATTTTAAGCTAGTCTTCTCTACTATAGCATAAGTTAGATAATAACGTATCTAAGGCCTTAGCTACGTCATTAGCGAACCTAGTAAGGATTTTGTTAGAGTTAAGGGGTAAGATACTAGTTACTTCAAAGCCCCTAAGTATTAGCTTTTCTATAAAGGTATGCACCTAGGCAGCCTAGAATAGGTTAAAAAAGATACTCTTCTTTATAGGGACCTTCCTATAGCTATCCCTAGTAAACTAAGCAAGCTCCTTCTTGTATCTTGTAGACAGAGGCTTAAAGTTAACTACATTAAGTAGCTAAGTTGTTTAAGTTAAGTAAGGGGGAAGGATACACAATAGAATCTAATTGTTATTATAGTACCTAATAAAATTAAGCGTTAGGTGTGATCTATAGCTATCTACTATTAAAAGCTAATAAGATCTCTGTGCTTTCTTCTTAGTGTAGCAATTAAACACTTGCTTAAGCTAGGCGAGGCTAACGTTATTATTAGTCTAGCTAGTAGGAGTTGTAGTGAAGTAGACTAAGTGCTTTCCTAGCTCTATACTCTTAACCTAGCTTAATTGTACTACCTTTCCCTTAGCTAGATAGATAAGGCCTAGCGGCAACGCACTTCCATTAGCATAGGTACATGCTAGCACTAAAATCCACTCTCTATTACTATCTTAAAGCGTTGCTTTGACCTCCCCCTTATCCTATCTCCGCTTACTAAACACCTGTTTTAATCTACCTACTACTTCTATTATAAAGCCCTTCTTATCTATATTGTATGTGTAGCGGCTCTTAACAGAGTATTTAGTAATCTTTTACTACAGAAGGTTAAAGTAGAGCTTGTATTTAGTGTATAAGTTAGCTAAGTAACAGGTAGCATCTATAGTGTTAGTCTATTATAAGGTAAGCTTATTGTTGTAGTTATAGAGAAAGCGAGTAACCTAGCTATTAAAGACTAGATTTTAGGCTATAGATAACGCGAAATTCTGTATTATATCTTATGTAGGTAGTAGACAACGCTTAGTAAGCACATCTATATGCTTTATTAGCTCTCTCTCTTGCTCTAGGTTAAGCTGTTGTTAATTAATGTCCTTGGTCTCCTGTGACGCCTATACGCGTTAGTGTCGGCAGGACAGAGTTAAGCAATCAACGCCAAACTTGTTAGCAAAATGCTAATATACAAGTTTTTCGCCTAGTTCTAGCGCATTAATTGCTGCAAGCGCTTTGTTAATAGGTGCCATAGTTGTTAAGATATAACGCGTCAAAGTATAGCGTAGTTTAGATAAGTTGGGCGTTGCGCGACTCCGGGCGTTGCGCGCACGGACACGGTAGCCGTGAACTTCGCCTCCCGTGCTACCCGTGGGGAAAACCGTGATCCACAGTACCCATTTGATTGGCTTCGCTTGCGAGCATCTGCGGTAAGAATGTTGGCGGTTACATCATTGGAGTCTTGGGTAGGAAGTTATTACCTGGAGCGCTGAGCCGTGTTTCTGTACTTTCCTTGGCACGTGTGTAGTCTCTTAGATCCGCAAGCATAGCGTGTCTCTAAAAACACTCTGCCTCCTCAGGTGCGCTGTTTCTTTAACATTGCACCTTATTCACTTCCAAATTCTAGTTATCTCGAGCTAGCCATTAGCGCATTCACGTATGCAATGCCTATCAATCTATACAAGATGTCTACCATAAGACGACGTGGACTCTCTCTCATGGCCTTTGTGGGTTTTGCTGCTGCTCAAGGAAACATCGATTTGAACGTCAACAACACTGTCGTCAGCCTCTCCTCCTGCGAGTCCCTTGCTTGTAACTTCCCGGACAATAGCATCTGTAACGCATCTTCAGAAGACGGCAAACCCGTCGGTGTAGGCATCGCTGCTAGGGCAGTCAATACCTCTTCCGCCAGTTTGTCCTTCTCGCTCATTGTCGGTCTGGACAGTCCTGGCTTCACAGGCATTGGCAGTTCGCAATACGAGCACACAGATGCACAGCTATTCGCTGGTCTCGACTCTTCTTTGGATGAGGATGACTTCCCATCCGGATGTGTCTTCATGATGCAGTACCAGGCGCAGACATTTCCACAGGAGAATTGGTTGGATAATAATGTCAGGCCACAGGCGGACACGAACACCACGTCTTGCACCGGAGTAATCGATCCTTTCTGCCAGGCCTCCCTTACGGAATCAATTTACAGCTTTCACGAGAACAGTTCCAACTCAAACTCTTCTCAAGACAGATGCTCTCGGCTTACCAGCCATATGAATGCACAGCTGCAGAAGAACGATGCGACATGTGGTAAGGAAGGTACATGGATCGCAAACTTCATGAACATTACTGGAGGCTCTCTACCTTCCCCCGGCTCCAGCACCAACGATTTGGACCCCCGGCTAGGCAGCGACGGCTGCTATGCTGTCGAACCAGCGACCTATCAGCTTTACAAGGTTGCGGAGATGAGGCAGCTGTATTTCATGAACCCTCCCAGTTCTGACTCGGACTACTATGGGAAAGTCTTTGCCGGTCTTGCAGGCTACACGCCCATCATCACCGTGTTATATAGAGACGATCAAGATTATGAGATCATGGATGGCGGGGTCCAATTTTCGTGCTTACAGACTTTCCAGCCAGATGGGAAGGAGATGAAGTATCTATCTGAGGGCGCTGGTGTGGCGCTATCGAGGGGGGTGGGCTTTGCTTCTGTCTTAGCAGTGCTTGTTTCTGTAGGACTTGTGCTTTAGCTTTAAACAACTACATATACCTCAATAGGAAACCTAGAAAACGTACCCAAAAGAACAAATCATTGTAAGAGCTATTTAGAAGTGTTATTTCTATGCACATACTGTGATGATAAAAACTTACTTTCATATGTAGCCACATGCCTTTAGTAAGTCTGCCATCTATTTTGAGTGCAACTATAAAGTATAGAACATAAGAGATTGTAAGTAAGTGAAATAGCATCAGCATTTTTTTTTGGGTAATCGCTTGCAACCTACGAGCAAGGCAGCACTAGAGAGTAGGCTTGCTAAGAGAAGAAGTATCACCATCAGTAGATTTAGGCGGATTGACAAGCTTCTGTTCAATGTTTGTTCTTACAATTCATGCTTGGGTATCATTATATCTATGCAGCTATAGCTGTACTGCTCGCCGCACTACTACTACTAAAGTACGCACAATGAATAAGATACGTGGAAGTCTCCGCGCTGAACCCTTCCAAAACAACCGCATTGATAGCCGTCAGGGAGAAAGCGCTGTTATTCATCGACGTGTACGCCGACAGTGGGATACGCAGAACGACAGGACCACCGTTCATACTTCCGTAAGCCGTGCTCGCTACACTGGCTCGCTGGATTAGTGGAGAGCCAGCACAGTCATTTCCACCACTCTGCAACTGCACATTGAAACTCGCACCCGCCTTCGCCGTGACGTTGAGATAAAGGAACTCAGACGCGGAGACGTCTGCACAGTTCTGGAGTGAGTACCAGTAAGATCCAGATAGAGTGGGCTGCAGAACCAAAGCACCGTCGGTGATGACCGGCGCAGTCTCCATGGTTCCTTCGTCGCTCTGCACATTTCCATTTGCATTGCGGTTCGCGGTGCCTGAAGTGCAATAGTTTAACCACGCATTATCGGGACAGGTGCACATCTGAGACGAGGGTGTATCATCGATAGATATCAAGCTGATGCAGCCAACCTTGACATCCACGTCAGAGGGATTGAAAGCCGACAACGCGATGCTGTTGAGCCTGCTCGAGTTCACTCCAGGGAAATCCGAGAAGGGAATCTCCGCAACCTGGTATGAGGTTGCGCCGGTGAATTTCACGTATGAGGTGATGGCCACAGAGGATGGAGGCGATGTCTCAGTACACTCATCATCCGTCTGCCAGCGCATTGAGACCTGGAATGTAGTATCGACGGGCGCTGCGATGGAGAGTTGGATCCCGGTCGCGTTTACCGAGTTTGCGTTGTAGCATGTGCTGGAACCAAATTGAGAATACCAGTACGCACCGCTGCTGGTACCCATGCTGAGTGAGCCGTCGCTACTGACGGAGTATGATGCAAGAGATCCCTCATCAGTCATCTGGCCAATGATTCGATTCGTCCGTGGGATCTCGGGCACAAACGTGCAAGTATTCAGGATGGTGCCTGAGCAGAGCGCGCAACCAGGGCTATCGGCTGGTCCCACAAAGGCCAAGGAGTAAATCCGATAAGTCGAGCCGGGAGAACTGAAGTTGGTCATAACAAATGACTGCAGGTATCTTTGGTTGAAGGTAGCTGGAAAGCGAGAGAAAGGAATCGTGATTTGTGTCGACGCGGCATTGAAGGTGACTGGAACATAGGACGTGACTACGTCAGTGTTGCAGTTCTTACCGCCATATTTGAAGCCAATATCCGCGGTTGCGCCTTGTGGGCCTGAAACAGTGAGGGTGATCGCATCGTAAGAACTGTTCACCGCTGCACAGCTGGATGGCTGTGCAAGCAATGAGTAGAAGTAAGATGTTGCATCACGAGGGACGAGGTCGATGGACCCACTGGCAACCTGCTCGTAGGATTGCATCGTTTTGTCGTCTGAGAAAGGAGCACCCAGGGCATTGGTTTGCGTTTTGAACTCAGTCGGATTGCAGAAGTCCAACACAACATAGCCAGAAGCAGTCGTGCAACGCGAAGCGGCGCCACCTAGGGTAGATCCGCCCAAAAGAGAAACCCATCTCAGTGTGAAGTTACTGGCAGCAGATCCGCCGTTGGGTGTGAAGTTACGCAGTGCAATGCGGCTGACGGAGTCAGTGTCGAGTCCGGAGAACGCTGATAAGGGGATTGTGATGTTTGCAAAGTTTTCCTGGCTTAAGGTGGCGTACGACTTGGTGTTGACGGTGGAAATGGTATCAGCACCAGAGGTCACCACCACATCGAAAGACCCGCCGGACGGGCCACGCGCATTGAGAGAGACTGCAGTGTACGCGGTGGCGTTCAAGTTGACTCCGTTGACAGCAGTGTCGGTATAAAAGTACGAGTCTGCGCTTGAGGGCAACAACTGCATTTTGCCCAGCTCCGAGAGTTTTGCAAAAGTCATCGAATTGTTGTAGTCAGTCTGGCCAAACATGTTGTTGATTCCAGTGATCCACCGATCAACGTTCTGGAATGACTCAATCGCAAGGCCTGGAGTGCGATCCTCTCCTGGGGCTGTCACACATCGCTTCTGAATTTTGATGTTGTCAACATAGATGGGTGTCTGGGCTGGCGAGATATTGCCGATACGTATACCGCGAACATGGAGCATGTCCTGTCCCTGGAAGTCCTGTAACGGTATGGTGACGGTATGGTTCGAGCCATCAGCAGTGGCGTATTCGGTTACGTCCAAGTACGTGATACTTGGCTCTTCAAAATTGCACCCGGAATCGTACGAGACAAGTTGTACGTAAAAGGTGCTTCCTGGAGGAGCGACCATGTCAAAGTATAGATGCGTGTAAAGCGTAGCATCGAAGCAGAAGCGTGAGATCTCCGTATAGTAAGAATTGACGCCGCTATTCGTGGTTGCGGTGAGCTGCAAAGTGCCGTTCACATTGTTTGACGAAAGCCCAGTTGCAACAGTTTGCAACAGAAGTAGATTGACGTTATTGTTGCCAAAGTAGAGCTCCAGAAAGTCGTCGATCATGACGTCCCACGCTATGCATTCCGAATCTCCGATCGGTTTTGGCGTGAAATCTGGGCATGTAGAAGCGGATGTGTCGCTTGAACCGACGGTGAAAGTAAGTGTGTAGAGACCCTTTGCCGTGTTTCGCAGTACCACTGCATTCGTCGTCTCATCGTACGAAAGTTGCTGGCAGACGGAGAGAGAGCCTGTGGCAGACTGTATGGCATAGTTTCGAGGCACCTGCAGAGTTAGCCCTTCCGCAGTGCCGTCCAAACGGACCGTCATTGTCGCGGATGAGTTATCTGCTGCTATGATGTCCACAACGGCGCGGTCCCGATTGGTCCACCAGTTGGCAATTCCTGTCTGGTTGAAGAAGACGGCGAAAGGACGGACCGTGTCGTGAAGCGCGCGCTGGATTTGGATCTTGTCAAACACTGCGTCCGAAGGGTGGATCAATATGTTATAGTGACCGCCATACCGTGCCATCTTTTTGATATAAATGATTTGATTCGAGAAGTCCGAACCCGGAAAGTCGGCACTGCTCATATTTCCGTCACCGTCAGACCATTGGAGCGGAAATTCGTAGTATGGAAGCTCCTGGAATGACTCGCGGTTATGTGTGACTTGAAAAGGGAGATGGGTGAGGTGAAAATTGCCCGCGCATGAAGAGCCTCCGATGATTCCATTCGCCACGCAGTGCGAAGCTTGGTATTTGCTCCACGCGAGATTTCCCGGACGATAGGTAGTCATGTTGTAGTTGGTTTTGAATGCATCCTGGAGTATATGTCGAATTAAATAGGCGCTCACACGGACTTCTCCCGACGCAGAAGCACCTGAAGTGTAGAATGAGAGACCACTGCAGAGGTGAGGGTACGACGTCAGTGTATGTTTCACATGTATTTCGTACATTCAGAACTTACCTGGTACCTCCTTTCGTGCATGCTTCTCCATTGGCGGGTGTCCCATCAGAATTGGGCCCGCATTGGTGAATATACGGTGCGTATCCTGCATTGCTCCCTTGGATGTATTGTTCCTGAAGAGTGCCGTAGGAAAACTCTGCTGCGTTCGGTGAGTGGCTGACAGTGTGACTGCCAAAGTCTATGTATGGGTACCCGTCGGGAGCCACTCGGAACCCTGAGATCTGATAGATGTATGGAACACCATACTGGAAGTATGCGCTCTCATAAGCATCGGTGATATACTTAGTATGGAGATTCAGATTACCCGCGGCTCCTCTATCCTGTGCAGCGGCCGCCATACCCTGGCCGTGCGGATAGGAGACGTAGGTGTCGATGTCCCAGGTAGTGGTGAAAGCGAGCCCTTTATTGTATGGGACCGTCCACAGGCTCACAAAATGAGGACTAGTAGTGACGATGTTTTTGATGACGCGCGTCCCGATATCATACCCGGGGTAGTAATGCCCATCGTACCACAGCGAGTATCCGCCGCCCTCGTTCTGAGCCTGGATAAAAAGATACCCAAGATCTATCCCGAAACTGTACACATACCCGCTCGCACCCGAAGGCTGGTACTTGACAATTGCTGCGCTTGTAGCGGATGTATCTGCACTGTCCACACCGTCGTTTCGAACCAGATATCTGCCAAGTGTTTTGGAACCGTTTAGGGGTGTGTAGCCAACGTTCACAAGACCACTCTCCGTGTAGTTGTCGTAAAACGGCATGTTTGTGTCATAGTACTCTGTGAAGTCGAAACCTTGAAGAGCCTGTACGGGCGTCTCGTTGTCCGTCAGCTGCAAGATGGATCTCGAACCGCTCGTGTCTACAGTAGACGCAGACACTCCTGCAAGAGCTTGAAGAGCGTCGGGAATCTTGTTCATTAAGATCAATCTACCACCCCTTGCCACGAAAGAAGTCAGGGCTGTAACGTCCGCAGCGCTTGGGCTGTAGCTCACGCTTGGAGGCGTGTAGACAAGCAAGTTCCAGCATTGTGAAGAAATGTTGAGGGATTGGACGACCTTTACTTGTAGACCGACCGTCTTGAGGGATAGCGTAAGAGGTAGCCTAAGATACTGTTATTTTTTGTACTGGTTGCTAATTTATAAGAGACCATTTACCAATTGGGGTCTGCTTGATAGTCTGGTAGAAAGATGTTTAGCCCAGAGTTGGCCCCATCTGCGTGTCTGTCGTAGCGCTGTTAGTTAAAGAGAAAAGAGTGTTGCGATATTGAGGTTGCTCCTCTAACCTTGATTCGGAAGGTACCGTAGGCGACTGGCTGTCCTCCCCTAGATCTGCACTCGCGCCTGCAGGCTGCGTAAGGGAGTATATATCAGGCGAGACGAAGGCCCGACATAATTGAATTATGGCAAATACATAAACAAGAACCGAAGAGTGCATACTTGATGTTCTCCTCAAAGAAGAAAATGAACTGCAGAAACTGTGCCGTACCGCAAAAGTTTATTTTATAGCTGCCAACTAGTAGGGCCGGGACAACCCGTAAAACTATAGATACGCAATTAAGACGCGCTGCGGAGGAACAAGTTCACGTCAAGCGTTGATCAGGTGGGTCTTAGCCTCTATTTAAAGACTTTAATCTGCCCGAAGCTATCCCCACAACGGCCCTATAAATCCGCACGGCCATAAAATCAAATTTCAGGCAAGTGTTAACGTGCGCCCTCCTTTATGCGTAATTAGAGAGTCTGAATCCCCTAGTATTAATAAAGGTATTTGACAGCAACTGCGACTAAAGAGTAATTGCTTGTTATTCCAAGCAATGCAAGCCCCTGAAGTTGCTTACAGGGAACAACAAACCGTAAATAGTACTAGGTCTTGCAACAACCAGGCGCCCGCGCGTTAGTCGCGAACTCGTAGAGATAGAAGGTCGTAGCGCAGCTAAAAGTAACAATAGAGTAGGGTGTGCAGTACATCATAAGCTGTATACCTAAAAGGTTGTCTGTCTACGGGACAAATAACAACAAAAATCCTCGTTCATTCGGCCCTATCTACCACAGTTGTTAACAAGCAAGTTGACTTAATAAACTTGTTTGACTTACTTACAAATAACTAAGTTTAGCAAATTAAGTCTCTTTGCCGAAATTTGTAAGCGAACAAGTACGTAAGGGATAAAAAACTTAATAAACTTAACTTGTTTGTTACCCCTGTAAGTGGGGCCTAGAGGTAAAAAAGCAAAAAGGAGAGTGCCTCTTAAGGAAATTAAACTAGGGGTCCTTTGCTTAATTACTAAGTAAGCAGCAGTTTAACTTAGTTAATATATATATGTTACACTGCGTGCCTAGACTATTGTATTAAGCAAGTTAATTAAGTTGCAAGTTACTACTTTAGATAAGCAAACAAGTAGTTAAGTTTAATATATTAGAGAAAATAACAAGTTAAGTCAAGTCTTCCCTTCTAACTTGCTTAACTTGCTTGACTTGCTTGACTTGCTTGTTGACAACTGTGCTATCTACAACAATGAGGTAGATGACTATGAGGTAATACCCGCTGCTGTATTTTTCTTTTGCTCTCTGTTTTTCAGATGTGTCTATGTACTTCTCAGTGCTTTGGATTGCTTTCCTAGGGCTGTGTGTTAGTGTTTCCAGACATCTGACCTGACCCATGTAAAACACATGATGACCGTTTGTCAGGCTAGCTCAAAAAGCACAGCACTCTACTTCATGATGCTTTGAACTATTTCAAGCTTCAAGGAGTGCCAAGGATCAGCTCCATAGGATTGTGCACGAAATGTGACGTGAGGCAAAGAACGTCCCATCGCCTCAGCCTTCGTGACCCATCTCACATGTCATCTTCGAAGCCTGAGTGTAGCGCGCGTACATCAGGCCAATGTGAGCGTATTGGTAGCCACGCCAGCTTTCTTGAATTCAGCATTCTTTTGGTGTTCCTCAAGGTTTTTATGATATTACTGAGCCAGATGGACCGCAACGATCACTTCTCCATGTGCCTCAAGCCGACAACTCTTCGATGTGTAAAGCTATCATGACTTGCCGGTTTTCTCTTGAATCTAATTTGGTAATTGAAATCATCGTCCAAACTTGGACTAAAGAAGTCAGCCATTATATCAGTTGTTTTTAGTGAAGCGAATGAATCTGAAACTGTGACGAGCTTATGAGACTGTACTCAGATGATCGATGAATTGATCAGTGTCTATCTGCTTTGGGTGCGTGAAGCCCGCTTTTATGTACAAAGGAAATTTGGAGGTTACGTAATTTCGCTACGTCGAGTTTGTGGGCAGTTGTGGGGTCGCTCATTTCACGACTGCCGAACAACTGAGCGACTGAGCCAAGAAGCACATGCTCTACTCCGCGCGACAGAAACCTATAGAGAATCTACAATTTTGGCAGTTGCCCTGGCTTCTTTTGGCTTGTGAGGTTGGTTGTCCCTATGAATAGGAAGAAGGGTGGGCCGCTGGATTGGTCCATTGAGAACATGATGCGTGACAGTAAACGTCCGAGCAACAAGACTGTTCGGCCTCGATCAAAGACTCATCGCAGTCTACAAAGGGACCACATATGTCGATTGCTGGCCATGTGGTCGCACTGGGTCTTCATTTCTGACCCTATCTCAGTTATCAGAAGAGAACGGTTGATGAAGTACCACATACTGAACCTTGGGAATGGTGAGCGCATGTGCGAATACACTGAAGATTTCCAGTAGGCAAGGAAGATTGGACGAGCTCGGGAATGCTTTGGACAGCCTCCCGGCAGAGTTCGATGCTGATGGGCCTGGGCTCTTGATGCTGGTATCACTCGACGAGGATAAAGGAGATCAGATCATGGGTACATCATGTTTAGTGCGGAGAGTCTACTCGTTATCGGAGAGTCCAGGCTGGGATAACTTCACCATTGATGAGACTGCTATACCCTAAATGTCCCGATCTGAAAGGCATAGAGGGGGTGGCAAACCTCTCGTTCTACCAGAACGAATCATTGCATGCAGCGTTGCTTCCTACAACTTCTTCTGTTGAAGAAGTAAAAAACAGCACTGGTAGCTGCTTCTAAGTTCATATTTCCATTATCATCAGGGCGCTAGAAGTACCATACAAACTGTGAGAGCCTAGAGTGGAGGTTAGTGGACCGATGCGGCCAAGTTGCCACGAAGTAGTGTTCATTTGCCAAGGTCTCGAGGGTTGGCACTTTATTCTACCTTTTGCGAAGCAAAAAGAAGTCTTCGCGCAACTATGGTCTCTTGAGTCATTTAGTGCGGTATAGTGGCTTCAAAGTGCGCAGAAGTAGTGATTCACGGGGGAAAGATTCTAAAATAGGCTGAGGCTGTTCGAAATCGAGGATCGCGTAACGTTAGCACAACGACAACACAGCTTGATGTTAACCCATGTTTTTATTACCCTAAACTCATTCAGATATACGTTCATGTCTTTCAGAAGCCATTGACAATGATTAATTGAGCTTGACACACAGTCAGGTATCCAAAAGGTTCGACTCTCCCTGTGCGCAAACAAAAGTAGAGCACTGCGCTCAGCTTATCCTGCACCCGCTTGGCTGCCAGACATCTCCTCCTCTAGCATCATGCTTCAATCCAATTTAATACAGCCATGTTCAATTTTCTTCTCTTGATCTCCCCCACTGAACTGCTTCAACAACGTCTCGATCTCTCGCATGTTCTCGGTAAGAGTGTCCAGCATCGCGTGCATACGTCTCGTGCGCTGTATCTCAATGGCGCGCATCAGTTGAACTGAGCTGTTGAACGTCTTGATCATCTCCTGGAGGTGATCCCAGGCAAAGCCGTCGCGGTACATGCGACCCAGTTTAGCAACGTGGTTTCTTGTTTCTTCGATCCAGTATTCTAAACTCTTCAGTCGTTGCAGGAAGAGCGAGTCGTTGTTCATGTCGAGAGACTTGAGTTGGTTGCTTGCGTCGCTGTAGCTCTGCATAGTGACCAGGTACTGGGAGTTGTGTCGTATGAGTGTATCAATGAAAATGTGCGGCGGCGATAAACCGAAAAATGCTTCTCGGAAGCTGTGGAGCGTCAGTCATCTGCGAACAAGCATGACTTCGAATACCGACAAGAGTTGAAATAATCAGGAGCTGATTTTTGAATGATGAAGGTCGTAACGTGAAGTAGACCGATTCGAAAGTGAGGCTGTTTATGGTTGCGGTGATTGCCTAGATAGCAGGGAAAGAGCAGTCCCAATGACAGGTACACAGAGGCAACGCGCCTACGCTATGAAGAAAGAGCGCACGAAGAGCCAAACCAGGAATAACAAACACCCAACTCCAACGCTGATGATACCAATAAAAGCACTTCAATTCCACCCAATGATGCCCTCTGCTACCGTCAATGGCCCCTTCGTTGACCCTGTCATAACCGAAACTCTGCGTCCAATAATACCAGCATCACCAACGCCAAGATCTAGTTTTTGCGGCAGATGCATTGTCGATGCATCACTGGACTCCAACGAGAACGAGTAGAATGGCGGTGTCTGAACAGGTGAGTCCGAGCCTGAAAGGTCGCCATCGTGACTATAAATTGATCAGCAACCATTGCCAGCAAAGAGACGAAGAGCCTACTGTATGACAACCCAGTGTCTGTCTTTTTGTGCATCATCGTTCCACCCTTGGAATTCGACGCTGGTGCCTGGGGCAGAGAACTGGTTGTGGAAGAATAGCATCATTTCGTCGGTATTTGAGCGGCGTAGGTGCTGTGTCGGCCGTAGCACTGCAATCGAGCCACCTTGACTAATACGACTCGAGCTTCCGTTGCACATGGTGACTGGTTTTGTGGTAGCTCCTAGATTGGATGGTGCCTTGTGGTTGAAGTATGAAGGTTGGGCGAGGGCAAGGTGATCGATGAGGAGTCTGGATGGATGAGCTTGTCAAATAAACAATAAGGCTTTGTTCGCATTCTTGAGCAACTGCTGAAGGTCACGGACGTCTGTTGCATGTTTGAGAGCTGAGGGCGAATGCGTTCCTTTGAGCACGTTTCAAAAGAGCACCCGATTGGTCAGTGCCAGACGCTAAAGACACCACGGTACTCCGACCGTCAGCAGGTTGCAACGACACAGAAGCCCGTATGTATATAAGAGCACAGTTTCAATTCCTCTTTTATGATTTCAGTATCTAGATGGACGCCTTGAGAACCTTGAAAGCATCAGCACGCGAGCCCAGGAAGCGGTCTTCAGCGGTCTTCCAGTTGATGACATTCCAGATGTTCTGCACATACGCAGCTTTGCCGTTCAGGTACTTTTCAAAGTCAGTCTAGTCATGTAGATAAAGACGCACTAAGCTTACCTGGAGGTAGTACGCATGCTCCCACATGTCAACACCAAAGATCGGGACTTCGCCCTTGCCAACGACAGGATCCTGGTCCTTCGTTGTGACAATGGCAAGCCTCTGCTCCTTTCCTGTTTCGACCTTGATGAGCCAACCCCAACCGCTGCCTTGAATGCTCAGAAGAGCTGCGTTGAATGCCTCTTTGAACTTGTCCTCATCACCCCATACCGCCTTAATCTGCTTGACCAGCTCGGGAGCAGCGGAACTCTTTGCTTCAGGTGAGCTCGCTGGGGTGAGGTTCTGCCAGAAAAGAGAGTGGTTGATGTGACCTCCGGCGTTGAACTTGATGCCCTGCTGAAGGGAGACCTGAGACGTGATGTCGGACGTGTGCACTGCCTCAGCTTGGGTCTTAAGGGCAGCATTCAGGTTCGTGATGTATGTCTGATGATGCTTGCCATGGTGCAGCTCCATGATCTGGGCGGAGATGTGGGGTTCCAATGCCTGTAATAGTGAGCTTCCGGGTCGCCAGCATTGATTGGTACATGAGAGACCTACATCGTATGCATATGGCAAAGAAGGCAGCGTGTACTGTGGTGCAGACATCTCTCCAAATTCGAATGGCTGTTGTTCTGAAGCAGAAGTGCTGGGTGTAGAGAAGAGAGCGACCAGCAAAACCGGCAACACTGATGTGCCCCGCATCTCTGCTACGTGTCTGACGTGCTCGACGGTTTGTCAGATGTCGACTCCAACAAGGTGCTCGGACTCGATGATGTCCCAATTGGGTTTGGTGTGGGGAAACTGCCTCAATTGCACGCGATCCCACGCAACACGTAGCGACAATCAGAAACCGCTATCTAGCCAAGGATGATGATTAAGATGAAAAGAGAACTCCAAGGGCTAAAAGATGATTGAAGCACTTCTTGTTACCTGCTCTCTTGATACGTCGAGTTGGCCGCGTTGGGTGCGGCACAATATATGCTGCGAAGTGAGAGAAAGCTGCAATGCTGGCTCGAGATCAAGTCCAGATCAGCAGCCGTGAAGTGAAATCGCAAGATTTTCGTGTTCAAGACTGCCGAAAGATGCTGTGGGCGTATTGACACTTTGGCGATGACAGGTGGAGGAAAGCATCGGAGCGGTTCAGCCGCCACTTCCCGCGACCATGCCTTATTGGCGCTAGTGCCTTGACAGCCATCGATCACCTTAAACCACCAAGTCTCTACTTGACAGCTTTTAATATTGGAGGAGTGCGCTCATGCTTTGAGCGCATTTCGATGGAACTCGGAATCTCAATCACATTCTCAGTTGTCAGCATCACGACAATACATCGATCGTTCATCCTCCATTCTATCTAGACCCAAATGGTATTTCAAAATTACACTGCGTACCGGCGCACACCAAGGGCGCTCCTCTACGTAGCTCTCACTCCTCACCTCCTCCCTCATCATCCCCTAACCACTCACTCCCACAACTCTCCACTTCCACACCATCCTCGAATATTAAATCTACACTATACCTCCTCTCAAGTGCCCTCACCCTCTTCACCTCCTTCGTAAACGGACTATCTTCCCTACCCCACTTCGCCCACCGCTCAGCCAGGAAGACAGCAGAATCTAACCTCAGCAGCTTCCTCCCCTTTGCCCTAGCATGATAAGACCGCAGTGTCGAAATACTGAGCCGACTATGCCGCCGCTTTGCACCTACACCGATTGCGTGGATGAAAGAGGGCGCTGTGGTGGCGTGGGCTAGGGAAGTGTAGGAGTGAGAGAGCATGTGTTTTGCTTTCTCCCAATTCCTGAATGTGACCCAGGTTGTATTGCAGAACGGACATGTAGAGCAAGTGTCCCCGTTCTCCGATGGGCAGAGAGAGGGTGACGGCTCGGGCTTGGGTTCCGGGTCCTCGATGCTCGGCGAAAGTGGGTCTTCTTTCGGTGGATAGGCGGTGCTGATATGATCTAGCCAGTCGTATATGCGTTTGTCTTGTGGGTGCAGCAAGACCTCCATGCTATCGCGGCGGTATAGAGCATTTGCCTCATCTTGAATCGTGTAACTCTCAGCTGAGTGCCGGGACTCCATTTCTGCGTCGTATGTACTGGTGTCGACGGCGACGACATCCCATATGGCATCATCATCCCGTGTCCAGCTTTCTTTGCCATTGAACGGCGCGGCGTCATGACCCAGTCTGAGGGCAGCAATCTTCTCAGCGACACACATGCCTGGCACTGAGTGGACTGGGGGTACATCAGGTAACTGGCCACTAGGGTACAGTGCGGGTAAGTTATGTGTGAACAAATTCCAAGCCCGCCCTTTGCCAGCAGAGACGGCAAAAGCTCGGTGTTTAGAGAGAGTCTTGGACAGCCCGTGTGTACAGAGATCAAACTCCACAGACGAAAGTGTCGTGTCGAAATCGGAAAGACCAGACGAGTTGTTGCTGGGTCGAAGTAATGTGAGGAGTCTTCTGATTCTATACAGAGCCTGTGGTGGAGGTGGACCGGCCTTCGCTACTGTTTGCGTGTTGTCATGTTGCCCAGAAGATAACACAGTCCAAGCTGGGTCTGGTGTCATAGGATTATTCCACTCGCTCTTCCTCGCCCAAAAGTAGTAGTGCGGTAGATCGCAGCCCGGGAAGCGGATGTAGTACAGGTTGTCAATCGACTTCTCGAAATGCGCAAGAGAAGCATACTTGACCCCTTTCTCCCAGTCGAGGTAACTCGGCATATAACTCACAGCAAGCGGCCGCCACCGACATGCTCCGTACACCTCGGCCACCCGATTCCTTTTGTTCGTATGTCGTTGTGCAAATCTGTCCTTGTGGTCTGCTTTTGGGTCCGTAGCCCCTGGTGTTAGACGCAGTAATTTCGCGTTCCCGAGACTCCACTTCTGGTACACCGTCATGAGCTGGCGGTCCTTCACATCATCGCGCAGTGGGAGGGAGAAGTACATGCGCCCATTCCAGCCCTGGATGAGAGTTCGTGACGCCCATGTGGATGCAGGCTCAATCGTCGCATGAGCCAGGAGGCCGACCATGTGCCCGTGACGTGCGGCGGAACGCGTAGGCGAATCGAGGACAGGCACATAATCTGGCTCGACGCCTGCTGGGTACTTCAGGCCGGGCAGTGTAATCTTTTCGCGGGTCTGCGTTGTGGTAAGCTTCAACGGTGCGTAGCTGAGCTGTCTCGGAAATTGCTCTTCCTCTGAGCACGGCAGCGGAGACTTTGGTGGCATGGCGATATATGACCATTCGAAGAGCCTTAGCTTGCATTCCGGCTCGATGGGTGGATTTTTAGAGTGAATCGTCGTCTCGGAAGCGGTGTCTTCCCACGTCTCGTCGCTGAGCGCTTCACCACCTGTCACCGTAAGCTTCTGTGCGTCGTGTCTGTCCTGCTCATCAGCATCAACAGTATCCTCAGAGTTGGAGCTGACGTCTTCTCCACATTCACGCCTTCTGCCTCGGTCATCGTTGCGCTTCTCTCTCGCTTTTCTTCGAATTGTCTTTGCCTTAGCTGCATCTCTAAGCTCCTGTTGTTTCATCTCATCCTTTTCTTTCTGCTCCTGTGCGGCTCTTCTGGTGGCAAGTTGCAAATCCTGATCGTGTTTAGCAAGCCTTTGGGCCATGACGCACTTCTTGTCGTCTTTGACGTAACAGCCCGCCTCCTTTACCGCCTCAAGCAGCTCTTCGCGTGTGTAGTGATCGTACTTTGTGTGGGTCAAATCCTCATCTCTGACGGTGTGCTTGCCGCCACGTCGATGAGCTGCAGCCATATTGATTCGCGTGTTATTCAATGTCTTATTGCTGTACTAGCAGAGTAAGCTTCAAACTGGCAGGAGATTAGTCGGTAACGCTGAAGAGGACACCGGCGCAGCTCCCCACATTGATGAATGTTTATGAAATGTTACCTCTGTATGCAGTCTCAGCTCGGACGGCGATTTGTAAGACCCTTTGTCTCAGCGTCATTGTCGGTGATTTGAATGTCACTCACTCACAACGAAGCAAGGAACCTTCAAAGTGAGCGTTGAGTTGAGTTCTCTTTGTTGCATTTTACAACTCTTCCTTTGTGTCAGATGCCTTGTTCGTATCGAAACCACACGTGGCATGTGTTTTATAGGCAAAATCATGTGCGTCGTAAGCTAGGGTATCTCACTATGCAGTGTTAATTCGAATCCAGCTCGATTGCTTAACGCTACTTACAATTCCGACTTCTCCACTACCGAATCCCGCCGCCTCTCTGCTTTGAAATCAAAGAAGCCTTCCAACTCCATCCACTCTGCTGCGAATGCTGTAACTATCTTTGTCCAGTCCTCCACCGTGTCCATATCCAAATGCTCTCCATCGTCCTCAATCTCGTGCCATACTCGTGGGAATGGCGTGGGAATGATGTGCAGAATCTCCACGCCCCTCGCCATGAAAGGAACATGGTCGTCCTGCACAAAACCGCCCATAAAAGACGTCTCGGCTTTGTTCTCTTCGTATAGAAAGTGCGGCTCGGCGCGCGGCTTCTTGTTCTCACGCTTCGCCATGCGCTCAGGGTGGTTCGGCGAGGACCGCATCAGCTTAAGCTTGCGCAGGCGGTCCTCAACACTAGCCATGTGTTTGTAAGCCCAATGCGTCGTCTTGAAGTACGAAGGCACACGTGGGCCGGCGGAGCCCAGTAGATCGAGCAGAACGAAGAGCTCCATCGAATCGAGAGGCGTGCGGTATGTCGAGGCGGCCGTATGGAAAGTCGTTTCCCAGTCTTCAGCTAGAGCACTACGCCACGTCAGCAATTCGTGAAAAAGCGTCAACCTCATGCAAGTCCTTACCGTGCACCGTACAGACTGTCTGAGTCGGTCCAACTTCTGAAGGCCTCCTCACCGTCCAGCAATAGTATTTGCACGCCCTTGTGCTCCACATCCAGGTCATCGCCAGCTCCATCCGCCCACTTCTTAGTCAGCGCTGCGTCAAGTGTGCGCGCAGCATGTAGCAGCATGGCGCATGGCGCCGCACTGTCTGTTGCGCCGATGAAGCCCTTTGGTGTGAGCTTGCTGTCGTAGTGCGCTACCAATGCCAGCCGTGAGACATCGCCTTCGTTGGTCCCAGGCGGATCGCGTGTCGCAATGAGGTTGACGAAAGGCACTGCCTTCCCCTTGCTCACGGGCGTTGTAGAGGTCGAATTATGCAATTCAATGCGCCATTCCGGAAGGTGCGTCTTGAAGAAATCGATGAAGTGCTGTCGCACGGCCACATTGCCCTCTGTACCTGACACTCGAGGCCGCAGAATGGGTGCTAACAACGCCCCGGTCTTGATGTTGAAGTCATCACCTGGACCGGGAAGGCCCTTGAGTGTGTCGTCGCTGAGGTCATGGTAGGCAAGACTAGGGGAGATGATCGAAACGAGCGACAGCAGCGCAAAAGCGAAAAGCATCATGGCAATCGCCTCACATCAGACCTTCTCGCAATCAAAAAGTATCATGTAATGGCGTCCCCATGGGCAATGAGCATGTTGACGCTGAAGTACGAGCACCACTCGGTCCTGAATCGTGGTCACATCCCACGCCAGATTCAGGGTCCACATCAACCACGTGATAACGTGCTCAAGGGGCAGGTCTAGCCGAGAGCGACTCTCATCACGCGTCAACATCGTCTTCATTCGTTGTCATCGATTGAGATGCAATCGAGACTTTTCACCCTGTCGGCTGCCTTCAAAGGCTCGGCGCCATGGGCAAGGAACGTGCAACAGGCGCCGAAGCTGCGTATTGCGCAGTTCATCTGCCGAAGCTGCCAACGTAAATTTTCTACATCGCCAGCTCTACGCGCAGCAGCTAAGAATGTTGAGAAGGATCGTAGTAAGTAGCCACTGAATCAATGGCGCTCAAAACGTGGGGTGTAGGTGGCTAATCTCTCACAGTGTACAAGTCGAGGCTGTTGATCTACGATGCCGGCGACACGCGCACCACCTGGGTGTCGTTCTGGAAGGCCATGGCATTACTGCAGTTCGGAACAACACTCGTCTTCGCAGTGCCGCCGCTGTGGAATAACGAGAATCAGCCCGATCCTAACTTGAGGAAGGTACAGGCAATCTTGGGTACGAGTCTGCTCTTTTTCTTCTCGTCTTTTTATACGCTTGATTCCCTCCCCCGTCTCTATCGAGTCTTGTCATCGTTGGCTTCTTCTATCTCGTTGCTTTTGTGCTTGAGCTTTCCTCCTTCTCTCGATTCCATTTGATTGTTTTCCCCTCCTAGTCTAGGCCTGCTAAGACGTGTCTTGCCTCTGTCGTGTTTGCATCCAAGCATCTCGTGCGCCGTTGTCTTCTCATACCAAGCATACCAAGCATTACGATTAAGCTGTCTTCTTTCCGCCAGGACCTGACACTTTGCAGTTGGTGTTCTCGGCACGATACCTACCTTGACAATGGCCTACGTGACGGCACCATTCGTGCACCAAGTCTTCCTCCAGATTCCCGAGCACGCTCGCCGCAGCCGCCAAAACCTCATGAACTTCGCACGCTCGCTCAACAATCCTGCCAGCGCCAACACCACCGCCAACACCAAACTTGAATTCGTAACACTCCGCATCTTTCCCTTCCGCAAGAATACCACCGCCTTCCTGCACGAATTGCGCGCCTTACCACCGATGAAGTTCCGCCTCGCCAACCTCGAGATCCCAAAGACTGATGACTGGGCGAAGCGTCAGAGGGAGAAAGGTGTTTGGCGGCGAATGCTCGAGGTCATCGCTGAACCAAGACACAAGTTTTTTGTCAAGGAGGGGAAGATGTTCACAGCGAAGACGGGTGTTCCAGGCGTGTGGGAGGAAGTTGCTATGAGGATCAAGAGTCAGACCAATAAGGAAGTGAAAGAAGAGAAGGCAGAGGCGGCTGCTACTGCACCAAGAGGAGCGATCAGGAGGTCGGTTGTCAAGGGGCCTGTTGTGTTGAGGAGACCCGCAAAGGTGGTTGAGGAGGCGAGAGTTAAGAGACAAACTGCAAGGTCGCCGAGGTGAGCTGATATCTAGGGGGCGTCAATGTTGATGTGTACGATTACCGTCCATGCATCTATCAGCAGGTTGTAAGAATAGTTTCAAGCAAAACTGGCTTTGTGATCTGTACGTATAACAGCATGCCTGACACACAGCTGTCATGTCAAAGTACATCAGGTTTACCCATCGGTCGCATCGAAAACATACGAGACAGTGCCTCAGCCTAACTATCGCAGTCATCTAGATTGAACGCTCTTCGCCAAGTTATGGTAAGACCAAATATCGTTGCAGATGTCAAATCAACGCCTTGTTCAAGCTTATAGCATCGAGACAGCGTGTAACCGTAATTTCACAAGGCCATCACCTGCCGCCTGCAAAGCACATTACCATTGCGTGAAAAGCCGAGCTCTAATAGCAGAAGACCATGAACTCGGCCCTTTCGAAGCCCGAGCATCACTCAATTTGCTGACCTCCAATTTCCAGACCATCTCCAACATGACCGGAAAAGTGCCCGTAGCCATTTCCGCCAGCTCACCAATTACCCTGGAGCTGGCATGCCACCTGACCATGGGCACGCCAAGAGGTGGCATGGCCTAACGCATCTTAGTAATTTAGCTACCCCCCCCACAATAGTCTATGCTATGTCAAGACCTTAGCACGCTCTAGTAGATTTTAGCTCCTACAGTATAAATTTATTTTAAATTAAATATAAAATAATTATGCTTCTTTTAAAATTAATTTAGAATCTATTTATATTTATACCTTATAGATGTTTAATTCCTAACTGTTAGCAACAACATAGATCTCTTTAATCTTAATATCTTTAATCCTAACATTAAGAAGGACAATGCATACTCTACTCTAGAAGATAGAGAGAATAAAGATAAGGCTTCTACTACTTGCAAAATTATATGTAGCATGCAGAATAACTTCTAAATTAATTCTAAACTAATTTAGCAGGAACTATCTATTTTTACTATTAGAAACAACTGCAGTAGTAGTTTACAGGCTATAGTAATAGAACATACTGCAGTAGTCCTATAGTACCTAAAAACATTAGCAACAAGGTATACCTATGTTATACAACTAGGTAACTAACGCTTACAAGAGGCTAATAAAGCAACCTTATTAAAAAGGTTAAAGGGGGTAAGCGCCTAAATAGCTTCTAAATTAATTTAGTACTAATTCTGCCCTATAGTTCTAATACTCTAAGGCAAGTAAGGTTAGCAAAAAACTAATATTTAGCCTTTACCTAAATGCATCTGCAAATTGCTAGGTACTTTAGTGCTCTAGTATTAAGCACTGCAAATTTATCTAGAATAAATTAAGAACGCTTTTACATACAGAAGTAGATAAAGAGCTTATTTTAAAGATTAAGCAGATTAAGGGGTTATTATCTTAAATTAAGATAAATAATAAAAAGAAGAAGGCAAAGGCATACTATACTAGCCTTACACGTTAGTTTTAAGGTGCTTATACTTTTAGAAATTTGAACTATAGGTTAGTAATTTAAATGTCTTAAAATTAGGTAAGTTTAGTATAAAATAATTTTAAACTAGTTCTAAATTAATTCTAGCTGCTTACTAGCAACCTACTCTGGCATGCCTAGTGCAGAGGTTAGAGACTAGAAACAACAGAGCGTTACTTTATCTAAAGTGTTCTACTTAAGATAGATATCTAATATCTTCTATCCCTATATTTAGGTACTGCAAATCCAAGGCAGAAGCATTGCACTATTGTAGAACTACAGTGTTTAAGGCTTACGTTGTGTAGTAAGTTAGATATCCTTCCCTAAATTAATTTTAAATCTATTTTAAATTAATTGTTGCTAAAGTTTTTCTAGATTAATTCTAAACCTATTTAGGCACAGATTATATGCAAGGCTATAGAGCTCTTATAAAACAAGAGTATAGTGTAGTCTTTAACCTCTTTCTACCTACTAATACTACACGTACTCCTTATATAGTACTTATCTTAATAGGTACACATATATATATACTACCTCCTCCTTAGCTTATAGATCTAGACTATTAGGAGGAGCTAATTAATGTGTTGCAGCTAATCCTGTACCTAGGTATAATAAGAAGTAAGTTAAGACAGCCTAAATAGCTTCTAAATTAATTCTAAAATAATTTAGCTAAGTTTCTTAAATTACTAGCACTTCTTGCTTACCTTTAAAAGCATAACTACTAAAGTATTAAGCAGCTACATACTGCCTTTATAAACAAGGATAGACTTACAAGACATGTATACAAAGAAAGACTTCTTATGTTCCCTTATAGAGAGGGGCTTAAAGGAGTAATATTTAAGTAGAAAACAAACTATTAAGAACTAAGCATAGTAAGTATAGACAGAACTTATACACAAATTAGTTCTAAATTAATTAGGCATATATTTAGCAAGTCTTGCCTACCTACTTAGGAGACATTATTATCTGCATGTTTAAGGAGCAGGCTATGCTTCTTATAAAGTAGAACACTTTCTAAGTAGATATGTTATTTAAACGCTTTAGGGATAGCTAGGCAAAAGTGCTCTTTGCAAGTTTTAATGCACAACATAGCAAGAGTAAGTTTTATTATTTAAATTAATTCTAAACTAATTTAGGGCTAATTTATGCAGTTATTACATTTAGTTGCATTATTACAAATGCACAAACATCTGCTATGTATAAGAGAGCCTTTATAGAGTTTTTTACAATTTGTAAAAAACTTACTAGCTCTACATTTAAGTAGATGTATCTTTATAGTAAGGGAACTTTTAGGATTACTGTTAACATAGACACTAAGCAGATAGCTAGTAAGTAGAATTAGTTCTAAATTAATTTAGTACTAATTTAGTAGGGTTTAGCTAATATCTCTTAAAACTAGACACCTCTTACTACAGGCCTTAGCAGCATTAGTTAAGCTACTGTCTTAGGTTCTGTGCTATCTACTTTCTTTGTAGTATAGATAGAGCTGCTCTAACTTTATTACATATAGAGGATTTAGACTAGAGTTAAATGCGCTTACTTTTAACTGCCTTAACAATAACAGAGTATATAGAGTTATGCAAGTTAATTAAAAGTAGGTTTCTAGTGTAAATTAATTCTAAATTAATTCTAATATAATTGTAGAGACAACTACATTACAGCTAATTAAGGACTAGGTAAAGAATAAGAGAAACCTAGTTATTGCTTTAGGTATTAATTATGCCTGTAGTAATATAGGTGCTTCTGTTTAGAATTTACTTAAATCTTATTTAAATGCAGTAGAGCAAGCTGCTTTAAAGGGGTATAGAACAGGCACACGTTAGGAGCTTCTTTAAGGTATTAAGATGTAAGTAGAATTAGTTCTAAATTAATTCTAAGCTAATTTGTCCTAGGAGGATGCATATAGACAGACAAGATCTTAAAGAATACAAGAATTAAAATAAGCTAGAAGTAAGATATAAGTCCTGTTAGACTCTTAGCCTAACAGCTTAGTTCTATAAGAAAATTAGGCAAGAGCAAAGTAAGTTAAATATAATTATTATTAAATTAATTCTAAATTAATTAGAGCGAAAAAACTCTAAGAGGAACCCTATTATTATTAATAATAAGGACAAAGACCTAGGCTATAGTCTAAGTAACTATAGCTTAAGTAGAGTAAAGCAGACTCCTAGAAAGAAGAAGAAAGGCTTAAACCTTCTTTAGACACAGGCTTATTAGTTATCACCTCTTAGAAGCTCTCTTATACAATCTTCTCTACTAATTCCTACTAAATCTATCTTAAATTAATTCTGAATTAATTTATCTCTAGCACCTTCCTAAGGCTAGTTCTAAATTAATTCTACTCTAGCATTGTCACAAGACCAGATTCTTCAACAGAAAAGAGAGATGTTTAAAGTAGAAAAGAAAAGAGCACTCTTAGAGCAAGAAAAACAAGAGTTTAAACTTGCTTAAGAAGAGGTTGCAATTGCATTTCTAAAGAGAGAGGCTAGGTTAAAGGCTGCAAAGGAACAACTTTAAGCTACTTAGCAGAATGTAACCTAAATTAAATTAGAATTAATTTAGACTTCTTTTCTAAAACAAGTATAGTGTAGTAAAAATTTTCTTGCGCTAGGTTTAAATAAAGTATATTCTTGCTTTCCCCTTTATGCCTCCTTTACTACACTCTGCACTAGTGCAATATAGCTAGCAAAACCCTACTTCTTATAGTATGTTATCTAAATTAATTCTAAATTAATTCTAAATAAATTTAGCTAGCTTACTAAGAGTATGTTGCTCTTCCTACCCTCCTAGCAGGGTCTACTCCTTTTAAGCTTAAGGATAATAATAGTTACTATATTATCTACGCTAGTAAGCTCTTCTGCAGAGCTGTACATTAAGAAAGTAGTGTACTTTATTAGGTATGTTTTTAATTTACTAGAATTAATTTAGAATCTATTTATAACTTGTTCTAGATAAAATTCTATAAGAGAGGTGCTCTTGCACACTACCTTTATGTCTTTTACTCTTAGTACATAGTAGCTTCTGTTCCTGCTAGAAAGGTATTAACTTAGCAGTTGCATACTGCTATTACCTACTTTTAGAGGGTAATAAGTCTTTATTACGCATAAGAAGACCTAGTTTCAAACAATTAAACCTAAGTTAATTTAGAATTAATTCTACCTTAAGTTAATTTAGAATTAATTCCTCCTTAAGTTAATTCAGAATTAATTCCTTCTTAAGTTAATTTAGAATTAATTTAGCTACTACAGCAGTCTCTACCTCTACCCCTACAGCCTATACCTTACTTCTTAACATTAAATAAGAAGAAGAAGTAGAAGAAAGGGCGTATAAACTATTAAAAAACCTAATAAATTCTTTTAGCACTAAATGTTCGTACTCCTTGTACTTATTGTAGGAAAAAGAAAGTAAAAAGTAAGTATTTATATCTAAGATTAATTCTAAACTAATTCTTATACTATTAGGGTGTTTACTTAAAGGTTAATGTACAAGCAAAGCATATTTTAAGTAAAAAGAAGTAGAGCATAATTATTTATTTATTTGTATAGTAGCCTAAAGCCACATTGCTTTGTGCTTATAGCTAAATTAGTTCTAAATCTATTTAATTTTAATTTAAGCGTGTCTAGGCAAAATTAATTAAGAACTAATTCTTAATTGATTTTACTTGTTATCCTTATCCTTATCCTTATCCACATTGTTATCCTCCTTAGTCTCTTAACCTCTAGCCTTATCCTCCTTAAGGAACTTAATCTAGAGCTTACAGTTCTTACACTTCTAGTAGTTAGAGTTCTAAAAAAAGAAGCAATCTATAAATTCATTAGAAATCTAGTAGAATTAATTTAGAATTAATTCTAAAATAATTCTGTTAACAAGGGACCTTTAGGGGGAATCTTACAGTTAATAGTAGTAGTGGCATAAGCCTAGCAGGTTAGGTAGAAAGTAGTGCTGCTAGAAGAGAGGCTAGAGATCTGTGCTATGCGCCTAGAATCAGCCTAGTAGAATTAATTAGCAATTAATCTTTAATTGCTTTAAGCTAAATTAATCTAGAATTAATTTAGAACTAATTCTACTTACATAAAGGTCTAGGCCCTAAATTACAGAGAAGGAAGAAGTTTAAGAGGTAGCAGCAGCTATAGCCTGCGTGTAGAGGACGTTCTGCTGCTAGTAAGCAGCCTAGAGGAGGTTGTAGCAGTCTATTATATGTTAAAAGAAGCCTAAATTAATTAGCAATTAATTTAGAATTAATTCTACTAAAATTCTACTTACGCTTAATAGTAATAACATAGTAGCTGCTTGGCTAGCTAACCCTATAACTAGAGCTAGCAATGCCACTAATGCTATAGTCCTAGCAGAGGTAGTTAATTAGGTTGCCACGCTTAGAGAACCTCTTTTATTAAATTGTTAGAATTAGTTTAGAATTAATTAGGAATTAATTCTTACTCTACAGAGCTTATAGCAGTTAATCTCCTTACAGCAGCAAAGCTTGCCTAGGTAGACAATAATATTGCTGTTATTGTTAGTGTTGTAGAAGGTCGCACCTAGCAGCAAGGTAGGCAGGGCTAGGTAGCGGGCATATGCTTGCTAGAATTAATTTAGAATTAATTTAGAAATGATTTCGCTAGCTCACTTACGCTTTTAGCTAAGACAGAGACAGTCTGGCTGGTCATAGTGGTGGTGGTGGTGGTGGTGGTAGTGGTGGTGGTGGTGGTAGTAGTGGTGTTGGTGGTGGTAGTGGTGTTAGTGTTAGTGATAGTTGCCAGAATCAATTTTAAATTAATTTGAAAGTGATTTTGGCTCGCTTATCTAGTGTGCGCACAGATAGCTTGGCATGCCACCTCTTGGCACGCCCATGGTCATGTGGCCTGCCGCCTGATTACCCTGCACCGTCGAGACTCGGTCAAAACACCGGCACTTGAACACTCACCTCTGGTACACTTGCGGTAACTTCCAACAGCGCGCCAGAAGCCGTCGACCTACCATGGCCCCAGCCGGCGCCAGCACAGCGACGACGACAACTCGCCCTCGACGACCCGCGAGCCTTTATATCGGTCCCAGACAATTCCAGCCGCGTGGAAAGTGCCCTGTGGTACCGTCTTCCTCACTGCCGGAGATCACGATGGCGCCAGCCAATGGGAAGGCGTCGCGTTTAGCCTGATCTTGGTACGCTAAGCCTCGAGCCCGTCGGCCGGTGCGGGCGTAACGTGCGGCTCTTCCAAATCACAGAATGGCGCGAGTGCAGAAGATTGGGTAGGTTTCGGGGAGTGGAGTCAAGAATTTTGTAAATGGTTTGGAGGCGGGCTAGGAGGAGAACAATGGCTTTGTTTGTGCATTGCCGGTTGCTTGCTTGCGGTGCCGTGATTGAGCGAAAAGAAGCGAATGTTCGTATCGACGTCGCACAGCGAATTTTGCAGTAGTGAACGTGATGGTTTGGATTCAAGAGAACACGTGCATCCTAGCGGCGGTTGGACGTATTCCAAGGCGAATGAACCCCGTGTTGGACAGTCCCATCCATGTTCGCACGTTGCAGTGTCGCAGTTCAAAGCTCGATCATCGTGGCCCGTCTGCCCCAAGTAGTCAAACCCCCGTGCCCACTGCACGACTCGCAGGCGTTCGTTTCGACGAAGCGTGCAACCGAGGCCCAGGGCCCGTAGAAGCGAGGGTTCGTGCAAACGCACTGCGCTCGTCAGAAATACCGAATTCAAGGCTCCCCCGCGCCGTGCCTGAAGGTCAGCGCCCAGCGCCGTGATCAACAGGGCCATTGCGCCCACAACAATGATCGCTATGATCCCTCCGCGGGAGCCAAGACGGCGACGTCTTTGAACTGTTCGTTGCTGGGGGGTGCGATTGCGCGTTCTGCTCCTGCGGCCTGGAGGGTTTTGCCTGAAGGGGCGCCGCGGAAGGATGCAGGATGAAGGATGCAGCCGTCTGTACTGTAATGCTCCGAACGTGAACACGCGCATGAAGTTGAAACGTCTATCCTGCTTCTCTGATTCATACGATGACATCGTGGGACACGGCGTGGAGACTGCATGTGGGATGAGTATGCCTGCAGTTGTGTGGGACTCATTTGTGTTCCTTGTGTTTCGCGTCGACATGAATACTCTTGGTTGACTGCAACGATGCAATGGAAGCCTGTGCTGCAGCAAACGGTAGAGTTTGAATGCTCCGCGCGAACCTCCGCTGAACGTACTCGTATCGCTGACCAGTCGGATTCTGCGCGCCGTCAGGTCGCTTACAGTCGAAGTTCGATTTCTGGCCCTTGTTGGCCGCCTGATATGACATGCGTTAAGACAAGGCTGGTGTGTCAGGCCGCATCAGGTAGGTGGGCTGTCGCACGCAATTTGGCTGCTTTAACGTCTTGTCTGGATCTGGACATCGATCTGTGGCGGTGTGTGTGATATGTACCGGGTCTTCGATAACAATAGACTTCGCTCGCGAATGCGCCGAACTTGTTGTGTACAGAGATGCAGACTGCGAGCTGGAGTGAACGAATGGAATCGATGGATATGAAGTATGGGTATATGTATGCCGTAATCGTTGTACATTATCAAGTTAGGAGAAACCTTGCGCTCGGGAAGCTATCGATGCTCGCTCCTCGTCAACCCAGAAAGTCTTCGAGACCATAATCTGCATATGGTCGTCGCCGCTGCTCCTTGAACTCTTGAGTCTCAAACTGCGCTCACTTTCGTTGTCGCTCCTCACCTGACTCTTTGTCATAGTCCGCCCGTCGCCGTTGAGCCAATTCTGCGACTTGGGAAAGCTCGATTCCTTCGCAAGAGAGTCGTCTGATATTCTCGTTTCCTGAACGTTCGAGAGCCCGTACATGTCGGGGCAGTGTTTGCTTCCTTTATGTCGAATGCTGAGCAATTGGCTGGCGGGAGGGGTCTGCAGGCCATAGTTTGAGGGCTTTGGTTGAGTGGGGCGCGTCGTGAGGCCTAACTGATGCATGACCAGAGCAAAGAGGGGGCGGAGAGTTGCGAGACTACCAGCGGTGATGGCAAGGCCTTGTTCGACGGTAGACCAAATAGCGACGTCAAGCGTATCCCCTTGTTCATGTTAGCGAAAGCATTGTGACGTCGGTTTGGAGCACCTACAGAGAAAGTCGGGCGAGTGGAGTTTGGGGAGAAACGGTAAGCGAGCAATGACGGCAGCACTGGCAACGCAGCCCATGGTAAGGAGTAGAATTAGAGCAATCTTTGTCCTCCTCTTCAGCTGCAGGTTCCAGACCAAGAAGGCCGGGAGAAGGGCGAAAGTGAAGTCAGCGACGATGCTGAAAATACTGTAGACGAAAGCGAGAGCGATAATGACGGTGTTGTTAATGCAGGTCCCGTGCTCGAGGGTCTTTTTCCAGAAGAACCTGACTGGATTACACTGAAAGAGTGTGACAAAGAAGAATACCGTGCAGACACAAGTCGAGACTAGCATGGCAGTGTAGATGATCCAAGTGTGAATACGCTTGACAGAGATGCGCAAGAGGAAGCAGCCGATGGAGATCTTAGACAAGATCATAGAGCAGCAATAGAAGAGGTAGCAGTAGAACCAGCAATTCCTCGCTTTTTCGATTTGCCATTCCTCAAGGTTACGGTGATGGCGGCCGGTTCCGTAGTGTGCTCCTATTGTCGAGGAGCAGATGTAGCCGATGAAGAAAATCTATACTCGATCAGTGTATGTCGAGATACGACACGCTAAGAGCCACTCACCGTGGAGGCAACCATGAGCCAGTCATCGACGCCAAACGCTTTAACCATCTTCACGCGAACGATGCATCGTAACGCGTTTGCAATGATGGCCGTAGCCACGAAAGCTATGTTGACTCCAACGAGTTCGGGTCCACGGTTAGGGATCGCCATGAAGTTGTTGGCGTTTACATGGACCTTGCGAGAAGAGGAGAACCCCAAAACCAGACCTGTTCACCAAAGGGGTCGGGTCGATTATATAATCTGACAGAGATGGACTCGACCGCGGCCATCGGGGACTCGCCACGTGAAGTGGATCCCTCAATGGTTCCTGAGCATGTAGGACCCGGCCGTTTCAGGGCATAGTATCTGGTCCCTTCCGCACATCCTTACCGAAGGGCCTGGGAGGCAGTCTGGGTGCCTGTCTGCTGCTAGGATCCTAGAAGCCATGGCACTCTTGCACTTGCAAATGCACAACTCGTCCAGGGTATCCTGTCGCTGACATTCCGGCTCCGTGACAGCCATTCACGACGTCCGGAGTGGCGGAGTTGAAAAGCCTCAGTGGCCGAGGTAGCTTCTGGCTGTGGTTCTAGCTGCAGGGCGCATGGCAGAGCAAATCCAGGCAAGACGCAGGTCGATTCACAGAGCCAAACTCAAACCCGACCAGCCGCGGGAGGAACGGTCGAGCAACCTAATTCAGCAGTGCGCTAGGGGTTGGTACAGAAGCAGCTGCCAGCGGAGCCCACGGCTGCACGTGCTTACCTCACACAGGAGCGGCTAAAGTCTGAAGACCCCCACTAGCGCTCATCATCCGAGCGCTGCACTCTTCCATCCTTCAACCGCGCTGTGATGCATGAATCAAGCAAGCGACTTCGAACTTCAGATTCGCTGGCTGCGCTTCCGACGTCGACCTTGCGGGAGCTTGCGACCATGACGAGCAGCTTCGTGTCACCCAGAGTTCCCGACTTTTAGATCCTTGGGACGATCACCAGCCTCCCGGCTCTACTGCTCTACGACGACGACTGTATTTCTGCCGTATAATTATGTTCCCAGATTGCACATAAGCAGTCGTCAGCAGCATTATTCTCCGAAGATCTTCCCTCTTCCGCTGCGTTTCTATTGCCAGGATAGCCATGATGTACCTGCATACGGAGCACAGCGAGCACGCCACGCAGGACGACGACAGCTATGTTTTCGAGCCGGCTGCCGCAGCCAAAACCTTCTGATAGCCACAAAGCGAGTGGTGCACCATCTCTGATTGGCCTGACGCTCAGAATTCGATCGCAAAATTAGGCGTGCGATGTTAGTCTAGTACCTGTCTCCACTTTCTGAGGCAGCGGTACAGTCGCGCGTCAAAAGTTAGTTCCGCGCTAGCGTGATTTTGACGCGCCCACCTAACTACCTATACTTTTTAACCCACTCTTACTTTACCACTACTACGTTGTTTTTTATTATTGTTAATTCTAGAGATGTAGAAAAGGCAGCGCTTAAATTACGCAGAGAGAGATTAGGCAATTAGTTAACTACAGGCTAGTGCCCGCTCCTCTAAAGTTACTAACACTTTTAGTTACTGCGAGCGTACTATACGCAACCTTTATAAACATTTTAACACTACAGGAACTATATGTAATAGACCTCGCTTAGGCAGACCTAAGATACTATCTAATATGCAAAAGAAGCTCCTACACTACGCAATACAAAGAAATCCCTAGATTACCTACTCTAAGCTTGCTAAAGTTGCCTAGATTGCTCTACCTAACAACACTACTACCTACAAGCCTAGCAAGTCAACTATTTATTGCGCACTTAAGCAATACTATATAACCTGTTAGAGAAGTAAAAAGAGGCCTAAACTTACTTGTAGGCATGCTCTCTAGCGTCTCTAGTTTGCTTAAAAGCATTAGACGTTTAATTAGCGTTAGCACACAGTTAAGTTTAGCAATAAGTGCTCTGTTTAAAAGGGCTCTAGCTATAAACAGCAGTAGGTGTTTTACTACCTTAATAAGAGATAGAAGCTAAGGATAATTACTAAGATCTCTACTAGTTGTCTACCTGCTTAGATAGTGTAGGGAGCTATATGGCTAGATACACAGGGTAGACTGCAGCAGAGTCTACTTATTATTATAAAGAGAGACCCTAATGCTCTACGTAGTAGCTATACTAGCAAAAGTTACATTAAAACACTTAAGCAAGGCCTCTTACCTTACTATTATAAGTCTTAGCTTTTTATGCAGAATAATGCGTGCATACACACATCCTACGCTATGCAGACATTTATAGCAGATTACAACATTACAACTCTCCTATAGCTAGCTTACTTACCTAATCTTAACCTAATTAAGCACCTCTAGTGGCGCCTTAAATAGATAATGCATAAGCTCTACCTACAGTTTAACAACTATAGCAAGGCAGAAGAGCATTAAAATAAGTTTTGTAAGGCGTTAAAGGAGTGCTAGCGTTGCATCCTAAACTAGCTTATTAAGAAACTTATTAGTAGTATGCTAGCACGCCTAAGTGCCTGCAGGAAGGCAAAAGGCTAGCAAACAAAATACTAGTATAGAACAGTACAACCTCAAAATTTAGAGCGTTTTAACCAAGTGTAGCTATCTTAGTTGCCTTACAAAGTGGGGTAGTAGGCGTGGTGATGATGCGGGGATTCGCTTAGTGGAACTAACTTTTGACGTAGTACTGTACTACCACTATCACCAGGCCGCTCTTCTTAAGGTTGCCCCCAAACGCGGACCGCCACACCTGGATTCTCAGTATTTGTGTGAGCTACCATCGTTTCGTGAATCAGGTTTCGCTCTACGGCAGTTGCTTGGAGCCTGCAGATCGCGAAGGCTGTTTGAGAGACGTCACAGAGCTTCCATCGTCCGCGGAGCATTGAGTGAGGTCGACCTTGGCCGGCTGAAGCACACAGTCAGGCAGTGGTTGAAGTATTGTACTGAGCCGGCGAGTGCCGTCGAAAATTGGTACCACGATCGTGACGAGTACGTGGAAATGACAATCGATCAGTGAAGTGCTCCATATCGAACCTCCGCGACACAAAACATGTACGATCTGCGGTGCATTCTAGCTGTCAATTTGTTCCGGCCATCACACATCTGCACAACACGAATGAATGCTGATGCGCTCATACCTCAATTGACCGAGTGGAGTGCATAAGACACGTGAGGTCGCATGGAAGGCGTCCCTGCGTGCGGTATATGCCGTCCGGAATACCCAGGTCGGAATACCTACAACCAACGATCGACGCTGTTCGGAGCGTCCTCCGTTCCCTCAGAACGAACCCAGCACTCTGGTCCCTTGCAGCTTCTCCGCACCTTCCGGCGTCAACACTGAAAGCTCTGTCCTTGTTGCATGGATGCGCACATAGATGCACGCAAGGATAAGTGCATCTCAACTGTTTCGTCTTGAAGTCTTCACCTCATGAACATGGCTGGATACCAACTTGATTTCGGCCACACCGACCCCACTTCTTACATCAGAGTATACGAGAACAGACGATGAACTGCACGATCCTATGTTTCCGACCGTTGTGTTTCATCATACGAGACCAAGCACGCCGATCACTCTGCGCTTCATATTAATTTATTGGCATTATCTGCACACGACATCTCGACAGGATCGGCACCCAGTACAGGACCTAACTTCGCCGGCATCATGAGCTCCCTTTCCTAATCAAATTTGCTGGTCCAAATACATCAGCGATGATGCATCTTGCAGGATCGTACTTGATTCTGGGTGAAGGTGGTATTCAAACGGAGCAGCTGGACTAGTCATTGCACGCATCCAAGCCTGCGACGACAACACTCAATTTTGTTTCTAGTTGAACCGTACTCGAACAGCTTGGTCTCTCGTCGCGACTTGCTGTTCTCAGTGCAGTAGCTTTCTAAAAAGCACAACAATTGCTTTTTTTCTAGGACACGAATAGATCGACCTCGAAACCAGTACTCGGCACAAGCTACTGAACGGTACATTGACAAGCACGGCAACGGCAACTACAGCCCATCACTGCAGCATCCCTGCGCGCATCACATGCAACGCTCTCCACGCCTGCCTCTTCCAGCACCTTCGACCACATCAGGCTCTCCGTCCAACGGGTATCCAGCCCCACGAACTACACGCTCCGACAGCTTCTGCTTCGGCAACATGGAACCGAACGTCTCCATCGGTATAGCGTCTGCCGACCTCGCCGAGCACTGTAAACGCAGTCACTGAATATCAACCCGACCATGTCTATAGTCTTCAGAATCAAGAAGTCCTGTTGTATCTACCACCCCTACCGTCTGCAACACCATCACCACCTGAAATCCTGGGTCCTTGGATGATATCCCCTTTCTACCACTATTCCCCCGTCTTCCTTATCCTGGCTGCGCCACTGCAACCCCAGCTACCTACACATACATTGGCCAACCTACTTACTCTCTCACCGATCACCCCAGCTTTACCGTGCAGCCACCTCAGCCACCTCTCCGTTCCTGAAGTGGTTATGTATATAGATACATATCTGCACTCTAGGATAGATGTCTGTAATAGAGGAGCTAAGATCCTAGTTACAAGGTAGAGTGTAATAGTCTATTCTCTCTTTATTATTCCTGTTTGTAATAAGAGGAGAGCTGAATACAAGAAGGTAGATAAGAGTAAAGTATACAGTTATTTTATGTTAAAGTAGTAATATATTATATACATATATCTCTACACTCTAAAACAGATTTCTATATAAGAAGATCTAAGGTACTTATTATAAGATAGGTAAGTAGTAGGCTATACTATTTTCTTTTTCCTAATCTATACGTGTATTCTTATAGTATAGACTATATAGCTAAGATATTATTTTATCTTGTTTTCTTTCCTCTTGTCTTGTCTTGTCTTGTCTTATCTTGTCTTGTCTTGTCTTGTCTTATCTTGTCTTGTCTTGTCTTGTTTTGTTTTGTCTTGTCTTGTCTTGTCTTGTCTTGTCTTGTCTTACATGCATTTAATATAACAACACAACATACCATAACCCAACACAACTTGATAATTAAGTAAGACACTACATTATCTACTCTAACCACAAATCTTATACACAAGGACAATGCAGCAAGGAAGAATGCTAAGGGGGTATCTCTGCTTTGTATCGTATTAAAGAGTAGATAGCTGTGTGCATCTCTATCTGCACAGGACCATGCAGCTTAGTGATGAATACGATAAGAAGGTCTAGTCCAGGCCGGAGAAATGCAAGATGCCGTGTCCGCGCTGCTGCTTCCCCTTGTTGCGCTTTCGCTTCTTGCGCTTGCTTTGCTGCTCCTCGTCGCTGCTGCTGTCTGCGTCGTCGCTGGCTTGGTCCGAGTCGGAGTCGAGGTCGCGCTTCGTGCTGGTGTCTATTTGGTCATCCTCGTCGTCGTCGGTGGTGGCAGTGGCCAGGGCGCCCTTCTCGCCCCACACTTTCACGGTGCGGCCGCCGGCGCTGATCATGCGGCCCGTGACGTCGAAGCCCAGGCCGATGACGCCCTCCTGGGACAGCTCGTCGTGCTTGAGCTCGGCGACGACCTTGTTCTGGCCGATGCTGACGAAGCGCAGGTCGCCGTTGCCGAGGCCGACGGCGGCGATTTTCCCACCAGGACCGACGCCGGCAGGCAGCAGGGCCAGGGCGTCGAGGCTCTCGCCGCCGCCCTTGGAGCGGTCGACGGTGATGCGCTCGTCCTGGTCGTCCCAGACGCCGCGCTCCCACAGGGTCAGGACGCCGTTGCCGCCGCCGACGAGCACCTTCTCGCCGACGTTGGAGCCCTTCTTGGACAGGCCGGAGACGATGACGGAGCTCAGCAGCTCTTCCTCCTGGTCCTCGGAGCGGACCATGACGCCGCGGCGCAGGTCGGTGACGGCGAGGGTGCTGCCGCCCGTGGTGACCCACTGCTTGCTGAAGCCGCTGGTGCTGGCCTCGGTGGGCGGCAGCGGGGTGAGCGAGGAGATGTAGTCGTCGTGCGGGCGGTGCGTGGCTTGTGGCTTGGGGGTGTGGCTGGGGCCGAGGGCGCGGATGTCGTAGATGTGGAGGGCAGACGAGTCGGTGGCGAGGATGAGCGAGTGTGGGGAGAGGGCGTGGACGAGCGTGGGGGCGTCGATGGCGTTGGTCGCGCTGGAGGCGTCAGCTTGTGTACGTGTTGGTCAGGTCTTGTATGTCTTGGTGCAGCGTATCGCCCAGTCGTTGGTTGGCTTCACTGTGAAATGTCCTTGGATGAGCTCCATTGTGTTCCTGCAGTGTATTACCTACCCATCCAAAGGAACGGCAATCTTGGCGGCGACCTGGCCTGTTGTTGAGTCTGCGACCTTGACAATGCCGTCAGTGCCCGCCGAGTACAGCTGCAGGCCGTCGACGCTGAAGCCGAGAGTGCGACAGCTGCCCTTGTGCCGCCGCGTCTTCCACACCGTGTCAATGTGCCCGAACCCGCTCGCCGACGCCGTTGTTTCGTCGCCGTCGCCGGGCAGCCGGTACGTCTGCACATGGCCCGAGGCCAGTCCTACGGCGACAATGGGCTCCTGCGGGTGGATGGCCTGGGCGAACAGGTCGTAGTCGAGGGGAATGGCGCACACATTCTCGAACATGCTGGCGGTGCTGCTGTGTGGTGCAGTCTAGTGCAGTGCCGTGTTGCGTGTGTAATGCAATGCAGTCTAGTCTAGTGCAGTGCCGTGTTGCGCTGTGCTGTGTAGTGCAATGCAGTGCAATGTCGTGTTGCGTGTGTAGTGCAATGCGTCCAGTCCAGTGCGTGCGTCCAGTGCAGTGCTATCAACTACTAACCTTTTCTGCGGGCCGTTGCAGCAGGCAGCTCGAGCCGAGCCCGCTTGGCAGGTACCGACAACGACACAACCCTCATCCTCACTGATCACTTTCCTTCCCACCCCAACCTCAGCCATGTGGGTTTCCCTCTTTCCCATGGACCACGCACTTACACGACCACGTGCTTCCCCCACCGCCACGCCAATCATGTCGTCCTTTCAGACCACGACCACGGCCGACGTCTCTCCACCGACAGCCTGACCAACCACGTTCGCCCAACTCCGCCGCACGTTCTCTACTGATTGGCTGGGAGCCACGCCGTGCATCGTGAGATCACCCAACGGTGCACGCGAGTAAGCTGTTTATTCTTAATATAAAGCACATGGCGTTCAAATCATATCTTCGCTGCACAACAGCACCCTCGTCGACATGATTGCCTCATCGCTGCTGTACGGCCTCCTCGCCGCCGCCTCCATGGTCGACGCCGCCTCGCCCAAGAAGCAAATCAAGTACGAGGTCGTCACTGGTATCTTCCAGCAAGACGACAACACCACCGACCCAAGCACCTTCAACTTCATCAACTCCAACTTTGGCCTCATCAACCGCACCTACCCCACCGACCCCAAGACCCCAGACAGCAAGTACGCAACCCAGTGGCAGCGACTCGGTAAATACATCAAGTCGTTGAACAGGGAGAAGAAGACGCGCTACTCCCTGCTATTCCTCGGCCGCCATGGCGAAGGCTTCCACAACGCAGCCGAAACCTACTTCGGCACGCCCGCCTGGAACTGCTACTGGTCCGAGCTAGACGGCAACAGCACCGTGACATGGGCCGACGCAAAGCTGACTCCAGCCGGCATCGCCCAAGCCCAAGCCGTAAACACCTTCTGGCACCACCTGATCGCAGATGAGAAAATCACGCCCCCGCAATCCTACTACACAAGCCCCCTCTACCGCTGTCTCGACACAGCCAAACTGACCTTCTCCAACCTTCCCCTCCCCCACGCCTCCCCCTTCGTTCCTACTATCAAAGAACTCCTCCGCGAGGGCATCAGCGCACACACGTGCGACCGACGCAGCACAAAGTCCTACATCCACGCCAGTTTCCCCACCTACAAATTCGAGAAGAACTTCCCAGAGAGCGACCCCTACTGGACGGCACTCATGGCCGAGCCGCAAGCCGATCAAGACATCCGCTCCAAGACCGTGCTAGACGACATCTTCAGCAGCGACGCCAGCACCTACATCTCCGTAACCTCGCATTCAGGCGAGATAGCGAGTTTACTGAGAGGTGAGTACCTTTTCCTTGTCGCCGTGACAGACGAGTAGACACCGCGCTGACAATCCCAGTCCTCGGCCACCGCACCTTCAAACTCGCCACCGGCGCCGCGATCCCCGTTCTCGCCAAGCAAACAACCACGACCGGTGATGCGTCGCCGGGTACCACGACGCTGCCGTGGAGTGCGCAGCCGACGTGTAGTGCGCCCCCTGCGGTGAGGGACGCGAGTTGTAATGATTGCTCGTGTTGTTTGTAGGTGACGCCGAGTATGCGGTTTGTGGGATAGGATGTGTATAGTGTAGTGGTGTATCTATCTACAAGATAAGCGAGGAGCTCTTGCTAGTATACCAGTTAAACCCTTGCAGTCTTAGTATATAAGTAATAAGATATACGAATTCTCTGTAATGTAATCGATTGCTGTCTTTACAATCTGCTCTAAACATAACCTATACAAGATACTAAGACTAGTAGTTCTTTGCCGTAATAGAGACATACTAATTATTAGAATGTAGCCTACCTAAGGTTAAGCCCTTTACTATCCTATTCAAACTTAATCTTATAGTCTAACACAGCGGTTTGAAAAGCGTTGTTTTATTCTAAAGGCTTTAAGTTAATACAGCGTAGGCTTGCTGTTATAAGAAGGTAGAAAGAAGTCTAGAGAGTAATACAGTGTGAGGTTCTGGTTATAGGCAATAGTACTTGCTTCACACCAGGGATAGATAGTGGAGGGATAGCAGTAGGTGTATTCAATAATAAGAATAATACTTGTCTCCCCTAAGGATAGCGTGCGGCGCAGGTTTTGCGCACCTTCGCTAAGGGTGAGACTAATACAAACTAAGCATAGCTCCAGAACACCACAACACCAAACAATTCTATCGCAGCTCGTTACATACAGTGTATAAGCTTAGCTTAAATCTACTTAGGCTACACTAACTAAAATAATGCAGTGTGCTAACAGATAGAGGCACGCTGCACTAGGATTTAAATAGTATATACCCGTAAAATACGGCGTTTAAATACGGTAAAACCTTACTATGACGTCACCACAAACCTGTCCCTATGTTAACCTACGATCGTCTTACTTTATTCTCTCTAGACTGGCTTTTTCATTGTAACACCACAGTACAACTTCGGTATGTGGAGACCTGCTACAAGTGCCTATGGTTTCCCCATCGAGAGCTAGCACTGCCACCTCGGCAATCGAGCGTGCAGTTTCCCCAGCTTCCCCACACTTTCGGCGCTTTTACACATGATCCCCGCAAATCGGCGTCGAAGACAGCTGTCGTCATCTTGGGTTTTGCTTAGGTTCTGCTTAGGTTCTTCTTGTTGCGGTAATTTATCCACCATGATGGCGATCGAATTGGGAGTAAAAATTGGCTGTCACTGAGGACTACTATATAAGAGGGAGGTTGCAATGCAACAACTAGGATTGTACTGCATTGCCCTGTCGCCAAAATGTTTCTGCGTCAACTGTTGGCGAGCGGCCTGCTGGCCTCTGCCTTGCCTCATGTTCTCAGCCATGCTATCAACGAACCCGCAAAGCTACGCACAGTCGTTACCACTGACATGGAGTCTGACGACTTGGCCTCGCTGGTTCGATACATCTTGTATACCAACGACCTCGAAAACCAGGGCCTCGTCTACACGTCCAGCAAATACCACTGGGAAGGCGACGGCAAAGGCACTGAGTTCTTCCTGCCCAACCGCGAGTACAATACCTCGCAGACATCATGGCGCCCGACCGGTACAACGACCATCGAGGACCACCTCCTCAAGGCGTATGCAGAAGTGTACCCCAACCTCCGCCAGCACGACCCTACATACCCAACGCCCGAACACCTCCTCTCCATAACCAAGATCGGCAACGTCGAGTTCGACGGCGAGATGGCCAAAGACACCGAAGGCTCAAACCTCATCAAATCCCTCCTCCTCGACAACGATCCCCGCATCCTCTACCTCCAAGCCTGGGGCGGCACCAACACGATCGCGCGCGCTCTAAAATCCATCTCCGACACGCACTCGTCCTCGCCGCACTGGAACGCAACCAAAGCGTCCATCTCGCGCAAAGCCGTCATCCTCGCCAGCGGCTTCCAAGACAACACATACGCAGAGTACATCGCGCCCAACTGGCCCTTGCTGCGCGTCGAAGAGCTCTCCAAAGCCTACGACACGTGGGGATTCAACTGCAACAGCGGCGCCGGCAACGTGCGCGGCCTCCCAGACAACAACGCTTACTACCAGGGCGCGTGGACGAAAGCGCACATCCAGACCGGTCCGCTGGGGAGCTTGTACCGCTCGTGGCTGGACGGACAGACGACGTTCGGGGGAGGCGATCAACTAGATGTATTCGGCGACCCGGAGAAAGCGGCCTCGGGATGGTGTCAGCCGCTGCAAAAATACGACTTCCTATCCGAAGGAGACAACGTTGTTTTCAACCCGCTCCTCACCACCGGGCTGCAAGATCCCTCGAACGCGCAGCTGGGCAGCTGGGGTGGACGGCGGGTGCAGAACAGCACGAGTCCCGATCTGTGGGTGTTGGTCGATCGCGAAAAAGCTGCGAATGGTTCTGAGGTGCGTGGCTGGACGACGGACCGCTGGGTTGCGCCCGCCCAGAACGATTTCGCGGCCAGGATGCAGTGGACGCTGACGGGCGACTACGGCGCTGCGAACCATGCGCCTAGTGTTGAGATCGTCGGCGGCAAGATGGTAAAAGCGTGTGCTGGGTCCAGTGTTGATGTCGCGGCTCGAGTCGGCGATCCGGATGCTGATCGAGTTACTGTGACGTGGTGGCAGTATCGCGAGGAGGGGTCGTATCCGGGTGTTGTAGATGTTGTGCAGGGAGAGAAGAACAGCGCGACTGTGAAGATACCTGATGATGCGGAGATGGGGCAGACGGTGTCGATTATTGTGCAGGGCACAGATGATGGAGTGTTTCCGTTGACGCGGTATGATCGTCTGATAGTTGAGGTAGCGTAAAAAAGAGTATATACTGTAGACGCCAAAGTCGATGTTGGTTAAATGCGTACTGGAAAAATTGATTTGAAAAAATACAGCCCTGGTCCGTCGAAGTGCAACGATGTTTGGTGCGACTTTTTCAAAGAAACGCAACATCGTTGAAAGGGAGATGACTTGATTCTCAGGTGCTCAACGATAGACATGCTTACAACTGAATTGCAAGAGGTAATTTTAAAGCCACTAAACGCTCGCGAGAACTTTTGTAGATCGAATGGAGTTTTCCCAGGCAGAAAATTCTTCCAGTCCAACACATTTGTACTCCACAGAAGAGCCCCCTTTTGCGAGTAACAGACCAACGTTCGCTAGTACTTCCACCACCAAGAGGTCTTCCGGTGAAAAAATTGTAGTTGATCATAAAATTGAATCGCACTTTTCGTTATCATAAAATCTCCCGAAACCATACAGGCGTCCTAAACGCGCCAATAAACTCATGACCGCCAGCCCAACCACAACATCCCTCACTCTGTCTTACAGCTAGCACTGCACCCATCTCCATCCTTGTTATTCCCATCATCGCAATCCTCCCCATTCTCCTTATCCACCACACCATCTCCACACACACCCGTACACGCATCCCCATAAATAGCACACACCCTCTTCGCATCCTGGACAGTAGGAAACGTATGCCGTCTAGGCGGCGGAGTAACGCCGTCCCTCGCCTCAATAGCGGGACCATTATTGCCTGCGAATTCATTGGGCCCGTAATGCATAATGGAAAGCGAATCATACGGTCCCGACCAGTTTGCTTTGTCGTCGGCTAGTTTGGCAAAGTTGCACCCATTGCCGCTGCAGTTCTCGCTGCAGTCGTTTGGCCCGTCCGAGGATTGCATCACGTTGTCGCAGTTGATGATGACGTAGTCGTCGCGGTCTGGGCGCGTGTGCTCGTGGTATAGACCGAGGGCTGGAGTTGGGTAAGCATGGCAGGTGGGTGGGGGTCGGGGGTTACTTACTGTGACCGAGCTCGTGGGTGTAGGTTCCGGCGCCGCCGCAGTCGTTGTCGAGCATGATTTGGTTATGTCTGCTGTTCTGCGATCTGCCGATTGGACTGTAGCATGAGCCCTGTCCCTCGGTCGGGACTAATGTTACGATGTCGTTCTCCATTGATTCGCCGGCTTCGTTTTCGTTGAATTTCAGGAAGGGTAGCATGTCTGTCCACCTCTTCGTCGCCTCTGTCCAGGCCTCCAACCTGCCAAGCCCCTTCGCATCTTCGGACTCCCACTTGTATTCGATGCGGCCGGCGGGCCAGAGGGACTGGTTGTCTGTTTTGAAGACGGAGAGGGAGCGTCTCTGTGCGTTCGAGTCGTGAATAAGGTCTTCTTCGGTGGCGAAGATAACGTCGCCATGTGTGATGGCGAGCCCCCTCTCTACAAAGTAAGACATGCGCTTCGTGGCTGGTGAGGATCCAACAGAGTCTGTCTTGAACCTATGGGAACTGCTTGGGGAGACTGGCATATCGACGGTGATGAGTTTTCTGATAGGACCGGGCTTGACACCAGGGTAGGCTGTGGCTGAGCTGACCATAGCGAACAGCACCGCGAGCGACACAGATGATGTGTACATGACTAAAGTATGAATCTGGTAATGATTGAAGTGAATGTAGCGAGTTCACACAGTGAAGTGGTGTTCTTATGGTCTTGCTGTTCACGCTGTACTTATATTGCCTAACGGCCAGCAACTCAAAGTCATGCGCAAGATTCGGGAGACAAACCATTGCCTTCGCAATCTAGATGGTTCGACGGTCGTTTTCGCAGATGAAGTGTGTTTCAATCAATCGGGCACAAGCGAAGGCACTAACTTTAGTTGACGCAACGGGTATCTGAAACTCGTGACAAGCAGGGACCGAACCTTGTTCGAACGATGCATTTCCCCATATTTGTGCCGCTTGAGTAATGCAGTGCCATTACTAGGAACACGTGTCTTCCAGAATGAATTTTTGTATCAGCCCAGAACGGCTGGCAATGCCACCACAACCGATGGAAGTGCAATGGAGTCCAGCAACAGACTGCTTGGAACTCACCCTCGTGCATCCTTCCCATGGGCAGGGTGATCGTGAAAAGCACCAGCACATATGATGTGTCTGTCACTAAGCACGCACCAACATGTCAAGTTGCCCGATGACAGAATCAAGTTTCGAAACATGCGCTGCTGAAACATTCGCTACTGGTCAACGGCCTGTCATTATTAACCTGCCGCCATCAACCACACAGTCGGTGTTGTTAGTAGGATTGTTGAGCACACACTAGGAGGTTCAGTCAATCTCGATCCACTACTGGTCCTGCTTTTATATTGACCCCAGAGACGCTCAACTTCTCATCGTAGTTGCAAGACTGGTCGAGAACATTTCAGAAACAACCGGCAGCCTTGTTAAGATGATATGTGGAAAGGAGGCAGCTCCACGATCAGGCGTTGGCAATAGTAAGTAAGGCTATTGTATTGTAGCATCGAACTGGAGAAAGCATCCCGACAAGCTGCACAAACAGATCACGTACCGCAGAGTAACAGTGATGATCTAAAAACCTTTCTGCGGACTGGCAATCTGTTCATAAGCAGAGTGGCGAGCGAACAAAATAGGCTTTGCAAGGGTAAGTTGCGGGAGACTTTCTTCGCTTAAGGCACGGAGGGTGAGATGAGGTGCAGTAAAACACGGGGTGTGAACCGAGAAGCATGTCATCACCAGAGCACAGAGCCTCCATGACGCTCGAGTCTAACAAACACACAATGGCAACGTGAGCCCGAAACAGCCGAGGTTGGTTCAACACAGCAGTACCAGTGGCTGAAGACCGAGGAGACACCGACTACAGTAGGGGGTATCGCTGCTGAATGAAATTGCCAAGAGTTATGTAGGTCTCAACACCCAACATACAGCGATAGAAGAGCCGAAGACTTACTTAGTGCAATGTAGCTTATACCTCGAGACGGGTAGAAACCCAAAAATCTTTAGAAGTGTGTCCTTTGAATGGATCGCTAGCTTGCGGTTCTGAGACAGAGACCGCGCTAGGGGTTTGAGCCTAGTCATGAGCTGCTGCTGTACCCGGCTCTGTGCAGGTCAGATGGGAGATCGCGAACGACATATGAAGGGGTTTTTACTGTAGAGTATACTCCGCAAAATTTTCTCAGCGTTACAGCTGGATTTTGAAACTAGGCCTCGAGTACAGCGGCAAGAGACGAATCAACAGATCAAGACAATCTTGTTAATATCAGTACCTGTATACACTTCCTTAATTATCTTGTTGTGTATATAGAGAGCAGCGTTTTGCAATATCGTTGGAATGAGGAATGTGGATGAAAGCGCCAGTGTCCAAAATTGCAAGTGCAACGTCAGCAACACTTACGTCCAGTGGCTGCTGGGGGAAACTGCTCACAAATGCAGACACAGCTAAGTTCGGGAGGGATATCACAGTATCTTTACTTGCTCAGTTGTTGGGGCTAACATGATCAGCTTTATTTGATCCGAAAACTCTGTGCTGGTCAGGGCCTTTGCTCTGTTTTCTCGCAATCCACTTGTTAGAAAAAAAAAGATCATAACGGATCTCGTGCTATGAGTGAGCGGTTTGTGTGTCTGTTAGTGTGCTTGAACTTAATATAAGCAACCCGCCGCCACCTCGCTTAGCCACTTTTTTCGGTTTTAGCTATCCAGGCCGAGATCAAAAACTGTGTGGGCTCATGAGTCTTGCAACTTAATGCAAGACAGCACTTAAGTAATGATCGCCCTTTGGGTTGGCCAATAATCATTCCATTGCCTTGTGAATACATGTCTACGCGCAAACCCCGTTTGATGGCAGAAGGTCTGCTGATACAGTCTTTGCAGTTAACCACGAGAGCGGCGTCAATAGCCCAAAATCTCTTAACATCCCATTACTGTATATCCTTCTGACAGTCAACTCTTCTTCAGTTGGTTTTGCTGTTGACAACGGGCCAGACATAATCCACTTTAATTTATCATCGCATCGGTCAGTCGATTTTTTTTAGATTGGGGACTGAAAGTTGACGAGTGGCTTCTACGATCGAGATTGGAGAGGAGAGCGGGGACCACGTTGGGCATGGCCCATCCTTGCCTTTTGTTGCACCATGAGATTCGAACGACATTGGCTTGCACGATGATCCTTCCTCCACTGACTCGACCAAGACGATTTTCCCATCGACATCCACAGTGGCATCCAGAATGCGAATGGGCGCTGGATTATCGTTGCCGGGTTACTAGTAGACCATGTCAAATTCCCTTCTATGCTTAATCAGCTCCAACCTGGAGCCCTGTACTTTGCTGCACGTTCAATATCATAATTACACCCGTTATGAGTGAGAATCGATAGTTCAAAACAACAATAAACCCAGTTTCCTGCTCCAGTATCTGGCTAGATATTCGTCTTTAGTTATGGCACGAACTCGAGATGCAATGTCAGCGAGTGCAGGCAGCTTGTCATCAGCAATCATCAACTTGCGATGAGCATGATGGGCAAAAGTACTGTATCAGAGCACGATTCAACTCTGGCGTAGTGGACAATCTAAGGGAGTGTAGAAGATATAGTCGTTAACTCAATTCACTGTTATACGGGTCATTCTGAGAGACTGGCCATAGAGGCGTCTGAAGGCGTTGGAATCCCGTGTTCCCGATCTCGGTCTACCGTTGGTGAGACGTTCTCTGGCCCAAACGTGACAGTCATACAGTTTTCATGAAGTCAGTCGAGACTGAAGCCATGTCGTCGTAGAAAAAGACCACGTTCGAGTTTCGTCATCCGCACTGGATTTCTGATCCGGTGGGGTGTTTATGTTGAAAGAAGACAGCGGATCAAAAGAGCATAATGAAGTGGTCGATCGTCCAGTGTTTTAGATCCTATAGGATCTGAAAGTCTATACAGCCTTTCTGATACCCGTACAAGAAGCTCGATTGATGTTTTCAGGGAATGTTCGTAATTCATAAGTCTATCTGCGCCATGCTGCCAGGTTTATAGAGGTTGCAGAACAACAAGACATTTGCGCGCAAGGAGTGGAAGAGCATTAAAAGTGACCAATCTGAGAAATACCTTTCGAGGGGCATGTTGTCTCACTGTGCGTGATCAGGCTGCACCTGCCGAATTAGACGATTGCTCCACGTGGATTCTGGACAACAAGAACACAGGGACATGTTGCTAGTAGACTCAAAGAAACCAGCGAACACCATGCGTCAAGAGTCCCTTCGTGATTGCTTTTACCCATTCTCTTCGTCGAAAAACGTGTAAAGAGCGCTGAATTGCGGCACAGTCTCAATCAGCACCTGGCGATGGCTCGAAGCGCCCGGCTAGCATCCAATTAGGAAAGCGCCCGAGCGCCAAAATGAGGCTGATATACATAGAACGCAAGACCCACTTGCACGCGCTGGCTTGCTGTGCCTCATGTTGGAGTTGCGGCGCAGGTCAAAGAGCGAGTACTAATAGATGCAAATACCCTCGATTGGTTGCTACATGCACCAAGGTCCATTAAGCCACAAACTCAATCGTTTTAGCATTCCATACTATCAGCACAATCTTCCTTTCAACGCACCAATTGCCGTTACTTCACTATGATGCTCTCAAACTACTTTGCGGCCCTCACAACCCTCTTCGTCCTCACTGCATCGGCGCCCACACCCACACCGGCATCTTCATCGAGCCTTGCGACCGTCGATCTGCGCATCATTGGCCCACAAAACACACACTATACCACCGCCAACCAGTCGCCCACCAGCGACCAGAGTCAACACCTCACTGTCATCGTTGGCCAGACACTGTCGCTCGACCACGATCCTTTACACATTCAAGGACTGCAGGTCGCAGCAGTCAAGGCGGGCGAATCGCTCTCGCTGTTGCCCACAAGCGTTGTCGATGATGACTGGCGAGTCGTATGCACGGCGCGCATTGTGGGGAGGGACGATCTTTTGAAGTTCGATATGCACGATAAAGGCGTGCTCTTGGCCGGGGGCAGGCTGGCGAAGGTCACTCGTTTGAGCTGCGCCGTGGACGAGGAGGCATAGTATCGAGCTTAAACATGTACTGTAAATATGGCGCACAACTGTTTGCTGCATAGCGCTGGCGTTAGGGTATCTTTTGCTAGTCATGTCCATTCGTATCTCAGCCTTTCAGGCCCTTCATTAGTCGTTCGATGATGTCTATGCCCATCTGTTCTTCGGCAGACGGTGATTTGCGCTCTTCCTCCTCTTTCTCGCTGCTAAAACCACTGCTTGACATGATCTGCTCCATCATGCGTATCCCTTTCAGCTCTTGCAGCGGCGGAATGTTGTTCAGCGCCTCTGGATCGACCCTCTTGAAGTCGACGCCACCTGTGGGCTTGACGGCGCCCTCGATCTTCAGAAGACGCTCGGGCGTGACGATGAAGTCGCACTGCACTTCGCCATTCTTGTCTGGCTTGATTGTATCGGTGCCATATTGCACCTCGTCGACGACTTGACAGTCGTGTGCAACAGCAATGACTGGTGTTGTGATGTCGAGCACTTTCAGGTCTTGCAGCAACGCCCACTGGACCTCGAACAGCGCCGAACCCTCCCAAATGACGACGCCCTGTTCGTTGAATACAAGCCCACCCAGCGCGCACATGTCGATTTTATACCCATCATCGCGCAACTGTCCCAGGGAGACTGCTCTTCCTATCCCCGGCTTTTCCATGCCATCGGGACATGCTGCTAGCTCCAGCTTGCTCTCCCCTATGCTCTTGGGGTCCAGCACCATAAAGCCTCTCCTCAGTCTATACGTGCCCACCAGCACTCTCTTCCCATCCTTCAGCGCCCTGTACCGTAGGCCCTCGAGGCTGTTGTCGCATGTAACTAGTATCGTCTTCGACTCCTTATAACACGGCAATTCGGCAATGTGCTCGACCGTGTCCGAGGAGCCGCGAAAGTCTGGCGTGAACTTGAGGAAATCGTAGTTGAAGCGCGAATCAGGGATCGCGTGACGCAGGAGCTGCTGGTAGACGCCTGCCCAAAGCAGCTTGCGGGCCGGCTCGGAGGATGTAGGAATAGCCATAACGGCTATAAAGACCTCAAGGTGTTGAAGCAGGACGCCTGGAAGTGAGGTCGGAGAAAGCTGAGCCAGTAAGCCGGGTGCGTTGTGGAGGTGCTCATGGCGGCATCGTGGTGAGAGTGTACGAGGCGGCCCCGCTGCGGAGAAACACGAATTGTGTTGATCTTACTTTGGTAGCTGGCATAAGTAGTGTAGGTGGGTCCGGCATAATCTGAGTGTTCCGAAATGGCCCTACTGACTATATTACACCGAATCCTCCTTATTTTTTCATATAATACAGTGCCTCTTGTCTCTAGAAGCATCTATGTAACGTTGTCCTTATGCTAAAGTACTAAGTAATCAATTTAATTCACCCGAAAATTACAGCTGAGTACCCCTGTCAAGCGTCTCCACCTACACTACTTATGCCTGATACCAAAGTATGAATATGACACCTTGCAGAGCTTTTTATCACGCTAACCACTTAGCGCTGTTTTAGTTCGAGGCAGGGCGAAGCTCTGCTAAGCGTCGAAGGGAAAATAGTAGGCCTGTTAGTGGTACTTAGATTCCCTTTAGTAAGGAAAATCTCTTTCTTTCTTATGCAGTACTTCTGTGAGGTTACTGTAGGCAGGCAATCGGGCAGAGTAAGGTAGGATGGAAAAATAGCAGTTGATAGATAAGATAAGACGAATAATTGATAGAAAAGCCTCGAGGTTCTAGAATGTTATACCTATACGTGGCGTGTTTGTAGGCCTTTAGGCTCGGTCTAAGGGTTATCTACGGGTCTTCTTATCTAGGAGCAGAATGTCAGCACACGGCTCTGCCCACCGTGCCAAACATGCTAAAAGGTATCAATAATCACTCTGATAAGTAATCCGTGGCCAGAACAGTACTATATCATCAGCCAGACCTAACACAGAACACTTATAACAACTTCTCTTTGAAACAAGAAACAAAGATTTACTAGTCCTTAAAAAAAAACAAATATCGTCTTAAATGTATTTAGCTACTAGGTGCAGGTTATATATTAATAAGAAAAGAAATAGCTTAATAAAACTGTTGCAGCTAAAATAGAGGCAAAATATAATTCTATTCTACTTACTAGTTCTAGCAAGTATATAAGCGTATATTCTGTAATAAAAACTAGATAAGTAAATTAAATAAAAGAAAAAAAAAAGAACTACTAGATTTAGACTCTTATATAAGTAATTTTTAATTTTCTATACATTTATTAAAGAAAAGTAGAAAGGTATAAGTTTAATTAACTATATATATTAAAGATTTACTATTAGTATAAATAGACTAGTACTAAACAAGTAATAGGTACTAGTAGAAACTATTTCTTAACAGCTTTTACTATATACTTTAGACTTTTAATAATAAGAAAAGAAAAGTAAAATATAGTAGAAAAGATAGGTGTTGTTTAGATAACTAGCTTAGAAATAAGTAGGAGATAGATTATTAATTTATATATAGGTGTCTACTTAGGTTACTATTTATATGCTTATTAAGCGTTCTATGCTTCTATTAGTTAATTGCTTAGTATACCTAAGATAGGTAATTAACGCGTTGCATACGTAGTATAAGTAAGAAGAGATTTAAATCTATTAGTAAGTTAGCTTAACCTTAGGTAGAGTAGATCTAGGTAGAGTAAGCTTCTAGTAGGTAGATCTAGCGTTTAGTAACGTTGTAACATATCTTCTCAGTAAGTTAAGCACGTAAGACTTACCTGTTTAGGAGCTTACGCTAGTTTTTATTAAGGCATATATTATAAAGAAAGTAGGAGGGAAATAAGAGGACAGACTACTTTCTGTAAAGAAAGTAGAGGGGAAATAAAAGAACAGACTACTTTCTTCCCTAATCTAGAAGACCTAGACTAACTAGACTAGGTAATTCCAAAATAGGAAGCGTATAGCCTAAAGAGGCAAGAGGAGTAAATATAGTAATAAGGTAAGATAATATAATAGACAAGTTATTATATTAAACGCTAGGTACAGAACTAAGAGAGGGGGAAAGTAAGTAGTATTTATACTCTACTTCTGTTCTCTCTATTACAAATTAGAAGTATCTAGAATAGTAATTACAAATAGATGCTTAAAAATCAAGAGTAGATTTCTAAGCAGATTGCGTAGGCAATTACACAACCTACTAGCAGATTACGTAGGTGTAGACGTAACCTACTAGTAAAGGCAACATGTCCTTAAGCTATTTATAGTAAGAAAGCTAACTCTAGATCTAGTAAAGCTATAGCTATAATAAGCACAGCTTTCTAACGCTCTTTAGTTAGGCATTCTTTAGATAGTACTTTACTAGATTAGGTAAGAGCTAAACCTAATTAGGAAAGAACCTGTATTTAGGCCTAATATATATACATTTAGGCTAAATAGCTTAAGTTGCCTTTTTAGGTAATAACTATTCCTAAAAAGAAAACTATCTAATAAAGATTATAAGAAGAAAGTCTTATAACTTTACACACCCTCTTAATCTTTATTAGATACGATATAGGTTATAGAAACAATTTAGAAACTCTATATCTTTAATAGCAATTTAGACTTATTATACTAAATTCTAGAGTAAAGCAATTTAGATTCTCTTAGAACTTAAGTATAGCTTAGAATAAGCTTTTAGCAATTTAGATGCTTTACTGTAAGTCTTTCTAATTAGAAGCTTAATTAATTTAATTAAGTCTTCTGAAGAAATAACTCTTAGATCTATAAACCTTTCTTAGATCTATCTTCTTTCTTCTTTAAACATTTAGACATTATATGTCCTTTCTTATTACAGTGATAGCACGTAATATTACTATTACTAATAGATGTTTTATTAGTAGGCATAGACATTTCTTTATCTCTCTACTATAAGAAGAAGAAGAAGATAAAGAAGAGTTATCTTCTATATAACTACTATTTTCTTTAAGTAGTTATCTTACTAGTACAACTAGTAAACTATCTCTTATATAGATTATAAAGAGATATAAATTTCACCCCCTTAATCTATAGAAGAGATCTAAGGTAGGTATAAAATACTAGAAGGTATAGAGTAAAATAACTCTATAATTGCTTTTGCTTCTAGTATAAATTATTAACTAACTAGGCTTAGGCAATCGCTCTAGTTAATTTACAAATAGCTAGGCTCTAAATAAAGGCTTTTACTCTAGCTTAATAAATAGTTTACTAGGTCTTAAGTTAACAGGTATTTACCCTAGTAAACAACTAGAAAACTAGGCCTTGAAATAAGGCTTTTACACTAGTTTCTATAGACGTTTTTTAATTTTTATAGTCTAGTAGGATTTCCTTCTAGCTCTACTAGACGTAGATCTGCTAGACTACTAGCTATAACTCCCTAGTCTAAATTTAGTACTAGGATCTTATTTTTAGCTCTACCTTTATAGGTAGATCTGCTAGGACTACGTTTCTAGCTCTACTGTAATAAGTAGATCTGCTAGAGCTTTATTTCTAGCTCTACCTTACTAGGTAGATCTGCTAGGACTATTTCTAGCTCTACTTTAAGAAGTAGATCTGCTAGGATAATTTCTAGCTCTACTTTAATAAGTAGATCTGCTAGGACTTTATTTCTAGCTCTACCTTAATTACATAGATCTGCTAGGACAACTTCTAGCTCTACTTTAATAAGTAGATCTGCTAGGATAATTTCTAGCTCTACCTTAATTAGATAGATCTGCTAGTATTAATTTTCTAGCTCTACCTTAATTAGATAGATCTGCTAGGACTGTATTTCTAGCTCTACTATTATAAGTAGATCTGCTAGTACTCTATTTCTAGCTCTACTATAATTAGTAGATCTGCTAGGACTTTTATTTCTAGCTCTACCTTAATAGGTAGATCTGCTAGTATTTCTAGCTCTACCTTAATAGGTAGATCTGCTAGGACTATATTTCTAGCTCTACTATAGTTAGTAGATCTGCTAGAACTTATATTTCTAGCTCTACCTTAATAGGTAGATCTGCTAGTATTTCTAGCTCTACCTTAATAGGTAGATCTGCTAGGATTGTGTTGCTAGGCCTAATAGAGAACAACAACTCTAGTCTAGGAGTTTTACCCTAGCAACAAAATTTAGTAGGCCTAAGACTAGGAATTTTACCCTACTATATAACTTAATTACTAGGCCTAAATAGAGAATAATAACTCTATGTCTAGGAATTTTACCCTAGTAAATATAGTATAGTACTAGCTTTCTCCTACAGTGCTAGTTACTAATAAGAAGAGAGACACTTAATTACTCTATAAGTAAATTAAGGATAAACAATTGCTAGTAAGCTTAAAGACTTAATATATATAATACTTCTACTAGGCCTAATTCTAGGAATTTTACCCTAGTAATAAGAGAAAGTACTTAAGAAAGCTTACTAATAACCTACTAGCTTAATAGCTTAGTAGTAGCAATCCCTCTTTATGTATAGCTACTCTTCTTTAAATACTCTTATAATAATATATATAGAGTAGAAGAAATAGCAAACAAGCTTAGCTTTAAAAAGCTTTATCTTACTTAATTACTCTAATAGTTACTGTTTCTACAAACCCTAAGGTTATAAGAGAAACTCTGGCTATTATAGTAATAGTAGATACAAAGCTTAACTTAAACTAGCAAAATCTAGTCTTTACAGACTATTAAAAGCAGTATATTTTTGCGATAATATACTACTAACTAGTAACTTAAAGAAGGTTGCTAATCTTCTATAAGACTAACTATAGGATATACTATAAGTATAGAAGGAAATGCCTCTATTTTATAGTATATTAGGCCTTTAGCTTATACTAATTAATAGTACAGCTGCTAGCTAGTTTGCTCTTAGTTCTTAAGTCTACCTAGAGCCACATACTAGTATTACTACTAGTACTCTCCCTCTGCCTTTCTTAGAGGTCTAATTAATTGCCTAAATAGGCATGAAATTAAGACTTAAGATAGTCTTACGTAGGGCTAACTTGGTTGGGAATTATTGCTTAAGTTTCCTAGGTTTATCTCTATTGCTAGAGGCCTAAGGAGCAGGGACTAATACCAGGATACTGCGTTATCTAGGCTTAGTAAGCACTAGATAAAATACTGCTTAACAAGCAGTAAATAATGCTATATTTTAGGCGAAGAGCCTATATAAATATAGCAACAATAGAAGAAGATATAAAGGTACAACCTTTCTTGCCTTTCTTCTTCTTTCTCCTCTTGCTTAGATAATCTGCTTAAATAAGCAGTAGCTTTAATAGGAAATAAAGCTAGAACTAAGACTTAAAGAGTATATTTTTCTCTTTTAGGCAATAAGGAATCTGGGCTTATAACCTGTAAAGAAAGTAGGGAGGAAATAGAAGGACAGACTACTTTCTTCCCTAATCTAGAAGACCTAGACTAACTAGACTAGGTAATTCCAAAATAGGAAGCGTATAGCCTAAAGAGGCAAGAGGAGTAATTATAGTAATAATAAGATAATATAATAGACAAGTTATTATATTAAATGCTAGGTACAGAACTAAGAGAGGGGGAAAGTAAGTAGTATTTATACTCTACTTCTGTTCTCTCTATTACAAATTATAAGTATCTAGAATAGTAATTACAAATAGATGCTTAAAAATCAAGAGTAGATTTCTAAGCAGATTGCGTAGGCAATTACACAACCTACTAGCAGATTACGTAGGTGTAGACGTAACCTACTAGTAAAGGCAACGTGTCTTTAAGCTATTTATAGTAAGAAAGCTAACTCTAGATCTAGTAAAGCTATAGCTATAATAAGCACAGCTTTCTAATACTCTCTAGTTAGGCATTCTTTAGATAGTACTTTACTAGATTAGGTAAGAGCTAAACCTAATTAGGAAAGAACCTGTATTTAGGCCTAATATATATATATTCAGGCTAAATAGCTTAAGTTGCCTTTTTAGATAATAACTATTCCTAAAAAGGAAACTATCTTATAAAGATTATAAGAAGAAAGTCTTATAACTTTACATATATTATATATACTAGGAAATTAGTAAGTAAGCTTTCTATAATACTAATCTATTACTTGTTCTACCTTCTATTTTAGTATAACCCTATACTATAGTTAAGGTTAGTACTCCTCTAATTAATCTGTACTTATATCTGTTGCTTAAACACTAATGCCTATAGAAATATTCTACTACGTAGAAGGCATATACTGCTGCTATGTCTACTACTTAATCTTCCTATAAGCGCTCTGCCTTGCTTACTACCTTACTACCTCTAAGCCCTCTAAGCTTACTACTAGCTTCTTTCCTAGGCGTACTACCCTGCTAGCTATTACTGCTGTAGTTACTATTATTGTTAACACTGCTACTGCGCTTTTCCTCCTCTATACTGCCCTGCTTGCCCTTGCTGCCTTGCACGGCTTTAGGCAATAAAGAGCAGATAACGTCTCTGGTCTCTACTCCTATCTCTAGCACCTGTAGTGCTAAAACAACCTAGTATAAGAAGTTATACCTAGAGTGTATTAATAGTGTTTTAGCTAGTTGTTTAAACAGTAAGTACTATAATTACTTAGGTAGTAGCTCCTACTGCTAGTGTTGCGCCTTTAGGTACAACTATAACCTCTAGTAAGATCTTCTTACTCTCTTATTTATTAATTGCTTGCTAATACTTATAGCTTTTTACTTACTCTTTCTAAGGCCTATAAGCTCTTAGCAGCTATACAAAGCAATATTAAGCCTACAGACTTAGCTCTTAAGAAATTAAGAACTAAGTTCTATACAGTCTTAGTTATTGCTAAGGCAGTAGTTACTGCCTATAGCCTTCCCTTACTGCTATCCTTCTCCTCTAAGCTGCTTCTGCCTATACCTACTACTTCTACTTCTACTGCTAACACTGCTACTAACAAGAATAAGGTCTGTGCTCTAGGCAAGTGCTATAAGAAGAGAGCTGTTAAGCTTATTAATACTCTTATTAATAAGTTTATTAGTAAACTTCTTTCTGTTTAGATTAAGCCTAACGCTATAGAGCTTTGCTTCTTAATAATACTTTATTCTCTCTTCTAATCTATATATATACCTATACCTTACTCTTCTATAACTGTTATAATTATATTCCTAAAATTAAGCTAGTCTCTAAACCTCTTAAACTGTTACCTTAATAGATTTTTTGTTAATTTATCTGCTAGCATACTATTAGTAAGGAGGTAAAGCACTTTAAACGTACCTGTAGTGTACTTCTGTTATAACTACATATTTTATATATCTATATAGCGCAGCTGCGTTATTATACGCTTATTCTCTCTAACTACTAGCTTAATTATTTGCTAGTTGTTATAGAAGATTATCTAGGCAGCTCCTAGGATTAGTGTAAGCTTAGTAAATAGCTGTTTAAGCGCTATAGTCTCTTTAGTAATATACTTAAGTGCTAAGAGCTTTGCCTTAGTAGTAGAGGTAGTAATAGTAGCCTGCTAGGACGCCTTCTATACTATTAGCCTATCAAAGAGCATTATAAGGTATCTATAGAAAGATTACTAAGTCTTAATATTATTAGCAAATAAGGTGTTACTACAAATAAGCAGCTTAGCTCTACTATACCTGCTATATTAGATTAACTAATACCTAGTTTAGTATAAGTAGATAATTATCTAGTGTACTACTTTAAAATGCTTCTTACTTAGATTAGTAAGGTATAGAGATAGTTTAGCTGCCTTAAACGCTATATCTAGTTATAGCATAATTACAGTGTATAGCACTAATCCTACTCTTTCTTAATAGCTCTTAATCTTCTACCTAGTAGCTTTTCTAGTGCTCTTTACTAGATCTACAGTAGAAAGCAGAGTATATAGAAAGAGTCTAGTTTTATTAAGGTTAAACTTTTTAACAATTTTGTTAATATACTTGTTATAAACAAGCGTTATTATCTGCTGTTCCTAGTTCCTAAGTACTCTAATATTAAGAGACTATTATACTAGACTACGCTCTTTAATTATATAAGCTGCTGTAATTATATCTACTATATACTTAGCTCCTAAGATCTAGGTAGAGTAGTATATTACTAGTATATTGTCTACATAGAAGAGCAGCAGTATCTAGCAATTACTTCTAAATATAAAGTTATAAGACTTTCTTCTTATAATCTTTATTAGATAGTTTCCTTTTTAGAAATAGTTATTACCTAAAAAGGTAACTTAAGCTATTTAGCCTAAATATATATATATTAGGCCTAAATACAGGTTCTTTCCTAATTAGGTTTAGCTCTTACCTAATCTAGTAAAGTACTATCTAAAGAATGCCTAACTAGAGAGTATTAGAAAGCTGTGCTTATTATAGCTATAGCTTTACTAGATCTAGAGTTAGCTTTCTTACTATAAATAGCTTAAAGACACGTTGCCTTTACTAGTAGGTTACGTCTACACCTACGTAATCTGCTAGTAGGTTGTGTAATTGCCTACGCAATCTGCTTAGAAATCTACTCTTGATTTTTAAGCATCTATTTGTAATTACTATTCTAGATACTTATAATTTGTAATAGAGAGAACAGAAGTAGAGTATAAATACTACTTACTTTCCCCCTCTCTTAGTTCTGTACCTAGCATTTAATATAATAACTTGTCTATTATATTATCTTATTATTACTATAATTACTCCTCTTGCCTCTTTAGGCTATACGCTTCCTATTTTGGAATTACCTAGTCTAGTTAGTCTAGGTCTTCTAGATTAGGGAAGAAAGTAGTCTGTCCTTCTATTTCCTCCCTACTTTCTTTACAGGTTATAAGCCCAGATTCCTTATTGCCTAAAAGAGAAAAATATACTCTTTAAGTCTTAGTTCTAGCTTTATTTCCTATTAAAGCTACTGCTTATTTAAGCAGATTATCTAAGCAAGAGGAGAAAGAAGAAGAAAGGCAAGAAAGGTTGTACCTTTATATCTTCTTCTATTGTTGCTATATTTATATAGGCTCTTCGCCTAAAATATAGCATTATTTACTGCTTGTTAAGCAGTATTTTATCTAGTGCTTACTAAGCCTAGATAACGCAGTATCCTGGTATTAGTCCCTGCTCCTTAGGCCTCTAGCAATAGAGATAAACCTAGGAAACTTAAGCAATAATTCCCAACCAAGTTAGCCCTACGTAAGACTATCTTAAGTCTTAATTTCATGCCTATTTAGGCAATTAATTAGACCTCTAAGAAAGGCAGAGGGAGAGTACTAGTAGTAATACTAGTATGTGGCTCTAGGTAGACTTAAGAACTAAGAGCAAACTAGCTATCAGCTATACTAAGTGCTAGTATAAGCTATAGGCTTATAATACCTTATAACATAGACGCTTGTTCCTATACTTATAAGGTATCCTATAGTTAGTCTTATAAAAGCTTAGCAACCTTTTATAAGTTACTAGAATTTAGTATATTATTGCAAAAATATACTGCTTTCTTAAAGTCTATTAAAGACTTTTTTTGCTAGCTTTATTAAAAGCTTTTACTTAGGATAATACTATAATAGCCAGAGTTTCTTATATAGTCTTTAGACTTAGTAGAAACAGTAACTATCTATAGTATATCTAGTAATAAGCTAATTAAAAGCTAAGCTGTTGCTACTACCTTAAATAGAATTAAAGGTAGTAATATACTAAGAGAACTATACTATAAAATAGTAAGCTACTTTTTAAAAGAGAAATCTCAGGTATTAAGTCCTATTAAGGCGACCCTAAAGACTAGTAACAGAAACTAGCTAGATTTACTCTAAGTTAAAGGAAAATCTTAGGTATTAAGACCTTAAAATAATAGGCGACCCTAAAGACTAGTAATAGAAACTAGCTAGATTATTCCTAAGTTTAAAAAGTAGTAAGATCTATAATAAAATAGGCAGCTTCTATATAACCTAGAAAAGTTTTTAATAGGCTATATGGTTTTAAGGCTTACTTAACTAGGTAAAATCTCTATTAGAGACTAGTTACCTATTAACTTAAATATAGTTACTAAGTATATCTCTTAGTATTAAATAGCTTCTAAGCCCTACCTGTCTGGCTGAAATTAATAGCTTGTTGTTGCTATTAATTGCTGTAATCTAGCCCTATTTAATAACCTAGTACTTATAAGACGTTATAAAGAAAGGAATTATTTTAGCTAGATTACAAGATGCTAGATTCTATTAAGCTACCTAAGCTTAAAGGGTCTGCAAACTATAGTATTTAGGCTATTAGAATGCAAGCAGTTATAGTAGAAAAAGGTTATTTAGCCTATATACTAAATAATCCTGCTACTATAGTAGATAATATAGAGAACCTAGATGAAAATGCCTATAAAGCTACAGCTATTATTAAACTAGCTTTAGAGAATGGACCTCTACTACAAACTCAATTTATTAATAATCCTTATACTCTATAGAATACTCTTAAAAATCTATACAAGGCTAAAGGATTTAGTAGTAAATTCTTACTAAGTAAAGAATTAATTAGCACTACTTTAAATAGCTGTAAAGGCGATTAAGAAGACTATATTAATACCTTTAAGAGGATTGTGAATAGTCTTAAATCTAGGAATATTAAACTACCTACTAAGTTTATTGTTGCTCTATTACTTAATAATCTAAATAAAGATTATAAATATATAGTAGCAGTTATTACACAGTCTATTAGAACTGCTAATAGTAAGATTAATATAGAAGAAATTATCTCACAACTGCTAGATAAATATAGAAGGCTTAAATCTATTAAAGGCAATAGTTCTTTTAATAGAAATAATTCATCTAGTAATAGCAACAATAACGTAGAAATGTCTATGCAAACTAGAGGTAGTAATAATAGCAATAGTAAAAAAGGAGATAAAAAGAATATCCCTTTTTGTAACTATTGTAATAGAAGGGGACATAAAGAGTCTAATTGCTATAATAAGAATCCTAGCCAAAAGCCTAGTCACAGTACTAATAGTACTACTACTAATCAGGATAATAATAGCAATAATAAAGAAGAAACAGCTTTAATTTCTTCTGCTTCTAAATCTATAAGTAATAATAATATAGATTTTATTTTAGACTCTAGTGCTACTATACACACGTGCTATATTAAAGAATTATTTAGTAACTTAAAACCTACTTCTACATCTATTAAGTGGGGTAATACTAATAGTTCTATTAAAGCAGAAGGTATAGGAGATATAAAACTAGAATTTTCTAGTACTAAGTAGTTAGTTAGATTAACTAATGTGCTATACGTCCCTAAATTTGGAGTAAACCTACTAAGCTTAGGATTAATTACTTCTAAAGGCTTTAGCCTATCTTTTAATAAAGATAGCTGCTACATTAATAAGCCTAATACCCTTTCCTAGGTAAAGGTTATTATAAAGACAGAGTAAGTGTCTTTAGTGCTAATAGTTTAGATTGTTCTATAACATCTAACTATAAAACACTAGCTACTATTAATACTTCTAATATAGAAGAAGAACAAGTTAACTCTATAGATACTTCTATAGAAGAATCTTCTAATTTAGAAGAAGTAGCTACCTTAGAAGATAAAGATGATAATTCTAAGGAAACTATAGTACTTAATAAGAATACTATAGAATTAGCACATAGAAGACTAGGACATATAAGTTTAAGTTCTTTAAAACATCTAAAGAACGCTACTACAGGAGTAGACTATATAGATCTAGAAGATATAAGCTCTGCTTCTATTAGTTTAAACAATTGTATTAGTTGTATACAAGCTAAACTAACTAAGAATAGAAGTATAGAACCTAGTACTAAGGTTAATGCTTACCTAGATCTATTGTATATAGATATAGGAGGTCCTATTACGCCTAGAACCCTTACAGGCTATAGATAGTATATTACCTTTAGGGATAGTTTTACTAAGTACTTAGAAGTAAAACTACTTAGATCTAGAGAAGGTATTATAGACGTTATAAGGACTACTATAGAAGAGTTAAAATTAGAGGCTAAAACAATAGCTCTAATAACTCTAACAACACTAGTTATCCCTTTAATAACAACAGAGTTAAGGCTCTACAACTAGATAATGAATTTAAATCTAAAGAATTAGATAAATATCTAGTTAACAAGGGAATTAAAACTAGGTTTTCTGCTCCTTATACCCCTGAGCAAAACAGTGCAGCAGAGATTATTAATAGAGTACTATTAAACAAAGTAAGAACTCTATTAATTACTAGTAACCTTCCTAAAAATATGTAGGGAGAAACTATCTTAACTGCTACCTATCTATATAATAGAACACCTAATAGCTCTATTAATTTTCAGACCCCTTACTATTTAAAATATAAAGAGTTGCCTAATCTAAGTAATCTAAGAATCTTTGGTTCCTTAGTATACTATAAGGAACTAACTAGCTTAATTAAAAAGCTAGATTCTAAAGCAACTCCCTATTACCTAACAGGATTTATAGGGTCTAATATATATAAGATTTACAATCCTAGTACAAATAAAACTATTACTACTAGAGATTGTAGAATAATAGAAGGTTATTTCTATAAGCTAAACAATAACAATAATATACAGGAGATATTTACCAGACTAGATCCTAGTAAAATAATAAACGAAAATCCTAAAGTTGTTATTAATAAACCTTCTAATCCTAGCAGCAGTACAAGGATAACAGAGCTATTAGATGATTCTAGTAAAGTACTAGCAAATCCTACTATTATAGAGGATGCTACTGCTAAAAATTGTAGTGTTAATACTATAAAGCAAGATTAGAAATCTCTATATAATCAATTAATATTAGAGAACATTCTTGCTACTTCTAATAGTAATAGTCTAGAAGAGCTAAAGTCCTTTGAAGAAGTATTACTAAGAAAAGATAAAGATCTTTATCTAGAAGCAATGCAACTAGAAATCCAAGATCTAATTAAAAGTAATACTTGGAATATTCTTACTAAACGTACTAAAGCCTCTATTATTAAAGACTGATAGGTGCTTAGTAAGAAATACAATCTAGATAATACTATTAAGAAGTATAAAGCTAGGTAGGTTGCTAAAGGTTTTCTACAACAATCTAATATAAACTATAAAGAAACCTTTGCTTCTACTTCTAAACCTAGCTTAATTAGGTTGTTTCTATCTATTTTTGCCTATCTAGATTAGGAAATATATACTTAAGATGTTAAACAAGCTTTTCCTAATGCAGAAATAGATATAGAAAATATCTATATGCAATTGCCTATAGGATTAGAAGACTTTATTCTAAAGAAAGCTTTAGAAGAAAGTAAAGACTCTAATCTTAATAGAATCATTAATAGTGCTATAGAAAATAAAGACTATTCTAAACTAGTCTGTAAGTTAAATAAAGCACTATATAGTCTAAAACAAGCTAGTAGGCAGTAGCAATTATTCTTAACTAACATTCTAGAAAACATAGGATTTCAAAGCTTAAGAATAGATACTAGTATATTTATACATAAAACTAAGCCTATTTTATTGGCTACACATGTAGACGATATATTAGTATTTGCAAAAGATATTACTCTAGTAAACAACCTATATAATGAATTAGTTACAACTTCTAAATTAGAGGTAACTAATTTAGGAGAGTTTAAAGAATTCTTAGGTGTAGAAATTATTAGGGATAGATCTAAGAAATCCTTAGTAATTACACAAAGAAACTTTATCTCTAAACTCTTAAGTAGATTTAATAAGCTTAATAATAAGCCTAAAGATCTACCTTTGCCTATAGGTACAAAACTAAGTAAAAACTTAGAAGAAAGTACTATTAAAACAGAATACCAGCAACAAATAGGTAGTCTTACCTACCTTACTATATTTACTAGGCCTGACTTAGTTTATAGTATTAATTACCTTGCTTAGTATATGTCTAATCCTAGTTTAGAACACTTAAAATATCTAGACTATATCTTTAGTTACTTAATTAGAACTAAAGACCTTGGATTAGATTTAACTCTAGAATCTAACCAATCTACTCTCGATCTAAATAAGATCTATCCTACTAAAGATAATAATCTATCTATTGAAAATAGTATAGATTTAGTAGGAGTATCAGATGCAGATTAGGGGGGCGATATAGATTCTAGAAAATTAACTATAGGCAATATATTCCTATTAAGGAATATTAAAGACAATTTTAATTGCAATAGATCTATAGCTATAAGCTGGATTTCTAAATTGCAAAAAACAGTAGCTTTAAGTTCTGCTAAAGCCGAATATATGTCTTTAAAAGAAGCTACTAAAGAAAGTTTATATCTACATAACGTAATTAAAGAGCTTTTTAATAATACAAGCTCTCTTAAAGACTATTCTATTTTTAATAAGTTAAATACTATTAAAACAGATAGTCTTAGTGCTATAGGACTAGCAAAGAACCCTATTTATTTTGCTAGAACTAAGCACGTAGATATAACTCATCACTTTGTTAGAGAAAATCGGCTAAGTAAAAATGTAGACTTAGTATACGAAAATACTAGTAGTATACTAGCAGACAATCTAACTAAATCTACTAGTATTCCTAAGTTTAAAGAGTTTACTAGTAAGATTAATTTAAGAAGACTTAATTAAATTAATTAAGCTTCTAATTAGAAAGACTTAGAATTAAGCATCTAAATTGCTAAAAGCTTATTCTAAGCTATACTTGAATTCTAGGAGAATCTAAATCGCTTTACTCTAGAATTTAGTATAACAAGTCTAAATTGCTATTAAAGATATAGAGTTTCTAAATTGTTTATATAACCTATATCTTATCTAATAAAGATTAAGAGGGTGTGTAAAGTTATAGGACTTTCTTCTTATAATCTTTATTGGATAGTTTCCTTTTTAGGAATAGTTATTACCTAAAAAGGCAACTTAAGCTATTTAGCCTAAATGTATATATATTAGGCCTAAATACAGGTTCTTTCCTAATTAGGTTTAGCTCTTACCTAATCTAGTAAAGTACTATCTAAAGAATGCCTAACTAAAGAGCGTTAGAAAGCTGTGCTTATTATAGCTATAGCTTTACTAGATCTAGAGTTAGCTTTCTTACTATAAATAGCTTAAGGACATGTTGCCTTTACTAGTAGGTTACGTCTACACCTACGTAATCTGCTAGTAGGTTGTGTAATTGCCTACGCAATCTGCTTAGAAATCTACTCTTGATTTTTAAGCATCTATTTGTAATTACTATTCTAGATACTTCTAATTTGTAATAGAGAGAACAGAAGTAGAGTATAAATACTACTTACTTTCCCCCTCTCTTAGTTCTGTACCTAGCATTTAATATAATAACTTGTCTATTATATTATCTTATTACTATATTTACTCCTCTTGCCTCTTTAGGCTATACGCTTCCTATTTTGGAATTACCTAGTCTAGTTAGTCTAGGTCTTCTAGATTAGGGAAGAAAGTAGTCTGTTCTCTTATTTCCCCCGTACTTTCTTTACATCTATCTATTCTAGTTTATTAAGCCTAAGATATAGTATAATGTCTTGCACAATAAGGTTAATAATATATACAAGACAAGAAAAAGTTTTCTCTTCTTTGTTCTAGGTAATGTTGTGCTCTTTTAGTAACCTTTGTAAGGACTGTATTAAAGTGCTATTATTACTTACGTTATTACAACAAACACCTAACAAACGTCTTAATATTTTAGTTCTCTGCAGAAATTAGAGAACTTACTGTGCTATAGAAGAGCTAGTGTATTTTCTACGCATTAGAATATTGTCTAAAAGAACTTCTTATAGTTTCTAGCTCTTATTAATATAGTAGCCCTTAATAGCTAAGAAACTTAGGTAATTACTTGCTGTCTAGATGTCTAATACAATAGACAGTTTAGTACTTAATCTAAGATCCTAGAGAAGTCTGTCTTTAGCATCCTTAAACTAAGCTTAGAACATCTAGCTAAATTCATAATAGGTAATTATTACAGCCTTAGGCCTAAGAAAGCAGATAAAATATTAGAATAATAGATGCTTAACTACTTAAAAAGGGATGTTGTTATTAATAACAAAGTAAACAAGCTCTTCCTCAAAAGCTAAATAAGAGTTTCCTAGAATAGTAGAAGACTAATCTTACTTTCTTTGGCGTGTAGTATATAGACGTAATTAGGGGTCTAGTAAAGCATAAGTAGGACTTTTAGTTTCTCTACAGGCTTAAGTTTTAAGGTGCTAAAGCAGGTGCTTTATCCTAACAGCTTTTATAGCTAGGTGCTAGAGTACTTAGCTACAGTTATAACAGTAAACGTGTAGGTAACTATCTTCTTTCTTAGTAGCTTCTCTATAGTGCTTCTAGACTTTACTAAAGTAAGATAGAGCATCTTAATTTAGTTTTCTGCTAGTAGGATTGCTTCTCTATGTTATGCTTCCTTACTACTTATTCTAGGCTGTAAGTTGCTCTTGGTAATCTAGGTCTGTAGAACGCAGCTACTTAAGAAGAAATACTAGACTTAGAAAAGCACCTTTAACAAGTCAATAAGCTAAAAAGGTATATAACAAAAGAATTTTAGGTAGGCTAGAGTAAAAGGACTCTAAGTTTAGAGATAGTAATGCTATATATATAATAAAAAGCTGTAAGAAATTTGCGTAATAAGCTTAGAGGTGAAAAAGATATACAAATTACTTTATAGAAGGCTTTATAGAAGGGGAAGCTATAACTCTAGAAATATAAGGTCTAGAGAAAGTGCTAGTAATTATCTATAGAATAAGAGCTAACTATAAATTTAATTTGCTATACTAAGTTGTTAGTTAGATAGAGATAAGGAAATTTAAAGATATAGATGTCTTAGAAGTCTGTGCAACAGGCATTAAATGTGTTAATTAGCTGTAATACTAGGCTATAACGCTAGAGGCATATCTAATCTTAGTTACTCTCTATCTCTATCTTGTTATTATTATTATCTACCTTATCTACCTTATCTGCCTTATCTATTGCCTAGTAGAACTGCTTATTAGTCTTATACTTATTTAGTATAGACTAAAAATACTCTTTAAGCTTAGTATTAGATTCTTTAATCTTCTTCTTATACTTATCTTTATTAAGAGCTGTAATATATAGGCAGTAGCCTGTAAGCTAAATATTACTGTCTATTCTATTCAAGAGATCTAGAGGATTAGTTTCCCTAATATAATTAGTAAGTAGATATAATAATAGAATATAATAACTTACTTCTAGTTATTATTAGTTATAATTGCTATACTCTTTAGCAATATCTAATCTTAGAAGGTAATCTACTCTTCTTTCTTTTTCTTACTCTTAAAAGTGTTACTTGTAAGCTTCTAAAGACCCTGCTTATACTCTTACTAAAGTAGCTTCTTAAGCATGCTGCCTTTAGAAAAGAGCTTTTTTTTGCCTTAGCCTTAGGTTTAGAGAGTGTTTCTAGTTGCTAGCTTATCTATAGCAACTTCTCTACAGTTACTAAGAGCTATCTAGTGTGTATAAAGATTAATTTTATGCTCTAGACTATCCTACTTCTTATAGACAGCCTCTAGCTTATTTTAAAGCTACTTAGCTATTAAGAGTTAGTACACATTTCTGATAAGAAGCTGTAATAAATTACTACTAGTACCTAACTTAAAGTGTTGTTAAGTAATATCTTTCTTAGCCTTAGCTACTATTATAGCTTATATTTTAAAAGCTGCTAACTTATAAGCTAGTAGTAGTTGTAACTTTGTCCTAGCTTAGAATTTTGCTAACTAGTTAGCATCCCCTACCTTCTTAATAGCTAACTCTTTTCTAGTAAGGCTTATAGCTCTGTCTCTCTACTAAATTGCGCAGGCACTATTACTAAGTTTACCTTTAAACAGAACTGTAGTGCTAATCTTCTAGCTAGCAGATTTAGCTTAGCCTTAGGAGTTAAGAACATAATTAATCTTATTATTCTAAGAGTAGAACCTCTAGTATTATTAGCGCTTACTGTTATAATAGGCTAAAATGAATACCTAGATAAGCTTATCCTACTCTTTAGCAGTAAAGCTAGGTAGCATACAAGTACTTATAGTAATTACTAAAGTTGTTATTTTGTCTTCTTCCTTCTTCTTAATATTCTTAGGCTTAATATCTATAGTGCTAACTATAATAGAGGCCTGTAATAATGTAGTGCTTATATAGAAAGAGTAGAGTAGTGTAGTAGTATAGGCGTGTAGTAATATTAGTAGTTATATTATAGTGCTAGTAAGCTCTAGGTAAGTGTATTTTGCTAGATAGTATATAATTAAGGCCCTCTTATCCTGCTATTGCTAATACAATAGTATTTTTTTGCAATAGTTACAACATTACGTATATAGCTCTTATCTTAATATACTTAGTGTTAGAAGAATGCGCATAGCGTCTTTATACTACCTATAAGTTTTTATAGATTATTATTATAGTCTTCTCTATATATAGGCGTTGTAAGTCCCCTCTATATATGCTAGATTTTAGTATTCTTACGCTAGGCAGTAGCCCTACTAGGCGCAAACCTAAATATAAATATTAAAATTTACTTGGTACTGCAAACTGCTGCAGATTAGCAAATATTTATTATATCAGGTTAAGAATAGAATAAGACAACTCCTTACATTTAGCTCTATAAGCTAACAAGTTATTACAGATTTTTATTACAGGCTTAGAGTTCTAGCACGCTGCTAATAGATATACTAAATTTAAGTACTTATAATATAATAATCTCTAGTAGTATATAGACCTCTGCGCGTGCATTAACTAATTTAACTATTAATAAATTCTACTTTTACCTTTCTCTACTTCTAACTATACTACTGTAGACAACTATACTATAATAACTCTTCTACACTAGCTCTCTATTATTACAGCCTTCTATTATAGTTAGCGCTATAGCTAGAGGCTACAGGAACAAAGCAAAGCTAACCTAAAGCAGAAGTAATACTAGAACTAGCAGTAAAGCACCTAGAAAATAGCTTGCTGCTAAGGCTGCCTATAAGGTGCCTGCTATAACACCTATAACAGTTAGAGCTAAGCGCTGTAACAAATCTAGCAGTAAGTTATTATAGTCTTTTATTATATTTAGTTACTAATTCTACTATAGCTATTACGCTTTAAGAAATCTGTTAATACTAGAAGTCTACTAACATAATTATTCCTAAGGTAGTATTCTTACACTTAGTTTGTAAAATTGTGTAAGATTACCTAACTAGTGTGCAGTTTAGAGCTGTAGCCCTAAAGGCTCTTTAAGAAACTACTATATCTTTTCTTATTAGTATCTTTAAAGGTATGTAAAAGCTCTATATTAGGAAAATGTAGCTAATATAAATAGATATTAACTTAAATACTATTTATGCTAAGTAGGTAACTATAATAAGTAAGAACGTAACTCTAGCTAGGCAATACTATAAAAAGCTTCTTACTACAACTATCTTATTATTTAGATGTGCTAAGCTAGTTTATACTTATATACAGGTATTCTAGGTTCTTATATAATTAGATTGTTTAATATATAAACTTGTATATTATCTATTCTTACTTCTGTAATAAATATGTATAATAAATCTTTAAACCCTATACTATAAATTAAAAGTAATAGAGCAGCTTCTTAGGTATATATATACTAGTACGTAATATACCTAACCCCTACTACTAGTCTGTACAGCCCTTCTCTTACCCTTACTACTAGTCTGTGCAGCCTCTACTCTATACCTACTTCTACTATATGTAGACTTTGCTCTACACCTACTTCTACTACATATAGACCCTGCTCTATACCTACCTCTACTATATATAGACTCTACCTAGCCCTAACTCTCTTAGCAGGAGGTTAGCGTAGGTAGAGGCTAAGTAGAGCTAGAGTACCTTACGTAATGTACTTAACTCCTACCTAGACTATACCTATTTGCTAGCGTAGTGTAGAGTGTTAATCTCTTTACCTATAGCTTTCTTAAATAGCTGCCTGTGTAGGTAAGAGAGTAGATCTCTCTATTATTATAAGAGGTTAGGAAGTTAGTCTCTATATAGCTGTTAAGCTTAGCTTAGAACTAGTAGTTACTCTTTCTTCTCTGCTAATGCTTATATTACAGTACATACTATTTTAAGCTTAGTGCTAGTTAATCCTAATAGGATTAACTTATCTAATAGGTAGCTTTCTCTATAACCTGTCTAGCAGTTATATAGAAGAAAGTAAGCCCCTAGTATATTACTCCTAGAATTCTCTAGATCTAGATAGCGTAACCTTCTGCTCCTTCTTAGTTGTAAGCTTAGGATTAGTACTACCTCTAATTTGTTTAAGTCTTCTATAGTAGCTACGTTGCTCTTAACACCTAGAGCTATAGAAGCAGCGCTTCTAGAGTATATAGGTATAGTATTATATTACCTAGATCTCTCTAATCTTACTCTCCTTAGCAGGCTTACTTTTCTAGGTAAGTGCTCTTCCTAGAAGCTGCTAGGGTGTATAACGCTAGGCTTAGGTGTAAGCTCTAGTATTCTTAGGCCTAAATACTTTAGAATCCCTACGTAGATTCCTTATAACTTACTAGCCTTATTTGTTACTTGTGTAGGAGATGCTTCTTGTTTAGTATAATCTACTAACTAGCTAGGCAGTTAATTATTATTCTGTAGATCCTTACCTCCTAGCTGCTACTAAGAGTAACCTAGATTATTAGTGCCTGCCTGCTTATAGGCTGCTGCGTAGAGCTAATTAAAAATACTTTTAAACGCCTCTTCTACGTTTCTAACCTTATTCTTATACAATAGATCTATAATTAACTTAAGCTTCTCTTATAGGTACTCTACTACTTCTTTGTCTTTATAGAATAGACTCTTATTAAAAGTAACATTATATATAGTTATAACCTAATTAAGCTGAGAGATCTATATCCTGTATATATTAGACGCTCTATATCCTACTAGATATCTAATATAGTCCCTTAGGGTTACTTTAAACCCCTGCTTATTACGCCTAGCTACTTGTTTCCTGTTTAGAGGATATGCTTAGCATCTATAGGTATAAATTCTACTCTAATCTAGCTAGAGATCTGCTAATTAGTGATAGATTTGCTCTAGTTAGTAGTACTTAAAGTACTACCTAAACTAATTATTTAATACTGTATTAGGAGCAATTATTCTGTAGCTATAAGATAGGCTTATGTTATACAGCTATATAGCTGCTGCTACTACCTCTAGCTAGAGCTTTACTAGAAGGTTAGCCCTGCTCCTTATCTTAATTAACTTAGTAATAATCTCCTACCTAGCTCTTTCTGCTCTCCTATTTAGCTTATGTGTATAAGTTAGAGTACTTTAGATCTCTATACTATAATCCTCTGCTTATACACTAAATTGTAATTAGCTATACTAAGGTAGTGTAGTAATGTTGTTGTTCTAGAGAATTATAGATATATAGAGCTTATAATGTGTATAAAGGACGTTTATAAACTTCTTAAATACTCTTATAATCTTATATAATAACTTAGCGTAGATTAGGTAGGTATAGATCTTTCTACTATACTTATCTTTAATTAGCAACATCTATACCTCTTCTAGATAACTCTTAGGCATATTAAAGAGATCCTATATAACCTGCTAGTATAGCTAAGAAGATTGTTTCTTTAGCCTTCTAGATATAATTTAGCTAGTATAGGTTGTAGTATAGTGCTTGCACTGCTAATATAAAGTCCTGTTAATTCTAACGTTTTAGGCGTTTTTTATAAGTGCCTAGAGTATTATAGGACCTAGATGCTCTGCTTAAGCGTGCTATAGATCCTTATTATTAGATCTAGAGTAGGTAGTCTATAATCTAAGCTTCTAAGTAGATAGACTTACACTTATTATAACTAGATAAATTAATAGTAGCTTGTATTCTATAAAAGTAAGGTTATAATAGCGTGTTAAAGTAGCTAGTACAACGCTCTTCTATAATAAGCTAATACGCAGTGTTAAATCTAATCCTAAGTACTATACACCTGCCTTCTTTAATTAGGCTTCTAACACTATATTAACGTAAAATCTCTCTACTATAGCAACGTTATAAAGGATTAGGTCTTCTGTATATTCTCTGTGTAAGGGCACTGCAGGCAGGCAAGAGATAGAACAAAACGTATAGTATTAGATAAGATAAGAGACAAATCCTTAGAGGTTAAGCCCCTAAGAATTTAGAGGAATATATACGTGTGTGTAGGCTCTAAAGGGTAACTATAGTCGCTCTAAGGTGTTTCTAAGAGTTAGCATGCCTAAGGTAGAAAGCTTCTAACACTCTACTCTTCCTGTATAGTACTTTCTTAATTACTCTAGTGCTAGTACCTAGGATTAGGAAGGACTAGGTGCTAGCCTCTACACAAGTAAGCTTCTTAGCTTTCTAGAAAGTAGTAGGATTAATAAGCTTAAGCTTGTTAACTAAGTAGAGTGCTGCTCTGTTGTTAAGAATAGTACTGTTTAATAAGAGATAAGCGTTAAAGTCTATAGTTAAGTAGATTCTATACTCTATAGATTAAGGTACTATTAAGTTAGGATCTATTAGTGCTGCTGCGATTAACCCTAGGTAGTTGCTGCTGCTTACTGCAGGGTTACTATTCTTTATCTATCTCTTCTTAATAACCTTGTTCTTCTAGTCCTTGTACTTAGGTTTGTTAAGGCGTTTTAGAATCTCTTTCTTAACTTAATTACTAGAGGTAAATAGTTTACCTGTAAGAGCTCTTTCTAACAGGTTATAGTTAATTAGCTTCTAAAAGTGTAATTGTCTGTATAGGTAGTTAATCTTCTCTTAGTCAGATTAGTTGTTTAATAATAACTATATCTAAGCTAGTTAACCTATAGTAGTAAACACCCTGCCTAAGCTATAGGAAGCTTAAACAGAGTGCTTCTAAAGAAGACCTAAATACACTCTGCTAACTTTATCTAGAGTAAGCGTTGTTTTACCTAGTACTAAGCTCTAGATAATAGACTATTACATAGCTCTAGACTAGTCTAGTGCAATCTTTATTAACAAGTCTAAGAAGTTATATACTATAAGCTTACCTTCTACGTTAGTAATTTTAAGAGCTTTAGCCTTACTGTATAGAAGGTTCTACTCCTAGTGCTATTTCTTAGGATTTTGCTAACTCTGCCTAGCCTTCTAGAGATAAGCTTAGTACTGTGCGCGTACTAAGTTCTTCTTACTAGTATTAGATAGAGCTAGCTCCTTCTTTAGTACTTTAATTAGAGCTTAGAGAGTTAACTTTCTTTCTTTAACAAGCGTTATTATAGCTAGAGTTATAATTACTAGATCTACTATAGAGTTAACCTAAGTCTATAAGTTCTGTAAGCGCGTAGACTAGAAGGCCTAGTTACTTAATTTAGCTCTACACTCTATAATCTATATCTTATATAGGTTAGCATTATCTAAGGTTATAGAGCTAGGTAGCTCTAGCTGCTAGAGCTTAGCTTTGTAGATTAGAATTGTGTTCTTAGCTAATAGATTAACCTACTTCTATATTCTCTTGCTTATAGCATAGAATTAGAGTTAGATGTACTATCTTAGCTATTAGAATAAATTAGTAAGCGTATAAGCTCTCTTAGAGATTAGGGCGTTAGTTATTGCATAGATGAATTAAGGTTGTAAAGATATAAGAGGAGTAGTTACTAAGTAGTGTATCCTAGCTAAGTACATAGGGGGAGATTATCCTAGTCTTAAAAAGCTAGACTTATAACTATTGTTTAGATAACTAGCTTAGAAATAAGTAGGAGATAGATTATTAATTTATATATAGGTGTCTACTTAGGTTACTATTTATATACTTATTAAGCGTCCTGTGCTCCTATTAGTTAATTGCTTAGTATACCTAATATAGGCAATTAACGCGTTGCATACGTAGTATAAGTAAGAAGAGATTTAAATCTATTAGTAAGTTAGCCTAACCTTAGGTAGAGTAGATCTAGGTAGAGTAAGCTTCTAGTAGGTAGATCTAGCGTTTAGTAACATTGCAACAATAGGCCTTTACTAGTTTTAATAATAATAACTTTTTAATCTTTCTTAATTTCTATAGACTATAGTAAAAGAGCATTTTTTAAAAAGTAGTTAGAAAACTTAAGGTATTATTAGATTAAATACTATTTTACTTATTCTTTATTATAAAGTTATAAGACTTTCTTTTTATAACCTTAATTATACAGTTTTCTTTTTAGAAATAGTTATTACCTTAAAAAGCAACTTAAGCTATTTAGCCTAAATATATATATATATTAAGCCTAAATACAGGTACTTTCTTAATTAGGTTTAGCTCTTACCTAATCTAGTAAAGTACTATCTAAAGAATACCTAACTAGAAAGTGTTAGAAAGCTGTGCTTATTATAGCAATAGCTTTACTAAATCTAGAGTTAGATTTCTTGCTATAAATAGCTTAAAAACACGTTGCTTTTACTAGTAGGTTATGTATACACCTACGTAATCTGCTAGTAGGTTGCGTAATTGCCTACGCAATCTGCTTAGAAATCTACTTTAGATTTCTAAGCATATATTAGTAATAACTATTCTAGATCCTTCTAATTTATAATAGAGAGAAGTAGAAGTAGAGTATAAATACTACTTACTTTCTCTCTTTCTTTGTTCTGTATTAGAAAGATGGAGTAATTAACGAATAGAAGCACAGGACGCTTATATAACATATAAATAGTAACTCAAGCATGTATCTAAGTAGAATCAATAATCTGTCTCCTAAGTAATTTCTGAGTTTGTTATCTAACAACACGTTACCTGTACAACTGTGTCTTTATCTCGTTTACTTCGCTATTGGTTAGGCAATACACTTCAAAACACAAAAACTCGACACAGTGGACTGCTTTGTGTCAAACGCCTCGTGATGATTGCTTTTCTGGTCTTCCTACGGGAACACCCGGCGTCAACAATTTCCTTTCCGGTATTGCCGGTGAGAGGCGCCTCGTGATAGGCTAGACTAACACATCTTCTGCATTGTGACTTTTCGTCATACCCGCTATATAACTGTGCTCTAATTCATCTGCCCTTCCATTACCTCATTATGCAAGCTTCGTCGTGCACTAGCAAAGCGTCCAGTGCTCCAAAGAACATATTTAGCAGTAATGGCAGCCGCGTCAGAGGACTCCTCGCAGGATGGCATCCAGCATCTTGAGCCTAAAGATGAGATCGCCGACACAACTGGCAAAGACACGATGAATCTGAAAGAGCTGGAGCAAGGGCTAGAGAAAACACCCTCACTATCGCGCCTCGAAGAAACCAACGAATCCAGCCCCAAGTCCAAACCACCCAAACGCACTAGAATCGCACAATGGCTGTTGTGGTTTCTGAAAGACCAATGGTTTCTCCTTGCCATGGGCATCATAATCCTCATTTCTTCCCAAGTCCAGGTCCCCGCCTCGCAGCAACGTATCAAGCGGACCGCCATAACCTACCTTTCTGTCAGCGTCATCTTCTTCCTCAATGGCTGCACACTACCCACGCGCCTGCTCACCGAGAACTACATGCGCTGGAAATTGCATGCCTTTGTGCAGTTGCAATGCTACCTCGTTTGCAGCGCAGTAGCCTTCGCAATAGTATCTTTGTGCGCTACAAATCCCAACTTCATGGACCCGTGGCTGCTCATTGGTTTCCTCTTCGTTGGATCTGCGCCGACGACCACGAGCAGCAACGCCGTCATGACACGGCAAGCGCATGGAAACACCGCCCTCACGGTCGTGCAGAGCGTCATCGGCCAGTTTCTCTGCCCGTTCCTCAGTCCCATCATCGTGCACATGTATCTCTCTAGCGGCGCATGGTACACCCAAGTCCTCGAGAAAGGATCCGGGTACGGCGAGATCTACCGGCGCGTGTTTATGCAGCTAGGACTGTCACTCCTCCTGCCCATGGCTGTGGGACAAGTAGTTCAGTACTTCCTCCCCAAGCAATGCAAAAAGGTCTTCGTCGAGTGGGAACTGACGAAGTTGGGCAGCGTCGCGTTGCTGACGCTGGTATGGCAAACCTTTGACCAAGCTTTCCAGTCCCACGCGTTTGAAAGTGTGAAGAAAAGCAACATCATCTTCATCATCTTTATCTGCATGGCGCTGTACTCTATATGGACCGCGATCTGCTTCACAGCTGCCATCATCTGGCTCCCTAAGAAAGATGTCATTGCGTGTTGCTACTGCTGTCCCGCCAAGGCTCTGACTATGGTCGTGCCCTTGACGAGCATTATGTACATCAACATCAGTCCGATTGACCAGTCGAAGTTGCAGATTCCTGCTATCATTTTTCAAGTATTTCAGGTCGGGATTGGTGGCTTGATGACCATTGGGTTTCGCCGGTGGATAAGGAGTGAGGAAGAGAGGGAGGAAGTAGAGAAGGCAGCTGGAAACCGATAAGTCGAACACACTGGCCTAGGGGATCGATGCTTCTCCTGCCAAGTTCAACGACTGTATGTTACATGCTTTCCACCCTGGCCACTGTCCCTTTACCCTTCGTTTGGTTTCAGACAATCGAAGTCTAACGTAGAACTGTACATTAAGGACTTGAAATCAGGAAACCCCCCATGTGCGGGGCAACAAATCTTGGCTTTCATAGTTTACGCGGTCCGAATCAGTTATTTTCAAAACTGCAGAAGCGAGCAAATTCTTTAACAGCCGCATCGACATCAAACTCATTTCGTAAGCCTAGAGACTGAAGATCCGAACTCTTCAAGACTGCTTTCAGTTATTGGCAGTTACCCCAGAGTTTTTCAGGTGGTTCGTGCATCTATACCCCAGATGCGTATCTCGGCGATTTGGCCGACCCACCGGCACAACAACCAATGGTCAGCCTCCAACACCGGACTCGCCTCCCGTCCTGCGCTCCTGCAATCACGCGACCGTTGCACTAACCTTTCCCCGCATCACAATTCCAGGTTAGAAGAGACCAACTTGAGCCACCATAGTTCAGCTCCTATCAAGCGTTCAAGAATCCGGGGTGGCGTTGTTTTTCGCTGCATTGGGCTTCATCCCGTGCACTCACAGTCAGCCTTCGTGTCCGCTCCAGCGAGCCGCTCGGAGCCAAGGACGACAAGACTCCGCCAATGGCAGCCTGAGAGCAAGGTATAAATGAACGACAGCCCCTGCTTGAATGGACATGATCTTGTCACTCAAGATAACGCTGGTTCTCAATCTCGCCGCTAGCTTGACGACCTGAACATCCACTCTGCTCAGGATGGCCATCTCACCGAAGCTGTACCAAGTGAGTAGACATGCCCAGTCGTTTCCGCCCGGCCTCGCTAACAGTACCACCAGTTTTTGGTCGGTGTCTTTGCTTCGCTTGGATCGTTCAACTATGGGTACGTACATGCAAGAGTATTTACAAAACAGCAGGCTGACGAGCAACAGTTATGATCTCGGAGTCATCGGTGGTAGTGTAGCGTCAGAATCCTTCGGGGCCTACTTCAACCATCCGCCAGATGATCAAGTGTAGGTGCGCCATACCTGTATCCATGCAGAAAACTAATATTTGCAGTGGTGCGGTCGTGTCTCTGTTCACTGGTGGTGGCTTCTTCGGCGCGATGGCTGCGGGTCCCGCTGCCGATCGTGTTGGCCGCAGATTCGCAATCATCATTGGCGCCGTCACCTTCATTCTTGGCGGAATCCTCCAGGCCGTGGCACAAAACATCTCGTTCCTGTACGCGGGCCGAGCTATCGGAGGCTTTGGTGTTGGTTTCCTCGTCATGATCGTCCCTCTCTACCAGGCTGAAATATCGCATCCATCGATTCGAGGTCGCGTCACTGGGCTACAGCAGTTGATGCTCGGTATCGGCGCAGTCACAGCGAGTAAGTGTTTTCTAGGGACGAGTTTGAGCCCAATCTAACATGGTCCTAGCATGGCTTACACATGGCACGAACACCAGCATCTCCAACACCGACAACAACCAATGGCGTATCCCCCTTGGTATACAGGTAATACCCGCAGGTGTCCTGGGAGCGCTGATTCTTCTCTTCCCTGAGTCGCCCAGATGGCTTATCGACCACGGCCGCCGTGAAGAAGGTCTCAAAACCCTTGCACGCCTACACTCGAACGGCAACCTAGACGACCCTTGGGTACAGGAGGAATTCCACCAAATTGAGCAAGCTATCGAGCATGAGCACTCAGTCGCCGCCAAGGGTTACAAAGACCTATTCACCGACCGCAGCAGCTTCCGCCGCCTCTTCCTCGTCTGCGCCATCCAAGCTTCCGTGCAAATGACCGGCGTGTCAGCGATTCAATACTACACGCCTCAGATTTATAAAGGGCTTGACATCGGCACGGGAGACGCTTTGAAGTACCAGGGCATCAGCAACGTGCTTTCCGTGGTAGCACAAGCCTGTACCGTCCTATTCATCGACCGTATCGGACGTCGCTGGCCGCTCATTATCGGCAACGTAGTCAACGGCATCTGCTGGATCATTGTCACGGCAGCGATTGCAAAATTCCCCAACGCTAGTCCAAGCTTGCAGCATTCGCTCGGATGGGTCTTCATCACAATCAACTGGCTATACCAGATCTCATTCAGCTTCACCTGCGGTCCGCTATCATGGATCATCCCCGCCGAAGTCTTCGACACCAAAACGCGCTCCAAGGGCGTTTCAATTGGTGTCATGGTATCGTTCGCCTTCAACACGCTTATTGGGCAGATCACACCCATCGCCATGGAAAGTGTGGGGTGGCGTTATTTCTTGACCTTCATCATTTGCAACTTCACCAATGCAGTCTTCTTCTGGGCTACGCTGCCGGAGACTGCGAAGAGGCCGCTTGAGGAAATGAACGCGCTGTTCAGTGGAAATAAGTGGTTCGTTGCTTTTGGTAGGGGAAGAGTACCACTGTCTCATACTGGTGCCGCCCTGGTTGGTAAGAATGCCGATGATGAGGAGAAGGAACCGTATACTAGGACAGAAGCTGTCCGATAATCACTGAAGAACAACTTCTCACAGGTCACTCAAGTGAGTAACAAACAGAACGATTACCGTGAATAGGTTGGGTTCAGGATGAATATGTACATTCAAATAATTGTCCTGTCGTCGCTTTACATACAATGCTCTATCGTCTACCGCTAAACTTCTGATCTCAATTGTACTGTCTAGCACTTGAAGACCGCTGGCCCAGGTGCGGTGTAAGTCTTCTGCCCAGAGTAGAGGTTGTACGTGATTCCCGGGTCTGATCCCTTGTACGTGCCAGGAAGGCTGACGGTAGCAGGTGTCTTGCTCGCGCTGCCGGCGATGACATTGATTTGTGCGCATTCCCTATCGGAAATCAGCATCCGAACTTTGAACTCGTGTATAATCCCGAGACGTGATTGAAAGGCGAGAGAAAGAGAGTGGAGATCTTCTTACATGTAGAATTGCGCACCGGGGTAACTCCCTGCGGAGTGCAGCGCGATCAGCTCGCCGCGCAGCAGGTACTGTCCTGGTGCGATGCAGGCTGGGATTGTGATGGTTTGCTTGCCCTGGTTGGCGATCAGGCGGTCGACGCCCCACTTTGTGCCGTCGAAAGCGTCTTGTGCGATCTGGCTTCATGTTAGTATTGCACTCTTGCCTTCAAAAGGAGTATGGGATGGGATGGTTTGAGATGTGCTTCGACGTACCTTAAACCATCCGTTTCCAACGCCGGTGTCTGTCTTCGCGTCCGTGACCTTCTTCATGTATGCCATGACAGGGCCTTTGTGGCTGGAGTCAATGACATCGCTCGGTCCAGAGGTCAGGGTGTGGCGCCAAGTGAGTGTCGCGGAGGAGCCGGCCTGCACCGTGATGACAGTGTTGGTCTTGGTTGTGGGGTTGGGTCCGCCGTTACAGACAATATCGTTCGAAGTCACGTCTTGGATGGGCTAAAGACTGGGTTAGTATCATATGATTATGGACAAGGTGAAGAAGAAGGAAACATACACCATCGTAAGACGGGACACGGACGCCGTCGCCCACAGCGCCGTTGTTCAAGGAAAGGAAGATAGTATGAGCAGTTGCCGAGGATGCTGCTGCGGCCAGAACGATGGGTGTGGAGAGCTTCATGGTTGCTTTGGCCCGATTTGGTAGCTTTTCGGATGCGTGTCTGGAGGTGCTGATGAGCAGATATGAGCAGATTGACTTGTGTTATATACCCTCAACCTGCCGGCTGTAGTCAGTTCCAGAACTCAGAATCAAGGCCGTTACGATCGTCAAGCATCCGATTGCAATAAAGGAACATCACCCGTGGAGCTTCGGCAAGCTCACATGCACCCCAGATCGGTACCTCGAATATACCAAGCGAAGGAACTCGATCATTGACTGGCCGTTTCAAAGACACTACTCCACATGAGTGACGGATGCTCTCAGCCGCAAGGTGTCGTTTGCCTCAATGCTAGATTAAGCAATCTCGAAGAGACGTCGAAGGCTTCTTCCGGTTAAGCGAGGCGGTCCGCAGCCAATGGCTGGGTAGCAGGTATATTGCTGCGCTAGGAACGTCGGGAGTAAAGTCAAATGAAATATGAGATTTGACGTCTGACGATTTGCCCATCATTTCCAGGCTCGAGTTGAGCGACAAAGATGTGTGTTGCAAGTTTGGACAGTCTTCTGAGTCATGAAGGATTCGAGAAACTTGAACCCGAAACAACAGTAAACACAACGAGATGAAGACGAAAGAGGGATTTCAAAGATACTGCGATGTTTTAAGGATGGAGTACGTGCGTTGACACCGAGTACATGATCGATGCTCGGCCAAGAGAAGCGCGTGTCGTGGTACTGAAACAAGATACATGATGAAGAGTGTTGAGTTGGTCGATGCCCTCGGCACGGCGGCTCAGGTCATCTTCAAGCGCTCTTTGATTTTGTACCGGTTTGACTTGCGAACGTGGTTATCGCAGAGGGTTTTGCGTCGGCTTTGAAGGTGCTGTCGATGTTGCTGACCGCTGCGGCTTCCCTATCCTAGCACAGACACTTGTCAGCACCTCAAGCATATGCGAGTGATTGTAGCTATCGATATTCTTGGTGGCTGCGGTTGAGTGATGCTGAATAATTGAAGCTAATTTTGTCAATTCGCAGGACGTTGGCATAGCACGCACCCTTTCTAATAGGAGCGACGACGTCACAAACAATGATACTTTCAGTCTTATCTCTTTTGTTGTGTCTGTGTCTTTGCAGCTCGTTGCATGTCGTTGCGCTCAGTTCCGGAAGCGCACTTGATTCGATTGCTACTTATCAAGATCTTCACTCACTGAGCACTGGGTCTGCCAACCGGATGCTGGCCCCCGTCTTCGTGCTCCGTCTCTTCTTTGTTTCTTCTGTGGTCGTTTGTCAACTTTCTCAAGAGGTGCCTGTGCCATGAATGACAATCACTGATGTTCAATTCCTGATTCTTTGCCTTCATTATGCTTCTCAACACCTTCAACGCCGCCGCCATTTTGGCTGCTGTAGCTGCCGCAGCTCCTACAATGATTTACCCCAGGCCTCCTGTTATCTACCAGACTGCTCCAAGTGCACCCCTTGTCACTGCAACTACTCTGGCTGCGCCTGCCACTGCCACCGCTGGAGCTCAGAGAGTCAAACGTGATAGCAGCATCTGCTACCCCCAGCCTTCTGGCGTCGCACACAAGTCTTCTCCTGACACTGCCGATGCATTCCTCGGCGACAGCTACTACTCCCAACAGGCTAGGTCTGCAAAAGCCCCGTTAGACTTCAACTCTGTCTTCTCCAACACAAAAGCGTCACCCAACGCCCCGGGCTACCTTGGCTTCACCCTGCTCGACACCTACGATGTTCAGACCTGTGCAGACAAGTGTAATGCCATCTCTGGTTGCACTTCTTTCAACATTTACTTCGAGCGCGATCCATCAGTCAACCCTGATGATGCTTCCTGCTTGGATGCTGCGAGCGTCACCAACGTCAAATGTGTGTGGTGGAGTAGCAAAATCTCCTCCGACGTCAACGTCAACGACGGTCAATACCGTGGCAACTTCCACGTTGTAATTGCAGGCAGCAATGGCTACGTTGGAACACCGACTCAGCGCGGATTTCGCATCAAGACTGATGGCAGCGGTACAGTCATGGACGGCCGTTGGCTCGCCGTGTCTCCTGGCGAGGGTGCCGCTGTCGCCCTCAACCCTATCGCATACAAAGCTCAGACATCAATCTTCCAATTCGGTCAAGATGGTACTCTGGTTGAGATTGCGCCAATTGCAAGCATGGCTGGTGTTTCTCCCAACCAGAACGGCAAGTGGGACTTCCTCCAGTACCGTAGTGTCGGCCAGCAGGGCAAGGACTACATCAAGTGCTCAGGCGACAACTTGATTGTCTGCACTTCTAAGGTTGGATTCCAGTATGCAGGTGTTTGCCCAGGCCGCAAGCAGTCGATCAGTGGATTGTTGTATTTCGGCCTTCCTGAGAAAATGCCCAAGGACTGCTACTGGATTGGTCTTTACATTGATACCGATGTTTTGTAGACAATCTTTTTGTAAGTTAACAGGTCTGCAAAGGCTTGCAAGTGCAGATTAAATCGGTTCAATCCACAAAAGGTGTATTTTCCTTTGAGTAAACTTTGTTGCAACCTCATCGATGCAATAAACGTGACTTTGTGTCTTTTTAACTACGTGTGCGGGACTAATTGAATTATAGCAAGGCTGAGGAGTTTCTCGCGTGACGAGTGTTCAACTTGAGATGATATCGAAACATATTTTTGTAGGAACATGGCATGTGGAGAGAAAAGCCAATGACGTCAGTCGAACCCGCATCTGAGGGTGATGGCATCGCCGCAACCATCGTACATCACCGAGGGAAAGAAATGTATCTTTCCGCTTGAGACATTGCCTCAGCTCTCCATCCTCCAATCATCGCGAAGTTGTCGATCTTATAGCTGTGGAGCAAAGGTTACCCCGCACGCAAAGACCGGGACAGGTCACACAACGCAGAATCATGCTGCGAAGCTTGCCTAGGATAAGCATCAGTGGAGCCTACCCCAAGATAGTCCAACCATCAGCAATTGGATCAGGATCATGTGCCCACTTCGCTGCATTCTAGCTCGGCCGAGACTACATCATATCTGCTGCCTGGTATTGAAGCGCTGTTGAAATTGTTGTTCACGCCATTTTCAATTTCATGAAAAACATTCGCCTATTTTGAAACTCGTTACTCCTATAGTAATGTTCGTTCTTAGCTTAGATGCCTATTGGATCGCAGTGTCACTTTCTCTGATACTGGTGAGCAACTCCTGCGCCTGTACTCGGCTTCTCTGACATTAGCAGCTTAGCTATGTTGCTACCAGGTGCTTTTACAATCTATCCTTACATCCGCTGCGATCTTACCCAGGCCCCTTTCTCGCGCGAGCAACTGTCATAGTATACCAGCGACAGGTGCTCAAAGGATACTCCCATCTGTGGATACAGACGCTACACGCCAGATACGGTCCCGTTGTACGCATCGCGCCGAACGAACTCACCTTCATCGAGCCAGAAGTTTGGAAGGATGTGTATGGACATCGCGCTTCGGCGTTCGTCAAGACAGCTGAATTCTACGGACCGGACGCTTATGGCAGCCCACCCGGAATCATGCGGGCGGATAACGTATCTCATGCCCGTCAGCGTAAGACAGTCAGTCATGCTTTCAGTGACAAAGCTCTCAAGGACCAAGAACAGCTGCTGAAAAGCTACGTTGCGCTGCTAGTGGAGAAGCTCACAGGGATGGCGAACAAGAATTTGCCACTTAACATCGTTGAATGGTGTAAGTGAAAGTCGATCAAGTGAGAAGCAAGGTTCGTGCTAACGAATATGAGACAACTTCACCACTTTCGACATTATGGCAGACCTTACCTTTGGCGAGTCTCTCAACCAACTGACAGATTCCTCTTACCATCCTTGGGTCAAAGCTATCTTTTCTTACGTAAAGATCATTTCCATCTCCAAAGTCTGCCGTGCATGGCCAGGCCTGACTCGCTTGCTGCAATCGATGGTCCCTAAAGATGCGAACAACAAACGAAAACAACACGTTCAATTCTCAGCTGAAAGCATTGATAGGCGCATGTCACGTAAAACTGACCGACCAGACATCTGGACATTTATCACTCGCCACGGCGAGGAAGAAGGAGGGTTGAGCCCGACTGAGCTCTATAGTAACGGTACGCTGTTCATGCTAGCAGGAACAGAGACAACCGCCACAGAGCTGTCAGGTTTGACTTATCTCCTGTTGAAGAGTCCTGAAACAACGAAGCGCTTGACGCAAGAACTCAGAGCCGCCTTCGTATCCTTTGAGGACATGACCATGACCAACCTTTCCCAGCTCGAATATCTGAGTGCCTGTATTGAAGAGGGCTTGCGGTTCTATCCTCCTGTTCCTGTAGGCCCTGTAAGAACGACTCCGAAAGAAGGCGCTTTTGTGTGCGGTAGATGGGTTCCGGGTGGGGTAAGTCCTCTTCAGAGCTGGTGCCGTAAGAAGCAGTGCTGAACAAGATGTCACAGACCATTGTGCAATGTCCAATCTACACGTCGCAGCATTCAACGTTAAACTTCGCAGATCCCGAAAGATTTGTACCAGAGCGATTTCTGCCAGAGGGCAAAGAAAAATATGGGTCTGATCGTAGAGACGCGTTGAATCCTTTCTCAGCTGGCCCACGAAACTGCATCGGAAAAAAGTAAGTCCCTCAGCTTTTTGACGGTTCTGATCACTTACCATATCCATAGCCTTGCTTACCACGAAATGCGATTAATGCTCGCCAGCGTATTCTTCCACTTTGATCTAGAACTGTGCGATTCATCATCGGATTGGTTGCACCAGGAGACTCACATACTTTGGGACAAACGACCACTAATGATCAAGTTGAAATTACGGGACTAGCGTATCATAGTTCTTAACACGATCGCAATGCATTTTAATTGAGCAATGCGTTTGCCAATTCGACCAGCATGTAAGGAAGCCAGAGCTGCTGAGCATTCACGTTGCAGACAAGACGGACAAGATCCTAGATTGTTGTCGAGAGCCATCCAATAATTTAGTCAACTCTATGTATCACGGTAACAGTGCTCCGTATACCGGCCTGCCCGCCCGAGTTTTGCGAAGATAGGCTGGCTCAAGATAGCTTTTGTTTGTTGCTTTTCCACACCTAATACAGCCCCATATTTGCCAACGGGTACTCGTCTTTAGATCGTGCGCCACAACCGCTGAACTATAACAATTCCATATGCATAGCTTGGCATTAATCGATACAGATCTCCTGTACGTTTTGCCAGCGATGAAATTTGATCGTCCACTTTCCACTCATCCGGAGGATGGCTCAGGTCGTGAAATAAAACTAACTCATGCTAACCCTAACCCTAAATTCAACATTTCAAATAAGCTTATGAACTGATACAGCAGCTTGTTTCCCGTCGCATCCCGCTTGGTCTGTTCGGGAGTGTAGCAGAAAGCATAAGCGGACTCGAGCTAAGAGTAGTCTGCGGAGGTGAAAGGCCAATAGCAAACTCACTCGAATTCAATGTCGGAGAAGGACGATAATTAGGTATTCAATCTGAGCTGACTATGTCGTGTTGCTTGCGGATGTTTCGACGTGCCTTGTTCAGGCGCCGCTACTAGTCCAGAAACTCAACGCGGCATAACTTATTGGTTCAGTCTCCATCGGGCTCATGACCTCATGAAGAACTGAAGAACACAAGAATGCGTACACCTGTTATTCTGAAGGTCCCCCGCGCCCTACTTTGAGACCTGCGACAAAATCGCAAGGTTTTTAACGAACATGAGATTTTTTTCTTACTCCAATCGAGACTTTCATCCATGCTAACTACGCTGTTTACATGAAAGATAGGCCGCAGCGCTAGGAAACAAGCGCAGAAGTACTGTAACGCAGCCGACTTGTCTTTGAGTGGCGCTACACGTCTCTCTTCCAATCTTCTTTGATGAGATCTGCTGCCCTCTCTGCCACTGCATAGATTGTTGCTTGAATATTTCCCAGCGTCTCCATTGGAAAAATCGATGCGTCGACAACCCTCAAGTCCTTCGTTCGATATACAAGCAGCCTGGTATCTACCACGCCTCCTATCTCTTCCGTCATCATGGCATAGGTACCAGTGGGATGGAATGTGCTGAACAATTGCTCCTTGATAATCTTTTTCGCTTCATCCAGACTTGTGGCTTCTTTGCCTCCAGGCAACCGCCCACTCGGCTTCAGCAGAGAAGCGAACGGTTCAGTCTTGACAATCGTTTCGATGCATTGCGTCTGAAGTGCTAGAACCTCCAAATCTAGTGGATGAGAGAGGTAACGCAGGTCTAGAATTGGCTTGTCCTTTAGATTCGCAGACATGATGTGGCAGATACCACGTGAGAACGGGTGGTTGTTGACTGCCATGATTGTAATGGAGTTCTTTGGACTTGTAGGGGCAAAAAGTTCCTTCATTTCTATCTTTCCAGATGTCATGTTTAACTGAAGTGGTAGCATCATCGCATATCCAGCTGCCTCATTGGGTCCTAGAATCTGTTTCTGAAACTGCTCGTACTGCCTTTCCTGCTAAAGAAGCAAATCTGCATCTTGGACGTATTGTTTTGTTAATCGAATAATGTCCTCCTTGCTAACACGGCCGCTGGGGTTCACGAGTGGAAGCATGGTCACAATGATGGGCATGCAAACGAGTGGACCGGTCTTAGTGCTTATGTACTCCTGAAGCGCCGCCTGTACGATATTGGGATCCCGCATGATATCCGCCGAGACTTGGTCGTCAGCAATCTCAAAGCAAAGAGCTGAAATGGCGTGGTCTTGAAGATTTTCACCAACGCCAGGGGTGTCAAGAACTAAGGGTGTACCGTGCTTCTCCAGAAGACCTTTCTGGCCAATGCCAGAAAGTTCAAGATTCTGGGGAGACTGAATAGCTCCTCCGGAGAGAACGACTTGTTTCTTCGCCATTATCTCGTGGCGCGCATCGTCGTTTGTTTGGACTCTCACACCAGTAGTCACAATGGACCCATTCACAGATGGATACACGTTCGCACAGAAGTTGATACCTGTAGACCCACCAAGCATTTTTCCTCGCGGATGTGGAATGTGCCTGCCGTTGACGTGCATCTATTAAATTGTCAGATCGAGCCCACTCGCAGCGCCATGAGAAGATGAAAATGAACCACTCCGACTCACCTGCGGCTCTGTCATGAAGTCCCAATCATGATCAGAGTCTCCATAAAGCGTTGAGAGCATGCCGATGATGTCGATCCTCGGATCCCCCAGACGATTGGCTCTAGCTTCAATCAACAATACATTCTTGTCGGCACACTCACTCAGACGATTCGCGACAACCAATCCGCCTATGCCGCCACCAATGATGGTGAAGTCCGGTTGCTTAACTGATACGGCATCAACAGATGTTACGCACCCGGTATGTTCAGCCATGTTATCTGCAATTTGATGTATAAATTCGCAAAGATGTCTGTGTGTTACAAGAATAAAGCAATGTTTTTTCCAATAAGAAACAATGCAGCAACGGAATACTCATAGAAGTATACAACTTGGTCTCACTGAACGCGAAGGCCCATAACGGCCGGACGTGCATGGGCTGTGGAGACAAGCTCCACAACGGTGGGGTTTCTATGCCATTCTCTGGCTCGCGCATGTGGTCTGTCTCCTTCAAACCTGTGGTCAACAGGCCACGCGATGACTATGTAACACCCAGGATCGCAGGCATTATCTGTGCAAAATTTCAGTCATTACATGTCGCTATCGCAAATAGCATCCCATGTATTCTAGTTTTCAGTTCGAATCAATATGGCGACTCTCTTGTGGGCAATTGATCATGCCGGAAAATGATGGAGCTGAACGACAATTCGATCCGAAGCCATAGAAGAAACGGTATAGCGTTCCCAGTTGTCCTTCCGCGAACATGATGTATCAGGCGCCTGAGACTGCCGTGATATCCCTTCAGGTCTGGCCTGGGAGGCCTGAGTTCGATATGTAGCAAAGCTTCGCAGCTCTATGCAAGACGGATTGCGCACCAGAGCTCGTGCGAAGGTCTAAAAACATGGTAGATCCGCTTCTCAAAACGTACGATATGTTTTCCGCGACTTATGCAAGTGCTTTTTCGAAGGATTTACGCTTGACTACACTAGGGAGCCTCTCCCCAGTGCAATACTACCAGGAATGGTGTCACGAGAAAACTCGTTTCGCCCACATTCATGTCGTCACCCGTCTAACAAGGCGTCTTGGGAGGATCGCTTCCATAGACCCCCTAGACGTTGACCAATCAATCAGTCAAGTGTTCATCTCCAATGGAAAGTAGAGCACACATGGCATTGTGTTAGCTGCAAACTTGGTGACGAAAACAGAACGTGTAGTTGCCTTCTATTTATTCTTCGCTTTCTTCGCCACCGGACTACTCGCGTTACGGACAGAGTTGCAAGGCAAGAGGTTTGTCGACCATTCAATTGATTTGCGTGAAGGATGCCTGTCGCATTCCTTGATCGATTTTGACTCGAGAGAACGACGAAAAGGACAAGAACTAGCCTCTCACGACTCCAAGCAATGAATTTGTTGGTATCATCTGTTCGTCTCAGAACCTGTTGGTACTATACAAGGCGTCTTACTCATCCAAAGCCCGGGAAATTCTCAATCTGTGGTAACGCGCCTGTTCAGTGGCCAAGCTACAATATGACGTTGTTTGGAGACAGCCATAATATTTCCGGCGTCTGGACCACTACTGACTGGACTAGGAAAGGGACAATCATCAGGTTCCAAGTAAGTACCGTGAAAACTGAACGCTGCCTTGCTGCAGTTAAAGTATTAAGTAGAGAAGTCACATGATGTATCATTACAAAATCAGAGTGTTCTAGCATCATTCCTGGCGTCGAGATGAGTTCAGACAGTTTTTCAAGTAGTGTATTAATTGAACAGATAAACCCTACTAAGTTTATACTTCAAGTCAAGTCGCGTGTTTATGGTAAACAATTTGTCTTTAGCGGACCTTGAAACCGCCTCGACACAGGCCGGTCGAGCTGAAGATGCCTCGAGGATCAACACTTTGCTGTACCCGCAAAAGCCTTTTTCGGTTGTCTGACCCATAGGAAGAGAAAATATCCTCACCAAGTCTTCCGTAGCCTATGTACTTGTAAGGATGATAAGCATCCAGGGATCTGGAAGCATCCTCCAACCTGGCGAAGACTCGGTCGTAAAAATCACCAACTAGTGGATCGTCTTCCGCTCGTAGCCAAGCGGAACTCAAGAGTGTTACTGCATTGTTACTTAGCACACGGATGTCGTCGTAGAGTACATCTAGAGGCAGACTTACTGAACAACGGGCCTTGTACATCAGTCAGGCCCAGGGCGTTGCCACCGCGGTCACTCATACTGCGAATAGCACGAGAAGGGATCGTGTAAGTGATGATCTGCGGATTGAGCCCTGCGACACGTTTGATACCTTCCAGCTCCTCTCGAAAGATATGCAGAGACTTTTGTAACCAGACACGGGATGGAAAGGTGGTCATTGTCTGGAAGAGATGCCTGTATCGTATGAGAAATTTGACAAGATCTTAATGAAAAAAGTGCTTCGGGATCTTACCTCATTGGAGGTGGGTTGGCTGGCAGAACGCCTGGCCCAGAAATGTTGCCCAATGAGCTAATTTGTCCGGCCGAAGTGGTAGCTGATATCCGATCGATGGGTGCAAACACAGGAGGGTTATCGATCGGTTCGAAGTACCTCAGAGTGGCAGCCGGAGTAAAGGTGTCCTCGGCCTGGATGTAGCCGTAATAAAAATCGGCAGACACTCTTGTGTTATTGTCTTGGCCGGTGTAGAGATCATATACGTCATTCACCACACGTTCAGTGTAGTTATTGTGCCAGGATCGACGGCCAGCATAAAGGCGTCCTTGTGGAAACGTTCGTACGAGGAAAGAAGTGACAATGCCGAAATTCCCGCCGCCCGCGCCACGAAGAGCCCAATATAAGTCCGGATGCTGGTGCTCATTCACGTTGACAATGGTGGTGTTTGGTAAAACCAGCTGTTCTGTTTAGCACATGAGCGTGTAGTAATGTAGCTTCAGTCACTGACCTCATACTCATAAATGTTGTCGACAGCCCATCCATGACGAGATGAAAGCGGTGAGGTACCTCCTCCAGTAGCGAAGCCACCAATACCGACGCTGCCAATACGTCCACCAACAAAAGATAAGTTACGCACATCAAGCGCAGAATAGACCTCAGCTGTTACTGCTCCGCCACCAATCTTACCGGCTGATCCGTTCTTGATCAACTCCACGCTATTCAAGCGCCTCAAGTCAATGGTCACCCCACCAACTGAATTTGAAAAATTCGGATCGCGTGAGTGTCCGCCGCACTTCACAGCAAAATTGCACCAGGCTTCAGTGAGAACACCAAGAGCAGCAGCAACATCGGACTTGTTGGAAGGCTCAAAACGGCAAGCGTACTGAACGTCATTCTGCTTAGCGTCCCAGAGCGTAAGGCTGTCGTTTCCGTGGAAGTGTACATTTGAAGGGCCAAATTTATTCTCCAGTATGTTACACTGGAGGTTGAAGAAGTCAGTAGCGGAAGAGAAATTGAGTGTGGTTGTTATGCTTACAGCGTGGAGGCAGTTCGACGAGATAGGGGATCGCTCAACCGACACTCCATTCGCGCCCGATATGAGCAATAATAGAGGCAAAGCCTGTTGTAGATACATGATGATGAATGCAATTGAGAATTTTGAAGGGACTGTACCATCAGTTATAGTAGTAGGAAATTTCATTCCGAAGATAAGTAATGAAAGAGATTTGCCGTGAACAGTAGGCTCTTGGCTTCGTAACCCAAGCAAAGCGATTGATTCGTTGCACAGTGGCCGATGATAGCTAGTGAGGTGTGCATAGCCGCGTGAACTCACCACTTCAGTGTGACCAAGCACCTAGTTGCTGGAAGCAGCTCTGTTGATCTCAATAGTTTTATTACCTTGCAGCACTTGGCATGGCATATGGGTATCTGTTGATCTTCTTGTAGGCCACGTCAGCATATAGCAACACTTCTACAGTCAAATAGTACAAGAATTTTCATGTGTTAGCATTTCACCGGGAAAAAGACGGCTTTCACTACTGTTTGGGCAGCTCCATATTTGCTGATGTGCCACAGTGGCCAAATCGAGAGCGTACCCCAGATACATGCATCGCAGGTCACCTTTCCACTGAGCAGTCAAGGCGGTCCGAGACATGTGTAGGCGGAAGAACATCTCGCAATCGATTTTACGTTCCGGTTGTAGTATGGAGAAGCTACCCAATGTGAAAGGCGAGCGAAGTTGATCATTAGCCTCTGATGCTTATTGGCTGAGATGACTGGTGCCGAAGAACTACCTGGTCGATCGCCGCTAATGCAGGTTGATGACCTTGCATTAGCTTGGTGGGAATGCGGCTGAATAACTCTTTTCGTCCGCTCAGGGTAGGAAGCAACATCCTTTGCCCTAGGTATCATGCCAGACGCCAAAGTGCTTTTTCGTGGTCTGAGACGTCCGTGCAATGTTTCTATGTCAAGTTTTATCTCCGCCGGACAGCGCGGTTCACCGTGGCCTTGAGGCGCTCGATTACCATAGGCCGATCCTGTAGATATTTTGAAAGCGAAGCCAACACCTCTTCTTCAGATTTTAGGAAGATTTAACGTGTTGATCTACTGCTTTAGCACCATGACCGAACGTAAAGTACTCTAGACATGGATTTTCACTTAGGCTTGTGTATGTTCTTAGATATATTCCAACATGTTATTGAGCATACCGAAACAACTGAAAAGGATTGAGATAGAAGAGGCAGCTTTTCTTTGCACAGTTGAAACTGTCTGCTGCATGCGACGTTAGGTTAATGACACTGTTAGGCCAAATCCGTCTCAATCTGTTAAGCGCACGATCATAACAAAAGTTACTTTGCGAAAATTAGATCAATCCAAAGATGCTTGCGGATAATTTATTATGACTATGAGAACGTGCGACCGCATGCGTCCGGATGTTTACTCATAGATAATCAGGCGATTTTACTCAAAAACGGCGTTTGTGTCATGAATATTGAACCCGTAGGCATCTGGTTGAAGTGTTGTATCTATTTCTGTAAGAACGATCGTTTTGGTACAAATCTATCAGATCATCTTTAGAGACGCTGCATCTCCTCAAGCAAGCGCAAGAGCTGATTGCCTGAACTCCATCGGAATGCGTCTCGAAATATTCTTTTCGCTGGCGGCACTTGCACCCTCTCTGCTTCTCAGTGTTGCTGCAGACTGTGTTAAATTCAGGACTAATGGTTTCAGCGCAGCAAGTTATGATTACTATCGCTTCTACGATTTTCGCAACCTCCGAGAGATCCAAAATGTACCAAAGTTTCTACCGTCTACTCAGAAGGCTAGGATATTCTCGACTGTTCCTTGGAAAGCTGGTTGGGAAGCTAGGAGTTGGCTTAGCCCGGCTTCCCAGACCCACAGCGTCGATTTGCAATATACGCCATCACAAATGTACATCAGTGAGTAGTTACCTCTTCTTGCCTGCATTACGTGTCTAACTTCAATAGGCCGGAACACGGGGGTACCTCAAGATCCTCTCACGTATCTTACCTTACGTACTACAAGACTGTCAAACCAAACACAATTAGCTGCGGAGCTAAACTACATGGAGCGAAATGTTACGCATACGTCCATCCGCCTCTCAGGGCGTGTCCGGGGCACAAGTGGCGCGGTCGCTGGCTTTTTCACGCATCGCAACGACACGGTTGAGTCCGACATAGAGATCCTGACAAGGGACCCTGCTTCGCAAGTACGCTACTCGAATCAGCCCACAGAGGATCCTAACACCGGTAAATCAATTGGAGGCTCAATGTTCAACCGATCAGCGACTCACAAGACCACCTCAAAATGGAATGTCCATAGGTTGGATTGGGTTTCGGGATTGAGTGTATGGTATCTCAACGGCTCTCCCGCTGCTAGGACGAACGTTAATGTACCGAGTGCTGCAAGCATGATTATCATAAACTTGTGGAGCAATGGTGGCAGCTTCTCTAGAGAGATGGAGATTGGTGGCGAAGCTTGGTTCGATGTGCAGTGGGTTGAATTGATGTTCAATGATGGTAACAGCTCTACTACGAAAGGCGTAGGAGAGGTCTGCTCGTCCGAGTCCTCTCCTGGATTTCCGGTACCAGTGTGATAGGGGACTGCTTCTACGTCAAATCAGAGTATTAGACATAAGCAGGAAGTCCTTGGTTCACAGATAGAAAAATCTTGCTACAATAGCTTGACTGGCCATTGCAGACCGTGAATGAAAGTCAACACTGTAAGCGGAAATGTAGTCAGCTCGGAAAGGTACGAGATAGCCGTCGATCCATACTTCAATTTTGGCACTCTGCGATAGATGAAGTGCAACTGTTTTTATGGAGATCTGCTATATGCACTCACATTTTCCATATCTAACCCGAATGGTTATGTCCGGAGAGATTCGACTTCGATGAGTAACGATGAAGCTGGCAACTACCTGAGATGATTTGGAAGAGTTTAGAGGTGTAGAGGTCCTCACATGAAGAAACAAATTTTCTCTCGTCGTCGTGAAAGCCCATTGTTCGCTGAGTGCGACCGCTTCAGCCGTGAACACTCGCCGTGACGTGCGCTCAGCGAGCAGTACGGCCTTTGCCTTCAGGGAAGGATCTCTCTGCATGCGCGAGTAACTTATCGTATAAGCTTCTCTGTTGATAGCAGTTGTAGCTTAGTGACTCGTCGAGTGAGATAATTCGCGACCTAAGCGTGGCGCGTGTGCGGAAGGTAAATGTGCCTGTGTATGTCATGGGTGCGCGAAAGAACACAACAACTTGTGCTCTACGAAGGAGCTGGTATCTGGTCTTAAACCGAATGAGCCTAGTTCAGTACTACGTGCGGTGCAACACCAAATACCAGCTCCTTCGTAGCTCGCGTGAAATCTGGGACCCAGCCCGATGACCTTCAAATGAATCCAAGGTAAAAAGCAGGTTGCGACAAGACGAGGTCCGCAGCGCGGGTCGTTTCATTTCTTATCTGTATTGCATAGAAGCTGCAGGTGCCTATGATATCATGCATCTGCTTGCTATCGCTTGCTTGCTGACAATGGCTCTCAGACTGTACTCGTACTTCGATACGTAAACGTACAAATACCGGGCGCGCTCTAGCTCGCCTGTAATTACACTCGTCTTGCGGGCGCTTGATGATGCAGATGAGTCCTTAAATATGTCAATATCAAACCTCACTCTGCGGACGAGAACGCTGCCTGCTTCTCAAAAGGTACCGCACGTGCGACACAAATCTTGCATCACGTTCATATGACGGCGATGGCTTGGCCAGACATCGGAACAGACGCCTGAGCCGTGCGTTGTCAAGCTTCTCGCTTGAGCGGCAAGTTGCGCGGCTGTTTCGCCGAGAAATGATGACGAGCGAATAAGGGGCGTCGCAATTCCCATCGACCCAGGTTGTTGTTTGAGCGTGTGTGAGGTTGATAGCTGAGGCAATGCAGAACTTGGGCCTTCTTGGATGTTCCACCAATGCCCGTCGCCACCAGCCCTCGCTTCCGAAGTGTCGGTCTCCTACCACGCGCCTGGCCCCGCCCCGAACATCACGTCAACAATCCTGCGATCGGTGTGGCGCTAAGCGCGGCGCAACGACAGCAAGAAACAGAAGAAAACGAAACATGCCGTGCGAATAACGAAAAGGCGATGCCTTGCCGGCTCATCACGGAAGCATTAATTCTGTTCCCCAATAGAAAGCCTACGCATGAATAAATACAAGCTCACGAGCAGGTTGATGCTTGCTCGCACAGTAGAAGGATGGAGTTCCTGGAGTTCCTGTATTGTGGATAGGGCTCGCAATGTTCCAGGCAGAGGAGCGCTATCTGCTCGCTAGTTGGCACCAAACAGATGTAATCCTCCGAGATACTCAGGCCAGTGCGGGAATTGCAGGAAGACGGACGTTGTCAATCTGAATCGAACGCGTTTGACAACGCCTGCGCTCCAAAGAAACATGGGGTATATTTCGAGGCTGTCGCTCAACTCTTGAGCACTTCACTTCTTTTCAGCAGCCCCATTTTGAGTTGGATTGTATTCTTTGGAGTCACCGCAAGCTCGGTCCAGTCGTTCGTTTCCCTCGTCAGAGGCCTTACATTCATTTACACATTCATTCTTTCATCCATTACGATAGAGCTGCGCTCTGTCAGATTCAGTCCTTCTTCTCCGATACCTATACACGTTTCGCATCCAACCACACTTTAACGACCTAAAAATGCGTTCTACCATTGTAGGTTCGGCAGTAGGCCTCCTTGGGCTCTTCCGCATGGCGACCGCAGCATCGACCACCCCTGTCGCATACACCGATCCAAACACCGACATTGACTTTCAAATGCTCAACGCCAACGGCAACTTCAGTGTCGCCATTGCTCTCCCCGAGACCATTGAATCGGATTTCATCGGACAGCTTGTTGTACCAATCAGCAAGACGGGAGCATGGGGAGCTGTTTCGTTTGGCGGAGGTATGCTGAACCATCTCCTGCTTGTGGCTTGGGCCAACGGTGAGGAGGTCGTCAGCACCTTCCGTACTGCAGCTGCATATGCCAACCCCCCTGTCTACGATGCCACCACGGTTAGCGCATTGCCAATTGCGAACGGAACCTTTGTCAACAGCACTCACTTCTCCTACACCTTTCTCTGCAAAGGTTGCATTGTAGGCGGCACTACCACTTTCACGAAGACTGATGCGAACCCTGTGCTCGGATGGGCGCTCTCATCCTCGAACCCTACCACTCCCTCTGACCCTACCAGTGAACTACCCTACCACGATGCTGGTTTCGGTTTGTACGGCCAGAAGGCTGCTGCTGCTCAGTCAGCCAAGTTCGAGACCTGGGCATCGTGGGCCTCTGCGGCCACGGGTAATGGCACTGCTCCTGTATCCGGTGGCAACTCGACCCTTCCTTCAGCCGGCAACGGCACCGCTGTTGTCCCCACGACCTCAAACACAACTTATGATGTTATCGTCGCTGGTGGTGGTACTGCTGGTATTATCGCGGCTGAGCGTATTGCTGAGGCTGGTCTGAGTGTTCTTTTGATTGAGCGCGGTCCCGCCAACACCGTCCCCCTGGGATCTACTGAGGGTTTGGAATGGAACAACACATTGACGCCATACGATGTTCCAGCCCTTGGAAGCAGTTTGTCTTCCATTCCCGGCACCAAGATCTGTAGCGACACTGCCTCCATGGCTGGATGTCTTCTTGGAGGCTCAAGCTCTATCAACGGCGAGAACTTCATCCACCCTCCAGAGCACGATTTCGAGAACTGGCCGGCTGGTTGGTCCTGGAGTGATGTTAGCGAAGCTGCAGACCGTCTTTACTCCCGTAACCCCGGTACCACTCAGCCATCAGCTGACGGAAAACATTACGATGACATGGCCTACTCCACCGTGTCTTCCTACCTGAACGGACAAGGCTGGACCGAACTCGACTCTATTAAGACACCCAACGAGAAGCGCATGGTTTACTCTCGTCCTGCGTGGTCGATCACCAATAACCTCCGTGCTGGCCCTGCCAGGACTTACATGCCCTTCGCTGAGGATCTTGAAAACTTCACCCTCAAGCTCGAAACCAAGGTCATCCAGGTGAAGCGCTCTGGTAGCAGTATCACTGGTGTCCTTGTTGAGCTCGCAGACGGTAGCCAGCAGATCATCAACCTGAAGCAAGGTGGCAAGGTCGTTCTCGCTGGTGGTGCTCTCTCTACCCCCAGGATTCTGTGGAACTCTGGTATTGGCAAGTCTGATGCTCTGAAGATTGTTCAGGGTGGTACCACTGGTGTCCAACTTCCCGAAGAGGCCGATTGGATTGACCTTCCCGTCGGTCATGGCCTGAAGGACCATGCCCAAGCCCCTCTACAGTTCAAGACTTCCACGAACTACACTGCCTACAAGTACACTGACATTGCATCTGACCCTCTTGAATCTGATGTAGCTCTCTACAAGCAAGGTTCTGGTGTTTTGACTCAGGCTGCGCAAAGGATGCATCTGTGGACATCCGTGAACGGTACTGATGGTAAAGAGCGATACCTTCAAGGAACCGTCAGCTCCATGAAGGATGGTACCGTTACTGTCAAGACATTTCTCACACACGGAACTACCTCCACTGGTGAGCTTGGAATCACTGCTGGTGGCAACACCGTCCTCAACGTGAAGCCTTGGTTGTCCGATCCCGCTGATAAGGAGGCTTTCTCTGGCTTCATTCAGTGGTGGATTGATATCACCGGCCAGGGTAACAGCACCGTCAACGCCACCATGGCCCTGGACGCAAGCTCCACACCCGAGTCCATCCTCGCCAACAACTTGGTCTCTGGTGACCATTGGGTTGGAACCACCAAGATGGGTGCCGATGATGGACGGACCGACGGCACCAGCGTTGTAGACACTGACACCAAGGTCTACGGCACTGATAACCTCTTCGTCGTTGACGCTTCCATCCACCCCGACCTGCCTACTGGTAACACCCAGGCTATCATCATGGTCGTCGCTGAGCACGCCGCCGAAAAGATTGCCGCCTTCAAAGTTGCTAACGGCACCGTGCCTGCCACTCCATCTACTCCCTCAAGCTCAGCAATCCCTGCAACGTCCACTCCTTCCGCGTTGGCCACACCCGATGCCGCTACACCCTCGGACTCAGATGTTCCTGTCAGCTCCACAGTACCTTCCTCCGCAGCTGACAAGAAGTATACTCTTCAGGAGTTTATTGCGTTCCTCAAGGAGGCTGCTTGATTCATGAAAATCCCTGTCAGCAAGGCTAGCTAAATTAGACGTAGAGGTATAATTTAAGCTACTGTGAGACTTACCTGAGCTCTACATACAAATAGATGAACGTGAAACTTAGTTCTTGTCTTCTTCTTAGTGCTCTGAGTGCACTTGAGTGTGACAGCCCTAACTACTAGCGATAGTAGATGTGTGATGACAGAGCTAGAGTTTTTGTATCACCTAATTAGGTCTTTATTATTACATTAAATGATTCTATCTCAATGTTCCGCCGGGTACATGTTTCCCACCGGGTCGATCTTTGCATCATCACTGACCGTCATAAAAAGTATGAGTGGCAGCATCTAAAGTATCCAGGTATCATTCAAATCTTCGATAGCGACCTGCGAAGAACTCCAGCGAGCGATACAATGGTGCTCCTGACGAGTTTTCTGCTAGACCCAAGCGTGCTTGTCTGTCCAGATGCGTCCATCGCCGCTTGTTTTGTTCTTTGTACCAAATACTACCTCTACCTCCACCCTTTGGCTTGTTCCTCTGGCCCTCGCCGAGCTGCTGTGTCTACCCTGTGGTCTCATTCAGTAAGCAAAGAAGGCCGACCCGGATATATCTTCAAACATTGCACAAGAAGTACAGTAGGCACGACCAAGCCATGATTGAGCAGCTTAAATTAACCTGCACATCAGAAACTCGTGCTCTTTGCATTGCTACAAATGAGCTTCATGTCAGTAAATTGAAGTTGCACCACACCCTCTATTCTCGGCGTCAGACTTTTGGACAGGACAAGTCATGTTATAATACCTTCATTAAATCACACACAGTGTCTTTGGAGACGAAGTTAGGATGGTATAGGCAGCGGAGAAAATATCTGAACACCTTCTTCTCAGAGGCTTCGATCAGGTCCAGGCAGCATGTACTTTACTCAAAGGTTACAATGCTTTGCGCTAGACTAACGTACTCCACAGTTAAGCAGATCACACAATCAAGCAGATTACTCTGCTAAGACCACACTAAACCTCTACTCTATTATAGCTTGCATTAGCCTACATTAGCCTTTTATATAATAGTATAGCATACAGTATTTTTTAGTAACACCTTTTGTAAGCTTTTTATATATATATAAGTTATGCTCTATGTTATAGCACTCTTTACAGCGTCTTTAGGTTACCTTACCTCCTTTAATATATACTTGCTTTCTTACCTTCTTTTAATTACTATGCACTCTAAACTTAGTTAGAGTAGTTAATTAAAGGCCTTCTTTAGCTATTAGAACTTTCTTTTACTGTAACTACTTTCTTTTATATAATTTATATTACATAGTAGCTAATTTACTACTTAAAGCCTAGTATTTTCCTTTTAAGCTAATACTAGCTTATACACTACTATAGCTGCGCCTTTAGTAAGCTTTTTAAAGGCCTTAACTATTAAAGAAAGTAAGCTGCTTATATACCTTTAAATCTTCTCTTAAATTAGTGTTAATTACAACTCTATTTATACAGTATTGCTAGGAGTTTAGAACTGCTAGCGCTTATCTTCTATAGTAGGCAGCAGTAGAGTACGTAGGCAGATATTAAGACCTATTATAACCTATTCTAGGTTAAAGGGGACTATTCTAGCGCCTTAGAAGTCTTCTTAGTTATTACTAAAAGTAAATGTCTTCTTATAGGCGCCTATAAAGTATAGTAAGAACTTAGTTTTAGTAATATAAGTAATATAGTTGTGTATAAGATTCTTAGCTATATGCCTATGTACCCTCTTTAAAGAGGCAAAACAGCCTATATCTAGTAGCTATAGGAGGTATAATAAGTATAAAAGTATACATAGTGTAATAATCTTTACTTTCTTATAGTATTATTAGAAGTTAAGAAGGTTATAGCTCTTATAGCTATTAATAAAGAGTAGCTAGTTCACTTCTTAAGTACGTGTCTTTATATAGGCATTAAAGTACTTTAACTAGTCTAGACTAAGCTTATTAATAGTCTGTCTGTTCTTAGAGACTCTAATAACCTAGTTATAGAGCAGATTAGACTCTTTATACTAAGTAGAAAAGTAGTTACAGCCTGTAAGGAGCTAACCTCTAATGGAATTTACTAGTAGAATACAAGATAGATTTAATAGAAAACAACCTCTAAGGCAAAGGTTGTAGAGTTTTTATAATTTTATTTTAAAGGTGTTAGCTTTATAGTAGAGCTCTAGCCCCTGCTAGTGTATATAGGCTAGAGTAGTGCTAAGACAGTAAACACTTAGGAGTTAGTACCTAGGCCTAGCCTATTATAGTACTCTTCTACTTATTTTTTATTTATTATTATATGTTTTAGTTAAAATAACTCTATTACCTACTTTCTACTTTCTATATTCTTTATTATACTATGTTTTAAGCCTGCGCACTTTCCTTTTACAACCTTACTACTACTTATTTATTCTGCTAAACTGCCCTACCTTGCTTAATTATAGCGCCTTCTAGGTCTTCTACTACCTTGTGTTCTCTAGCCAAGAAATTGTAGCCTAAGCAGGTAAGTTACTTTGCTCTTACTTATAGTGTACCTATTCTTCTAACTTTTTTACTTTGTTTAGAGCTGTACTAGTGCTTCTGCTAACTCTACTACTCCTCTAACTTGCTTAGCTAAGAAGGTAAAGCTTATAGCAGAAGACATTAACTTTAATAATAATAAGATTAAAAATGCCTTTAACAATGCTTCTACAACTAGTAAGTAGGCTATAGCTAAGGGCAAGTAGTCTCTATATACCTAACACGCTAGTAGCTTTAAAGATCTTAAAGTCTATATTAACTACACGCTAAATTGTAAGGTTCTAGTTATAGGCAATAGTACTTGCCTTACACTAGAAATAGATAGTAGAGGGATAGCGATAGGTGTATTTAATAATAAGAATAATACTTATCTTCTCTAAGGATAGCGTGCAGCGCAGGTTTTGCGCACCTTTCCTAAGAGCAAGACTAATACAAACTAAGAATAGCTCTAGAATACTACAACACTAAATAATTCTATTATAGCTTGTTACAGAACCTCCCCCTCTAGCTACTGTCTCTAGCAGCAACCTTCTATAGCCTTAATAAAGGCCTTACTCTTAAGAGAGAAAAAGAGCATCTATATTTATGTAGATTTTGCTTTATGTGTGTGTGCCCTATGCGTAACATATATATATTGTTATTACTATACATACACTGCATGTTTATTATAATTTAAGGTAAAAGCATTGCTATATACACTATTACCTAGTTTTTACTTAGCAGCCTAGTAGGTAGTAAAACCTTTTCTCTTTGCTCTTCCTTAACACTATAATAATAACACTTTTACACCTGTTTCTTGTAAACTTCTTACTCTTACTATAGTTTATTATCCTAACTCTAAGTTTATTAAGAAGTTTTACCTCTATAACTAGCAGCTGTATATGTTTCTTAATACTAATAAGCATGTAGACTATGTTGCTATAGTAGAGACTTGCCTGCGCTACACACAGAACATTGCAAAGCAGAAAAAGAAGTGTAAAAAGCCTAAGTACTGCTACTATAAGCATTGTATAAAGAGAAATTAAGGTAGTTATACTAAGGTAAGTTAGATAGAAGCACGCTGTAGGTATACCTTAGCTAATCTATACAGGTCTCTACTGCACTTAATAGTTGCTTAAATCGCCTTATCTATTTACGCTGCTAATACAATACTACTATCCTTGCTACTACTATCTCTTACACTAAGGCAACTATAATTAATTAAGGTGTTTAGCTTACGCGTTGCTAGTACTAATTTAACTTAGAGCTATCTAGCTGCTGCTATATTACTACCTTTACTAGCACACTTATAGGTGTTGCTACCTAGGTGCTAACAACTTCCCCCTAGTTCCTAGGTCTAATCCTAGTAAAGCAGAGCTGCATTACTTCTACTCTTAAGCAGCTTATAAGGCTATAGCCTATATAGTAAGCTTATACCTTTTGCGTATTTAAAGCGCATGCTAACCTCTTTACAGAGTAGAGGCAGTAGTAGCAATGCTAATAAAGAGAGTAACTAGGAGAAGAAGACTAAGATCCTAGATAAGGGTAGTAAGGGTAGAAAGAGTAGTAATAATAGTAGTAGTAATAGTAGTAATGCTAGTGTTTAGGCTAGCGAAAATTTTGCTTTATAATCTAGTGTAAGAATTAAGTGCAGGGTTGTGTACAAAAGTAGTATAGAACATCACATTACGTTATAGAAAGAACATTACTTAGAAGAGATAAAGGTATTTAAAGATTGTTGTAAATTCTGTAATAAGTCTTAAAGGACTATAAAGATTACCTATGTAACTGTAAACTCTATAAGGTAACTGTACACCTTGTAGAGCAACCCTTGCAGGATTTAGAAACGTGTGTAAAGACCTTAGCAGACTAAAACAAACGTGTAGAGACTCTTAACAGTTGTTAAGCTTGTCCTTAAGCTCTATAAGGAGGTCTTGCATCTCTGCAAGAATGCAGTAGGTGCCTTTACAGGTATTAGTACAGGCTGTAGAGAGTGCATAAGATAGTTAAATACTTACTACGCTTCTTACAGACCTTAATAACCTCCTTAAAGGCCTTACAGCTACGCTTGCAGGACTTGCAAAGGAGGGTAGCAGCTTTATCTGCTTTATAACGTTAGCATAGAAGCCTATAAAGAGGGTGTAAAGCCTATAACCTACATTAGAAGGAGTAATAGATGCCTTTAGAGCTGTAGTAACAGTTTGCATAGAAGCCTTTAAGAAAGTCCTTAACTATAACGCACTCTTTAAAGGGACTAGACTAGTTCTTGCAGAACTTGCAAGGATGTGTATAGGCTACACTAACTGTGTATACTAGTCTAGCCTTAACGTTTACAGAACAGCCTGTATAGAGAGGTTAACAGAATCTATAAAAGGAGCTAAAAGTAAACTACAAACACTAAAAGGAGGTACTTACTAATAGTTCTAAAGAAGCTGTAAAAGGTCTTGTAGAACTTAATATTGCAGATTATAGAGAGCTCTGCAAGGGCCTTACAGGCCTTAGAAGAGGCTTTCTTATAGATAGCTGCGCAGAGGCTATTGTACATAAGCAGGTTAGTTATAGAGTCCTTATTAGGGCTGTTATAGCTGTTGTTAGAGCTGTGTTTAAACATTGTTGCAGAGGTGTTTACAAGCGTGTTAGAGGCGTTAGAAGCGTTGTAAGAAGTTATAAGGGGCGTTGCAAGGGGGCTTACAGGAGGTGCAAAGAAGAAGGGCTAAAAATAGAAACCTAAAAAAACCTTACTTACCTAGGGGGGCAACCTGCCTTTATACTACTCCTACTAGAGCACCCTAGATAGTTACATAACAGCAGAAACGCTGTGCTAGTACCTAAGTAGAAGTATTAAATAGGCCTACACTCTCTGTAACATAACAATAGACTCTAATAGAAGTAGAAAGTAGGTAAAAGTAAAAGTAAAGGCAGCTTTATAATAGATTAAGTAAGTAGAAACACTTGTAATTAGCTTATTAAGCGCACATGCAGATGCTTGTAGAAATAAGCAGAAGCGCAAGTGTAGTAAAGGTAGTAACTAATAATAAAAGGATAGAACAGGTACAAACAATTAGTAGAGAGCTAGGAGAAGGCTATTACAGAAGAAGAACCTCTAGGTATATAATATTTACAGTACTACAAGACGCTTCTTTAGCCTGTAAGAAGTAAGGGAGTAACACTAAAAGACCTAAGAGAGTAGTAACGCGTAACATAGCAACATAGAGCTAACTATAAGTAAACACTTAGTAACAAAGATTAACCTCTATAGTGCTTAAGGACTACTCTTATAACTTGTTAATAGTTATAGCAAAGGATAACCTAACAGGGAACTGTGTGCGCTAAACTAAAAACAGAAGCTTACTATTAGTAGAAGTAAGTTTAATCTATAAGATTAACTGTAAGTAGCCTACAAACTTGCTAAAAAGAATATAGGCCTTAATACAGCGTAGTTGTACACAGGTAACAACTAATTAGGTGCTATTGCAAAGGCCTTAACTTAGGTAAAAATTGTGTAAGAGCATTATAGGTGCACTAATCTTTAGTTGTAGCTGTAAAGGAGGAAGAGACAGTAGCTCTAATAACTATAACAACTCTACTAGGGGCTAATCTTGCATAGCATTATTCTTAAGCATAGTAGTATTAACTATAATAAGCTTTGTAACCTTGCCTAGCATAGCTGCAAGCAACGTAGCGTTAATATTAGCTACAGCATTATTCTGCATAGCTAGGATTATGCGCCCTCTAAGCGCTTAATAGTCTGTAACAGCACACGCAAGAAGGTCTAGAGAGTAGATAGAGTTTTAAAAGGTGTGCTAGGTGTAGTATACACATACCTATTTAAGTATACTAATTACCTTATCTATAAGTAGAGTTAATAAAGACTAACTCTAGGCTGTAAACTAAGTGTTATCCTAACCTAAAAGTACGCGTATGTTCTAACGCAGATACAGTACAGTTAGGTAAGGCTATATAAAAGTAGAGGACTAGAGGCAAGCATCTACTATAGCAGCTTACTAACTATGTTTAACAATAGGAAGGATCTGCGCAAAGTCCCTACTAGCAATTAAAAAAAGACTGCTAAATAGTAAAGAATAGTTACGCACATCCTAAAGCATGCAGTAAACTACTTTAAAGCAATACTAGTGCTGCATAGGCACTTTGTCCTAGATAACAAGTGTAGCAGCCTGTAGTAGACGTCTTATAGAAGAATTAGAAGCTATAAAACAGACAGAATCCTTATAGATGTCTAGTAGGATCTAGAAACAGAAGTGTGCAGTCTAACTGCTAGGTAGTAATATAGCTGTAATACTAAAGGAGGCTATGCACAGCACAATGCAGCTTTATAAGCAATAGTACACACATAAACAATGCTAGAGAAAGGTTTTCTCTATCTCTATAGGTCCTTAAATAAAGAAATAAGCTGTGCTAGGCATGTCGCAAATAGCATTAACTACTATATTAAATACAGCACACTAGTTAGAGTTAAGATTTTTATGCATGTTAAGGAATACCCTATCCTATTTAAGGGCCTTATAGTCTAGTTTAGCTGCAAGGAGTAGGTTGCTAGCCTGCAAACCCTAGTTGTGCTAGAAAAGGAGCAGCCTAAAGTCTATAAGCCTTTTATTTAACTCTGTAAGCATCTCCTGCACAAGGAATAACCTGTAGTTAAGATACGCCTAGGGATTAGAGGAGATAGAAAGAGTAGCTATAGCTTCTAGAAGGTTGTTGTATAGGTCCTCTTAGAATGTTGTCTATATTGCTACAGGGTCTGTAAGGGGCCTATTTAGCAAGGCAGAAACAAAAAAGTACTATAGGGCCTAACCTAAAGCAAAGATAACCGCGTTATAGAAATAGGCAAGCTAGTTACTATTGTGCGTAAGGAGACTACAGGCTATAGCAGCAGCCTAAAAAGTAAGATAAACTTTGCTATTAACAGTGCACAGGTCTTTAAATAACCTAGAACTTTAAATAATAGTAAGCAGCAACTGTAGGTAGTACTGCTCTTTTTGCAACAGATTGTAAAAGTATATGTAGCTAATTACAGTACTCTATTAGCGCTTATGCTAGGTCTAAGTAGCCTTATTAAACACAAATTAGATAGGGAAATCCTAATAGACAAGGTTACAGCTAAGAGTAGAAGCTGTATTGTAGTTAAAAAATGCTGTAAGAGTGCTTGTAGAACGCTTAAGGTGTGCCTAAACCTCTGCTTCTATTACAGTCTTAGGCTAAGAAACTAGTTGCTAGTCTAGAAGGTGTACTGCAAGGTGCTTAACGTGTAGGTACTTATTATGTATAAGGAACTTAAACAACCTCTATACTGCCTTAGATAGACTAATATAATGTCTGTTTAGGTACTGCTAGACTTTGTTATCTTTTGCAACTATTAGTAAGGCCCTATTAGTGCCCTTATAGATGTACTTATGCATATACTTAATTGCATAAATAGTTCTACATACCTTAGTATTAATGTACGCCTAGTACTTAAGTAGGAGATGTAGACTGTATAGCATAACCTAGAAGTTATCTAGTTCTACACAGCGCCCCTTGCACTAGATAGTTAAGGTTTAGCTATTATTTTAACGCTAGTACTTAGGGTACCTATCTTTATAAACAACTATAGTAGGACTATACAGCTTTAGGAACTTCTTTAAGCACTATAGTAGAAGCCTATTAGACTATGCAACTATGCAGGGAGCTGTAGAGTTATGCTTACTACATAGCCTATAGAGTATAAACATCTATACAATGTTAGTAAGAAGCTTGTTAAGATCCTTCTTCTTTGTAGGGATCTCTGCATGTATGTTCTAATTAATGTATACAGAGTTAGTAAACGCCTTACGTTTATTAGGTGTTAAGAACAGGAGCAGGTGCATATATAGTAGGCCTTGTTTCTAGTACTTAATAGTGTAAACGTAACTAAGGTGCACTCTAAATAGGCTACGCTAGACATTGCAAAGTAGTTCCTTAACCTTTAGCTAAAATGCATAGGAGATAAGGTTAGGCCTATTAAGACCTATCTCTTCTACGTAGAGCTTATAGTTAACTTCCTGCTAGTATAAGCTTACAGTAAAGGTAATAAACAGTGTAGGATGTCTGTACTAACAGACAATAGCTATAGAGTCTTAGTAACACTAACTTACAAAGCAGGAACTACTAATATAGAATAAAGGAAGGGCTATTTATCAACTAATTTAAGCCTACGCGCCTTAGTTATCTAGATTGCTGCGTATAAGGGCATCTGCAACGCTGCTATACAGCTCTACTTAGATTATGCGCTAGTTCTTGCAGATAAAGATAAGCTAGGCCTAATTGCAAATAGCCTATACGTCTACAACATACTGCTAAAAGAGCTAGTAAAACTAGAAAGAGACTGTAGTTTGCCTAGAGCAAGGATGTAGGTAGTACTAATAGTACTGCTGCTGCGTAACATGTTCCTACACACAACTACATTCTTAATTAAGCAGCGCAAGGCTAGGGGACTACCTATAGTTACCTTAAGAGAATATTAAAATGTAGTGCAAAGGCATGTATAATAAGTGTATAGCGCTTATAGTATACAGCGTAGATAAGTTTTAAGCTACAAGCACTATAGGATAGGATGTTTCTACAGTAGCAGCGTTAGGGAGGATAACTACAATCTTATTACTAGTAGGTATATTCTCTCTGCAATAGTCTGCACTAGTCTAAAGAGTAATAGTAAGGTTGCTTGTAAGGACTACCTCTACCCTCTCTGCAGTAGCAGCTGCTGCTTAGTTTAGCTGTTCCTAAGCTGTAAAGTATATTAATATATATAGGTTGTAGATCTTATACAGCATCTGCGTAAGCCCCTAAAGAGTTATAAGATTAAGCTAGGTATTAAGCTACTAACAGGTTGCTGTAGCATACTATAGGTTGTAAAAGTACAGCTGTGCGTACTATAGTAGCTAGCCTTTAGAAGGCTTAATAGGCCTACTCTAATAGTATAAGGCACTATGTATCTAAAAGACCTAAACGCCTAAATGTAATCTACAATCTTCTGTAGAGCACTTTAAGGAGACAAACACAAAGGCAGAGTTGTAGGCATATATATGCCTTTAAAACACCTAAGCAGGAGAATTAAGATTGTTAAGTAGCCTGTATAGGAAACGCAGAAGTAGCTAAAAGGCTAAGAGTTAAATATCTCTATTAAGGCAATAGGAGTTAAATAACAGGGCGCTTATAGGCAAACTACTACGCCTTTCTTCTACCTAATAGTACGCTTTACATTAAGTGCACATAGTCTCTAGAGTTCTAATATTAAAATAGGTACTATTGTAGGGGCGCTCTAAAAGGGGTATTAAAGAGCACTGTGCAGTAATAGTAGAGGCATCTAGTAGTCCTACAAGGTCTTTAAATACATTATTGCTATATTTGTTGCCTGTAGAAACATCTAGTAGGACCTTAAGTTCTTTAAACGCATTATTGCTATATTTATTGCCTGTAGGGGTAGATAGTACGTAGCTACTAAGGTTAGGTGCGCTAGCGCTTAGAGTTAGGTTATAGCTTTTTAAATCTTCTAATTAAGGCCTCTGTAAGAGGCTTAGCTAAATAAGAGAGGAGTTTCTTTAAGCGCGTGCGCGGGCAGAACAAGCCCCCTAGAAAATAACATTAGTAACTAGCAGTACACAACCTAGAAGTAAGGGAATAAATAGAACTGTAGTCTAGACAGGGCTAGTAAAAGCCTCCTATATAGTTGTAATAGAACTTTTTAGACACCTTACGCAGCTTGCAACAGGAGCAGTACACAAGGAATAACAGCTAGCTAATAATAGGATTAAAATCTAGTGTTACAAGGAGGCAAGGCATGTTAGTAAACCTTTTTAAGGAAAGATAGAACTTATAAAGATGTTGTATAAACTTTATATAACCTGTATAAGTGCCTATATAGGTGTACAAGTGCAGGTACAGAACTCTAAGAAGAGTTTTCTAGTATTGCTAGATAGAAAAAGTAGCGGCCTAAAGGTAGTAAGGCAAGAGTAGAGCTTAACACTACAAGTGCATAAATAGAAAACAACAACTTTGCATAGCAACAGCAAGGCGTACAGGCAATATTAATAGCTAAAAATTAAATAGGAGGTAGAGGGTACCTAATAGAATTAAATAGTGCCTCTTACAGGGCGTGCAGGCGCCTACAGCGTAAGATAGTTTTATCATAATTATTATATAGATAGTAGTGTTAGGAAAGACAAGTAGGCTGTTAGTAGCAGTTAAAGCCCGTATAGTATAGAGCTAAGTTGCACCTAGTGCATAGTTTATTTTTAGGTTTTTTCCTTCTTATATAGTAGTAGGCCTAAGGCTAATAGATAGAATTGCTTTCTATATGCAATAAAGATGCGCTTAAGATATTTACTTTGTTCTTCTTATACGTAAGGATCTTTAGCCTAATTTAAACTCTTAGATTGCATTATCTATATTTCTAAAGTCTAATACTAGGGTCTATATGTCCTAGGTTTTATTATAGCCTTTCTAGCAGAGTAAGTACTCTAGTTAGCCTCTTCTTATTTATTTTCCTAGGATTATTTCTACCTCTTATACTTCTTTACCTTCTAGGGTCACTTCTAGTAGATAGGTATTATTTTCTCCTTTTACTCTAGGTTTCTATTGCTCTAGCAGTAATACGTGAAAAACGTTATAAATGCAATATAATAGTAGAAGGAGTATGCAGTATGCCTATGTTCTAATTGCTTCCTATACTGGGAATAGGCTAATAAACTTGCTAGAAAGTTTCTTACTTAGTTAGTAGGCTAGGTTAATATTCTTAACGCTAAGTAATACTAGATTACCTAGATAGAAGATTTTGTTCTTGTGTTTTCTATTATAGTACTAGCTTTAGTACTTGTGTGCTTTCTTTAAGTGCTCTATAAGCGTTGTTTATGTGTTATATAGTTGCTTTACTCTTTTAACTACATCTAGTACCTTTCTCTTAGGCCTACTATCTACAGGAGGCATTGTAAATAGTAGGTGTTTGCTATATATAGCATAGAAAGGAGTTGTTTTAGTAGAATTATGCACTAAGTTGTTATAAGCAAGTTATACAGTTAGTAATAGCTTTACCTTATTCTCTTAGAACTCTAAGATAAACATTTGTAGGTACTGCTCTAGTATTTAGTTCTAGTATTTAGTTTGCCTATTAATTTATAGATAGAAGGCTGTGCTAAGCCTACACTTTACCTAAAGTCAGTAGTAGATTTTAGTCTAAAATACAGTAGTAAAGATAGCTCTTTTATTTAATATAATACCCTTCTATACTCTATACTTAAGATAATATGCGTAAAATAAGCTTCTGTAAATTGCCTTGCATCCTATGTCTTTAACATAGGGAGATAGATTACTATCTTAAAGAATTAGCAAACTATTATAAGAATTGCATTAAAAGCGCAACCTAAGGAATCCTTAGCTAGAGGTAGGCTAGTAATAAAGTCTAGTGTAACTTCTTTAAAGATTTCCTTTAGTGTTAGTAATAGTAATAGTATTCTATACTTACTATGCCTTAGAGCTTTACTCCTTTAGTAGATAGCATAAGTTCTTACGTATTCCTAGACATCTTAACTAAGAGTTAGCTAATAGTAGGTTCTCTTAATAAGTTTAAGTATTCTATGTGCGCTGAAGTAGCCTGCTATACACTTATTATAGTTCTAGAACAGAGTCTCTTACTTAATAGCTAGTTCCTCTAGAACATACATTCTACTATTAAATCTTAGGACTTTATTTTTGTCTAAGCGCTATAGCTGTACTCTACTATGTCTTTAAGTACTAGTCTTACTTACTAAGCTTACAATCTAACTCTAAGTAAAGGCGTCTCTTTATTATAGTTAGCATAGTGTTTTAGCAAGCAATTAAGACTCTACTATTACAGGTTTGCTACTAACTAACAATCTAGCTAGTAAGCGTAGTACGTATAGATGTAACGGGCTAGGCCTAGGTGCTAGCTCCTTAGCGTACACCGCCTTAGCAGTACTCTAGCTCGCACTTTTAGCATAGACTAGAGCCCTACTACAGAGATAACATGTCTAAAACAGGGTTATAAAAACTCTACAACCTCTGCTCTAGAGGTTGTTCTCTATTAGATCTATCTTGTATTTTACTAGTAAATTCCCTTAGAGGTTAGCTCCTTACAATTAGATTTAATTACTAAATAAGGATTAATAAGTAAGACCTTTAACAACGCTGCTAGGTGTCTAGGTAAATACAACATTAAGCTGTGCACTAGTAACAACAATTAATTAGATATTAGGACTAAACTCTAGACTCTTGCTACCTTGTTAGTACTAGAGGAGTAGCAGGATAAGCTACTTGCTTACATACTAGAACGCCTAACTACCTATCTATTATAGGCAACCCTACCTAAGGCTATAGTAACTATTACTAATAACAAGACTTACCCTACTACAGACTCTAACTAGGACCTATAAGGGGAAGATATAAGTAAAACTATACAAAAGTTAGTTAAAGCTTAGGTCTAAGCCTACGTTGCATCTATAAGGTTACTAAACTATATTATAACACCCTCTACCTCTGTACAAGTAATTAATAACAAGCTAAGCAAGGTTATAAAGTTACCTAACATAGGCAAGTTTAGTAGCAACTACCGCGCATATAGGACGTTTAAGTCCTAGATAAAGAATAAGCTAAAGTCTATAAGAGACTAAGAAGCTGTCCTAGGAGTTGCCTATATATTTAACAGGCTAGAAGGATAAGCTGCGCAGGTTAGCTTGTTATAGAAGGATTATAACCTAATAGATACAACTGATTAGTTCTAGGACTTCTTAGACAAATAGTATAAAGACTCCCTATTTAAGGAACATTCCTAGCAGAAGCTCTAGACTATTACTATACAGAAGAGCAACTAGAGTATTAAGGCTTTTAATACAGAGTTTATCTAGCTAGCCTACAACGCTGCTAAAGAGGACAATACAAAGAATCTTAAGACTAGGTACATATCTACACTCTGTCTAGACCTCTAGAACAAAATAGTGTTAGTAGACATTCTAGAAAACTAGGATCTCTAGAGCCTTATAGCTAGAATTCTAGTAGTAGAGGTTAACCTCTTTAGGTCTAAGGCACTAATAAACAGCGCCTTTAGACAACACACACAAAGAACAAACCTAGATAGTATAGACTAGGAACCTACTAAGGCCTACTCTAAGAAGATTAAGTTAGACAACTAACAGTAAGCAGAGTAGCAGACTTAAGAAGTCTTAAATTAGTAGAGGGCTGCTGTTACGATCTACAGAACACAGGAAGGATTCGCCTAATTATAGTAGCTACAGCACAGTAATTATAACAACAGAATAAATATAAGTAAGTAATAATTACAGTGTTAGCACTTAGCAAGGAACTAAGAGGACACGTAACTTAATTAGAACTTAGCGCAATTAGTATAATTAGTAATTAGTATAATTAGTGCTTAGTGCAATTAGAGAATGCACAACACTAATTAGTCTATATTACTACTACTATTATTAAAGTATATAGTTTGTAGGAACATAACTCTTATAGTTTATGTTTAACCTTATTAATTAACTTTGTTATTAGAATATCTTAACTCTGCTTATAAAACAGATAGTCTACTCTATACTCTTTCTTGCACCTAAGTAGCTAAGGTCCTAGACGCATACTACTTACTACTTCTCCTAGTTCCCTGCTCTTATATTTATCCCTAAGACCTAATTAAACAATTACTTACAGACTTTATCTAAAGTGTAAAACTTAATATTCTAAACACCTCTAAGATAAGTACTTTAGGAACCTATGCTACCTCTAGCAGCTCTAGCTTAAATAACGTTAACATAGATGCCTCTACTATATTTAGCCCTATAAACATTGCTAAGCCTAACACCTATAATAGCGATTAAAACAAGCTTAATAACTAGCTCCTCTAGTTTAACTTATTCTTTAAATTTTAAGGAAGCAAGATCCCTAACAACAGACACGTTATACTAGCTACAAGTTACATGCGTAGCAACACTTTTAAATAGATTAAGCCTTTTCTCTAGAAGGCTATGTTAGATAAATGCTCTAACAAAGTATTATTCTAGTTTAACAACTTTAACAAGTTTAAGAAGTTATTTAAGCTAATTTTTAGAGTCTTAAACAAACTAGCTATTACATATTATAACATCTAACGTATTAAACAAACTTAGTCTGCTGCTAACTACGCTGCTAGGTTTTAATAACTTGCTGCAAATATAGAGTAGGGTAACACTGCGTTAATAACTATGTTTAAACAAGGCCTTAAGCCTAAAGTTAAAGAGGAACTAATATACACTAGCGCTAGTACTAACACCTTAAACAAACTCGTTAATAAAGTAATTAATATTAATGTTAAGCTATATAAGGTTTAGATAGAATTAAGAAACAACCCTAGAGCGCGCGTTGTAACTAAGGTTAACAATTACCTACCCCTATATAACTAGTAGCGCAACAACCTAAACTAAGGAAATTAAGGTAACTATAACAACTACTAATCTAATAGTAGTAGACGTATCTATAGCAACACGCATAGTAGATACTATAGACCTAAAGCTATAGACCTCTTAAATCTTAATAAAGGACTAAGCCTACTAGGACACTAGAATAAAAAGAGCAAGAGAAACAACAACTTAAGTAACAAGAATAATAAGACCTATTACAACTGTAGTAAGACAGGCTACTTTGCTAGAGACTGCTGTATAAAGAATAAGGTTCTTTAGTAAATTAATATACTGTTCTGTAGTTATAGAGACACAGATGCTAGTAATAAATAGCAAGTAATTACTAAAGAAGTAGAATAACTTATAGAAGACCTAGAGTCTAGTTCTAAGGATAATACTAAGTATATTAAACCTCCTAAGCGCGCAGCAACGCCTTATAAAGAATTGTAAGAATATTAAAACAAGATAGATAACCTCTTAGATATAACAAGAAGGACTCTAGATTAGGTTAGATCTAGATTAGTACACTAACACTACTATAAAAGGTACTACTGCACTTAATAACAACAGGAATGCAAAAAAAATAATTAAGCATATTATAACATATGTTAATCTCTTATGCACTAGCTAACACTACTACTTAAGTATATAAGGCTAAGACATAGCCTTAATACAATTATAAAAGAACTTAAGAAAGACCTTACAGACTGCTAGCGCCTTATTAACAAAATTAATAACAAACTAGAGGAAGAAAACTAGTGTAATTAGGAATTACAACGCACGTAGAACTATATAATAAGCTAGCTACCTTTAGCTACTATTAACTCTTATACATAGTACATTCTGGATTTCTAGAATCCTAAACATGTAAATCTTTTATAGACAGTATATAGAGATAATAAGTGCGCAACGCACTATAAAGACAAGTTAAAAGCGTATTACTTTCTATTACCCTACAACTGCTGTTGTGTACAATAGTATAAGTGTACTAACAACTTTTATAACATTTATTTAATTAATAAACATAACTACGTTATATTCTCTAGAGATAACAACCTAACTACAGCAATACAAATGCAGCTATTAGTTAACAGCAACTGCTTTAATAACTACTAGCAGTTATACCTTAACCCTAGATACAGGAAATATTAAGATCTAAAGGAATTTAAAGGGTTTAGAACAGATAATAAGTCTTTTTTAGAGGAATAAACAAGAGTACCTAAAGTCTTACTATTAACTCTATTAAGACCTATAACCTTATTAAGCTCCCTGCTATATTAAATAGGAAGAAGCTATTAGCACTCTTAGACTTAGAAGTATAAGGGAATTATGTTTCCTTACGCAGAGTATAGCTAGCTAGACTACACCCCTTGTGTAAGGAACACTTATATTAGCTCTAAATAGCTAATAGAGAACTAATACTAGGAGAAGCAGTTATAATGTATAAAGTTAAGTGCTAACCCCTCTAGATATAAGGACACTATAAGTTAATATTACTAGACATCTTAAGTACAGCTACTTATAATGTTATATTAGAATTACTATAGTTATAAAAGCATAACCTATAGATTAATTAGAAAGAATAACAGCTTTTGTTTAAAGGGTGCAGATATAGCATAACTACATACTAGCCTACGCAACCTACGCTAGAGTTAGTAGATAAGAAAGAGATTAATAATATCTCTTTAAACTATTAGACGCGCTAAAATAGAGTAGTTAATTATATAGACCTAAAAAGCCCCTCTATAATAACTAAGGAGAAAGACAGTGCAACTCCTACTATACTAGATATGTACTATTAGTACGCCTAGATGTTTAAAAAAGAGCTATCTGTAAAAGCGCTACCTAAGCATTAATCTTAGGATTATAAGATTAAGCTCTAGGAAGAGAAAGAACTCCCTTTTAGGCCTATATGCTAGTTATCTAAGAAAGAACTTAAGATACTAAGAGATAATATTAAGAAGAACCTTGCAAAAGGATTTATTAGAAAATCTAAATCCCTAGCAGGATTCCCTATTCTATTTATACTAAAGAAAGATAGTAAACTACAACTTTGCGTTAACTACTAAAAGCTTAACAACATTACTATTAAGAATTAGTATCTGCTACCTAATATAACAGAACTATAAGACTAGTTATTAGGAGTAAAGTTCTTTACTACACTTAACCTATATAGAGTATACAACCTAATATATATAAAGAAAGATAAAGAATAAAAGACAGTGTTTAGAACCTATTATAGATATATTAAGTATACAGTTATGCTATTTAGGCTAACTAATATACTAGCAGTCTGCTAGGCCCTTATTAACAACGTGCTGTAAGCATATCTAGACATTAATATAGTAGCCTACCCTAATAATATCCTAGTGTATAGTAAGACACTAGAAGAAGACAAGATCTATATGCAATAAGTATTAGAATGCTTAGCAAAAGTAGACCTTAGGCTAAAGCTAGAGAAATGCAAATAGCATAAGAACAAAGTAGAGTTCCTTAGCTATATTATAGAAAAGTACAGAGTTAAGATAAGCAAATTAAAAATACAGGTAGTAAAGAATTAGCTAACACCTAAAACTATTAAGAACATTTAAGAGTTTCTTAGGTTTATTAACTTTAACTATTACTTTATTAAGAATTACTCTCTTAGAGCCTTACTACTTACTAAGCTTACATAGAAGGACTTACTATTTAAGTAAGAATAAAAGTAGAAAGATGTATTCTAATTACTTAAGCAAGTATGCGTAGAGCTACCTATAATAATTATATTTAAGAGTAGGAAACTGCTTTAACTTAAAACTAATGCCTTAGATTTAGTATTAGAAGCATATACAACTTAGAAACAAAATAGCTTATAGCACCTAATTACCTACTACTTACATAAGTTTATAGGACCTAAAGAACGCTACAATATGCACAACAAAGAACTCTTACCTATTATATTAGCCCTAGGATATTAGAAAGTTTATGCAGAAAGTTGCTTAGACCTTACTATCTATACAGATTATAAGAATCTAGTACAGTTTACTACAACTAAGGTACTTAATTAAAGACAGGTTTAATAGGCTAAACTACTAGGATAGTATAAGTTTAAGATCCTATACACGCTAGGAAAAGACAATAGCAGAGCTAACATACTTAGTTAACAATATAACCTTACAGGAACTAAGATAATTAACAAACAAGCTATACTTAGAGTTAACAAGAATAGATTGTTAGAACTATTCTAGTAGCTTAACAACATAATACAGGTTTAAAAGAAACAGCATATTCTGTTAGAAGTACTAGAAGAATTATAGAAAGAAATTATAGCTAGTTACTATAATAACCTACTTTACAGACACCCTAGTATTATAAGAATAATAGAACTTATTAAGAGACACTACAAGTTCCTAAATATAAAAGATAAGGTTACTAAATATATTAAGGATTATATAGATTTCTAGAGGAATAAACACAGCACACACACTAAATATAAAGAGGCATAGGCAATAGAGCTACTAACAGCTTCTTAGATAAACATTATAATAGATTTTATTACACAGTTACCTAGCTCTAAGAACCCTGTTACTAGATATAGCTACAACTTAATTTTTGTTATAGTTAACAGATTTATAAAAGCTGCAGAAATAATACCCTTCTAACACAGCTATACTGCAGAGCAGCTTGCTTAAGTATTCCTAGACTAAGTTTTTAGGCATTATAGCATTCCTAAATTAATTATTAGTAATAGAGACAGGCTCTTTACATTAAACTATTAGACTACGCTTTTAGCAGCTATTAGTACTAACAAGAAGTAATCTACAGCCTATTATCTACAGACAGATAGATAGACTAAATGTATAAATTAGACTATAGAAACATTTCTGCAAATATATAGCAACTAGCAGCAAGACAACTAGGTTTTACTATTACCTATAGCATAGATTGCATATAATAACAAGCTATTAGAAGTAATAGGCGCAACGCTGTTCTTCTTAAATTATAAAAGACACCTAAATCTCTTTAATAGAGCACTAGACACGCTAGTACAAACAGAATTAGCAATCTCCTTAGTTTAGAAACTAAAGGAAGTATATAAAAAAACGCTAGAAAACATTAGCAAAGCTTAAGAACAAGTAATCTCTTATATTAACTAGAAATAAAAAACAGTACCTTAGCTAAAAGAGGAGAATAAAGTCTATCTTCTTACAAAAAACCTTTAAACGCAAAGACCTACAAAAAAAGTAGATTATATTAAAGTTAGACTATTTTTTATTTCTAAGCAAATAAGCCTAGTTAAGTATAGACTTGCTCTACCTAAGAATGCAAAGATCTACCTAGTGTTCTACATATCTCTTTTAGAACTAGCTAACTCTAGAACGCTAGTTTAGGAAGACTTCTACTACTAGGTTAATATTAATAATAAGTAGGAAGTTAAAAAATTAATGCAACACTAGAAAAAAGGCGCTTAGGACAAATACCTAGTTAAATAGTTAGGTTACCTAGACTTAGAAAACACATAGGAACTAACTATGCACCTTATAAACTGCTAGCAGATGTTAAAGCAATTTAAAGAAACTAATAAGGCAAAGCTATATTACTCTCCTAGTACTCTAAAGAATAACCCTTAAAGGCACTCTAGGTACTAGGCAATAACAAGAACTTATTAGATAGACTAGTTAACTTAATAGTCCCTGTCTCTAGCTGCTTCTACTCTTTAATACTGTGCTCCTCTACTGTAATAGCCTCTTTAGCACAACAGTTTAATAAATCTATTTATTGTTATAACTGCTTCTTGCGCGCATAAGCTACACATAGGTCTTCTATAGCCTTTTTAGATACCTAAAGCGCTTTAGTTTACGCTTTACAACTCTCTTTTATGCAAACACGCAACTTCTCTTTCTTAGACGCTAGTTGCGTAAACTTAGATTAAGTTACTCTTACGTCACAACGTTGCCCTAGATAGACACACATACTGCACTTTCTAAACTAAATGTAAATCTTGCACACGTAGTTGTTGTTAGGCCCTAAGGCAAGGTGCACTAAAAGATAAGGTAACAACACAAGTAGTAATAATATAATTAGCAATAGAGGTGTATAATTAACTGTAGACTGTTTAATGCTAGGCATTAATCTAGTACAAGGGACTATTTATAATAGGCTTAATCTAGAACAGGTTACTCTATAACAACCTTCTAATACGCTAGCTATTAGGCTAACATTATCCCCCTTCTTAGATTAATTGTCCTAATTAACTAAACCCTAGACTATTAGGTCCTAGTATAGGGCATTGTAGTACATTATAGTCTATTATAGTGTATTCTAGGACAGTATTAACTGCCTTGTCCTAATTAACTAGAGGTCTAATATTCTACCTTTACCTAGGCACGCGCCTCTCTTTTTCTCTCTTACCTTTACTATTAAATTTAGTAGTAAGAGCACAGCTGCCCTAGCTGCTAGCAGAGTAGTATATATTAGGTTCTCCTCTATTAATTTAGTCTGTTACTTCTACACCCTACTACCTTCTTTAGTAAGTTTATCTAGAATTTAACTTCTTGCTCTTTCCTCTCTTTACTCCCCTTCTAGGGCATTATGCGCTATTATAGCACATAATAGCTAGATTAGGTCTATTAGAGTAGAAGTTAGCCTTTCTAAACTCTTTTAATGCTAACTAGTGTATAGCAGACTATTTAACGCTATTCTACGCTATATTAGCCTATATCTACCTAAGTTAGCACTATATATGCTCTTTTTGTCTATTATAGACTTTACACACGCATCTAATAACATAGCTAATAATGCTGCCTTATCTGCCTATGTCTGTGTCTGCTGCGTTACCTAGTTTAGCACTAGAGAGTATTGTGTAGCTAGCATAGTTAGCTACTGCTTCCCTCTAATTACTAATAAAAATAAGTTAATCTATAAGGCCTAGCTCTTTAAGCTTAAGAACAGGAACAGTGTTTAGACTATAAGGTGCTAGAGGTGCTTCCTTACTAACTCTAACTGCTTTGTAGTATGTTTAGGCGTTCTAGTGTATATTAGCGTATACTAACACCTTATAGCTCTCTAAGGAGTATTATAAGCATCTTACAGCTATCTGTAGCTATCTTAGAGACTACGCCCTCTAAAGACGCACTAATAATAAGAAGAAGCTTAATATTACCTGCCTTGCTAAGATCTGTTGTTCTTTAGCTAACGTAATCTTAGCGTAGGTCTTTCTGTCCTACTATAGAGCGTTCTAACCTATTATAGCACATAACTAACTATTCCTAGCAGCTTTAGCCCTTATGTAGATAAGTTATACCTTTATTCTAGTGCAATTTATTTAGCAGATAATCTAATTACTAATATCTAGCCTAACAGTTATAAGCGTAATAAGGTAACTCTCTAGGCTAAGGTTAAAGGTTAGAAGCGTAAGTTAGAAGCCTAAATTGCTACTAAGGCTTTAACCCCTACTAAGAAGGTAAGTCTTCCCTCTTTTTAGCTATTCTTAGCTATTATAGCGTGTTCTAACTTATAATAGGCTAAGGGCACTATTATTAACGCTTAATTAAGAGAATTATCTAGTTAGGCTGCTAACTTAGTTGTTAAGATTGCTGCCTTAGAAACCTAGAGGGATAAGGCTACTAGTAATGCTAAGAGTTAGCTAACTAGGCGCATTAAGGCTAAGGAGAAGGAGCGCAAGACGCTTCTTACTTATACTACTGCCTTATAAATTGCTAGTAGACATAGTAGATAATTCTATAGTATTCTCTAATATTTTGTAGCGTTCTAGGCTATAATACTGCACCTAGAGTGCTTTAAGATACCTGCTGCCTCTGCAGCTTTTAATAACATACAGTAACCTCTTCTTTTATATTCTTAGCTATATTAGACTATTATAGGCTATTATAGCGCACTTTGTTCTCTATTAGATCTAAGTGCTATTAAACACCTAAAACCCTATAGGAAAAATAGTAAAGGTAACTTTAGATTTCTTCTTATCTAACTTAGAGATTTCTAATTTTTTAGCTGCTAGGCCTAACTATCCCCCTTCTTTTTAGGGGGCTAACCTAGCTGCCTTTTGCTAGTCTTTAAGGTTTGTTATCTTTTTAGGAGGATCTTCTCTCTATCCTAAAACTCTTTAAGGGCATTAGAGGAGATATTTACTCTAGGCTTCTATATGTTCTCTTTATTACTATATCTAGCCTATTTTACATAGTATAGCTACTATCTGTTATTATCTTAGCTTCTTTTAATAATTCTTTCTACGTCCTATATATTGTTACTAAAGGTATAAAGTGTATCTATAATCTAATTGTCTAGGTATAGAATTATCTCTTTAGAATTAAAAGATTCTAAGAGGGACGCGTGAAACACTAGATGTATACTTTTTAAGCTAGGCAGGTCTACTTTAAACAATATTAGCCTAATCTAGGCTACTATACGCCTTAGTCTAATATACTTCTAATCTAGTTTCTGCTTTAGCCTTATAGACTTTATATAGTAATTTAAGACTATTACTTAGTCTTCTACACTAAATAGTATTAGTAGCCTACTCTTATTCTAATATGCCTTCTAATATGCATTTATAGTAAGTATTTTCTTCTTACACTCTTATTACAAAGTAAGTACCTTAGTTGCAACTTACAACCCTAGAGGCAACTCTCCCTGCCTAAGGGGCATACTAGGCTAGTCTGTCCCTCTAGGAGCTATTCTGTAGTTTGCTTAGAACAAGGTAGTCCTTATAGTAGTATAGAGGCTATTATTGTACGCAAACTCTGCAACTAAGATCTATATTACCTAATTATCCTGCTCTAGAGAGCAGTAACACCTTAGGTACTGCTCTAGGGTTTAATTCTGTTTTTCTGTCTATCTATTAGTTTGTAGGTAATAAGTAGACAATAATACCCTTCTAGAGTTTAGATAGTGTTAGAAGGTCTTCTAGTAACCTGCTGTAAGGAGCTAACCTCTAAGGGAATTTACTAGTAGAATATAAGATAGATTTAATAGAGAGTAACCTCTAGAGCAGAGGTTGTAGAGTTTTTATAACTCTGTTTTAGACGCGTTAGCTTTGTAGCAGAGCTCTAGTCTATGCTAGGAAGCGCAAGCTAGAGTAGTGCTAAGGTAGTATACGCTAAGAAGCTAGCACCTAGGCCTAGCCTGTTATAGTACCCCTCTACTTATCCTTTGTTTATTAGCGCGCGCCTTATTTAAAACAACTCTATTGCCTACTCTCTACTTTCTATATTCTCTGTTATACTACGTTTTAAGTCTGCGCGCCTTCCTCTTACAATCTCTACTACTATCTAATTATCTAGCTGCTCTGCCCTGCTTAATTTTAATAATAGCGCCTCCTAGATTACTAACTGTATCGCGTTTACCTAACAAGAAGGCGTAAGGCAAGTAAGTAAGTTACTCTATCTCTTCCTGTAATTTACCTATTTACTAACTCTTTTACCTTACCTAGGCCTGCAGCGCTGCTCCTGCAGATCCTGCCCCTTCTACTACTTACTTAGCTAAGAAGGCAAAGCTTACAACAGAAGATATTAAGCTAGAAGACAAGGAGATTAAGGAAGCCTTTAACAAGGTTCTAGTTAATAATTAGGCTAGAGCTCTAGGTAAGTAGTCCTTGTGTACTTAACGCGCTAGCAGCTTTGTAGGGTTAGGGTTAGGGTTAGGGTTAGGGTTAGGGTTAGGGTTAGGGTTAGGGTTAGGGTTAGGGTTAGGGTTAGGGTTAGGGTTAGGGTTAGGGTTAGG